>JAOCZM010000241.1:6197255-7436706 GCA_026122235.1 Vinca minor | reverse complement strand
ACCTGAGCGGGTAACTCCCATAGGGGTGCAAATGGGTTTTTAAGATTAAAACCGACATGGAAGGGAATGTACAAACGCATAGAGGGCGACCGGGTCGCGAAAGGTTTCAAACAAATTCATGGTATTGACTATGATGAGACCTTTTCCCCTCGTAGTTATGTTCAAATCCATTCGGATTTTTGCTTGCTATCGCAGCCTACTATGACTACGTAAATCGGCAAATGGATGTCAAAACCGCTTCCTTAATGGAAAACTTGATGAGGATGTGTATATGACACACACTGAAGGTTTTGTCACTCCGGAGAATGCCGAAAAGTATGTAAGCTTCAGAGATCCATTTATGGACTCAAGCAGAGCTTCTGAAGCCGGAACATCCGCTTTTAATGATGCCGTCCCGTGAGTTTGGCTTCATTAGAAATGAGGATGAGCCTTGTGTTTACAAAAAGGTTAGTAGGAGCTCAATTGTATTCCCCTGGTTTTGTATGTAGATGACATACTACTCATTGGAAACGACATACCAACCTTAAAGTCCCAGTAAAGGCTTGGTTGAGTACGTGTTTCTCTATGAAAGACTTAGGCGAAGCTCGACTATATTCTCGGGAGTCAAGATCTATAGAGATAGATCCAGGAGACTCATTGGCCTAAGTCGAGTACATATATAGACAAGGTGCTAAAGCGGTTTAGCATGCAAGAGTCTAAGAAAGGACTTTGTCCTATGGCACATGGTATTGTTCTCGTCGAACAAACAAGTGTTCTAAAACGCCCGCCGAAATTAGAACGCATGAAAGAGATCCCTTATGCTTCGCCATAGGATCCATCATGTACGCCATGATATGTACTCGCCTGCATGTCTCGCTTTGCCTTTAAGCGTTACATGAGCAGATACCGCCCTAATTACGGTGAACGCCATCGGATCTCGAGCCAAGAATATCCTCAAGTACTTGCGAAGGACTAAGGATACATTCTTGATTTATGGAGGGCGGATGAGCTCGCTGTAATCGGTTACACCGATGCTAGTTTCCAAACCGACAGAGATGATTTCCGATCGCAATCGGGATGTGTTTAACTTGAATGGAGGTGCCGTGAGTCAGGGCGCAGCTTCAAAGCAATCAACCATAGCAGATTCTACGACAGAGGCCGAGTACATAGCAGCTTGTGAAGCAAATGGCTAAGGAGCATTTGGATCGGAAATTTATTTTCCGACCTCGATGTGGTTCCTAGTATTGTAAACCCGATAGACCTCTATTGTGACAACAATGGGGCTATTTCACAATCTAGGGAACCTAGATCTCACCAGAGGTCCAAACATGTACTACGGCGATTTCACCTAATCCGCGAGATTATAGAGAGAGAGTGATGTGCATATATGTAGAGTAGACTCGGCAGACAATGTCGCCGATCCACCGACTGAAGCCACTGTCGCAGCAGCAGCAGCATGATCGCCACACTAGCTCCATGGGTATCCGATATCCCGGGAGGACTCGATCTTTAGAGACAAATATTAGTATGCCCTAAAGACCATTTATTGTAATTTGGGTCTTTAGTGCAAGTGGGAGATTATTGTACCGTATTTAATGTAATTTTCTATTTTGATGAATAAAAGGCAATTAATTCCAAGTATTATTCATTATGTTTCTGCGTTCTTAACAACATAAATAAATAATATGTCCTTAGAATAGTATTTATAATTGTTATGAGATACTATTCTAAACGTCCCCTAGTCGAACATTATTATGGAATCTTCGAGACAGTGAAGACTAGTATGTGCAAAGTGATTGATATAAGATATCGGATCGTCACATAGGTATATATGATTAGAGAATCATTATATTGGATGCACTCGACATGAGAAACACACCATGGGTTGTTATATAATAGTCAACCCGTGTTTCTCAAAATTTTGACTCGGGTTGTATATGAGATCCTTCGACTTGAGGTCTCACAAGAGTTCTTGCATGGCTAGTGTTATGCTTTGATAATGTTAAACGCTATCCGTGAATCGGGTGAGCAATAAAGGCATTTATTGGGTACATCACGAATCTTGTCCGTGATGAGTGGGATGCAGAAAGGATTTGTCCCTCCTATATAGCAGGGAGCGATATCTTGGGCCCCTTGATGGAGTCTGACTAATTCATGGCCATGAACAAGTGAATCAAGATATGATATTGATGTCATTTGGATTAATCTACTCGCGAATCAAGAAACTAAAAGATCGACAATACAAGTGTGACTTTTTCCATGACTTGTGTTCAATCTAGATATCAAGGACAAAAAGGATTTAACTACAAATGTCAAATGTTGTGATTATGATAAATCACCGGATATTTATGAATTGGGGGTAATGATGCGCTGCTAGATACCTCTCATTACCTTTGATATATGATGTCACTGCCAACATCATAGATACCTCTCGGGGTCGCACTCATAGATCAACCGGATTGGGCTTGTCGAGTACATTTAATCTAAGGTGCGCCAATTCGATTGGGCCGGGCCGGGATTGGATTGGGCCCTTAATCGGGTTGGGCCGACCAACCCATTTGGATCAGTCAAATCGATTGGGTTTCGGGCCGGGATTGGATTGGGCCCTTAATCGGGTTGGGCCAACCAATATGATTGGGCCGACCGACCCGTTTGGACCGACCTTATGGCTGGAATATTAGACATAATATTCAGCTCTAATTATGGTGGTTAAAGGGGTGGAGAAAGTGGAGGAGTGGTTTCCTCCATGATCTCCCACTTTCCCCATAATCTCTCCCCACTCTCTCTTGATAGACTAAGGGAAAAATACTGATTTTTCCCATTCATTCTACTCACTTTTTCCAGCTTTTGAAGCTTAGAGAAAAGAGAAAAATATTGAGAGCTTTAGAGAGAAAAGAAAAGACAGATTTTCTAGACTTGTTTTCTGGCTATTGCTAATAGAAAAGAAGTTAGAAATCTTGTATCTTGTTCTTCTAAAAGGTCAAAGATACATACTCCATTGAAGAGTGTCTTCAAAGCTTCTACAAGGCGTTGGCTAGCACCAAGCAGTAGTAGACCATCCCCGGAAGATCGAGTGGATACTGGGAGAGACGGAGCCTGCATTGTGGTGTTCCGTTCGTCACAACTACCACCGAAAGTGTTTCGGCTATTCTAGCATCTAAAAAGGTAAAACACTATCCCGTAGTCGTAGGTTCTTACTCGTGGAAGATCCTGGTAGAGGCGGGTCACTTTATTTTCCGCTGCACTTTGTGATTCGACCCGGTTATTCCTCTAACAAGCATTACCTAATTCCATACCTTGTACCTTTGCTTTATCTATCCACAATATCTCTTCCCTCTGCAGCATTTCCTCCAACTCCACCTATTTAGCATTCTCAATGGATATCACAGTGGTGGTTTGATCAAGATTTTGAAGAAAATTAATTTCAGAAATAAGATTCTTGATAGAAACTTGAGTATTTCCAAAAGCATGTTTATTCCACTTCTTAAGTGCAATAGCAGTGTTATCAAGTTTCAGAGAAAGGTGAGAATAAGTAGGACCATGGACAACATTATTCCAGACATCATCAATAACCAACTTGGACATAGGATCTCTAGTCCAAACAGATTCAAATCTGAAAGGTCTAGGACCCTGAGAATAATTTGGATTAGTAACTAGCAAAAGAGGATTATGACCATATTTTAAAGCAGTCAAGTGATTAATTTTAGCCTTAGGAAAAAGGGAAACCCAATCAAAATTAAACACACCTCTATCCAACCTTTCCCTTATGTTTGCCCTGCCCCCTCTTTTGTTGTTCCAAGTAAAAAGATGCCCCTCAAAACCCCCCATCAACAAAGCCCGATTTGATCCAGAAACCGTCCAGGGTCATTGCTACCTGAGGCAAAAGGCTTCCCCCCAATTTTGTCTTTCTGAGATGCAATGGAATTAAAATCCCCAATGATGAACCAAGGCCCCAGCACATGTAACCCCAATAACCTTCAGATTGTCCCAGAATAGCCTCTTATTTCTAGATTATGGAGGACCATACACACAGAATAACACTAATAAGAAAGTCACTTTCCACCACCACATACAACATAACATTCACTTTCCAAGCAAGTACTAACCCTCCCACAAACCCCATAGAAGGAACAACAACACAGTTAGGGTAAACCAGGGAGTCCAAAATATTAGCAATTTTAATTTTATTTTGACATTTCAGCTCACAAAGAAAAATACACAATGGCTTATATTTTTTAATCATATCCCTAAGAACTCTATACGCCGACGGGCGGGATATCCCCCGGTAATTTCAGCATAGCAATATCATTTGGAATTTAGGGCCAAAAATGGGCCCGCCATATTAAAACAAGAAGAACCCCCCAGAAATAACTTCAGAAGTTGGAGAATGAGAGTTACCTGAAAGTGATTTTTGGATATGGGTTTCAACAGAATTATCGTACTCAATGCCTCCATATCACCCTTAGACTCAATTTCCTCAATAAAAGGCGTATTTGTTTCCACGTCTTTTTCCCTAAAAAAATTCTGAACAGCCCCATTCCTCGCAACCTGTTTAATCTTGAGTATTCGCCTTCGAATAAGCATAGTCTTCTCGATCTCAACCACTGTCTCGTCTTCACCGTTCTTCACCTCTCTGCCCTCCAGGATTGTAGGTTTTGAAATTAGGCAATGTTCCTGATCGTGTATAAAGGGAAGGGAAAAAGGGTTTTTTGAGATATGGAATTTCGATAGAAGATATGAGATTTCCAATTGGTTTCTCTGATCCGAACCAATTTGAAAAGGTTTCTCTGGTTGGGCATGTGGATGGTTTAAAGGGACACCTTGGTCTGGACCTATTTTAAGTTTTTTGGTTTGGGCTTGGGTTAAAAGGTTAGGGCCTTTTGTTACTCTTCTTCTGTTTTGGGTTGGAAGTAAAAGTGGGAGCCTCTTGGGACAAGTGGGCCTGATTTGAAAAGTTTTTTAAAGAGGTAATTTCCACAGTTGTACCTGGCCCATCAGGTGCATCCATATTACACTTAACTCCGTCAAATGGCTCCGTTAGCGGCTGATAAGACTTTTCGATTTCCATCAAAGTTAAATCGCCACACCCATCACTGCCACTACAAGAAAAACGCCTATTAGCTACGGTCGATTCCGTAGCTAATCCGTAGCTAATACACGATTAGCTACGGATTTGCTACGAAAATAAACCGTAGCGATATTCACGTCGCTAAAATAGATTAACTACAAAATATTAATCCGTAGCTATTTGGCTACGGAAATTCCGTAGTTATCTTTCACCCGGGTCACTTAAAATGGGTATGGTAACGACGGATTTGCTACAAAATACTTTTAATTTAACTACAGAATAACTACGGTAATTATTTATTTTTTTAAAAATTAATTTAAGTAGCTATGGATTTGCTACGGAATATTCATTTAAATAATATAAAATAGAATTATTTCCGTAGCTAATCGATAGCTATTAATTAGGGATTCTTTTTTTTTTTTTACCATAAAATGTATATATACTACTAGCTCCCTGTCAGAACAGAAATGATACCAAACAATTTATATGCACAATTTGCTTTAAGCTATTATTTCACGCCAACTAAGCCAAAAACGTTGAGCACAATCTAAGTGAAATACTTAATACAATCCAAACAAAAAGTTTAACACAATCAAAGCCAAAAGCCTAGTACAATCAAAGTGTTCAAGTTTAAAAACTAAAAACTATCCAAACAACAAACTTAAAACAAATGTCATCTAAAGGCGGTAATCATCTGCAACGATGGTGTCGTCTAAGTCATCCATGGACTCATCACCATCATCGTCATGACTGTCATCATCGTTGTCCAAAGAATCCAAAATCAACGGAACTTTGCATTGCTCAATTCAAGAATTTGCTTTTGCATCTCTATACTATTCCTGTTAAAGCAGCTGTATCGAGAACCAAATGATATAACCATTATTAGAAAGACAAAAAATTTCTTGCACGATACAATCCTCCGGCTAGTCCTTAATAATCAGAAATCTGCCTCTAAAATTCCAAGGAGATCTCTGGACAATTCTCAAAAGGTCCTCCCTATTACTGATAACACAGTGAAACAAGTTGTCTTCAAGAAGGAAAATTTTCAAACTTGGAGGGTTGTTACAAGCTTGAGTCATAGTGCTGGCGAAGGCCTTCAAATTTTGTTTTTTGGTTGATAGAATTTTGACCACAAAATTACTGCCAGACTGACTTTAAATTCTGATCATGAGATTCCGTGAGTAAAGGAGGTTGGTGAAAATTTGTTTCCATACTAAAGACACAGGAAAAGTACAGAGAAATAAATGAGAGAAAGACAAACCAAAACAGACAAGGACCAAATGAAAGGGAAAAGGAAAGAAAAAAAACAAACAAACCACCACTTAAAACAAAAGAGGAAAATTACAACAGATAGGGACAAAAAGGAATTCAGAGAAAGAACACAGGAAAACCAGAATTAATTATTCCCATACTAACATATACCCAGTGAAAAGCAAAGTGATATCCATTGACAAGCTGCAAAACTAGAAACAAGTCAGAGAAATAACTAAAGGGAAAATATCTTCTAAGAGAGAATGGAGAGAATTTCTACTCAAGGTGTTGGATATCATGGAGATGCTCTTTTCCGACCTTAGATTCTACTACCCCCTATTCCTAAATATAAGACTTTCATTAAATATTCCGAAAATTAAGGAAACAAAAATTAAAATATTTTTGTAATCAAAATATCAATATAACTCTCTTTAATAGAATGAGTGGTATATAAGTCATATTTAAGAGAGTAGTATTGGTATTTTAATTACAAAAATATCTTAATTTTTACTTTCTTAATTTTCGCAACATGTAATGGAAGTCTTATATATAGGAATGGAGGGAAGTAAATTTTGAAACAAAAAGAAAGTAGATATATTTAATATTGTTTCACAAATATGGTATTATTTATGATTCACAACAACAAATTTCGAGTTTAACAATTCTTCATGAGTTAGGATATAAATGTCGATTCAGAGGAATTTGAGTCTTGCAGAATTGATCTATTAAACTGAGCTTCTCAAAAAGCTACTTCAGGGCAGCCTGACAGAGTATGGCTTTGCTCAAATCACCACTTGAAGAGAACGATGGAAACTTTCGACTTGGGGGGAAGGACAAGCCTATGAGTCTTTACAACTACCTCCCTTAATACTTCCAGTGCTTAAAGAAAGAATATCCTTAAATAGAAAATGTATTTATTTGATACATCACTAGTTTGGCCAAATTATGTGAAACTCGAATTAAAAGACAAATAGGTCATCAACTTATTTGCACTTAGTCACTTCCATCATATTTAGAAAAGTTTAATTTTTTTGGTCATTAATATTTTTACGAGCAGTAAAGCTTGGTCATTCCGTCTAAAACTTTGAAAAAAGGTTAAAATTGACGAACTAACCAAAAATTTACCCAATCCTCTCTCTCTTCAAGGGGTATTTTTAGAATTCACAATATCTCAACCCCCATAAACAACTAACCCATCTTCTCCCCCAAAATCTAACCTAGAAATCTCCTATATACCCAATTCTTCATCTCACCAAATTCCATCAAATTCCTAAATATACAGTCCATTGAAATGAAGTTTGAGGAGAAAAGAAGTCACAATACATATTCAAAATTTAATGCGAATGAATTTGATAATATTCAAAATTAATTTTCAATTCGAGCTCCTTTAATGGTGATGGTGGTAATAGTGTCATTGTTAACGGGGATTCTTCCAAGTTTACTTACTGCTAACCACCAAACAGCGTTAATGTGTAGCCAAATTTGAACAGTCGTCGTCCTCATCATTATCTTATAGTAATTCGTAGATATAAAATCTGAACTTTTATCTTCATTTTCATTACAGGCAGTAAAAAACAACAAAGGAAGGAGTGTCCTGGATGATTCGTTTGCAGCATCTGAGAGGAGTTGATGTATGGATTCCAGAGCAGAAACTGATATGGGGATCAAAAGACCAAATAATGATTCGATCTAGAAGGTGGTTCATCTCTTTCAAGAGAAATCTGCTATCTCTGGCGCCTAGTGGCAATATGCTCCTGAGTAGCCTGGCGATTCATGCGAGTGCCCTGCCTCCCAACCACAGCCTTACCCGGAACACGCTCCCTCGGCCGTATGGAAGGTTGCAGGACGGAAACTACAGCCACATCGACAGCCCACGATTTGTAAGACACCGACTTCCCAGTTGCTGCGAAGGCATCCTTGATCGTTTGTGCAGCCCAGGTGATGAGTGACTTGTACTACGCAACAGTTCGAGGAGCAGGCTGCTCGAACTCTTCCAGCATCAACCTGTTTGACTCCTCCTACAACATAATATTAAAATTAGTATATTCAGGAAAAAAAATATTTACGATGAAAATGAAACGAATAACTCTTACCAAAATATCGTCTGCTGTAGCGGCGGATTTAATACCCATCGGGAGTGGCCTGGGATCCCAATTTTGGGGGTTCGTGATACGCTGAACGGTAATGCGATTGTACCATTCCATGTACTCGTGGGATGGTGCAATAACATTATCGATGGTGGGAGCAGCGTCCCCCAGGGCATCGATGCGTAAAATTCACAAATTTAAAGGGATTCATAGGCAGAAACTCGTTCTAAACACCCATGAATCCTCCCCCGAAGGATCCGCTCATACCATAGGAATCGAGAAAAAAAAATCTAGGCAGAAACTTACTTTTCGGGTTCAAGAATCTGATTCTGGAATGAAAGATGCTGTTTCTTGGATATGTTGCTGCCACCAATGGATTTCCCTTTGCGGAATGTCCCTCTACCTGTATCCACGCGACAAAACGAACAGTGATTGCTAGCTCTTCATTTTTCTGAGTTTCGGGAATTAGAGAGAAAAGGTAGAGGCAGAATAGAAAATCTGATTTTCTAGGTCTTTTGGTATTTCGGCTGAAAAGAATTAACCCCTAGGGTTTCGACCAAGAGAAGTTTATATAGGGAGTGAGAGGTTGTTTCAAACACAACTCCCACACCCTATCCACCTCTTTTGGCAGTGGGAGTCCACGTCCTCTAGACTTCTGCTGGTAGTGGGAGTCTTTATCGGATAATAACTCCCACATAATCCCAGCTATACCGAAAATGCCCCTTATATCTAATTCGAATAATAATGCTTTATTATTTTCAAAAAAATAAATGTCAAATACAATGAACCTAGACATATTCTAGATTCATTGAATCTGGACATGAAGCTCGTTAGCTCGTCTATGCGTGTGACCCTGTAGGTTCATATCACAATGGCAATGAAAACATACTTAGTAGTAGTATGTGTTCATAAATCACAAGTGGTCCCTAGCAGGACATTGTGACTACCCAAAGTGAATGAATTTACGGTGGAACCTAATATCAATCCACTATTTAATCCCTTTGTCTCGCGATATCCTAATTAAGCATAAGGCATGGTAGTCGTCACCTTATTAAGCTTAATTGTATTTATGCTCGATCTCCGGGTAAACTATTCCAACAAATAGTATTTGATAACCACTTTATCAAATACATTTGAGCACGGCCATGCATTTAGACAATTTTCCCCCATCGAGGGGTCCATGGATATCTCTCTCTAATAACAGAGAGGGACAAATTCCTTACAATGCCTCTCACATTCAAGCCATGATAGGACGCTACATCCGATCATCAGTAGTATTGATTACTCGATTAAAAGTAACGTCCGACTGAGTCAAAACGTGGCTCCATTCATGCTAGAATCAATGGAGACATAAGGTCTAAGGATTCTAAAATAGTATTGAGGAAGTAATACTTATGACTAAGGACCATGAAGTATTACTTCTCTAACGGATCACGTCCGATACAATATATCCCAATATATTGCATCTATGATATGATTTGTATTCATTACACATGATTAGTAAAACATAATCATCAATCAAACATCATACTAGTTTTATTTCATTGTAAAGAACCTTACATGAAACTAGGGACTACTAGAATAGTAATTACATAAGCTAATGAGTTTTACTATCAAATCACGCATTTGATGTTCATAAGCAAAATTAGCTATTCAATTACATGCTCAAAAGATATAAAACGTACAACATATGCTAATGGTCCTAGGGCACTACTAACAAAATTAACGTATTCGTCGTGCACATTCTCCCAATTCCTTGACGATATCGCCTTCAACCTGTGGAGGTATTTTCCCCTATTCAGTGCCCTCTGTCCCTGCCGAGATTGGTACCACCTGGTGGAAGCCAAATTGACACATGACCCTGTCGGGCAGGTGATACTCAACCATCTCGAAACATATGAGGGGGGTACGGGCTCGGCAAGTCATAAAGAAGTCTTCATCCCCAGCCGCCCTCTCTGCGTAGACCGAATCAGGGTACGACCTCCACATGAACTGCAAAAAATATAATTGTTACTGTAAAACAATTTAGATAATAATTAAAAAACAATTTATTTAATAAAAAAACAAGAAAATCGAATTTAACTCACCCTCTGTGTCTCCGTCATCAAATCAAGCTGTTCGCGAAACACCAACAGGTGCGCTTTGGGGCGTTGCGAAAACTCTGGGGGACATTCCACCTAGCCCCGTGCGGTCTACCGTCGTCGGGGATCTCATCTGGTATTTGGCCTCGGTTCGCCGGACGCAGAAATGAAATACGCTCCCACGCCCACAACTGATAAAAACAAAATAATTCGATTATTAAATATTTAAATCACAAATTCACATTACAGTTTAATTAAAATTTAAATAAATTGGACAAACCTGAATAAGCAAGCAAACACCCGGCGAGGTCCTGCGAGCCAGCCATGAACGAGATGCACATCTGGCGGTACAAATGTGCGAGTACACCGTTGGCCCATGAATGCCCGTCAAGCTCTAGGGGGTCACTAAGAAGGAGTAGATATCGCAAATTCACCCGGGAGCCCGACTTATCGGGGAAAAGGAAACTACCCTATCAATATGAAGATCAGAGCCCTAACCCTCTCCTCTAACTGGCGGTTGGTAGCATCATCACCTAGAGGCTCACTAATGTGGGCAAAAACCTCCACAAGCTGCAAACTGTTTCCCTTGATTGCCTCCTCGGTGGGTCGAAATCCTAAAATATCGAACACGCGTTCAATCCATCGGTCCTTGGAATAATTGTAAGTGTCGGCCAACGACACTACGTGGTCCCTGGTAGGTAGTCTTAGAAGACATCCTACGTCCTCTAGTGTGATGGTCACCTTCCCGCAACGTAGGTGGAACGTGTGGGTCTCCGGGCACCATCTCTCAACTAATGCAGTCACGAGAGCGTGATCTACATTCATATTACCTAATCTACATCATCCCCCAAACCCTATTAGGTCGATTAGGTTTAACATTCTACGGTTGGTTTCTCTAGTATAGGCAGCGTAAAAGTTACCCGAACTCGTAATCACCTTTAATGGGTCGTTCAGGGTCTCTTCCCCGTGCCATATTCCTAAAGATCTATGTGACGGTTGTTTGTTCATAACAGTGGGATCAAGAGGACCGGGATGAAGATGAGCGGGAATGGCCATCTATACAAAAAAAATAATACACATACAATTTATCAGAAAAAATACATGTAATATCTCCAATTCTACTCTTGCCTTAAATTCACACAATACACAAAATTACCAAATTGACAAATTTACAAGTTCACTAATGCCCTAAAATCACAAATGCTTTAAGTGTAAATCAACACCATCACAACTTCACAATTTCCAAATTCACAAATTACCCAATTAAAGAAAAAACCCAAAATTCATAAATGTCCAAAATTCAAAAAAACCCAAATTCAACAAAATTCACAAATAATTCACAAAATCAACAAATTACTTTGATTTCCTAAACATAATTAGTGTATTCATAGTTAAACTCAACAAATAATTTACTATTTTTTCAAAAAAAAAATTCAAATTAAATTTTGATTTTTTTTTACTTTACAAATTGAGAGTTGAAAGAGAAAGCAAGGTGTTGGTGTAGGAAAAAAAAAAGGTGTTGGTGTAGGAGGCAGTAGCGGCGGTGGCTTGGGACTGCAAGGGATTTTAGGGGTGTTGGGGTTTTTTTTTGGCCTTTATCATATATGACGGGGGAAGGAGCTTTAAATCTGGTCAATTGGAACGGAAGTGGGACTTCCGTCCTCGAGCAACAAACTCTTCCACGTCAGCCTGTGTACTTCGGTTTCACGTCAGCTTGCGTACTTCCGTTTCCAAACTCTTCCACGTCAGCCTGCGTTTACGTGCCACATCATCAGGGACGGAAGTCGCACTTCCGTTTCTAACCGGGAACAGGTTCCGGCTAGAAATGTTGGTCCAATTTTTTTTATGCCATGTTTTGTACTTTCTGCAAGATCAATGCCAGTCTAATGTAAAACCCACCTATTTGGTTATTAATTCTGTGAAACTCAGAGGGTAACCCATTTTGCTGATGCATTATATGGCATCATTTACAACAATATTTTTTTAGCTTAAAATCAATAAGCAAAATCGAAAAAAGAAAATAAATGGTTTGAATAATGACATTAGTAATAGGAAAATAATTTATAATCCTATATATATATTTAACTGGTTTGACAATATCTATACCTATATATAAATATATATAAATTAACTGGTTTTAATATGTCCTGCATCTGATCCGGTCACAATGGGATTGAGTTTTATTGTTTCTTGAAATCCTCAAATTGAAATAAATACTTATATCTCCCTATTTCTCAAAAGAAAACATGTGCAAAATCGCAGACTACATTATAGAAAGCAGTACTTAGTGTTATGATCTCAAGAAGATCAAGTTACAATAATACCCCTTAAACTACTCTTCCCCACCCACCAAGAAATAAATAATACTACTAGCAATAATAAAACACCATCACTAACCCAAAAGAAAAAAGAAAAACATAAAATTTCTAAGCCATTATGCAAATGAAGTCAAACACCTTCTAGTTTCTACTATTTTAGAGCTTGTACCAAAACTTGCAATCTCCATAACCTGCAAAGAAATGATCAATTAAACGCCATAATTAAAGAAAATATATACCAAAGATTTAATATGACAAATTACATGATCAAAAATTTTAATCTTGATTAGTAATCCATCCGTCCTAAATTATCTGTTCACTTGGACGGGTATTAAGGTTCTGATAATTTTGATGATAAAATATAACCAAAATTCTAAGATACCCCTCATTAACTTTATTAATTTCATTTAAAATTTATTTCTTTCTCTCATACAATATTCAACTATCTTTTAAATATGTGTTGGAAATTGATAATTTTAATTAATTAAGAGTATTCAATAAGGAGTTGGAAGAATGATAAAATTGAAAATACTAATAAATACTTGATTTGAAAAGTAGAGAGTTAATTTGGGACAAATAAAAAAAAATATAAACAATTAATTTGGGACGGAGAGAGTAGTAATAATAAATTGCTTAACTATAGTATGGGATGGAGGGAGTACTTCCTTTGTCCTAGATTATCTGTTCATTTTGACAAATGCCTGGCCATTAAGTTTTTGATAATTTTGATGGTAAAATATAAGTAAAAGTCTAAGATACTCCTCATTAACTTTATTAATCTCATTCAAGATTTATTTATTTCTCTCTCTTTCCTATTATATAACATCCAGTTATCTTTTAAATATACTTAGGAAAAAAAATTTATCTTTTAAATATGTGTTGAAAATTGATAATTTTAATTAATTAAGAGTATTCAATGACAGGTTGGAAAATTGGTAAAATTGGAAAAACTGTAATTAATAAATATTTAATTTAAAAAGTGGGCAATTAATTTGAATAAACAAAAAATATAATGTAGACAATTAATATGGGACGGAGAGAGTAGTAATAATAAATTGCTTACTTGGATCGTTTACGGCAATAATAGCAGAATTGGCAAAATCACAATTCCAAGAATTTCTTCCAGCTTGTTGGTAATACAAATTCATGACGACAGAGGCATGGTTCATATTATTAATTGGCTCAAAGCAGGATCCACCAGCTTGTATAATTGAGCAGTCCCCTAATATTCCACATGCATAGTTTATGTTTTCAATTAATGCCTTCTCTGATGATGATGGTTTTGGAACGCACCATGCTCCCTGCATCATTTTTGTTTTAGCCAGAAACAAGCCCAAACTCTAAGGACAAAATGGTAAAATTTTACATACTTATTTGTAAATCTTCATTTTTTTAAAAAAAATATTTTACCTGTCCAGGTGCCTGACCATTTACCGATCTTAGCACTCCACCTGAAATATAAGAATGCATAAAGTTTATTTCAAGAATATATATATATATATATATATATATATATATATTTTCCTTACTAAATGTCGAATCAGAAGATTTCATCGAGTAAAAAAACACGAATGCGTGAATATTTGTGATATTCATTTGGAAAATAATCCTAGAACCAGTGACAAAAACAGGGGTGGGACAGTCGCCCCAAGATTTTTAAAAATAATACTATATATAGTAATTTTATATGTAGTTTGAAATATTTGATCAAATTCGTCCAAACATTTTGTGCAACATACTGTTATAATTTTTCGTCCCCAACCTAAAAATTATGGGTTCGTCCCTACCTAGAACACTTATTATTATATATAAGAAAAGAAAAATTATACCTGGGTTGAAGAAGAGCAAGAATGAAGAAAAGAAGCAGAGGGTGGAAAGAGAGAGAAACAAGTTTGCCATGGCTCTGAAACTGTGCTAAAAGAGAATGAGAAGACCAAAGGTTTTATTTAATTGAAAAAAACTAAGGAAAATATTTAAGTTGAATTACATCAAAATCCTATGGTATTTATATAGTGGAAGTTAATTGTGCTGGGGGTTACGAGGCCAATGTTAGGGTCTACTTCTTGGTGGGCGGGGGGGTTTGTTATATTTTCTTGAAATATCTTGTTATTATTTTTTACATGCATAATAAAGACTAAAGAGAGTTATAATTTATAAATTTCTTAAGAAGGATTGGTGAAAATATGGAAAGGTGCTACATTTAGAAAGATCAATGTTGATATAGAAAATATTCTGAAATTTATATGTAGCCATTAATGTGGTATATATATATATATATATATATATAAGAATATTTAGTGGGATTTATTGAATATTATGAAAGATTGATGGAGATATCTATTTATCTACCCTTCATATTCCACCAACATGAGATTATGATAAAAAAAAATTATATGAGTGAGTGTAACTTTAGAGAATAATACTTAAACTTTATAAAAGATCAATATATAGAAATTTTACAATCAAAATTTTATGCGTTTTTCTGGAACATTGGATATTCTAGTTTCTAGTACCATCTGTCTTAGGCAGACTCAATATTTTAGTTTGGGGATCCAACTATAATATATGTTATTATAAAAGTTTTTATAAAAAAGTATGGAATTTGAAATTTATAGCTAAAACATAGGGAGTCAGTGGTGAGCCCATTGTTTTAAACCGAGTTTTCTAGCGTATTTTGTATACTCATTCCCTAGGTTTTACTTATAATTTTACTCTGACTTTCTAAAAAAAAATTGAGGAATTTTTTTTTATTGTAAAATATAGTATAGTTTGACCCCCAATTTACACTCCAAGTCCTGCCTATGTAGAAAGTGACTATATTAAAAATCCTAAAAAAATCATTGGACTAAGAGAAATGGGGGCCAAGGTAATCCACCCCCACATACGTTCACCACTACCATCTCTGATATATCAATAAAAAATAATATATGATCTATAACCAAAATATAGAGAAGAACAACCTGACGAAAATTAACTTTATTTTTTTCTTTCATGAAATTCATGTGATTTTTCTCAATAATTAGCATTGATACCTTTGAATTGTCACTCTGTGTAACAACTCATTAATTGTTAAAGGTTTCACAATTGTTTGTTTTGCTAAATTATTGAAACTCACTTGAGATACAAGAAATTCTCTATATATCTTTTGTCTTCTTTATTTATTTAATTTTTTTTTTTTACGCCCGTTGGGTGATTGCCCCGAGGGGGAGAAAGCGGGTACCCTAAATAGGGAGATTGTAGCATGCCCCATGCCTGGGGAGGGAATTTTAGCCTCACAAGGAGGAGAATTATTTGCCCCAATAAAGGGGAGGTATGGGAATCGAACACGGGACCTCCGACCCATGTTCGGGTAGCTTTACCACTTGAGCTATCCAATTCCCATACCTCCCCTTTATTCTCTTCAGTGGCTTAAAAAACGGTAAAACATGTTAAAATCTTAAATTATAGTAATTGATTATTACTCTCTCCATCCCAAATTAACTGTCAACATTTCTATTTTTGTTTGTCCCAAATTAACTGTCCATTTTCTAAATAAAGTAGGTATTAATGATAATTTTTCCAATTTTACCCTTCTTCCAATTCCTCATTGAATGCTCTTAATTAATTAAAATTATCACTTTCCAACACATATTTAAGAGATTGTTGGATGTTGTGTGAGAGGAAGGAGAGAGAAAAACATAAATTTTAAATTAGATTAATAAAATTAATTAGGGGTATCTTAGACTTTTACTTATATTTTACCATCAAAATAACTAAAATCTTAATACCCATGTATTTGTCTAAGTGGACATATAATTTTAGACGGAGGGAGTAATGTTTTGTCATTATTGTCAGATGCTATGTAACAGATACCCTACGCTAATAATTTGTAATAAGTAGGCAAAGAAAGTATTCTTCCTTGTCCAAACCAAAAGACACAACAGGTTTGACCAAAATATTTTCCCCATATGAGTACAAAGTTGTTTCACTTTTTTTTTGGGGGTTCTCTTTTAATATATGCTGGCATTAACATAGAGTTTTTTTTTGGTTTAAAAAAGTTTGGATGGTTCGACTCCGGTCACTACCACGGGTCAGAGCAGGCCTTAGGGACCATAGAGATTCTTTGCAACTTATTAAATTTGTGATTCAAGATTTCAATATTTTTCATGAAAAAAAAATATATATTGGGACATTAAATTTCATAAATGATACTGCTTCCATTCCTTAATATAAGATTTCATTGTATATTGCGAAAATTAAGAAAGTAAAAAAAAAAATTATATTAGTTAAAATACAAATATTATTCTCTTAAATATAATTTGTATACCACTAATTTTATTTAAGAGAATAATATTGATATTTTGATTAAAAAACATCTTAATTTTTTGCTTTCTTAATTTTCTCTACATGTAATGAAAGTATTATATTAAGGAATGAAGGTAGTTGTATATTTAGTTGATTAAAAAGTGATTGAGTTCCAACTATAAGAAAATTTATGTCACTGTATTTAGGGATAACGGAGAAATTAAATTGTAGAATGTGATTAAACCATATATATCTTCTCCACCAAACATACATGACAATTCCAAATAATAGTCTCCAGCGAATCTAAGGAAAAATACATATTTCTTTTTGAAAAAATCTTTAGAAAAATACATTACCCCTTCCAAATGTTTTTAACCATGGATAATGTTTTATGACCAAGTAAAATTGACTAAAACCCTAAATTAAACACTATTCACCCCTGTTGATATAAGGAATTCAACCAATTATTTGCAATTTTACCACCAATTAGTTAGTTAAGTTTTAGCCATATAGCATCACCCTTTAATCATTTCCCCTCAAGGTCCCATTTCTGGTCCCCAAACCTGGGGTTGTGCATTTGGTACGGTTTTCGATATAAAATTTCGGCATTCGATTATGTTTTGTAATATTTATGAAAACTAAGCCGAACTAAAATTTTATAGGAATCGAATATCGAAATTATTTCATTATGGTTCTGTTTAGTTCGGTTTGTACCGAAATTTTATATATTTTTCTTTATGGGGCTAAACTTAATAAAATTTAGACAAAAATAATAATAATGCACAATTAAAATAAAAATAATAAACTAAAACAATAAGAATAAGAATGCAACTCTAAGTAATACTAATAAGTATAATAAAAATTATTTTTTTGAATAAATAATTAAAAAAATGATATATTCGGTATTTCGATTTCTAAAAATTAAAACCCAAATACCAAATTGAATTATTTTAATTTTTTTTAAAATTGAGCTGAATTAACCAAAATACCGAATAAATCAAAACGTATAGCAAAATCTGAATCAGTATTTGGGTTTAACCGAATAGTTAACGCTTACCTTCCCCCCAAAGTGCACTGATCAATAGAGTTTGCTGATTGTGCTCCTCTATTTTCCTCATAAAATAAAACCTATATATCCAAACATATGAAGCGGTCCCATATTCTCCAATATATATATACTTATAAAACTATCTTATTTATGTGTTTTTTTCCTCCCAGTGTAGTAGTTGTTGCATGTCATGGGCGGTTAAAAAAGTGTTCGAGACGCCTGAATTGAATAGGGCTCTCAAAAATTGGGGCTTTTAATTTTATATTATATATGTGTGTGTTTGTACTTGTATTTTAGTGAAAAATGATAAAAAATTGTATTTTTTAAATTATGTTTAAAAAGTTTTTAGTACAAACATAAATTTATTATCAAAGACATAAATTATGATGAAATTGTATTGTTATCTTTATGTGAAAGTTGTTTTTTTTTCAATTATGTAGAACATTATTTTAAAATTTAGTATAGTCCCCAAAATGAGTGAGACGCCAAATTGCATGCAAATGATATGTTTTAGAACATGTTCTAAATTTCTTATTCATTCAATTCATTCTTTCTTTTCTACATTAATCCAGCATTAGGTAACACTTACAATTCACGGGAGCACCTTAATGCGGAAGGCATTTTCATAACGGTTTTCTTCTAGATGCTGATTGCAAGGAAGTTGAATTTTGTTATTGTTTTTATAAAAATTGATTGTATGTGAGAGAAGATGTGAGAAAATGGTCGAATTACAAAGATTTAATTAATAGGGAATTTAAATATTTACTTGTTCTTTATTGCCGAATCTTCTTTTAACTGCAGAAAAATGTACTCTTGTAAAAGCAACATGTATACATTGAGATATTTTCATTTGTTAAAAAAGGTCGCTAATTGAATAAATCTTCTTCCAATTGCAATCAATGTGGAGAAATAAGAAATGGAAAAAAATATTCATATGATTATTTCGTATTTCACATATATATCATACAAGCAAAAATTTAATTTCAGCAGCATAAATTATTTGAAAAAAAAAAACATATTGTGATGATATTTTTTTTCCTTTCATGTTAACTTTTTTGAACTTATTTGAAGCTATAAATTGAATAAATAAACAATTGTGAATATATTAAATTAGCTTCTTTTGAAACAAAAACTATATCAGCTGCTTATATAAGCAATGCATAACATGTCCATGCTATTATATGCTGCAAAAGAAGAAAATGGGAAAAGAATAACATTCTGATTAGGAAAATTATACAGTGAAAATGAATTAAAAGTAGTTTACACATGTCACTTTTATAAATTTAGGTATAATTTTCATACAAAACTTTCAACTAAACATAACAGTATTTAGCCGTGAAACTAATTATTGGGTATGATGTATTGTTAGATAAGAGGTTCCAGACCTGGCAAAACAAAATATATAATTTATCCGCCTCAAATCAGATGTGCACAATTAACTTCCATCAAGAGTAGTGTTATCATAATATTTTCATTCATAATATATACTAATAATATATACTAATGATAGGATTCAAAAGTTAGTCGAGATTATATCCTTTAAACATAGGAGGTTAGTTACATGCAAGTCAGTCAAACTCGCGAATAGACTCGTAGGATCGTACAATTCTACGTGTTTTAGGAGACTTACCTGTTAGATCATACATAGTATCGGTGATCAAATAGAATCGTGGTAAATTCGTGGGAATGGACTCGGGAATGTAGGATCGTACGATCCTACAAGTCAACTCTGAGTTAGCTATTTTCTATTTCAGGTCGGGTTTTAGCTCAACCCGACCCGAATGTTTAAAACAAATTCATTTTAGATTAAAAATGTCTCTGTTCAACTCCGTGACTTATTCAATATTCTCAAACATCTCCAATCTTCAACTTCCGATCAATTTCTTCTCTTTCTCCTCGATAGATATCAATTTCCTTTTTTTGCCTCTTTTTTTTTGTCTCCGAACTCTTCTTTTGTCATCGCCTAGAACAAAGAAAAGGTAATTCGAAACCCTAAACTCTAATTTGATAGATTAAGTTATATAGTCAAATAATCAATGTTAGCATCAATGTTATTCAATTTATATTGCTTTAAAGGGCCGATGCCCGAGTAGATTTGTTTTCTATTTTTTCCGATAAAAATTTGATAGTAGAAATTAAGTTTCAGAATTCTGAGACACGAAACATAATATAATTTTCCTATGGCTCTTTCATGTGATGAATATTTTGTTTAATACTAGCAAATATCATAAGATTTTGGAAAATTTCAGATTTCATCTAGAAGAATTAGGAGAGTACTGAATTAATTAATATTTTTTAAATTAAGTAGGATCTATGATACGAGTTAGGATCCTATGATCCTACGATACTTCTATATTCTTCCGATCCTACGTAGAAATTCGAGTTTGACTGCCTTAATTAAAAGAATTGAGGGAGAAAGTCGGCATATTTTTAGAAAATAAATATTCACTTTAGAAAAAATTAAAATAAAAACAGGACATTAAATTTGGAATTGAAAGAGTATTGGAGGAGGTTTGGGGTATCCTTCAAACTTACTCCGCTGTTTAGGTCAATATCGAATTCAAATTAAATGATGAAATAACAAAGGTAATAGTATTTCTGAAGGTAGTCAACATAGTAAACATAGACCATGTCAACAACTTATTGTAGGTCAACTTGAAGGGTAAGGCGATGTACCTTAGTTTTTTTATTATTATGAAACTGATTTGTACTAATCACTCATTGGGACAAAATCAGTGACAAGGATCAAAGTACTCTCAACCACTATAGAAAGATACGAAATCTCATGTATATAGTGAAAATTTTCTGTGCTCATTCCCATCCCAATCAATCAAAATTTACTATATAAATTTTTTTCCAATTATATATATACACGTGATAAATTATGATTGGTTGGGGATAGAGGATTTTTTGCCTGTACAGAGGCGGACTACTTGTCCCACCAACCTATCCCAATATATATATTATAGTTTTAATTAAAATTTATATATATTATAGTTTTAGCTTTGTTTTTTTAAAACTCCATCCCGTGAGCATTTTTTATTGTACCAATTTTGAATCAATTTTCAATTTTCAATTAGATTTTTTAGTGTGTGAATTATAGTAATAACACCATTTATATCTTACAATTTTAATTAAAATTTTAACAAGTTTAAGTTTGTAAAGAGACTGAATTTATTTTGTCAAAGTTGAGTGCGTGCCCCTTCTAACTTTAAAGTGTGCGTCCGCCAGAGTACAGTATTCAAAATTATATTTACTCTCTATATGTTGTATAAGAGAGCCAGTCATGTTGAAGTTATAAACTTACTGTGAGATTCTACAAAAATCTCATTGAGTCCTTCTTAAGTACTTAATGAAGGAAAAATTCGTAATCCCCAAAACGCAGCGGAAATAAAAGTGTGGGATTACGTTCCTTTAGATGATCTACTCAAGAGAAAGAACCAAAACTCTGTGATAGAAAGTATACCTTTATGTCGATCTAATTTACATAGCCCGGATTCTACTACTAAGAACCACCAACAACAGCCTTCAGACTCCTGTCTCTACCGGTATCCACACACCAACCCCTGATCTTGTTACTCCGTATCTCATATGTGAGTCCGAAGAATTCCGAAGTTTGAAAACACTTTTCCCGGAATCCACAAAGTATAGATAACTTAGGAAAATCGAAAATCAAATAGATGAGAACATCGTATTTTCTTCTCTTTAACTGTTCTTAAGAGTGCGTAAAATCAAAGAAGGAAAAATCTCAGATTTTTGCTTCTTGAGTTTCAGCTAGGAAAGTAGAAAGAATGGATAGAGAAATTCAACAACTTGAATTGTGTAGAATGATGAACATTTCATCATCTTGTGGTATTAGTGAAATCACCCATTAACCCACTTCCCCACTATTCTCTTCCACTACTCCCTTACACACACACTCCCTCATACATGTAGATGTGCCGGTTTTGACTTGGTCCAACTGGTCCGGTCGACCGGAGAAATGGTTCTCGGCCAACCCGAGACAACTCTCGGTCGACCGGGGTCTGGTTTTACCCAATCCAATTGAGCACCTATATCAAATATAAACTCCAACAAGCGCAATCCAGTTGATTATAGTGTGCGACCCTTTAGTTCTTTGCTATGTTGGCCGTGATAATAATTGTCAATAGTAATGAGAAGTATCTAGTACCACATCACTACTCCTAATTCACAAATACTCCTGGTGATTCAAGTAACCACGAATATGATCTTTTGCACTTATCCCGTTGTCCTCGATATCTAGATTGAACACAAGTCACGAGTATGTCAAACTTGTATAGTTCAATCAACCAGTTTCATGATTCCCCAGTAGACAAATCAAATGACATTAATATCTCATATTAATTCACTTGTTCATGACCATTAATTAGTCTCACTCAATCAAGGGCCCTAATATATCACTCCTATTGTATAGGAGGGACAAATCCTCTATCTAGGGGTGTGTGTTCGGTAATTCGGTTCGGTATCGGTACGAAATTTCGGAATTCGGTTCGATTTTGTGACGTTTTATTAAAACCGAACCAAACCAAAATTTTATGGAAACCGGATACCGAATACCGAAATTATTTCGGTATGGTTTGGTTCGGTTTGGTTTGTACCGATTTTTTTCTCAACTTAATAAAAATTAGACAAAAGATAAAATTATAATGCACAATTAAAATAAAAACAATAAACTAAAAATTAAGATTAAAAATACAACTCTACAACAATAAAATAACTCATTACGTCCTCAATAATTCAAAGTATGGGCGGGGATGAATAGGAGACAGACTTAACGTTTGGAAATAAATGCACAAAGTGTATGCTCCTAGAATGTCAATGAAACATATGGATTGAAGACAACTCTAAGTAATATTAATAATACTTATAAGTATAATAAAAATATTTTATAATAAAAAAAATTGATCTATTCGGTAATTCGGTTTTTAAAAATTGAAAACCGAATACCGAACCGAATTATTTTAACTTTTTCAAAACCGAACCGAATAAACCGAACCATATAATAAAATTCGGTTCGGTTCGGTTCGGTATTTCGGTTTAACCGAATAGTGAACACCCATTCCTCTATCTATCACACCTCATCCTGACATGGTTCATAAATACACCCCAACAAATGCCTTTATAGCCCATCTAGTTACAAACGGCGTTTAACACCATCAAAGCATACCATTAGCCAAGCAGGAAATCTTGTGTGATTTGAAGCCGAAGGATTTAGGTGCAAACAAAATCATTATAAGAACATTGTTGACATTTATACAACAATCCATGAAATGTTATTATAAGCGGGTCAGTAAAGTATCAAATACCCATGTGTTTGACTTAATATCACATATTTAATCACAACACATACTAGTCTCCACACATTATTGTTGTCCCCAAAATTCCACAAAAATGATTGACCAGGGACATTTTAAAATAGTTCAATGTAACAATTACTCAACTATATAAGGACGTTATTGAAGGGATTCATGGGCAGAAACTCGTTTTAAACACCCATGAGTCCTCCCCCCGAAGGATCCGCTCATACAAAACGAATCGAAAACAGCGAAAAATCACTTACATTTTTCGGCTAAAGATGTTGTCTTTCGGATGTGTGCTTCTCCCACCAAAAGCCTTCCCTTGCGGAATCGCTTTCTACCGGTATCCACGCGACGAAACGAGCAGCGAGTGCTAGCTCTTCGTTTCTGAGTTTAGGGAATATAGAAAGAAGAGAAGGGCAGAAATCCTGAAATCTGATTTCGGGAAAGATTGGTTTATTGCGGCTTAAGCATTAATTCTAGGGTTTCGGCTAAGAGAGGTTTATATAGGTTGTGAGAGTTTGTTTCAAGAACAACTCCCACGTCCTATCCACCTCTTTTGGCAGTGGGAGTCTTCAACTCCCACGTCCCCTAGACTGCTACTGGTAGTGGGAGTCTTTATCGGATAATAACTCCCACGCAATCTCAGTTAAAACCAAATACCAAAAATACCCATCATTCTCTCTAATTCGCAATAATAACAATTTTATTATTCTCAGAAAATAAATGTCAGATACAATGAACCTAGACACATTCTAGATTCATTGAATCTGGACATAAAGCTCGTTAACTCGTCTATGCGTGTGACCTTGTAGGTTCATATCACAATGGCAATGAAAACACACTTAGTAGTAGTGTGAGTTCAAAAATCACAAGCGGTCCCCAGCAGGACATTGTGACTACCCAAAGTGAATGAATTTACGGTGGAACCTAATATCAATCCACTATTTAATCCCTTTGTCTCGCGATATCCTAATTAAGCATAAGGCATGGTAGTCGTCACCCTTATAATGCTTAATTATATTTATGCTCGATCTCCTGGTAGACTATTCCATCAAACAATATTTAATAACCACTTTATTAAATACGTTTGAGCACGGCCATGCATTTAAACAGTCTTCCCTATCGAGGGGCCCATGGATATCTCTCTCTAATAAGAGAGGGACAAATTCCTTACAATGCCACTCACATTCAAGCCATGATAGGACACTACATCCGATCATCAGTCGTATTGATTACTCGATGAAAAGTAACGTCCGACTGAGTCAAAACGTGGCTCCATTCATGCTAAAATCAATGGAGACATAAGGTCTAAGGATTCTAAAATAGTATTGAGGAAGTAATACTTATGACAAAGGACCATGAAGTATTACTTCTCTAACGGATCACGTCCAATACAATGTATCCCTATATGTTGCATCTATGATATGATTTGTATGCATTACACATGATCAGTAAAACATGATCATCAATCATACATCATACTAGTTTTATTTCATTGTATAGAACATTACATAAAACTAGGGACAACTAGAATAGTAATTGCATAAGCTAATGAGTTTTACTATCAAATCACATATTTGATGTTCAAAAGAAAAATTAACTATTCAGAGACATGCTCAAAAGAAATAAAGCGTACAACATTTGCTAATGGTCCTAGGGCACTACTAACAATCTCCCACTTACCCTAGGTCCAATCATACATGATCCTCAATCCCATTGACCTAGTATGACTCTCATGTTTAGGCTGCGGGAGTGGCTTGGTCAATGGATCGGCAATGTTGTCATCTGTTTGAACTTTGCAAATTTTTACGTCTCCTCTATCAATGATCTCTCTAATCAGATGGAAACGCCTGAGAATGTGTTTGGATTGTTGGTGAGATCTTGGTTCCTTAGCTTGTGAAATGGCGCCAGTACTATCACAATAGAGGTCCACTGGGTTCACAATGCTAGGGACGACACCTAATTCATCAACAAATTTCCTGATCCAAACAGCTTCTTTAGCTGCTTCAGAGGCAGCTAGATACTCAGCTTTTGTTGTAGAGTTGGCCATGGTTTCCTGCTTTGAGCTCTTCCAGCTCACAGCACCTCCATTCAAACAAAACACAAAATTAGATTGCGATCTATAATCATTTACGTCGGTCTGGAAGCTAGCGTCTGTGTAACCATTTACAACCAGACTTCCTTCCTGACCTCCGTAAACTAAGAACATATCTTTAGTCCTTCTCAAGTACTTAAGAATGCTCCTGACTGCAGTCCAATGTGACTCTCCAGGGTCAGAATGATATCTGCTAGTCATACTTAAATCGAACGAGACATCCGGGCGAGTGCATATCATGGCATACATAATAGACCCAATGCCTGATGCATATGGGATCTTACTCATGCGCTCTTGGTCCTCCTTTGTGGAAGGTCCTTGAGTCCTGCTGAGTTTAAAGCCATGTGACATGGGCAAGAACCCCTTTTTGGAGTCTTGCAAACTGAACCGTTTCAGTACATTGTCAATGTATCCACTCTGGCTTGGGCCAATCATTTTGTTAGATCTATCTCTGTAGATTCTTATACCCAAAATGTATGTAGCCACGCCTAAGTCTTTCATGGAGAAGCACTTCCCCAACCAAGCTTTTACGCTTTGTAA
This sequence comes from Vinca minor, assembly GCA_026122235.1. Taxonomy (NCBI): domain Eukaryota; kingdom Viridiplantae; phylum Streptophyta; class Magnoliopsida; order Gentianales; family Apocynaceae; genus Vinca; species Vinca minor. The sequence goes on along the minus strand of JAOCZM010000241.1, from coordinate 7,410,634 downwards.
TGCGGGGATGTCATTTTCAATCAGTAAGATGTCATCCACATAAAGCACAAGGAACACTACTGCATTATTAGTTACTTTCTTATAAACACAAGGCTCGTCTTCGTTTTTGATGAAACCGAATTCTTTAATACGTTCATCAAAGCGACGATTCCAGCTTCGAGATGCTTGCTTCAATCCATAAATGGACCTTTGAAGCTTGCACACTTTGCTAGGATTTGATGGATCAACAAACCCTTCAGGTTGTGTCATATACACATCCTCGAGAAGGTTTCCATTAAGAAACGCAGTCTTAACGTCCATTTTCCATATTTCATAGTCATAATATGTGGCTATGACAAGTAAAATCCTAATAGACTTTATCATAACGACAGGAGAAAAGGTTTCGTCATAGTCAATACCATGAACTTGTCTATAACCTTTAACTACTAGTCGAGATTTAAAAGTGTGTACATTACCATCCATGTCGGTTTTCTTTTTGAAGCACCATTTGTTATCAATGACCTTACACCATTCGGGTGGGTCAACCAAAGTCCATACTTGGTTATCGTACATGGATTGCATCTCAGACATCATAGCTTCTAGCCACTTATCTGACTCAGAACTATGAATTGCCTCTTTATAGGTAGTGGGGTTCATCTTGATCAATCAGTTCAATATGATGATCATTAGTCACAAGAAATCCTTATCTCTCAAGCTGTTGATGTACCCGACTTGACCTCATTGGGCCTTGTGTCAAAGATTGAAGCTCAGTATCAGCACGTGAGCATGCTTGAAGTTCCAAAGTTGGTTCAGATGTTGTTTTAGGATCTTGAATTTCCGCAAGATGGATCTTACTCCCACTATCCTCTTTGGAAATAAATTCCCTTTCAAGGAATAAACCATTTCGAGCAACAAACACTCTGTTCTCTGATGGAAGATAGAAGTAATATCCTTTAGTTTCTTTAGGATATCCCACAAACAAACACTTGTCAGATTTAGGGGCAAGTTTATCAGATAACAAGCGTTTTACATACGCCTCGCATCCCCAAATTTTGAGAAATGACAAACTAGGTCGTTTCCTAGTCCATATCTCATATGGAGTTTTCTGAACCGCTTTAGAAGGAACTCTATTCAAAATAAATGCAGTGTTTCTAGGGCGTAGCCCCAAAAGGAAATTGGAAGATTGGCCTGACTCATCATAGATCGAACCATATCTAATAAGGTGCGATTCTTCCGTTCTGAAACGGCATTCCATTGTGGTGTGCCAGGAGGAGTTAATTGTGAAACAATTCCACAACCTCTAAGATGTTCGTCAAACTCTTGGTTAAGGTATTCGCCACCTCGATCTGATCGAAGTATCTTAATACTTTTACCAAGTTGATTTTGTACTTCATTTTGAAATTCTTTGAATCTTCCAAAAGATTCTGATTTATGTTTCATTAGATAGACGTAGCCGTATCTACTGAAATCATCTGTGAATGTGATGAAGTACTGAAATCCTCCTCTAGCACTTGTGTTTATTGGTCCACATACATCTGTATGTATGAGGCCCAACATATCAGAAGCTCTCTCACTTTGTCCAGTAAAGGGAGCTTTAGTCATTTTGCCTAACAAGCAAGAATCACATGTCTCATAAGATTTTAAGTCAAATGATGTCAAAATTCCTTCTTGATGGAGTATTGATATGCGTTTCTCATTTATGTGGCCCAAACGACAGTGCCAAAAGTAGGTTAGGTTTAAATCTCTTAGTATTAATGTTATAGATGTGCCTTTTAATGGATTCATCGAGGTTAAGAACATAAAGCCCATTCATCAAAGAGGCATCTCCATAGAAAATACGATCTTTATGAATGGTGCAAATTTTATTCAGAATATTTAATTCAAAACCTTCAATATCCAAAGAAGAAATTGAAATAATATTCCTACTCAAAGTTGGAACATAAAGACAATTATTCAGTTCTATAATAAGGCCACTTGGCAAAACTAAATTAAATGTCCCGGTAGCTACAGCAACAACTCTTGCTCCATTCGCTACTCTCATGTCCACTTCTCCTTTTGCCAGTGATCTACTCCTTTTGAACCCCTGTACATTTGCACAAATGTGAGATCCACAACCGGTATCTAATACCCACGAAGTAGGAGCAGACATGTTAATTTCAATAACATAAATACCTGGAGACACAGTCAAACTGGCTTTTCCCTTTTTCTTCTCTTCCAAATAGAGCTTGCAGTTCCGTTTCCAATGACCTGGTTCATTGCAATGGAAGCAAACTCATTCTTTTGGTGCCTTGGCCTTGGGTTTGGGCTTGTTATTGCCTTTGCCCTTCTTGGCCATGGGCTTTCCCTTTCCTTTCTTCTTGAAATTCCCTTCTTGAACCATTAAGACTTCAGGGGTCTTCTTAATGTTCAGTTCAGCCTGCTTGAGCATCCCGTGTATCTCATGTATGGACTTCTCCATGACATGCATGTTGAAGTTCATGACAAACTGGTCATACTCCGGTAGGAGTGAGCCCAAGATCATATATGTGGCCATGTCAGGACCTACGGGAGCCCCAAGTTTCTCAAGTTGGTCAAGATAGCCCTACATCTTAAGCACATGTGCACTTACAGAGGTGCCAGGGGCCATCTTGCAACTATTCAACGCCTTAGTAGTGAGGAATCTTTCATGACGAGCTTGCTCTTGGAACATTTCCTTGGGCTAGCCCATCATCTGGAAAGCCTCAACCCTTTCAAACTGTTTTTGAAGATCAGTGCTCATTGTGACTAACATGAGACAATCGCATCGTTAGAGTCATCAGAGTGCTTCTTCCAAGCATCTCTCTCAGCTCTGGGGGCGTTGTTTGCAGGCTGTTCAGGAATAGTCGTATCAAGAACGTATAGCTCTTTTTCCTGCTTAAGGACAATCTTTAAGTTGCGGGTCCAATCAAGGAAATTGGTCCCGCTCAGTTTTTCCTTCTCAAGGACGGATCGCAATGAATTGTGTCAAGTGTTGGTTGCCATTATCTACATTAAATTATTTGCAAAGTTATTAGTTTTGAGCAAAAAATCTTTCCACAATTTCAACACTTGATAAATAGTGGGAAAAACCATTTTACAATAGTTATAGGAAAGCTTTGGCTTAACACCCATAATTAAAGTAAAATCAACTAATGGGAATGACATCTATATGTCCCGGCTATTTCCCATTTTATGCCCTAGGCTCAAAACTATTTTGGTAGCCTAGTTAAGTCGAACCATGTCTAAGCACATGGAAATCACTATTTTCCCATCTCCTTTTACTTAGATAACCACTTATCCGTTGCTTTGGCAAGCAGACATAATGATGATCCAAACTCTTGGAGTGCTTAGGATATGGTAGGCATTTTAAGACTTAATTAAAACGATTTAATGTGACGTATAACAATCAATCCCCATAAGACTTAAAATAAGCATCACATGCAAGATATCAAGCGTAAATGTAAATGTGATATAGCATGGCCTAATCCTATAATGACTCCCACGAGCCTTGTGGGAGCCAATGGTCAATCTAAGTCTATATCCATCTCATGGATAAAGTCTTCGATCCAGCGTCCTCCAATCTTGTTACATAATTACATGGGCATACCCAGCCATCAATGTAAAGCAGTAAAACTAATCTAAGAAAGCGATTACAATTTTACAACATTGAAAAACGGCTCGCAGGCCGTATTATAAAATTACAACCCAAAAATATGTAAAACAAGAGGGGTATAGTAGGCCATGCTATTCACCATGCTAAAACTCACATAAAGCATAATGAAATAAAAGCGAGTACATATACAAAGTCTTAGGTCAGTGGAATGCGGACGGTTGCGCGACGCAGACGGCGGTCCCGAACCGAATTATTTTAACTTTTTCTAAACCGAACCGAATAAACCAAAATACCGAATAAACCGAACCATATAATAAAATTCGGTTTGGTTCGGTTCGGTATTTCGGTTTAACCAAATAGTTAACACCCCTACCTATATCTATCACACCTCATCCTGACATGGTTCATAAATACACCCCAACAAATTCCTTTATAGCCCATCTAGTTACAAACGGCGTTTAACACCATCAAAGCATACCATTAGCCAAGCAGGAAATCTTGTGTGATCTGAAGCCGAAGGATTTAGGTGCAAACAAAATCATTATAAGAACATTGTTGACATTTATACAACAATCCATGAAATGTTGTTATAAGCGGGTCAGTAAAGTATCAAATACCCATGTGTTTGACTTAATATCACATATTTAATCACAACACATACTAGTCTCCACACATTATTGTTGTCCCAAAAATTCCACAAAAATGATTGACCAGGGACATTTTAAAATAGTTCAATGTAACAACAACTCAACTATATAAGGACGTTATTGAAGGGATTCATGGGCAGAAACTCGTTCTAAACACCCATGAGTCCTCCCCCGAAAGATCAGCTCACACAAAACGAATCGAAAGCAGCGAAAAATCATTTACATTTTTCGGCTAAAGATGTTGTCTTTCGGATGTGTGCTGCTACCACCAAAAGCCTTCCTTTGCGGAATCGCTTTCTTCCGGTATCCACGCGACGAAACCAGCAGCGAGTGCTAGCTCTTCGTTTCTGAGTTTAGGGAATATAGAAAGAAGAGAAGGGCAGAAATCATGAAATCTGATTTCGGGAGATATTGGTTGATTGCGGCTCAAGCATTAATTCTAAGGTTTCGGCCAAGAGAGGTTTATATAGGTTGTGAGAGTTTGTTTAAAGAACAACTCCCACGTCCTATCCACCTCTTTTGGAAGTGGGAGTCTTCAACTCCCACGTCCCCTAGACTTCTACTGGTAGTGGGAGTCGTTATCGGATAATAACTCCCACGCAATCCCAGTTAAAACCAAATACCAAAATACCCCTCATTCTCTCTAATTCGCAATAATAACAATTTTATTATTCTCAGAAAATAAATATCAGATACAATGAACCTAGACACATTCTAGATTCATTGAATCTGGACATGAAGCTCGTTAACTCGTCTATGCGTGTTACCCTGTAGGTTCATATCACAATGGCAATGAAAACACACTTAGTAGTAGTGTGAGTTCATAAATCACAAGCCTTCATTAGCAGGACATTGTGACTACCCAAAGTGAATGAATTTATGGTGGAACCTAATATCAATCCACTATTTAATCCCTTTGTCTCGCTATATCCTTATTAAGCATAAGGCATGGTAGTCGTCACCCTTATAAAGCTTAATTATATTTATGCTCGATCTCCAGGTAGACTGTTCCACCAAACAATATTTAATAACCACTTTATTAAATACATTTGAGCACGGCCATGCATTTAAATAGTCTTCCCTATCGAGGGGCCCATGGATATCTCTCTCTAATAAGAGAGGGACAAATTCCTTACAATGCCTCTCACATTCAAGCCATGATAGGACACTACATCCGATCATCAGTCGTATTGAGTCAAAACGTGGCTCCATTCATGCTAGAATCAATGGAGACATAAGGTTTAAGGATTCTAAAATAGTATTTAGGAAGTAATACTTATGACAAAGGACCATGAAGTATTACTTCTCTAACGGATCACGTCCAATACAATGTATCCCTATATGTTGCATCTATGATATGATTTGTATCCATTACACATGATTAGTAAAACATGATCATCAATCATACATCATACTAGTTTTATTTCATTGTATAGAACATTACATAAAACTAGGGACAACTAGAATAGTAATTGCATAAGCTAATGAGTTTTACTATCAAATCACATATTTGATGTTCAAAAGAAAAATTAACTATTCAGAGACATGCTCAAAGAAATAAAGCGTACAACATATGCTAATGGTCCTAGGGCACTACTAACAGTTATTATATGTTTTAATACAAAGCACAGTCATATTCAAAACAATAATAATGGAATTCATTCCTTAATATTTCATCACATGAAAGGAATACAAAAATATCCCATTTACACTAAAGACAACAACCTTACCTTTCAGTGTATATTGTGCATATGAACTATTTCTAAAACCACTTCCATTGGTATCTAATACCCATGCTACAAGTATGACGATCATGCTGCTGTTGTGTCAGCGGCTTCATCAGCGGGTCGGAGATGTTATCATCCATTTGAACCTTGCAAATCTTCACATCTCCCATGTCAATGATCTCTTAGATCAGGTGATAGCGGTATATGTTTGGACCTTTGGTGAGACTGTGATTCCTTTGATTGAGATATGGCTCCATTGTTGTCACAATAGAGATCAACCACATTCAAAATGCTAGGCACCACACCAAATTAAGTAATGAACTTTCGAATTCAAGCGACTTCCTTAGAAACATTTGATGCATCTATATACTCGGCTTCGGTTATAGAATCCGCAACGGTCGCTTGCTTTGAACTCCTCCAGCTCACAACACCGTCGTTTAGGAATAACACCATAACCTAATTGAGATCTAAAGTCGTCTGTATCGGTTTGGAAACTAGCATCAGTTTAACCACTTACAATGAGCTCGTCTTCCCCACCATAGATTAAGAACTTGTCCTTAGTTCTTCACAAGTACTTAAGGATGTTCTTGATGGCTATCAAGTCACGTTCACCCTAAGTTGACTAACATCTGCTCGTTATACTCAAAGCATACGATACATCTGGGTGAGTACACAACATGGCATACATGATAGATCCAATTGCCGAAGCATATGGAATCTCACTCAAGCATTCTTTCTTATCAGTGTCTTAGCACATTGTTGACTTGAAAGAACTGTATCAAGTGCTATAGAACAAAGACCCTTTTTGGACTCTTGCATGCTAAAACAATTCAACACTTTGTCTATATATGTACTATGACTTAGGCCAAGAAGTCTACGTGATCTATCTCTATAGATCTTGACTCCTAAGATGAAGCTTGCTTCACCTAAGTACTTCATAGATAAACATTGCCCCAACCAGACCTTTACAGATTCTAAGGTTGGAATGTCATTCCCTATGAGTAGTATGTCATCTACATACAAAACCAGGAATACTATCGAGTTTCCACTAAACTTTTTATAAATATAAGGTTCATCAACATTCTTGATAAAACCGAACTCACGGACGGCTTCGTCAAAACGTCGATTCCAGCTTCTAGAAGCCTGTTTAGCTTGCATACTTTATTGGCAGCATTTGGATCGACAAAACCTTCAGGATGTATCATATATACGTCCTCATCCAGGTTTCCGTTAAGGAAAGCTATTTTGACATCCATTTGCCAGATTTTATAATCGTAGCATGCAGCTATAGGAAGCAAATTCCGAATAGACTTGAACATAACTCCAGTGGAAAAGGTCTCATCATAGTCAATACTATGAATCTGTTTAAAACCTTTTGCGACAAGTCACCCCTTATACGTTTGAATGTTACCTTCCATGTCAGTTTTCAATTTGAAACCCCACTTGCACCCTATTTGGGTTATCCCCTCGGTGGATCAACCTAACCAAAGTCCATACTTGGTTAGTGTACATGGATTCTATTTCGGATCTCATGGCTCCAAGCCATTTCTCAGAATCTGGACTAGTAATTGCTTCATTATAGGTTGTAGACTCATCAGAATCCACTAACATAACATAACATCACCATGTTATGTTGTGAGAAATTCATATTTCTCAGGAGTTCTATGAGGTCTACCAGACCTACGAAATAAATGTGTTTCCGGAACCGGCTCCACGACACTTTGTGTAGCTTGTTCCAATTCCAGCTGGTCATTTGTGCTTGGAACTTCACCAAGTTCCCTTGGAATTTCACCAAGCTCCCATTTGTTTTCTCAGAAAGGAATTCTTATTCTAGAAAAACTTCGTTACGAGCAATAAACACTTTGTTCTCGTTCGGGATGTAGAAGTAGTACCCTTTAGTTTCCTTAGGATACCACACAAAATGTGCACTTGACCGACTTTGGGCTGAACTTGTTAAAAGTTGGACGTTTCACAAATGCCTCACAACCCCAAATCTTCCAGAAAGATATACTAGGACGCCTCCTAGTCCATATCTGACATGGTGTCGTTTCAACAGATTTAGATGGAACTCTATTTAGTGTTAAAGCTTCTACTTCTAAAGAAAATCCCCAAAAGTTGTTTGGAAGGCTCTCGTGACTCATCATTGATCGAACCATATCTAATAGAGTTCGATTTCTCCTTTCGGATAAACCATTCCATTGAGGAGTGGTCGGAGGAGAAAGTTGTGAAACAATTCCACAACTTTTTAGATAGTCATGAAATTCTGGACTTAAGTATTCCCCACTCGATCGGATCGAAGCATCTTAATACTTTTGCCAAGCTGGTTTTCTACTTCATTCTTATACTCTTTGAACTTTTCAAAGGCTTCGGACTTGTATTTCATAAGAAATACGTATCCAAAACGACTGAAAGGGACCATTTGCGATTTATGAACACATACTACTACTAACTGTGTTTTCATTGCCATTGTGATATGAACCTACAGGGTCACACGCATAGACGAGTTAACGAGCTTCATGTCCAGATTCAATGAATCTAGAATGTGTCTAGGTTCATTGTATCTGCCATTTAATTTTTTAAGAATAATAAAATGTTATTATTCTAATTAGAGATTAAGGATGGGCATTTTCGGTATTTGACTTTCGTTGGGATTACGTAAGAGTTATTATGCGATAAAAACTCTCATTACCAGAAGAGATTGGGACTTCGTGGGAGTTGATTTTCGGAACAAACTCTCACGCCTATATAATCTCTGTTGGCCGAAACCATAGATATACTTTTTATAGCCGCAACAAGCAATACTCAAAATAAGATTTATGCCCTCCCTTCTCTTCTAGATTTTCGAAACTTAGAAAACGAAGAGCTAGCACTCGCTGCTCATTTCGTCACGTGGACACCGGTAGAGAGCAATTGCGCAAGGTAAGGCTTTCGGTGGTTGTAGCATAGCATAGCATAGCTTTCGGTGGTTGTAAGTCTTTTCGTCTAAATTTCGATTCCCATAGTATGAGCGGATCCTTCCGGGGACGATTCATGGGTGTTTAAAACGAGTTTCTGCCCATGAATCCCTTTAGTGGTATCAGAGCCTTGCTCATATTATTCAAATTCGATAATGTTAGTCACATCAACACGTATCAATCTCGATTTGGTATATGTGTGGAACAGAAAAATTGTTTCTGCAATTCTGATATATATGTGATACATGTTGATCTGATTAATATATTTATTTGCATGATTCGATCTGTAATTAATATGATTAATTATGCATAAACTGGGTTCATATTAATTTATCATTAATTCGATTAATTATGCATAAACTGTGATTGTATGCTCCCTGTCGTTAATATGATTAATTATCACATAAACTGGTTATGTATATGGATTATATTGTATAAACCAATTAATTGATTATATATGTTAGGCGATTGAGGGTTAAATCGGGGGCAGAAAACTCATTCGATGAGCAGAGGGGAAATCGGATTTTCTTTCTGGGGACCGCCGCCAAGGGCGCTGCCCCTTGGGTCCGGGGGCAGCCCTAAGACTTCATATTTGTACTCGTTACCTAATTTCATTATGCTTTATGTAAGTTTTAGCATGGTGAATAGCATGGCCTACTATATACCCTATTGTTTTACATTTATTGGGTTGTAATTTTATAATACGGTATGTGAGCCGTTTATCAATGTTATAAAATTGTAATTGCTTTATTAGATTAGTTTTATCACTTTATCTTGAAGACTGGGTATGCCTATGCAATTATGTAACAAGACTGGAGGACGCTGGATCGAAGACACTATCCATGAGATGGGTATTGACTTAGATTGACCATTGGCTCCCACAAGGATCATATGATTAGGCCATGCCATCTCACATTTACTTTTGTTTATATTGTATTTTGCATGTGATGCTTAATTCTTGTCTTATGGGGTCTTAACAACATATTTGTCACATTAAATTGTTTTAATTAAGTCTTAAAATGCCTACCATATCATAAGCACTTCTTAAGCTTGGATCATCACTTTATCTGCTTGCCAAAGAAATAGATAAGTGGTTATCTAGGCAAAAGGAGATGGGAAAATAGTGATTTCCATAAGCTTAGACATGGTTCAACTTAACTAGGCTATCAAAACAATTTTGAGCCTAGGGCATAACATGGGAAATAGCCGAGACATGAAGATGTCATTACCATGGATTGATTTTACTTTACTTATGGGTAATAAGCCAAAGCTTACTTATAATTATCGTAAAATGATTTTCTCCACCATTTATCAAGTGTTGAAATTGTGGAAAGTTTTTGCTCAAAAAATAATTAATGACTTTGCAAATAATTTTTAATGTCGATAATAGCAACCAAATAATTCACACAATTCATTGTGACATGTTCTTGAAAAAGAAAAACTAAGTGGATCCAATTTCCTTGATTAGACCCGCAACTTAAGGATTGTCCTTAAGCAGGAAATAAAGCTATATGTTCTCGACACTGAAATTCCTGAACAACCTGCAAACAACGCCCCTAGAGCTGAGCAAGATTCTTGGAAGAAGCATGTGGATGATTCTAACGATGTGACTTGTCTCATGTTAGCCACAATGAGCTCTGAGCTTCAAAAACAGTTTGAAGAGGTTGAGGCTTTCCAGATGATGGGCCAGCTCAAGGAAATGTTCCAAGAGTAAGCCCGTCAAGAAAGATTCCTCACCACAAAGGCTTTGAACAGTTGCAAGATGGCCACTGACATCTCTGTGAGTGCACATGTTCTTAAGATGAAGGGCTATCTTGACCAACTTGAGAAACTTGGGGCTCCCGTAGGTCATGACATGGCCACATATATGATCTTGGGCTCACTACCACCTGAATATGACCAATTTGTCATGAACTTCAACATGCATGCCATGGAGAAGTCCATACATGAGATACACGAGATGCACAAATAGGCTGAACTGAACGTTAAGAAGACCTCTGATGTCTTAATGGTTCAAAAAAAGAAATTTCAAGAAGAACAAAGGAAAGGGAAAGCCCATGGCCAAGAAGGACAAAGGCAACAACAAGACCAAGCCCAAACCCAAGGCCAAGGCACCAAATGAAGGGGTTTGCTTCCATTGTAATGAACCAGGTCATTGGAAACGGAACTGCAAGCTCTACTTGAAAGAGAAGAAAAAGGAGAAAGCCAGTTTGATTGTCTCTCCAGGTATTTATGTTATTGAGATTAACATGTATGCTCCTACTTCATGGGTATTAGATACCGGTTCCAGATCTCACATTTGTGCAAATGTTTAGGAGTTCAAAAGAAGTAGATCATTGGCAAAAGGAGAAGTGGACCTGAGAGTAGCGAATGTAGCAAGAGTTGTTGTTGTAGCTACAAGGACATTTAATTTAGTTTTGCCAAGTGGCCTTATTATTGAACTGAATAATTGTCTTTATGTTCCTTCTTTGAGTAGGAATATTATTTAAGTTTCTTGTTTGGATATTGATGGTTTTGAAATAAAAATTAAGAATAAAATCTGTACACTTCATAAGTATGGTATCTTCTATGGAGATGCCTCTTTGATGAATGAGCTTTATATTCTTAACCTCGATGAATCCATTAAAAGGCCCATCTATAACATTAATACAAAGAGATTTAAATCAAATGACTTAAACCAAATATACTTTTGGCATTGTCGTTTGGGCCACATCAACGAGAAACGCAGTTTTCCAATTTCCTTTTGGGCTACGCCTTAGAAAATGCTGCATTTATATTGAATAGATTTCCTTCTAAAGCGGTTCAGAAAACTTCATATGAGATATGGACTGGGAAACGACATAGTTTGTCATTTCTCAAAATTTGTGGATGCGAGGCGTATGTAAAACGCTTATTATCTGATAAACTCGCCCCTAGATCTGACAAGTGTTTGTTTGTGTGATATCCTAAAGAAAATAAAGGATATTACTTCTATCTTCCATCAGAGAACAAAGTGTTTATTTCTCGAAATGGTTTATTCCTTGAAAGAGAATTTATTTCCAAAAGGGATAGTGGGAGTAAGATCAATCTTGAGGAAATTCAAGATCCCCAAACAACATCTGAACTAGCTTTAGAACTTTAAGTAAGCTCACGTGCTGATACTGAGCTTCAATCTTTGACACAAGGCCCAAGGAGGTCAAGTTGGGTCCATCAACAGCTTGATAGATATGGATTTCTCGAAACTGATGATCATCATATTGAATTGATTGATCTAGATGAACCCACTTCCTACAAAGAGGCAATTCGTAGTTCTGAGCCCTACAAGTGGCTAGAAGCTATGAAGTCTGAGATGCAATCCATGTACGATAACCAAGTGTGGACTTTGGTTGACCCACTCAAAGGGTGTAAGGTCATTGATAACAAATGTTGTTTTCAAAAAGAAAACCGACATGGATGGTAATATACACACTTTTAAATCTCGACTAGTAGTTAAAGGTTATAGACAAATTCATTGTACAGACTATGATGAAACCTTTTCTCCTGTCGTTATGATAAAGTCTATTAGGATTTTACTTGCCATACCTGCATATTATAACTATGAAATATGACAAATAGACGTTAAGACTGCGTTTATTAATGGAAACCTTCTCAAAGATGTGTATATGACACAACCCGAGGGGTTTGTTGATCCATCAAATCCTAACAAAGTGTGTAAGCTTCAAAGGTCCATCTACGGATTGAAGCAAGCATCTCGAAGCTGGAATCGTCATTTTGACAAAGCAATTAAAGAATTTGGTTTCATCAAAAATGAAGGCGAGCCTTATGTTTATAAGAAAGTAACTAGTAATGTCGTAGTGTTCCTTGTGCTTTCTGTGGATGACATCTTACTGATTGGAAATGACATCCCCACATTACAAAGCGTAAAAGCTTGGTTGGGGAATTGCTTTTACATGAAAGACTTAGGCGAGGCTACCTATATTTTGGGTATAAGGATCTATAGAGATAGATCCAACAAAATGATTGGCGTAAGCCAGAGTGAATACATTGACAAGGTACTGAAACGATTCAGTTAGTAATATTCCAAAAAGGGATTCTTGCCCATGTCACACGACATTAAACTCAGCAGAACCCAAGGACCTTCCATAAAGGAAGACCAAAAGCGTATGAGTAGGATCCTATATGCTTCAGCCATTGGGTCTATTATGTATTCCATGTTTTGCACTCGCCCGGATGTCTCATTCACACTAAGTATGACTAGCATATATCAATCTGACCACCCTGGAGAGTCGCATTAGATTGCAATCAAGAGCATTCTTAAGTACTTGTGAAGGACTAAAGACATGTTCTTAGTTTACGGAGGTCAGGAAGGAAGTCTGGTTGTAAATGGTTACACAGACGCAAGCTTCCAAACCGACGCAGATGACTTTGGATCGCATTCTGGTTTTGTGTTTTGTTTGAATGGAGGTGTTGTGAACTAGAAGAGCTCAAAGCAAGAAACCGTTGCCGACTCTACAACAGAAGCTGAGTATGTGGCTGCCTTTGAAGCAACTAAAGAAGCTGTTTTGATCAGGAAATTTGGTGATGGATTATGTGTCATCCCTAGCATTGTGAACCCAGTGGACCTTTATTGTGATAATACTGGTTCCATTTCACAAGCTAAGGAACCTCGATCTCACCAACGATCCAAACACATTCTCAGGCGTTTCCATCTGTTTAGAGAAATCATTGATAGAGAACACGTTAAAATTTGCAAAGTTCATACAGACTACAACATTGCATATCCATTGATCAAGCCACTCCTGCAACCTAAACATGAGAGTCATACTAGGTCAATGGGATTGAGGATCATGTATGATTGGACCTATGGCAAGTGGGAGATTGTTAGTAATGCCATAGGACCATTAGCATATGTTGTACGTTTTTATATATTTTGAGCATGTCATTGAATAGTTAATTTTTCTTTTGAACATCAAATATGTGATTTGATAGTAAAACACATTAGCTTATGCAATTACTATTCTGATTGTCCCTAGTTTTATGTAATGTTCTATACAATGAAATAAATCTAGTATGATGTTTGATTGATGATTATGTTTTATTGATCATGTGTAATGGATACAAATCATATCATAGATATAATATATTGAGATGTATTGTATTAGACTTGATCCGAAAGAGAATCAATACTATTTGGAATCCTTAGACCTTATGTCTCCATTGTTTCCAGCATGAATTGAGTTACGTTTTGACTCAGTCGGACGTTACTTTTAATCGAGTAATTAATACGACTGATGATCGGATATAGTATCCTATCATGACTTGAATGTGAGAGGCATTATAGGGGTTTGTCCATCTATTATTAGAGAGAGATATCCATGGGCCCCTAGATAGGGAAGACTGTTTAAATGCATGGTCGTGCCCAAATGTATTTAATGAAGTGGTTATTAAATACTATTTGTTGGAACAGTCTACCTGGGGATCGAGCATAAATACAATTAAGCTTTATAAGGGTGACAACTACCATGCCTTATGCTTAATTTGGATATCGCGAGATAAAATGATTAAATAGTGGATTGATATTAGGTTCCACTGTACATTCATTCACTCTGGGTAGTCACAATGTCCTGCTAGGGATCGCTTGTGATTTATGAACACATACTACTACTAAGTGTGTTTTCATTGCCATTGTGATATGAACCTACATGGTCACACGCATAGACGAGTTAACGAGCTTCATGTCCAGATTCAATGAATCTAGAATGTGTCTAGGTTCATTGTATCTGCCATTTAATTTTTTAAGAATAATAAAATGTTATTATTCGAATTAGAGATTAAGGATAGGGCATTTTCGGTATTTGACTTTCGCTGGGATTACGTAAGAGTTATTATGCGATAAAAAATCCCACTACCATAAGAGATTGGGACTTCATGGGAGTTGATTTTCAGAACAAACTCTCACGCCTATATAATCTCTGTTGGTCGAAACCATAGATATACTTTTTATAGCCGCAACAAGCAATACTCGAAATAAGATTTATGCCCTCCCTCTTCTGTAGATTTCCGAAACTCGGAAAACGAAGAGCTAGCACTCGCTGCTCATTTCATCAAGTGGATACCGGTAGAGAGCAATTTCGCAAGGTAAGGCTTTTGGTGGTTGTAGCACAGCATCCGAGATAAGAAACCGTACCAAAAATTGTAAGGCTTTTCGTCTAAATTTTCGATTCCCATAGTATGAGCGGATCCTTCAGGGGACGATTTATGGGTGTTTAGAACGAGTTTCTGCCCATGAATCCCTTCACATCTTAACCCTTTTGTCTCCGGATTCTTAACCATTGAGGTAATTCGATTAAATATAACCCAAGGTTGACCGGCGGATATCACTAACTTATCCTTCGCGCCTCACCAAGATAAACAGGCGCTTATTCCTGTCGAAATTTCACACTACTATTGATCTTGACCTTGACGAGGGCCCCGCTTGGAAGGCAATAAACTTAATATTTAAAATTTGAGGGATTTTTAAATTGTCTCACCAAACGGTGTATAATTTGATTATACACATTGAATATGCATCACATGCTAAAAATAATGTAAACATGCATCAGGCATCTCATGCAAAATACATAAAACAGTAAATAAATCGTGACATAGTAATAGCCCATATGTGGATTTTTCGAGCCAACGGAAAATCCTAGGTCAATCTAAAGGCGGAAAAGAAATAAATCCTATCTATTGTCTTCCGCCTCCTTGTGGTTTCCTCCATCCGATGGACGCCTTTCTTGATCACTTGTTACATATGTAAAAACATAAAATCTTATTCTATACTTTTACATAATTGAAATAATTCTGGATTTACATTCGAGATTATAATCACAACAAGAATTGATAAGAGAAGGCACGACACACATGTCGTATTATAATAAAATCATTGGGTCAAAGGCTATTACTATGCACCATGCTCAAAACAAATACAAAAACATGTTAAGAGCACAAATACACATTGCCTGCCCCTTTCTGGTTGACCCATGTCATACTCTCGGTCGACAGCGATAAGGCTACTACTAAAACAGTGTTAAAATAGGCCACCTCGATCGACCCAGAACATTTCTGATCTACCGGCCTAAAAATAGACTAGCCTCGATCGATCGTGATTGCTCACCGGTCATCCGAAATCCAGGCAGTAGCAAAATCCAAATTTATAACACATGTTTGGTCTGTCGCAAACCTCTTCCGGTCGACCGAACTTTTTCTAAAAAAGAGAAAACAACCGAAAACATGAATTTACAATTCGTTTTGGATTCATTTAACACTTAAACAACTTCTAGAGGTTGTACAAAGGTAAATACATCATATGACATGCATTGTCAGACTACTAAAATAAAGATAACACATAATCAAAGTTATCGAGTTCTCGTGATAGGCTCTGATACCACTTTAAGGAAAAATTAGTAATTCCCAAAACTCAGCGGAAATAAAAGCGCGGGATTATATTCCTTTAGAGGATCTACTCATGAGAAAGAACCAAAACTTTGTGATAGGAAGTATACCTTTATGTCGATCTAATCGACGTTGCCCGGATTCTGCTACTAAGAACCACCAACAGCCGCCTTCAGACTTCTGTCTCTACCGGTATCAACACACCAACCTCTGAGCTTGTTACTCCGCGCCTCAGATGCTAGTCCGAAGAACTCCGAAGTTTGAAAACACTTTTCCCAAAATCCACAAAGTATAGATAACTAAGGAAAGCCGTAAATCAAAGAGATGAGAAAATCGTATTTTCTTCTCTTTAATTGTTCTTAAGAGTGTGTAAAATCAAAGAAAGAAAGATTTTTGCTTCTTGAGTTTCGGCTAGGAAAGTAGAAAGAATAGAGAGAAAAATTTAACAACTTAAATTGTGTAGAATGATGAACATTTCATCATCTTGTGGTGTAAGTGGAAAGAATTGAGCACCTATATCAAATATAAACTCCAACACTTAAAGAATTCTCTTTACTACAGTCGTGACTCTCCAATGTTATATTGAAATCTGCTAGTCATACTCAAAGCAAATGAGACATCCAAACGAGTGCATAACATGGCATACATAAGAGACCCAATGACTGAGTGAAGGGATTCATGGGCGGAAACTCGTTCCAAACACTCATGAGTCCTCCCCTGAAGGATCAGCTCATACAAAACGAATCGAAAAACCGGGGAAAAAGACTTACATTTTTCGGCTCTCAACAGCAAGCACCTTGAGTCCTCCTTTGCGGAATTACTCCCTATCGGTATCCACGCGACGAAACGGGAAGCGAGTGCTAGCTCTTCGTTCTTCTGAATTTTGGATTCTAGAGAGAAAAGGGGACTACCAGACCAGAAATCAGATTTTGGTTTTTGCGGGTGAATTAATTCATTCCTAGTGTTTCGGCCAAGAGAGGTTTATATAGGGTGGGAGAGGTTGTTTAAAAAATAACTCCCACGTCCTTACCAACTCTCCCGGCAGTGGGAGTCTTTAACTCCCACGTCCCCTAGACTTCTGCTGGTAGTGGGAGTCTTTATCGGATAATAACTCCCACGTAATCCCAGCAATGCCTAAATACCAAAAATGCCCCTTATGTATCTCTAATTCGAATAATAACGCTTTATTGTTCTCAGAAGAATAAATGTAAGATTCAATGAACCTAGACACATTCTAGATTCATTGAATCTGGACATGAAGCTCGTTAGCTCGTCTATGCGTGTGACCCTATAGGTTCATATCACAATGGCAATGAAAACACACTTAGTAGTAGTATGTGTTCATAAATCACAAGCGGTCTCTAGCAGGACATTGTGACTACCCAAAGTGAATGAATTTACGACGGAACCTAATATCAATCCACGATTTTAATCCCTTTGTCTCGCGATATCCTAATTAAGCATAATGCATGGTGGTCGTCACCCTTATTAAGATTAATTGTATTTATGCTCGATCTCCATGTAGACTGTTCCAACAAATAGTATTTAATAACCACTTTATCAAATACATTTGAGCACGACCACGCATTTAGACAGTCTTCCCTATCGAGGGGCCCGTGGATATCTCTCTCTAATAATAGAGAGGGGCAAATCCCTTACAATGTCTCTCACATTCAAGCTATGATAGGACACTACATCCGATCATCAGTCGTATTGATTACTCGGTTAAAAGTAACGTCCGACCGAGTCAAAACGTGGCTCCATTCACGCTAGAATCAATGGAGACTTAAGGTCTAAGGATTGTAAAATAGTATTGAGGAAGTAATACTTATGACTAAGGACCATGAAGTATTATTTCTCTAACGGATCATGTCCGATACGATATATCTTAATATATTGCATCTATGATATGATTTGTACTCATTACCCATGATTAGTAAAACATAATCATCAATCAAACATCATACTAGTTTTATTTCATTGTAAAGTAGATTACATAAAACTAGGGACAACTAGAATAGTAATTACATAAGAAAATGAGTTTTACTATCAAATCACGCATTTGATGTTCATATGCAAAATTAACTATTCAGATGAAATGCTCAAAAAGATATAAAACGTACAACATATGCTAATGGTCATAGGGCACTACTAACAATCTCCCACTTGCCCTAGGTCCAATCATACATGATCCTCAATCCTATTGACCTAGTATGACTCTCATGTTTAGGCTGTGGGAGTGGCTTGGTCAATGGATCTGCAATGTTGTCGTCTGTATGAACTTTGCAAATACTAACGTCTCCTCTGTCAACGATCTCTCTAATCAGATGGAAACGTTTGAGAATGTGTTTGGATCGTTGGTGAGATCTAGGTTCCTTAGCTTGTGAAATGGCTCCAGTACTATCACAATAGAGGTTCACTGGGTTCACAATGCTAGGGACGACACCTAATTCATCAACAAACTTCCTGATCCAAACAGCTTCTTTAGCTGCTTCAGAGGCAGCTAGATACTCAGCTTCTGTTGTAGAGTCGGCCACGGTTTCTTGCTTTGAGCTCTTACAGCTCACAACACCTCCATTCAAACAAAACACAAAACCAGATTACGATCTATAATCATCTACGTCGGTCTGGAAGCTTGCGTCTGTGTAACCATTTCCAACCAGACTTCCTTCCTGACCTCCGAAAACTAAGAACATATCTTTAGTCCTTCTCAAGTACTTAAGAATGCTCTTTATTGCAGTCCAATGTTACTCTCCAGGGTCAGATTTATATCTACTAGTCATACTTAAAGCAAATGAGACATCCGGGCGAGTGCATATCATGGCGTACATAATAGACCCAATGGCTGAAGCATATGAGATCTTACTCATGCGCTCTTGGTCCTCCTTCGTGGAAGGTCCTTGAGTTCTACTGAGTTTAATGCCATGTGACATGGGCAAGAATCCCTTTTTGGAGTCTTGCAAACTGAACCGTTTCAGTACCTTGTCAATGTATCCACTCTGGCTTAGGCCAATCATTTTGTTAGATCTATCTATATAGATTCTTATACCCAAAATGTATGTAGCCTCGCCTAAGTCTTTTATGGAGAAACACTTCCCCAACCAAGCTTTTATGCTTTGTAATGTGGGGATGTCGTTTCCAATCAGTAAGATGTCATCCACATAAAGCACAAGGAACACTACTGCATTATTAGTTACTTTTTTATAAACACAAGGCTCGTCTTCGTTTTTGATGAAACCTAATTCTTTAATACGTTCATCAAAGTAAGGATTCCAACTTCGAGATGCTTGCTTCAATCCATAAATGATCATCAGTCACGAGAAATCCATATCTCTCAAGCTGTTGATGTACCTGACTCGACCTCCTTGGGCCTTGTGTCAAAGATTGAAGCTCAGTATCAGCACGTGAGCTTGCTTGAAGTTCCAAATTTGGTTCAGATGTTGTTTGGGGATCTTGAATTTCCTCAAGATAGATCTTACTCCCACTATCCTCTTTGGAAATAAATACTCTTTCAAGGAATAAACCATTATGAGCAACAAACGCTTTGTTCTCGGATGGAAGATAGAAGTAATATCCTTTAGTTTCTTTAGGCTATCCCACAAACAAAACTTGTCAGATTTAGGGGCGAGTTTATCAGATAACAAGCTTTTTACTTACGCCTCACATCCCCAAATTTTGAGAAATGACAAACTAGGTCGTTTCCCAGTCCATATCTCATATGGAGTTTTCTGAACCGCTTTAGAAGGAACTCTATTTAATATAAATGCAAAGCAGCTTTCTAGGGCGTAGCCCCAAAAGGAAATTGGAAGATTGGTCTGACTCATCATAGATCGAACAATATCTAATAAGGTGCGATTCCTCCGTTCTGACACGCCATTCCATTGTGGTGTACCAGGAGGAGTTAATTGTTAAACAATTCCACAACCTCTAAGATGTTCGTCAAACTCTTGGTTAAGGTATTCGCCACCTCGATCTGATCGAAGTATCTTAATACTTTTACCAAGTTGATTTTGTACTTCATTTTCAAATTCTTTGAATCTTCCAAATGATTCTGATTTATGTTTCATTAGATAGACGTAGCCATATCTACTGATATCATCTGTGAATGTAATGAAGTACTGGAACCCTCCTCTAGCACTTGTGTTTATTGGTCCACAAACATCTGTATGTATGAGGCCCAACAAATCATAAGCTTTCTCACTTTGTCCAGTAAAGGGAGCAAGTCTCATAAGACTCTAAGTCAAATGATGTCAAAATTCCATCTTCATGGAGTTTTGATATGCGTTTCTCATTTATGTGGCCCAAACGACAGTGCCAAAAGTAGGTTTGGTTTAAGTCATTTGATTTAAACCTCTTAGTATTAATGTTATAGATGGGCCTTTTAATGGAATCATTGAGGTTAAGAATATAAAGCCCATTCATCAAAGAGGCATCTCCATAGAAGATACGATCTTTATGAATGGTGCAAATTTTATTCAGAATATTTAATTCAAAACCTTCAATATCCAAACAAGAAACTGAAATAATATTCCTACTCAAAGTTGGAACATACAGACAATTATTTAGTTCTATAATAAGGCCACTTGGCAAAACTAAATTAAATGTCCCGGTAGGTACATCAACAACTCTTGCTCCATTCGCTACTCTCATGTCCACTTCTCCTTTTGCCAGTGATCTACTACTTTTGAATTCCTGCACATTTGCACAAACGTGACATCCACAACCGGTGTCTAATACCCACGAAGTAGGAGCAGACATGTTAATTTCAATAACAGAAATACCTGGAGAGACAGTCAAACTGGCTTTTCCCTTTTTCTTCTCTTCCAAATAGAGCTTGCAGTTCCGTTTCCAATGACCTGGTTCATTGCAATGGAAGCAAACTCATTCCTTTGGTGCCTTGGCCTTGGGTTTGGGCTTGTTATTGCCTTTGCCCTTCTTGGCCATGGGCTTTCCCTTTCCTTTATTCTTGAAATTCCCTTTTTGAACCATTAAGACTTCAGGGGTCTTCTTAATGTTCAGTTCAGCCTGCTTGAGCATCCCGTATATCTCATGTATGGACTTCTCCATGCCATGCATGTTGAAGTTCATGACAAACTGGTCATACTTCGGTAGGAGTGAGCCCAAGATCATATCTGTGGCCATGTCAGGACCTACGGGAGCCCCAAGTTTCTCAAGTTGGTCAAGATAGCCCTACATCTTAAGCACATGTGCACTTACAGAGGTGCCATGGGCCATCTTGCAACTATTCAACGCCTTAGTAGTGAGGAATCTTTCATGACGAGCTTGCTCTTGGAACATTTCCTTGGGCTCAAATCCTTCAAACTGTTTTTGAAGGTCAGTTTTCATTGTGACTAACATGAGACAAGTCACATCGTTAGAGTCATCGAAATGCTTCTTCCAAGCATCTCTTTCAACTCTAGAGGCGTTGTTTGCAGGCTGTTCAGGAATGTCCGTATCAAGAACGTATAGCTTTCTTTCCTGCTTAAGGACAATCCTTAAGTTGCGGGCCCAATCAAGGAAATTGGTCCAGCTCAGTTTTTCCTTCTCAAGGACGGATCGCAATGAATTGTGTGAAGTGTTGGTTGCCATTATCTACATTAAATTATTTGCAAAGTTATTAGTTTTTTGAGCAAAAACCTTTCCACAATTTCAACGCTTGATAAATGGTGGAAAACAACATTTTACGGTTAGTTATAAGTTAGCTTTGGCTTATCCCCATAATTAAAGTAAAATCAACCTATGGGAATGGCATCTATATGTCCCGGCTATTTCCCATTTTATGCCCTAGGCCCAAAACTATTTTGATAGCCTAGTTAAGTGGAACCATGTCTAAGCGTATGGAAATCACTATTTTCCCATCTCCTCTTGCCTAGATAACCACTTATCTTTTGCTTTGGCAAGCAGACATAATGACGATCCAAACTCATGGAGTGCTTAGGATATGGTAGGCATTTTCAGACTTAATTAAAACATTCGGTTTGAATAAGACATTAAAACGCGTAATATAATTATACAAGCATCTCATGCAATATATAAAGCATAAAAATTAAACGTGAGATAGCATGTCTTAATCCTATGATGACTCCCACGAGCCTTGTGGGAGCCAAGGGTCAATCTAAGTCAATATCCATCTCATGGATAAAGTCTTCGATCCAGCAGCCTCCAGCCTTGTTACATAGTTGCATGGGCATACCCAGCCTTCAATGTAAAGAAATAAAACTAATCTAAGAAAGCGATTACAATTTTACAACATTGAAAAACAGCTTGCAGGCCGTATTATAAAATTACAACCCAAAATTTGTAAAACAAGGGGTATAGTAGGCCATGCTATTCACCATGCTAAAATCACATAAAGCACAATGAAATTAATAACGAGTACATATACAAAGTCTTAGGTCAGCGGAACGACGAATCGCCGCGACGCAGACGGCGGTCCCGATTTACCCCTCAATTGCCTTACTTACATAATCGGATTATGCATTGGTTAATCAGATTAACGGCTGGAGACATACAATCAGTTTATGCGTAATAATCGAATTAATCAAATTAATTACTGAATCACAGAAACATTTTATGCAGAATAATCGTATTAATCACACATTAGCAGTTCATGCATTAACAGTTTAGCATAAACAGTTTATGCATAATAATCGGATTAATAACATTAGTTCATGCAATATAATCGAATTAAAACAGTTTATGCATATCAGGATATACAGAAACATGTAAACAGATTATACGAAATCAGTTTATGCAAATATCACATATATCGAACAAAAGATACAATCTTTTCTGTTTCCACACACACATATACCAAATCGGAATTGATAGTGTTATGATGTGATTAACAATATCGAATTCGAATCTGATACCGCTGAAGGGATTCATGGGCGGATCGTTCCAAACACCCATGAGTCCTCCCCTTAAGGATCCGCTCATACAAAACGAATCGAAAAACCGGGGAAAAAGACTTACATTTTTCGACTAAAGATGGTATCTTTCGGCTCTCAACAGCAAGCACCTTGAGTCCTCCCTTGCTTAATTACTCCCTACCGGTATCCACGCGACGAAACGGGCTACGAGTGCTAGCTCTTCGTTCTTCTGAATTTTGGATTCTAGAGAGAAAAGGGCACTACCAGACCAGAAATCAGATTTTGGTTTTTACGGCTGAATTAATTCATTCCTAGGGTTTCGGCCAAGAGAGGTTTATATAGGGTGTGAGAGGTTGTTTCAAAAACAACTCCCACGTCCTTACCAACTTTCCCGGCAGTGGGAGTCTTTAACTCCCACGTCCCCTAGACTTCTGCTGGTAGTGGGAGTCTTTATCGGATAATAACTCCCATGTAATCCCTGCAATGCCTAAATACCAAAAATGCCCCTTATGCATCTCTAATTCGAATAATAACGCTTTATTGTTCTCAGAAGAATAAATGTCAGATACAATGAACCTAGACACATTCTAGATTCATTGAATCTGGACATGAAGCTCGTTAGCTAGTCTATGCGTGTGACCCTGTAGGCTCATATCACAATGGCAATGAAAACACACTTAGTAGTAGTATGTGTTCATAAATCACAAGCGGTCTCTAGCAGGACATTGTGACTACCCAAAGTGAATGAATTTACGACGAAACCTAATATCAATCCACTATTTTAATCCCTTTGTCTCGCGATATCCTAATTAAGCATATGGCATGGTGGTCGTCACCCTTATTAAGATTAAATTGTATTTATGCTCGATCTCCATGTAGACTGTTCCAACAAATAGTATTTAATAACCACTTTATCAAATACATTTGAGCACGACCACGCATTTAGACAGTCTTCCCTATCAAGGGGCCCGTTGATATCTCTCTCTAATAATAGTGAGGGACAAATCCCTTACAATGTCTCTCACATTCAAGGTATGATAGGACACTACATTCGATCATCAGTCGTATTGATTACTCGGTTAAAAGTAACGTCCGACTGAGTCAAAACGTGGCTCCATTCATGCTAGAATCAATGGAGACATAAGATCTAATGATTCTAAAATAGTATTGAGGAAGTAATACTTATGACTAAGGACCATGGAGTATTACTTCCCTAACGGATCACGTCCGATACGATATATCTTAATACATTGCATCTATGATATGATTTGTACTCATTACACATTATTAGTAAAACATAATCATCAATCAAACATCATACTAGTTTTATTTCATTGTAAAGTAGATTACATAAAACTAGGGACAACTAGAATAGTAATTACATAAGCAAATGAGTTTTACTATCAAATCACGCATTTGATGTTCATAAGCAAAATTAACTATTCTGATGACATGCTCAAAAAGATATAAAATGTACAACATATGCTAATGGTCCTAGGGCACTACTAACATGAAGCATATTGAATCTTACTCATGCTCTATTGCTCTTCCTTCATGGAAGGTCCTTGAGTTCTTTTGAGTTTCATGTCGTGTGACATAAGCAAGAATCCCCTTTTGTAGTCATGTAAACTCAGTACATTATTAATGTATCCACTCTGATTTAGGCCAATCATTCTGTTGGATCTATCTCTATAGATACTTATACCCAGAATATAGGTAGCTTCGCCTAAGTCTTTCAAGGAAAAGCACTTCCATAACCAAGATTTTATACACTTTGTAATATGACGATGCCATTTCGAATAAGCAAGATGTCATCTACATAAAACACAAGGAACACTGCTGCATTATAATTACTTTCTAATAAGCACAAGCTCATCTTCGTTTTTTATGAAACCAAATTCTTTAATTGCTTCATCAAAACGACGATTCCAGCTTCGAGGTGCTTGCTTCAACCTACAAATGGACTTTTGAAGCTTACACACTTTGTTAGGAATCGATGGATCAACAAAGACCTCAGGTTGTGTCATATACATATCCTCCAGAGTATTTCCATTAAGAGATGCAGTCTTAACATCCATTTGACATATCTCATAATCATAATATGCAACTATGGTGAGGAAAATCCTAATAGACTTTATCATAACGTCAGGAGAAAATGTTTCATCATAGTTTATATTTTGAGTTTGTCTATAACCTTTAACTACTTGTCGAGATTTAAAGTGTGTAAATTACCATCCATGTCGGTTTTCTTTTTGAAGCACCACTTATTACTGACGATCTTACAATCTTCGGGTGGATTAACCATGTCCACACTTGGTTATCACACATGGATTGCATCTTAGACTTCATATAGCTTCTAGCCACTTGGCAGACTCAGAACTATGAATTGCCTCTTTGTAGGAAGTAGGTTCATCTTGATCAATCAATTCAATATGATGATCCTCATTTACGAGAAATCCATATCTCTTAGGTTGTTGATGTATCCGACTTGACCTTCTAGGGTTGTGTCAAATATTGAAGCTCGGTATTAGCACATGAGAGTACGTGAGGTTCCAAAGTTAGTTCAGATGTTGTTTGTGGATTTTGAATTGCTTCAAGATGAATCTTACCCCCACTATCCCTTTTGGAAATAAATTCCCTTTCAAGGAATACTTCATTTAGAACAAAAAATACATTGTTCTCTGATGGAAGATAGAAGTAATAACCTTTAGTTTCCTTAGAACATCCCATAAATAAACACTTGTCAAATTTAGGGGGTGAGTTTATTAGATAATAAACATTTTACATACGCTTCGCATCCCCAAATATTGAGAAATGACAAACTATGTCGTTTCGCAGTCCATATCTCATATGGAGTCTTATGAACTGCTTTAGAAGAACTCTATTTAATATAAATGCAGCAGTCTCCAGGGCGTAACCCCAAAAGGAAAGGATAATGGAAGACTAGTTTGACTCATCATAGATTGAAACATATCTAGTAAGGTGTGATTTTTTCATCCTGAGACACCATTCCATTGTGGTGTACCAGGAGGAGTTAATTGTGAAATAATTCCACAACCTCGAAGATGTTCATCAAACTCTTCGTTAAGGTATTCACCACCTCGATTTGATCAAAGTATTTTAATACTTTTTCCAAGTTGTTTTTGTACTTCATTTTGAAATTTTTTGAATCTTCCACAAGATTCAGATTTATGTTTCATTTGATAGACGTAGATATATCAACTAAAATCATTTGTAAATATGATGAAGTATTGAAAATCTCCTCTAGCACTAGTATTTATTGGCCCACATACATCAATATGTACGAGGCCCAATAAAGCGAAGCTCTCTCATTTTGTCCAGTAAAATGAGCTTTTAGTAACTGACCATTGAGTCCTTGATCGCCAAGTACATGTATAGGTCTTCTCTATCCATAGGTCTTACTATCATTGAAGGGTGACTGAGATATTCCTATAAGTATGACCAGGCTTTATCACGTTCGGCGGTCCATTCGAACCGGTTGTCTTTCCTGAGCATTCAGTAGAATTGAAGTCCACGCTCCCCTGCTCGGGCTAAGAATCGACCCAGTGCTGCTAATTGTTCGGTTAACTCTTGGACGTCTTTGGCGTTGGAGGGTCGTCTCATTGCCTGGATAGCATGTATTTTATCTGTGTTCACCTCCATTTCTCTTTAGAAAACCAGAAATTCCAAACATTTCCCAGAAGGTACCCCGAATGTGCAATTTTTTGGGCTGAGCTTCATCCCTATTTTGTGGATTGTGGCGAAAGTTTCTCTCATATCCCTGGTAAGGAATCCAAAGTTTTTTATTTTATGATGAGGTCATCTACATAAACCTCCATGTTCCGGCATATTTCATCTGCGAATTGTGTATTGACCTATCTTGGAAGTTGGCCCCAACATTCCTTAACCCGAAGGGCATTCCGGTGTAACAAAATATGAAATCATTTGTAACAAATGCCGTTTTGGGCATGTCCGCCTCTGCCATGGGAATTTGATGGTACCCCTTATAGGCATCAAGGAAACATAACGTGGGGTGACCGGCCACATAATCTACTAGTCTATCTATCCGTGGGAGCGGGTATGGCTGTTAGAAGAATAATCGGGTCATACACATAAGCGCAGCGGAAATAACTTTGACCCGCCTCTATCAGGATCTTTCACGAGTAAGTACCTACGACTATGGGATAGTGTTTTACCTTATATGGATGCTAGAATGGCTGGAACGCTTTCAGCGGTTTGTTGTAACGAACGGAACACCACGCTTGCAGGGCTCCGTCTCTCCCGGTATCCACTCGATCTTCCGGAGATGGTCTTCTACTGCTTGGTGCTAGCCAACGCCTTGTAGAAGCTTTGAAGACACTCTTCAATGGATGGAGTATGTACGACCTTTTCAAGAACAAGAAACAAGCTTTCTAACTTCTTTTCTATTAGCAAAAATGCAAGAAAAAAGTCCAGAAATTTGTCTTGTCTTTTTCTCTCTAAAACTCACCTTTTTCTCTCTATTTTCTTAGCTTCAAAAAGCTGGAGAAAACTGATTAGAATGATAGGAAAAATCTGAATTTTTCCTCTAGTCTATCAAGAGAGAGTGGGGTGAGATAATGGGGGAAGTGGGAGATCATGGAGAGAATTACTCCTCCACTCTCTCCACCACTTCAACCACCATCAAGAGGGCTGAATTTATGTCTAACATTCCAGCCATAATGTCGGTCCAAACGGGTCGGTCGGCCCAATCATATTGGTCGGCCCAACCCGATTAAGGGCCCAATCCAATCCCGGCCCGAAGCCTGGCCCGGCCCAATCGAATTGGCGCACCTTAGATTAAATTTACTCTAACAAGCCCAATCCAGTTGATCTATGAGTGCGACCCAAGAGGTATCTATGATGTTGGCCGTGACATCATATGTCACAGGTAATGAGAGGTATCTAGCAACGCATCATTACCCCCAATTCATAAATATCTAGTGATTTATCATAATCACAACATTTGACATTTGTAGTTAAATCCTTTTGTCCTTGATATCTAGATTGAACACAAGTCATGGAAAAGTCACACTTGTATTGTCCAATCTTTTAGTTTCTTGATTCGCGAGTAGACTAATCAAATGACATCAATATCATATACTGATTCACTTGTTCATGGCCATGAATTAGTCAGACTCCATCAAGGGGCCCAAGATATCGCCTCCCGCTATATAGGAGGGACAAATCCTTTTCGCATCCCACTCATCCCGAACAAGATTCGTGATATACCCAATAAATGCCTTTATTGCTCACCCAGCTACTTTTGATAGCGTTTAACATTATCAAAGCATAACACTAGCCATGCAAGAACTCTTGTGAGACCTCAAGTCGAAGGATCTCATATACAACCCTAGCTAAAATTTTGAGAAACACCGTTGACTATTATATAACAACCCATGGTGTGTTTCTCATGTCGGGTCCCTGGCTCAAAGATAAGGATTCTCTAATCATATATACCTATGTGACGATCCGATATCTTATATCAATCATCGCACATACTAGTCTTGCGCATTATTATTGTCCTCGAAGATTCCAAAATAATGTTCGACTAGGACGCTTTTCGTAATAGTATCTCATAACAATTATAAATACTATTCTAAGGACATATTATTTATTTATGTTGTTAAGAACGCGTAAAACATAATGAATAATACTCGAATTAATTGCCTTTTATTCATCAAAATGAAAATTACATTAAATACGTGCACAATAATCTCCCACTTGCACTAAAGACCCAAATTACAATAAATGGTCTTTAGGGCATACTAATGACCTGCCTCTAAAGATCAGTCCTCCGGATATCGGATACCCATGGAGCTAGTGTGACGATCATGCCGCCGCCGCGACAGCTGGCTTTCGCTAGCTGGATCGCGACATTGTTCCGCCGAATCTACTCTACATATATGCACATCACCTCTCTCTATAATCTCGCGGATTAGGTGAAATCGCCGTAGTACATGTTTGGACCTCTCGTGAGATCTAGGTTCCCTAGATTGTGAAATAGCCCCATTGTTGTCACAATAGAGGTCTATCGGGTTCGCAATACTAGGAACCACATCGAGGTCCGAAATAAATTTCCCGATCCAAATCGCTCCTTAGCCGCTTCACAAGCCGCTATGTACTTGACTCTGTCGAGAATCTGCTATGGTTGATTGCTTTGAATCGTGCTGCACCACAAAGCACTCTCCATTCAAGTTAAACACATATCCCGATTGCGATCGGAAATCATCTCTGCTCGGTTTGGAAACTAGCATCGGTGTAACCAGCCATAACGAGCTCATTCGCCTCTCATAAATCAAGAATGTATCCTTAGTCCTTCGCAAGTACTTGAGGATATTCTTGACCGAGATCCAGATGACGCTCACCGTAATTAGACCGGTATCTCGCTCGTAATGCTTAAGGCAAACGAGACATCTCGAGCGAGTACATATCATGGCGTACATGATTGATCCTATGGCGTAGCATAAGGAATCTCTTTCATGCGTTTCTAATTCGGCAAAGCGTTTTAGAACACTGCTCCTTCGACTGTATCAAGCATCTGTGCCATAGGACAAAGTCCTTTCTTAGACTCTTGCATGCTAAACCGCTTTAGCACCTTGTCTATATATGTACTCGACTTAGGCCAATGAGTCTCCCTGGATCTATCTCTATAGATCTTGACTCCCTGGAATATAGTCAGGCTTCGCCTAAGTCTTTCATAGAGAAACACGTACTCAACCAAGCCTTTACAGACTTTAAGGTTGGTATGTCGTTTCCAATGAGTAGTATGTCATCTACATACAAAACCAGAATACGATTGAGCTCCCACTAACCTTTTTGTAAACACAAGGCTCATCCTCATTTCTAATGAAGCCAAACTCACTGACGGCATCATTAAAACGGATGTTCCAGCCTTTCGAGAAGCCTCGCTTGAGTCCATAAATGGATCTCTCAAGCTTACATACTTTTCCCAAAGATTCTCTGGAGTGACAAAACCTTCAGCCGTGTCATATACACATCCTCATCAAGTTTTCCATTAAGGAAAGCGGTTTTGACATCCATTTGCCGATTTCGTAGTCATAGTAAGCTCGCAATAGCAAGCAAAATCCGAATGGACTTGAACATAACTACAGTGGGAAAAAGGTCTCATCATAGTCAATACCATGAATTTGTTTGAAACCTTTCGCGACTCGGGGCCGCCCTCATGACGCTTGTACATTCCCTTCCATGTCGGTTTTAATCTTAAAAACCCATTTGCACCCTATGGGAGTTACTCCCTTCAGTGGATCAACCAAGATCCGGACTTGGTTTGTGTACATGGAGTCCATTTCGCATCTCATGGCCTCAAGCCATTTCTCGAATCTGGCTATTAATTGCCTCGCTTGTAGGTTGAAGGTTCATCGTGATCCACAAACATAACATCACCATGTTCTGCTATGAAAAATCCAAATTTTTTCCTGGGAGGTGGACGACTGAACTCTACCGCACTCCACGCAATTCTTGTGTTTCTTGAATCGGGTGCCGGCCGCACAACTATTTGTGGCACTCCGCTGCACAACAACTTGTGGAGTCTGCTCATTTTCCATCACATCATTAGTGTTAGTTTGAGAGTCCTGGAACTTCGTGAAAGTTCTACGCTACTCCCACTTGTGTTTCTAGAAACAAATTCTTTTTCTAGAAAGACTCACGTGCGAGCAACAAACACTTTGTTCTCGTTAGGGATATAAAAGTAGTATCCTTTAGTTTCCTTAGGATAACCTACAAATATGCACTTTTCAGATTTTGGAGCCAGCTTATCGTAAGTCGAGCGCTTTCACAAACGCTTCACAGCCCCCAAATCTTGAGGAAAGACAAACCGGGACGCTTCCCTACCCATAATTCGTATGGTGTCTTTGCAACCGATTTAGATGGAACGCTGTTAAGTGTTAAAGTCAGCTGCTTTCTAGTGCGTGTCCCCAAAAAGGAATCGGGCAGCTCGTGTGACTCATCATAGAACGAACCATATCTAATAAGGTTCTGCTCCTCATTTCGTATACACCATTCCATTGTGGAGTAGCTGGAGGAGAAAGTTGTGAAACGATTCCACAAGTTTTTAGATAGTCACGAAATTCTTGACTCAAGTATTCTCCTCCTCGATCGATCAAGAATCTTAATACTCTTGCCAAGTTGGTTTTCTACTTCAAGTTTAAACTCTTTAAACTTAGCAAATGCTTCGGATTTGTGTTTCATCAAGAACACATATCCATACCTACCGAAGTCATCAAGAAAGGTAATGAAGTAGAGGTAACCACCCCTCGCATGTATATTAAAAGGGGCCACATACATCACTATGTAGTAGTCCTAATAAATCATCGCCTCTCTCACCTAGCTTAGTGAAAGGTGATGCCGTCATCTTACCCAATAAACAAGATTCGCATC
The DNA here is from genome assembly GCA_026122235.1 of Vinca minor. Taxonomy (NCBI): domain Eukaryota; kingdom Viridiplantae; phylum Streptophyta; class Magnoliopsida; order Gentianales; family Apocynaceae; genus Vinca; species Vinca minor. The sequence goes on along the minus strand of JAOCZM010000241.1, from coordinate 7,379,014 downwards.
GATCATAAGACTCAAGTCAAATGATTCTAATAGCCCATCTTTATGGAGTTTGGATATGCGATCTTCGCTTATGTGGCCTAAGCGACAATGCCGGGAGGTATGTCGGATTAGAATCATTAGTCTTAATCCTTTTTGGTATTTATGTTTAAAATTGGCATATCAAGGTCTAAAATATATAGACCATTAATTAAAGAGGCGCTTGCATAAAACATATTATCCGTAAATAACGACAATCGTTGGTTTTTGATCGAAATTCAAAACCGTTCTTGTCCAAACAAGAAACCCGAAATAATATTTTTAATTAAACTAGGTACATAGAAATAGTTTTCTAAACCTAAAACAAGCCCCTCGAAGGCAAAGTAAAAGTACAAGTCCCTACAGCTAGTGGTCGCAACACGCGCTCCGTTGCCTACTCGTAGTTCCACTTCACCCTTTGCCAACTCTCTACTCCTTTGCAGCCCCTCGCACATTAGTACAAATGTGAGAACCACATCCGGTATCAAATACCCAAGAAGTAGTTGTATTTAAATTGATATCAATCATATTAACATCAATAACATAAATACCCGAGCCCGAAGCAACAATTGCCTTCTCCTTTTCCAACCTTTTTGTTGCAAGATAGCTCTTGCAGCTCCTTTTCCAAAGTGACCCTTCTCACCACAAAGTTGATGACATATAGAGTCCTTGGCTACACCACCCTTAGGTTTCAAAGTGCATTGTTGAAAGTGGTTTGCTTGCCCTCGGGCTTACCTTTCGGTTTGCCTTTGATCTCACAAAACCTTTGCCTTTGCCCTTTTGCACCATCAAGTATGGTGTCGGGCTTGGACTTGTCTATTTCCTTCTCGGCAGTCCTCAAAGCATATTCAACAACTCAGTAAATGGCTTGTCAATTTCATTCATATGATAATTTAGAATGAACTCGATCGAATGATTTAGCAACGATTGCAAGATCAAATCAGCCGACAGCTTCTTGTCCCAAAGGAAACCCCCAGCTTTTTCAAGGTTTTGAACATAACCTATCATCTTAAGAACGTGAGTTCCTACCGGCATTCCCTCGTACATTTTGCACTCGAAAGAGAGATTTTGACACATCGAATCTCTCCCGGCGCGCTTGTCCCTCGAGTATAGTTGCTTTCGTGATGAGCCAAAGATCTCATAAGCCCCCCATGTCCTCATGTTGCTTTCTGAAGCTCGTAGTTCATGGTGACAAGCATGAGGCTAGACACATCTAAAGCATCACTAACATGCTTCGATAAGCGATCCCTATCAGCCGTCGAATCAGCGAGCCTCTAGTATAGCGAGAATAGGGTCGCTCCAAGACATACAAACTTTTCTTTCATGCTTGAGAACGATTCTCAAGTTCCTGAACCAGTCGAGGAAGTTAACTCCCTCTAATTTGTCCTTCTCAAGGACAGAACGCAGTGATAGTGTTTGGTTTGAATTTGCCATTTTTTCTACAACAAAAATATGCATATACAAAAGTAAGTACCGATTAAAATCATTATTAGGTCTTTATCTTTTAATGATTTCTCCCACTATTTTCTTCGAGTGAATAACCCTCAATATCAACTCGGAAAGTTCGTTAACTTTCTAGCGGGCCAAGATCCATATTTCACCTCGCTCGAGTCACCTTTGGCCGATCGCCCAAAACTTAGTTATTTAGGTAGGCAACATTTGCCAATTACATCAAATTATGTAATTCTTGGTTAGTTGAGTGAATAACATTTATTCAAGCGTATCATTATACACTTTTCTCAACTCTTTTGCCTCTAGATCCTCAATCCATTTATTGAGATAATCCAGGTAATTAGGACCCTAAGTTTTAGCAAAGCGGATATCACAACTTATCCTTCGCGCCTCACCCGGATAGACATGTATGCACAGCTTTGGCATGTCCCATACTTATGTCGATCTAGGCCTTGACGAGGGCCAAACTTAGGAAGGCACTAATTAATATTTTAAATGAGGGATTTTGTTTTTAACAATCTCACCGTAAAGCATAAATAAAAACAGCTTTATGCTTATATACATATGCATCCAATACATAAAAGTAAAATGCAATAGTAATCGCTAAGATCCTATTCGGTTTTTCCAAGCCAATGGAAAAACCCGTGAAGTCAATCTAAGGTGTGAAAAGAAAAACATCTATTCTACACCGTCTTGACCTTCAGCTTGGTTGCCTCCATATCTTCATCATCTCACTGTACCTTCTCCTAATCTAGAATTACAAAATTTCTAAGGAAACCCTCGAGTTACATTCGAGGGGATATTCAAAGGAAAAATTACAACTTTTGATATTTAAAAGGCACGATACGCAGATCGTATTATAAAATAAAACCAACAGTGGTAAAGGCGATTACTATGCATCATGCTCAATTAACATAACAACTTATGAAAAATAATGAGCAAAAACAAGAAATGAACATTTCATATTCTCGCCTGGGTTCGGTTGACCGGCCATTAAGCTCTGGCTCGACCGAAAAAGTACCGAGAGTACTTGGTCGACCAAACGTGCACTTCGGTCAACCGAAGACCAACTCGGATCGATCAAGACCAACTCGGTTGATCCGAACCTAATACCATTTAGCTATCGTCTTGCCTCGGTCGATCAAGATGAGTCCCGATCGACCAAGTGACAGAAATCGAGAGTTTTTCCAGCTTTTTGAATGACTTCAAAAATGGAAAATTCTCAATGAATATATTTACAAAAAAGCTGGAAAAAGCATGTCATACATGGTTTTAACAACATTTCTAGCAATCCTAAGGCATGCATAACATAGATTCAAAATCTATAAAAACACTATAGCACATTAAAGTCAATAGGGTACTCGTAACTTGGCTCTGATACCACTGTTAGAAGAATAACCGGGTCATACACATAAGCGCAGCGGAAATAACTTTGACCCGCCTCTATCAGGATCTTTCACGAGTAAGTACCTACGACTATGGGATAGTGTTTTACCTTATATGGATGCTAGAATGGCTGAAACGCTTTCAGCGGTTTGTTGTAACGAACGGAACACCACGCTTGCAGGCTCCGTCTCTCCCGGTATCCACTCGATCTTCCGGAGATGGTCTTCTACTGCTTGGTGCTAGCCAACGCCTTGTAGAAGCTTTGAAGACACTCTTCAATGGATGGAGTATGTACGACCTTTTCAAGAACAAGAAACAAGCTTTCTAACTTCTTTTCTATTAGCAAAAATGCAAGAAAAAAGTCCAGAAATTTGTCATGTCTTTTTCTCTCTAAAACTCACCTTTTTCTCTCTATTTTCGTAGCTTCAAAAAGATGGAGAAAACTGATTAGAATGATAGGAAAAATCTGAATTTTTCCTCTAGTCTATCAAGAGAGAGTGGGGGTGAGATAATGGGGGAAGTGGGAGATCATGGAGAGAATTACTCCTCCACTCTCTCCACCACTTCAACCACCATCAAGAGGGCTGAATTTATGTCTAACATTCCAGCCATAATGTCGGTCCAAAAGGGTCGGTCGGCCCAATCATATTGGTCGGCCCAACCCGATTAAGGACCCAATCCAATCCCGGCCCGGCCCGGCCCGAAGCCTGGCCCGGCCCAATCGAATTGGCGCACCTTAGATTAAATGTACTCCAACAATGGCTTCTTTGGAATGGAGTCGTTTAAAATTTTGAAATCAACACACATTCTCTATGAGTTATCCGGCTTTCAAACTACCACGAGGTTGGACAAGTACTCCAGCAAGTTCAACCTCAATGACTTGCTTCAACTCTCCGTAGTAATCTCCTTTAACCCATACCCCACTGTTTGTGGTTCCTTTTCCATCACTGTGGGCTTTTGTGTAAAATCTATATCCGTTAACAAAGTAAACGGAATATGGCATCACTCTCCTTGCTGGGCCCCATGAAAGATTTTTCAACAACCTTTCGGAATGTTCCGGAAGGCTATGTATTTGTTGAGAGAACCAAAAGTTAAACTAATTTAGGCATTTTTAAAACAAGTAAATTTCTACATATTACCAACTTGCATGAGTTCCAAATCATTTGAAAAAATCACTATAAACCCGCCTTTGCAGTTCATCCTCCGTTATCTGGGGAGTTTGGTCATGTACTTTACTAACAAATTTCCTAAGTTACAAATCAAATGACAATATTATTATTCGGTTACTTTTAATTGTATAGAAAAACTGAAGCAATAGATGACTTTACTTACTGCATGTATGGTTCAACCTCTTCACAATTCATAAGGATATTCATGGCTGTTTTATAATCCTTATCAGATAATGAAATCTTTTTTTTTCCAAATGGTCCTCCAGGTAAGTTGCAAATTGATAATACATCTGGTCCACTAGTAGTCTCATCTTCACCACCATTTCGCCCAATAGTTGTAGTCTCGTCTAAAGAATGTAGCAGATTCTTCCACCAAGTATGCATTGCAAATTGACCCCTCAACTTTGGCCTTGTTTTTATATTCTTTTTTACATGGTGCAGGTATCTAATTAAAGCACAAGTAGTTAATCACATTGTAAATACATGGAAAATAAAAATGAAGTTGAGATCATAAAGACATGGGTTGTTACCTCCCGAACGGGTACATCCACCTAAACTGCACCAGGCCACCAACCTTGGCGTCGTACGGAAGGTGAATCGGCAAGCGTTCCATGACATCAAAAAATCTCGGGGGAAATATTCTCTCTAGCTTGTATAATAATATAGCGATAGTGTCCTCCAATTCTTGCATATGCGCCACAATCAACTTTAGGGAACACAAATCTCTATAGAACAGACTAAGTTCAGCCAAGGGTCCCCAAACATTTGCTGGTAGTACTTCTCTGAGAGCAATAGGGATAAGTCTCTCCAAGAATACATGAAAATCTTGACTCTTCATGCCTGACATTTTTAGCTCTTTCATATCAACGTATCGCGCCAAATTTGATGCATAGCCATCTGGGAGCCTTAATTCTTTCACCCACTGCAAAACTATCTCTTTTGTGCCTTGGTAAGGGTGAAACATGCCTTTGGTTTCGTTGCTTTACCTCGGCCATCATGTTTAATATTCAATTCCGGTCGACTGTAATACCTTTCAACATCCACTCTAGCCTTAACATTGTCCTTAGTTTTACCCTTAACATTGTCCTTAGTTTTACCCTTCACGTCCAACACGGTGTTAAAGACGTTATCAAACACATTTTTTTCATTATGCATGACATCAATGTTGTGTCTTATCAGAAGTGTCCGCTAATAAGGTAAGTCCTAAAATATGCTACGTTTGGCCTAACTGTAATCCTGACCCCCGCCGTTCTCTTTACCAATCTCTTCAGCTATATCGGTAATTTTGGATAATCTCCAACTCTAAAATAATTTCATCACCAGTCAGGCGAGATGGCGAGTCTACTCTCTCCTGTCGTCGGTCTTTTCGGAATCCCTTTGCATCTCTTCTAAAAGGATGATTAGGTGACAACAAACATCTGTGGCAATCGAACCACGATTGTTTCCCGCCAGCCTGCAAATGGAACACTTGTGTTTCGTCCATACAATATGGACAAGCATGAATGCCAGCTGTACTCCGTCCACTCAACATTCCATGTGCTGGGAAATCACTAATTGTCTAAAGTAATGAAGTCCTCAGTTTAAAAATTTTCTTTTTGGAGATGTCATAAGTTTTCGCACCTTCACCCCACAGCTAATTCAATTCATCGATGAGAGGCTGCAAGTACACATCATTCTTGTGTTTTGGATTTTGGGGTCCAGGTACAATGATAGTTAAGAACATTACATTGTTCTTCATACACGTCCAAGGGGGGAAATTATAAGGTGTTAGAAGAACTGGCCAAGAAGAATATTGCTTCCCTGACATGCTGAAAGGTGCAAAACCATATGTACATTACACAAGCCTTACATTCGGAGGTTCCACTGAAAATCAGTATGTGTTCTATCAAAATGTTGCCAAGCTTCCCATCCCGTGGGTGATTCATTATTCCCTCTTCCATCTCACTGTCTGAGTGCCATGTCATGTCTTGCGGTTTTCTCAGATGCATACAATCTTTGTAATCTCAGAGTAATTGGAAAATAATACATCTTTTTCCAAGCAATCTCTTTCTGTCGTGTATTTTTTGATTTCTTTTTCTTATAGTACCTAGCATGGCCACAAAACTTGCATTCTCTACTCTCAACATCATCTTTTCAGTACAACATACAACCGTTAAAACAAATATCAAACTTTGCACCGGTAATCCAAAGCCTTTAACCAATTTCTTCATTTGGTAAAAGTCATCTAAAGCATTATTTTGTTGAGAAAGCGCCTCTGATGCGAAACCATGATGTTTTATATCAAGGTTCGGCTTTTAAGCAGATCTTTCTCTATCTCGAAATAGTTTCTATGGGAATATACTCAACACAACCCCGGGTAGGCTAAGTATCAATCAAGGCTGAAACACCACAACTAGAGAAACAAGCTAGTTGATACAGTAACTCAAAGAATATGAAGTTCTACCGAAAATTCATAAACAAGTATCTAAGGAATAACCTTAATCAAAATATCAATATATCAAGTCTAAACTTAAAGGTGGCCGAAATTGCTCTATAAGTAGAGGAATTTCGGTTCCAACATCAACAAGGAAAAGGAAATAAGAGTCCTTGAAGAATTAGGACTCTTGAATAACAACTTGCTATCAAGTAACTACCTAAACAAGATAATAAGCACATGTTCCTTTATTATAGCAATTGCTTGCTATTACGGGGCTAAAATGTAAATAACAATGCTGAAATTAATTAAAGTCTAGAATAGTCTAGAATAGGCTAAAATAGACTTTAATATGTAAAAAGACTAAAATGCCCTTTTTAGCCATTGTGCTTGTTTGGGGCGATTTGAATGTCTTTGAGAGTTAATAGTTGAATTTGTACTTCATCTTCTAGATGTAGCTTGGCTTCTTCTTTATACTTTAACTCTCGGATCAATGTAGCTAGTTCTTGATTCACTTGAATGGTTCTTGATCTAGTCATTGGTCCATTGATGTTTGATAAGGGATGCTTGTAATGAGGTAGTCTTCTAGATGGTCCCGTATCATCCCCTCCCTCTTGAAAAGGATTCGACCTCGAATCATCATCATCATCATCAATGTAATCTGAAACATCAAAGAGAGATAAATCAGCAACATTAAAAGTGGAATGAAACCATACTTACCTTGCAAGTTGATTTGGTATGCATTGTCATTAATCTTCATAATAACTTGAAAAGGTCCATCTCCTCTTGGATGTAGTTTTGACTTCCTTTCCTTAAGAAATCTGTCTTTCCTAAAGTGTATCCAAACCCAATCTCCAACTTCAAAGTTGAGTGACTTGCGGCCTTTGTTGGCTTTAGTTGCCATTCGGTCGTTCTTCTTTTTGATGTTTTCGGCTACTTCATAATGTATTCTTTGAACAAAGTCAGCCCTTGAATCACCTTCTATGTTATAATACTCATCAATAGGAAGAGGGATTAAATCTAAAGGGGTTAGGGGGTTAAAACCGTAAACAACTTCAAAAGGTGAATTATTAGTAGTGGAATGCAATGTACGATTATAAGCAAATTCAGCAATAGGTAAACATTCTTCCCACTTTTTCAAATTCTTTTGAATGAGTGCCATAAGTAGAGCCCCTAAAGTTCTATTTGTTACCTCAATTTGGCCATCGGTTTGGGGATGGCTTGAAGTAGAAAACAAAAGCTTTGTCCCCAACTTAGTCCATAAGGTCTTCCAAAAATAACTTAAGAACTTTACATCCCTATCACTTACGATTGTTTTTGGAACACCATGTAACCGAATGATGTCTTTGAAGAATAGATCCGCAACATGGCTTGCATCATTTGTTTTCCTACAAGGAATAAAGTGAGCCATTTTAGAAAATCTATCAACAACAACCATTATGCTATCATTACCTCTTCTGGATTGCGGTAATCCTAGAATAAAATCCATTGAAAGATCAATCCATGGGGAAGAAGGTATTGGTAGAGGCATGAGCAATCCGTGAGCCTTTGAAGTGTTTTTTGCCTGTTTACACTTAAAACATAGTTCACAAATTTTCTGCACATCCCTTTTCATCTTAGGCCAATAAAAGTGTTCTTGCAAAATATCCAACGTTTTAAAAACACCAAAATGTCCCATTAATCCGCCACTATGTGCTTCTCTAACAATTAATTCTCTAATAGAACAAGAGGGAACACATAATTTGTTACCTTTAAACAAGAAACCTTCAAATTTGAGAAAATCTTTTTGGGCCGTAACATCACAAGTTTTAAACAAATCTAAAAAATCATTATCATCTTCATACAATGCTTTTAAATGTTCAAAACCAAGTAATTTAGCATGTAGAATGGAAAGTAAAGAGTACCTTCAAGATAAAGCATCGGCAACAACGTTTTCCTTACCTTTCTTGTATTTGATCACATATGCAAAACTATCAATGAAGGAAACCCATTTTACATCTCTCTTGTTTAATTTACTTTGTCCTTTGAGATACTTGATTGATTCATGATCCGTGTGAATCACAAACTCTCGGCCAACCAAGTAGTGCTGCCATGTTTCCAAAGCTCGAACAATAGCGTATAACTCTTTATCATACGTAGGATAGTTAAGTGAAGCGCCACTCAATTTCTCACTAAAATATGCTAAAGGTTTACCTTGTTGTTGCAAAACAGCCCCAATACCTATACCTGAAGCATCACATTCAACTTCAAAAGTTAGTGAAAAATTTGGTAAAGATAAAATAGGGGAAGAAGTAAGTAATTGTTTAAGCTTGTTAAAACTATCTTCTTGCAGCTTGTCCCAAAAGAGTGAGATATCTTTCTTCACAACTTCATTCAATGGTGCGGCAATTGAGCTAAAATCACGAACAAATCGTCTATAAAAGCTTGCTAGACCATAGAATGATCAGACTTTTGTTGCATTTGTTGGCCTCGGCCAGCTCACAATTGATTCAATTTTGACCGGATCAACCTAAATTCCACTGGAACTAACAATGTATCCAAGAAAGTTAATAGAATTAGTGCAAAAAACGCATTTTTCAAGCTTGGCATACAATGTTTGTTCCCTTAATATAGTAAAAACAGCCTTAATATGTTCAACATGCTCTTCTAAGGTTTTACTATAAACAAGAATATCATCAAAATAACTACAACAAATTTACCAAAACAATGGCGGAATATGTAGTTCATTAATCTCATGAAAGTACTAGGTGCATTACTTAGACCAAAAGGCATTACAATCCATTCATATAATCCATATTTAGTCTTAAAAGCAGTTTTCCATTCATCACCTTCTTTCATTCTAATTTGGTGATAGCCCCACTTAACTCATCTAGCATATCATCTAAGCGAGGTATAGGATGTCTATATTTAATAGTGATCTTATTAATATCTCGACAATCCGTACATAATCTGAAAGTGCCTTCCTTTTTAGGGACTAAAATAACCGGACTAGCACAAGGACTTAAAGATTCACGTACCTGCTCTTTCTCTAAAAGTAAATCGACTTGCCTTTGTATTTCTTGGGTCTCATCCGGATTTTCTCTATAGGCTGCCCTATTTGGAAGATGTGATCCCGGAATGAAGTCGATTTGATGCTCTATGGCTCGGATTGGAGGTAGACCTTTCGGCAACTCCTTAGGAAAAAGATCCTTGAAATCCTGCAAAACATCAACACAAAGACTAGGGAGAGAAGAAGTCATAAGATCAAAGGAAAAGTTAGTAGTTAGTGTCAACCTTTCGGTTTCCCTGAAAATCAATAAAACAAGGGGTTTATTTGCACGTAAAGCCCTATCTACCATTCCCGAATTGATAAATAAACATTCTTTCTTCTCTCTTTGTGAGTATGCCTTTTTGCTCACAATACTCACGGCTTTTTCAGCTCTTTTTACCTCGGATTTTACCTCTTGGGGTAGGATCACTCTTCTTTTTCAACTCACTCTCTTTCAATCTTTTCTCTCTACCCTCGGCTAATTTTTCTTGTATCTCACATACCTTACTTAGTGTCATAGGATGTAAAGAATGTCGAATTTTACCTTTTGACACCGTAAAGATATTCTTCCTTCCGCAATAGCTTGCATACTTATCGTATTGCCATGGACTTCCAAAATAATGTGACATGCGGTCATAGGTACCACATCACATATAACCGTGTCCTTGAAGCTTCCAATACTAAAGTCTATCTCAACTTGTTTGTCCACCCTAATATCTCCAATATTGTTCAACCATGAAAGCTTATATGGCATAGGATGTGGTTTCATAGGCAAAATCCAACGCATTTACCATATCAAGCAAACAAACATTAGTCCAACTTCCACTGTCAATGATCACTAAACAAGTTCTATCCTTTACTTTGCACATTGTGTGAAATAGATTACTTCTACGTTGATGTAATTCATCCAATGGTTTAGAATGTAGTAAATTCATAGTGACCAAAAGTAAATTACCATCTATCTCCGGAAGATCTGTATTGCTCTTGGATTCACCCTCCAAAATAGCTTCTTCGGTTATTTCCTCATCACTTACCCACGATCCATCGTCCAACATGATCATGGCAGTTTTATTTGGACAATCCCGGGCAAAGTTACATTTAAAACATTCCCGATCATGTGTTGTAGGTGCATTAGCTCTTGAATCGGTTGGTTTTGATGTGGTTGGTAACCTTGCTGCCCCACTTGTAACCGTGGCTATTTTTGTACTTCCAAAACTGCCCTTTGCTTGAATGTGCTCGGCAAAACAGTGGAATTGTTTAGGGACTGATTTGGCCATTTCCAAGGTTGGAAATTAGCCGAATAAGTCCTTGAACCCTTCTCTTTTTGCTGCCTTTCAACCTGTTTAGCAAAATAAACCATATCAACAAGATTAGTAAGGTTAGCACGTTCTACCTTGGGTCTAATTTTGTCATTTAGACCAGCCAAGAAACGAGCCAAAGTAGCCTCATTAGCTTCCCGGATGTTTGCTCTAATCATGGTCATCTCCATCTCTTTGTAATATTCATCAACGGTCTTTGTTCGTTGCCTCAATCTTTGGAGTTGATTGTACAACTCACGATTAAAATTTTGAGGTACAAATTGTCGTGACATGACCGCTTTCATATCCTCCCATGAATCTATTGGCCTTTGCTCCGTTCTTCTCCGTTCATTGGTCTCATTATCCCACCAAATTGATGCATAGTCTCCAAATTCCATGGCTGCCAATTTAACCTTTTTCTCCTCCGAATAATTATGAACATCAAAAATATGGTTAACTTTTTGTGTCCAATCAAAAAATAAGTGAGGATCATTTGTACCTAGAAAATGAGGGATCTTGGTCTTGATAGCACCAAGATTATTATCATACCTTTGATCTTGAACATTTTCTCTCGGATCATATCTTTGATTTGGAGCATTTGGTCTCAGATCAAATCTTTGAGCTTGATAATTTGTTCTCGGCTCAAATCTCTCATCATGAACAAAAGGTCTCGGATCATACCTTGTATCTTGCTGATTTGGCTTTGGTTCAAAGGCAAAATTATCCATCATTCTTGGAATAACTTTCGGCTGAAAATCAAGATTGTGCCGAAAGTTGTTTCTTGCATTTTGTTCAAAGGATTCTTGGGATTCTTGATCTTCTTGATCATCTTTTGCTACCTCTTTTCCTTTATCCGAATGGTTCTTGAGTTCAAGAACCTCCATTTTAAGTTCATTGATGGATTGCATCATAGCTTTCATTGTTTGTTGTATTGATTCTTTGAAAATCTTGTCACCATCCATGGCACCTTGCTGCGAAGTACCTTCATCAAAAGACATTATCTTTGCAAAGAAAAATCCACACAAAAATCGTTAGTAGAAAAAGATATTGAATATTGAATCTTTCTTTCGATTTTTCCACAAATACTTGTCAAGAACTTCCAACTCTAGATGATTGAATTGTTATGTTGATGGAAGGCTGAAAAAAAAATATGCAAAGATATCCTATCTTGACCTAACAAAAAGTCCAAGGAAAAAGTATAAGAGTAATTGTAACAAAAACAAGAAAAAGATGTGATCTTTACGTTTCTTGATTTTCTTTTTCTTGAAATTGCTTGTTCTTGAAACCTTTTCTTACCTTCTTACCCGAGACTTACCCTAATCTTGGCCACACAATATCAAGAACTCCTAATTATGAAGATTTTACCTTGAATGGAGAGTTTGATGGCGGCTAATTCAAGATGAAGAGGGAACATGAGCCAATTCCTTTATACAAAGGAAGTTTTCTTTTGGATTGATTCCTTGTCTATTTGGGATAACCCGGCTACCAATTTCTTTACTTCCGGGTGGCTTTTGCGTTGGGTAAAGTACCCGAATTGTGTATAACCCGGCTGCCAATTTCTTTACTTCCAGGTGGCTTTTTCGTTGGGGTCGTAATAATTTTTTTTGTTATCTTTCGGTCTATTTCAAGCAAACAAGAAGAAAAAAATTCAAGAAAAACGTAAAGGGTACACCAAGATAGAGATCAACCTTTTGCTCTGATACCACTTGATGCGAAACCGTGATGTTTTATATCAAGGTTCGGCTTTTAAGAAGATCTTTCTCTATCTTGAAATAGTTTCTATGGGAATATACTCAACACAACCCCGGGCAGGCTAAGTATCAATCAAGGCTGAAACACCACAACTAGAGAAACAAGCTAGTTGATACAGTAACTCAAAGAATATGAAGTTCTACCGGAAATTCATAAGCAAGTATCTAAGGAATAACCTTAATCAAAATATCAATATATCAAGTCTAAACTTAAAGGTGGCCGAAATTGCTCTATAAGTAGAGGAATTTCGGTTCCAACATCAACAAGGAAAAGGAAATAAGAGTCCTTGAAGAATTAGGACTCTTGAATAACAACTTGCTATCAAGTAACTACCTAAACAACATAATAGGCACATGTTCCTATTATCTTGGCGGCTAGAATACAAACAACTACCAAATCTATGAAGAGTCCTAGTTGCATTAGGACTCTTACTAAACAACAAACTAACACATGGACAACATGTCCTTTATTATAGCAATTGCTACCTATTACACGGCTAAAATGTAAATAACAATGCTGAAATTAATTAAAGTCTAGAATAGTCTAGAATAGGCTAAAATAGACTTTAATATGTAAAAAGACTAAAATGCCCTTTTTAGCCACTGTGCTTGTTTGGGCCGATTTGAATGTCTTTGAGAGTTAATAGTTGAATTTGTACTTCATCTTCTAGATGTAGCTTGGCTTATTCTTTAGACTTTAACTCTCGGATCAATGTTGCTAGTTCTTGATTCACTTGAATGGTTCTTGATCTAGTCATTGGTCCATTGATGTTTGATAAGGGATGCTTGTAATGAGGTAGTCTTCTAGTTGGTCCCGTATCATCCTCTTTCATCAACTGCGCAAATTTATCTATAGTAGTTTCAAATAAATTGTCTTCGAACTTAATACTCAACATTCTAGCAGTCATTGACAGCTATGAATGGTTTGTACAACCATTGTAAAGTGGGCTATCAACAGCCTTCAACATGTCATAGAACATTTGTGCCTCTGGATTGGGAGGTTCTTCCACATCCCTATTATTCGGCTCATTAAAACTTGGTCCGGCAGCATCAAGAACCATCTCTCGATAATTGTTATGTGTCACATGTCTTCTAGAATTATCCATATCATTAACAAACGGAATTTGAGGCATTGGAATTAATGCCTCACCATGAAATGTCCAATTAAAATAGTTAGACACAAATCCGTTCATAACAAGATGATACTTCACAATATCAGGAATATGAAAATCCTTATTCTCACAAACCCCACAAGGACACCTAATCCCATCAATTTGTACATTAGCAGACATACTAACAGTGAAATTCACTAATCGTTTCAATTCCGCTATAAATTCTGGACTATGACGAGGCCCACCATTTGTTGTCGAATCCATGTACATCTAACTACGATCATCCATTATAAAACAATATCTGCATATATCAAGTCTAAATAAGTAAATGAATATTAACTTTGAATCTTATGTTTGATGATTTTCAACCTTATTTTTCAAGTAATTATTAACGTGTGATAAATAATTAGTGGTTGTTCTGAATTTTATTGTGCAATAGAACGATGTATTTATATTCTTGTTATGTTCGATTATCAATTGTTTACTTGTTGGAACTAAAATGATATAATTAGCATACAAATTAAAAGATTAAAAAATGGAAAATTTTATCTCACTAATGTAATGTCACATTCACAACCAACTTTTTTAGAGAAAAAAGACAACTAACAAAATATTTTCATCTAATACAAAGATAGAAAAAACGGGGAGATAATACAAAGATGCAAAAAAACCGGGGAAATAATACAAAGATGCAAAACCCGGGGGAGATAATACAATGACAGGTCTTCCAAAGGGAAAAATGTAAAACATTTCAAGAAAAATGTAAAACATTTTCATAGGACTTCATGACATGTCTCAACTATACCACGCAGCTGAAACACACCTTTCACATGCAAACTGTCAATTGTGTGATTGATGTCTTCTTCCTTTACCCGTGTTATTCAAAAATTAATCGTAATCTGCTCAAAAATATAAGTATTGGTCAAATCAAAGAACATATACTAAATCCACATAGCTAGGAATCAAATTCCAACCACACATTTTGTGGATTCATTAGAGAACACTTCTTCTATAAATGAAGTATAGCCAATGTCATTCGCCATTATCTTCTTTTTCAGTACTTGCAACATAAGAAGAAGTCTAGCATAGTCGTAATAATCAGGACTTTATAGCTTTTGGGACTTTACAAAACAAAACAAAAAGAGAATCTTTAAACAGTAGAACAATTACTAGTTCAAATACAAACTTGTGCAAATTGTTATCATTATTCAAATATTCAATTACTAGAACAATGGAATTAACCATATAATATTGTATATATACTCATTAGTAACAAAAAAATCATTGCTTCTTAGGCTTAATTTGATGTAATTCAATAAACAATTTATATCCTTTTCTCCTTACCAAGTAGCAAGTAAAATTTTAACTCTTAATATTAGTAAAAATATTTAATAATGTAATTAGCCATGAATCAATCGAAAATCATAATATTATTTCTATAAAAAAATCTTTATGATTGAGAAAAAATTGGTAATATGATTTGAAATATTAGATAAAACAGAGCTTTGGAAAATTCAGAGAAGGAACAATATATGCACCAATAGACGCAAACTGCTGGAAAATAGGAAGCAGTCAGCCTGGAAGGAAACAGTAGAACAATTACTAGAACAATGAATCATGAAGAATTACTTTACAAACAAAACAAACAAGAGAATCTTTGTCAATTCCGATTTCTTCGTCATCTTTATTCAGGATTAAATCATGAATCCTCCATATGAATTATTAAATCATGAATCCTCCATATAAATCATGAATCCTTCAAGTTGCCGATTAAATAAAGGAAAAACTTAACAATTTCTATACTATCTTGAAAAGAAAAATGTAAAAGGATAAGAATAAATGAATAATCATAATTGTGAATCAAAAGGAACTTGAAAAGAAAAAAGGAAAAGGAAAATCATAATTGTTGGATAACTTTGTTATCACCCCCAATTAATTTGGCTGAAAATGGTTCAATATAATACACTATCAAATTTACGAAATCGGAGGTGGCGGCGGTTGAAGGAGAATCAGAGGTGGTGGCGGTTGATGGAGAATCAGAGGTGGTGGGGTGGGGTTTCGCAGGGAGGAGGTGTGAGGTGGTGGGTGGAGTTTTGCGGGGGAGGAGTTGTGAGTGACTTTTTACAAGTGTTTGAATAATTAGGGTTTTGTTTGACAGAGACAATCAAAACGACGTCGTTTCATTTGAAAACCGGCGGTATTCGGTCGTTAAATTACAGTGTCGGTATTCGGTCGTTAAGGGTCCGTCGGTATTCGGTCGTCCCCTTAAAATAACAAAACAACGCCGTTACAAGACCAGGGATGGATTGAGGTTCAAGGGCTGGATCTTGAACCAACTTGCTACATTTATATTTTTACTGATATAAATCCAGCCCTGATTTCTTACTGGCACTACTAAAAAAACCAACTTTTGCGTCAGGCGCCGCCTGCCGCAACAAGTACATTTGCCGACGAGAAAACTCTTTTGCGTCGGTCATACGACGGCAATTGAAGGGTCGCAAGGAAAGCCGCCGCAAAAACTTCGCGACGGAAAGCGCCTGACGCAATTAGTTTTTGCAACGAGAAATTTTCTATTTGCAATGCGTTTTTTCCGACATGAAAACTTTACAAAAACGACTGCTTTTTGTGTTGCTTATAATATCTAACGCAACAACCGACACAAAACAACTTTTGCGACACCTTATATATCGTAGAAAATAGTTTTTCAAAGTCACGCAAGTATTGTAATAAAATTTCTTTATGATTTTTTTTGCAACGGCACAATCCGACGAAATTAGTTTTTAACCTGTCGCAAATGATATAATAATATTATATTTATTTTTTTTTGCAATGGGACAATCTGTCGCATATAACATTTATCTCGGCGCAATAACAAAATTCAAATGATTTTTTACACTAATGAGATAAAATATTCTCGTTGCAAAAAAAAGAATAATTTTAATTTTCTCGTCCCAATAAAAAATCACTAAAAATAATATTTAGCGACACAATACATAATATCACTGTTAAACTTTATATGTTGCCATACTAGAAACTATAATTTCATTGCTAGGTTCAAAATTGCAGAATCCATTTTACAAAGCAAGCAAAAAGATCAACACAATCAACAAAAAAGTGTATTAAACTGCCAAATATTTTGACTCGCGCTAAATTAATCTTAAAACAAAGTGAACAAAAACAACTGCTCGGAAGATGTGTTGAGGGCCTTCCCATGGTACTCTTCAGGTACAAGCACCTCACCTGTTTCATAAGACGAGAGCAAACATTGATGATAACAAATACAATCTTATGCAAAATTCTTTAAGCTTCAAAGTTAATAAACATCAGCATTCCAAAGTTAATAAATACATACCGACAGCTTTGATAAAGAGAAGTCTATCATTATATCCCAGATTGGAGCAAGCAAGACCAATGACTGCAGGGAACTTTCTCCCGATGATGTGGATTCGAAGCCACAATTTAACTAGCTCGTCCAATGACAGTGTCGGGACTAATGACTGGCCCATGCACCTTATTTCAACCTACAAAACAATTAACGGAGTCGAGCTGGAGTGCAAGGAAAATCCGCAAACAAAGACAAATAGGCAAATACCAACAAACAAAGCGTGCTGGAAAAGGGAAATACAGTGTGTTATCCAAAAACAACATAAAACTGAGGAATCAAGAATAAAGAGATTTCCTCATCTTCATTTGTAAGCTCTAATTTCCTCACCAGTACTTTTGGATAAACGAAACCTTTAAACACCCATCTCCGCAATGTAGAATACAGCAGTAAGAAACAAAGGAATCCTCAAAAAATGACCAAAAAAACTTTTTTTTCCAATCCAACATTGAGCAACCCCTCAACTCCCCGGGTTCTCACTACAACCTGTTTTGACATATCTCACTAGTTATTACCATCCCGAAATGCGTCCAAGATCCTACAAGTACTTGGGTTTTGGTTAGCGTCAAGGAGAATGCATCACAAACGAATGTCCGTGACCTTCCAAAACACAACAAGACAATAATTAATGTATTATATTGTTCACTACAAGAAGAGAATACTCATGCTCCATATTTCTAAAATGATTTGCACATATACCACCAGAAAGATGATGAATGGAAAGTCCCTGACGAACTTTTACAACTAAAAAAATAGATATCTGAAGAGAAAAGACATGACACTGAAATACAGACAATGAGAAACTACACTTATGTGTTGATAGGAACTAAAGAAACATGTAATTGTTGGCTAACAATCAGACAATAAACGAAACCCAAAGGCAAACTGCATGTTGGTATACTTTCGAAACTAAAAGAGGGCTGAGTTACAGTAAGGTTGGAAAAGTTAACAAAACATCCAGTCGAGTGTCAAACAGATACAGAGGTCATAAACAGGGCCCGTGATGGATAGGCGTAAGTAAGAAGGACAGCAATTTATACAAACTCAAAACAGAGATATCCAATACCCATCACAGCATGTAGGCAACAAGACAGACTTTGTTGTTGAACTCTAAAATTGAATCCTATTTTTTTTTAAATAACATCCAAATAGGAATTGAGGCATTTGTGACAAATCTAAGTAAACTTTTATAAGGTGAATTTCCTATGTGAATTGTGTGAAATAATTGCAAATAAACCATACAAATTAAACTGGAAGATATGGATTTAATAAATACATACCGACAACTTTGATAAAGAGAAGTCTATCATTAGATCCCAGATTTGAGCAAGCAAGACCAATATGAATAACGAGGCAGGGTCTTTGATGCACATCATTTCCATGCCAAAACACTAAATGGAACCATGGCTCAAGTTCTTCAGGAGGAAACAGCTTATAATTACGCCTTGGTTAATTGTCTTCTTTACTCGACTGATAGCAACTTTGGAAAATCACCATTTGCAGCATCATAAAAGCAGCGAAGTTCATCATCATTGAGCCAGTTCAGAAATCACCATACACTAATCAAATAAATATATTACAATAGAATGAAGAAACCAAGAGCACCGGTACATAATCACCCTTGTTTCTTTTATACCTAATGTTAAAAGGAGATTTCACGGGATAGAAACTCCTATAGCAAAGTGTAACAAGTTTGCATAAAGATGACAAAGAAACAACAGATAGCAGCCTTACCTTTCAGGAAGTCTTATACCCTGCTTCTTTTAGGTCTAGTAAGCACTGCTCGGAAGTATTGGGCCAAGGAACCTCATCGTGAAACCTGAACAGACAATCATGTATTAAATCCACTACCAAAAACTAAAAAGGTTGAGTGAGTGTAACAAGTTTGCATAAAGATGACAAAGAAACAACACATAGCAGCCTTACCTTTCAGGAAGTCTTATACCCTGCTTCTTGAGCTCGATATTTGGGTCTAGTAACCACTGCTCGGAAGTATTGGGCCAAGGAACCTCATCGTGAAACCCCGAGCAGGACAATCATGTATTAAATCCACTACCAAAAACTAAAAAGGTTGAGTGAGTGTAACAAGTTTGCATAAAGATGACAAAGAAACAACATATAGCAGCCTTTATCTTTCGAGAAGTCTTATACCCCCGCTTCTTGAGCTAGAAATATAGGTCTAGTAACCACTGCTTGGAAGTATTGGGCCAAGGAACCTCATCGTGAAACCTGAACATTAAATCCACTACCAAAAACTAAAAAGGTTGAGTGAGGAAGGTCGAGGAGCAAGACCACAAAAAAGATCGTCGCGATGGCTAGTCTAGAAAGCAAAGCTAAGCGAGATCGCGGGACCTCGGTCGGGAGAGTGGATTCTTCCTACAACTAAAAAGGCCACCTACATTCAAGATATAGATATCCCGAATCATGATTTAAGAAATGCATTTGCTTAAATAGCTCCCGAGCATCCTAATTTATTGTTTTGTCAATGGTCCTACGGAGGTCTTCTCAGCTATAAATCTGCTTGTCAAAGGTAATCGAGATAAATAGAGTATGAAAATAGTGCTCTTCTTGAGCTAGCTCAATTCAAACATTGCAAAGCTCAATCTTCATCCATGTCTCAGTAAACTTACGTTTTTTATCTTCTTTATTACTGTTAACAATCTGCGAAATTGCTTCTCTAACAGCATCACTCTGTAGCTTACTCATGGTGAAAAATCAGTCTTGCTTTCCACAGGTTCAATGCCTCTATGGAAGACTGGAGGAGGAGAAGTAGAAACAATCATTCGCAGTATCAGAGGCATTTCCAACTGAGTCTTTATCTATCTGCTGCTGCAGTGTGGTGGACACAAGACAACAGGCGCAGCAAAAGATCATATTTTCGGGTATCTCCGATATACTGAAACAACCTGCAAAAAGAATGCTAATATGTTCAGTGAACAAAAAGGAAATTAACAAACAAGTTAAAACCTAAGATTGATTACGCTTACATAAATACAGTGGAAGAACTCATCAGTCTTTCCTTCGCCAACAGCTTTAAAAGTCACAAGAATTGGAACAAAGAATCCATAAGCTGCACCACCAAGAATTCTACATACAATTCCAATTGGTAGCCAGGAAAGTAATATGACAGGCACGAACAAACAGTAATATGACAGGCACGAACAAACAGATTACGAAATTCAATAATCGAAGATTTCACCATACTCAAAAGTTCTCAACAACATAGGCATGAAGACTTAGCTGAGTGTGTGGTCACGGCAGAATGAGCAGGACAAGAACATCCAATTGCCACCAACAATGAGAATAATATCCAAAAATAAGGACATGTTTTAAGGTTTACAAGTCATGATTCTCATTGTTTCTATCCGAAAAAGGACAAACGAAGTCATGTAAACATTTCAGAAATTCCAATCTCTAACAAACTTCATGAACTAATTTTCACCAAAAAAAAATTATTTAGGGCGAAAAAATAGCCCTCGCTGATGATGCCAGGGAAGCTCTAAACCTATTTCCAAACAACTTAATACCATTTTGAGCAACTTTTTAATATAAAAACCAGTTCAAAACATCACACAACTCAAATCACCCCTTTGGTTATTAAATTGAAAAACATTGAGAAATGTCTAAGGATGACATCTTTTTTTCTTTTTCTTTGAAAAAACAGAGTTCAACCAAGCAACCATAGGATAAATAGGAAAGAACATGAGGGTGTCGGCTAATATACAACTTTTTTTCAAAACTCATCACAAAAGGGATAAACATATACACAGGGACATCAAACCTTAAGAGCACATATGCCATGAACTCACATAATACCAAGACAAACAAAGCAAGTATACAAAGATAAGCCATTCACAAAAGGGTTTTTCTTTTGGCCTACTAGCAAAGATTTGACCCTTTTCAACAAGGGCTTCATAGGCTAAATCAACATTTGATGTTATAATCATGGTTCTTGTACCCATTCTAAGTGTTACAATTGGACCATATTTAGGAAAACGATTATCTCTAACATACTTGAAAAATGGTTTTCCAGATCCAACAACTTGGAATAAGTTTTTAACAATTGGCCATCCAGGTGGTCCTGGAGGCAAATTCAACCTCTTCTTCAACTTATTTTTTTCGCGAATAAACAAAATTATGCTGGAAACAAGAAAAATTAGGGCAATAAAAATCATTTGGTAGTAAAGGGATCATACAATACGCAGGTCCGAAGCAGCGGAGATCGCTAAAGCTGCACTACAGGAGCAGATAAAGAAATGGGAGGAACAAATTAACAAGTGGAATGAACTTAAGGCAAAGTAAAAAGTCTGAATTAGCAAAGAGGAATCAATGTCCAAAGAAATCACCAGTTTGGGTACAATAATGCTCCTCCAAAAGTTTATCGACCTCTTAGTAAAATTCTTAATATGACATTCTGATCCCGAAGGAGAGAAATTCCTGAGTCAAAAGGAAGAAGTTTTTATCATGCGTGATATTTGATGGCATAACAATCACACTGATTCCATTTTGTGTACTTATGATATACTAATTGCTCAAGTAAATCAATATTGAAGTTTTGGCTTCAAATGATGTTGTGAAACTATCATAAATCTTCTAACTCTGTCATTCTCTTCAAATCTTCATTCATTTGTTTATGTACAATTGTAACAGTTTGAACCTGATATATCGATAATCCTAGAAAAATGTTCAGTCTGTATTTTCTTTTTATTAAAAAAATAAAAATAAACTCAGGATCTGGCAAGATACCACCCACCAATGGTTTTCTCAAGATAGAACACATTCCGCAAATTCATTCTTCAAGAGAGAATTACAACACAAGTCCGTATCTTATATTTTCTCTTAAAAAAAACTATCTAAATTCCCCCCCGGGAAACTAACACACTGATACAAGCAATTGAGACTTCTAATACAATTCATCAACAAAAATAACGTACCTAATAAGTGCCAAATACCCTGAACTTTGGTCAATCCATATTCCTTGTTCACTCTACTCCCACCCGCACCTCCATATTCTTTATTCCCCTGACAAAAGTTCCATGAGGATGTTGATGTTTTGATTTTCTTTTCCAAAGATTGATCCATAAGTTTTGCTGATTTGTTTTTCTCCTACTTACAGTTTTGTGATCTTCCATGACTGAAGTTTTTTATACCAATTCACAATACCAAACAAAAATTATGCAAGTTGCATAACAATAACTACAACAAAACTAAGTAAATTGAACAATTAAAGGAATAACATACCTTTTTGGGCAAAAACAATCTGCAAAATTTCTAGGTTAAATCTATGATTTCAAAGACTATGAGAGTGAAAGAGGGAGAATATATAGTTACCGAAATCTTGAGACCACGAAGGAGAATCTCCAAATCTTGAGACAGTGATTTTCGAACATGGGAAGATTGCTGCAAATTTTCGCGGGAATTTTTTTTGGGAACATCGCGGGAAGATAAATTCTTGCTCGGAAAATTTCTGGTCTTTAAGAACAAAACACATAATTTCCTATGATGATGTTTATTGTTTCATGGGTAGTAATTATTTACGACCGTCGGATTTCTTGATCCAATGTCCTATAATAAAAGTGATCTCACATAACTTTCTAAATTATTCATGAAATTTTTTGTGAATTTACCTTTAATCTAAATCGTCGAGATAACAATATAACGATTCCCCTTCTATACATATCAACTTATAAATTATCCTGAAACATTATAGCGAGACTAATTTTTTTGTTTCCAACCATAAAAAAAACAAAAATAACCCTTAAAAAAATTTTATTCTAAGTAAAAAAAAAAAATTGTATTCATTGAACAATTTTAAAAAATAAAAGTAACTTTAATTTGATTTTTGTAGACTAAAAAATATTTTTCCTTTTTAATCGTGAGCGCAAAAAGCATCCCGAGTTGTGTGCAAAAAAAACAATTGGTCATTTGTGTCAACTTAATATGTGACGGGAGAATTCCATCGCAATTTTTGGTTATTTGGGGCAAAACCTTTTGCATCGGACGAATCCCGTCGCAAATTTGGTCATTTGCATCAACTTTATATGTGACGGGAGAATCCCGTCGCAAATTTTGATTATTTGTGGCGAAACTTCTTGCGCCGACTGATGCCTGTCGCATATAATCCCCTTTTCACGACGAATTAATTTGCCTACGCAAATACTACTTTGTGGTCGTAAATGTATATCACAATACGACGTCGTACCGTTATTTGCGTTGGTGTGTCATTCTTGACGCAAATGACAGTTATTTGTAACGGTAAACGCCCGACGCAAAAAGTCTCGTCGCAACAAGCTATATTTCTAGTAGTGTGGCGACCTATTACTGATCGACTTCGTCATGTCGGTCTCTATTCGGTCGCTAGTAATAAATGCAAAACGACGCCGGTTTGATGTATTAAAACACTTGTGTTATTTCGAATTATTGAAGACACACAAACGGTCAATACGACGTCGTTTTACATTTATCGAGGCTATTTAGATATTTTATAAATAAGTATAATTATTACTTGTTTGACTATTCATATGTATGTATATATATTAGTAATAGTATCTAAAATAGGCAAAATGTTTCTATATATCCCTTAAAAAGAACTCCGCTATTTTTTAAAAAGAAAGTTATCTTAATAGCGACCGAATGGCGACCGAGTGGACAAATTCGGTTGGTAATCAGGCGCCCTTTAGTTAATCAGCGACGGACCAAGTTAAAAAATTATAAATTCGAAACCCGACATCATTCAGAATGCGAATACGAACTAATATGAATATTTTAGTAATTATTTGTTTATTAATAAGCAATTATTAAAATTTAACTCCATCACTTAATGATTCACGTAAATGTATACACAAATGTATTACCAGAATTGTTCTTCTTCGAGGCTATTTAGATATTTTATAAAGCGCAATCTGAGTAGGCAAATCTGGAAGAGACTGACCGGTTTGAGTTGCTTCGTTTGCGGCTCGTGATATGGAACACCCCCTATAAAATGAAATGTCAGGTTATCACAGTTATCACAGTAAATAACTAATATAAAAAAGGTTGGAACAGGAGTGAAATACATACAGATAAATGTCTAGAATCTTCATCAACCCATTCGCCTTTCTTTGGGCCGATATGTTGTTGATGCGTCCAATCGTAACTAGCCGTGAATGGGATTAAATGTCCGACCTCCTTTTCCTGTTAACAAAAATCGTTAAAACAATAAATACGTACATAAAACACATAAAATATATGAATGTGAAAAATAATATAAGTACCATTCTCTCGTGGTGCTCAATGTGGCTCAGTGAACCGCCTGTGTGCTTCATCGGGCCTTTGCCACCCCTCCCTCCCTTCCTTCCAATTTTTTGATGCCTGTACAGACTTAGTAACAAAAGCCGAAATTGCCCAGTACACTTGAAGTCGCGCCCAGTCGGGCTCACAAACCCATTTGAGCCTCTTATTTTTCTTCCTCGCGTCACTGATAATACCGCTGAGTCTCCGTATAAGTAAGGTACGCCAACTTGACTTGACGCCCGCCTCATGCTCAGGAGCCCATCCCCCTACACACAATGGTTTTATAGGCATTCACAAGACATGTATGGTAATGTATGGCAATCTATGAAGTACAACAGAAAAGATGGCGCCATATATAAATAACACACAAACAGATATACATATTAACACAAATGTACATGTTACCACCACCAGGGACGAAGCCAGGAATTTGATGTTGGGGGGGCGAAACTGGTAAAAAAATTCCAAAATTCTTGGGGTGGCGATAAAAAAGGCAAAAAAAAATTCTTGGGGGGGCGAAATTGATAAAATTTTCCAAAATACACATAAAATTTCGATAAATAGTAGTATTTTTAAAAATCTCGGGGGGCCGCCGGCCCCCTCCCGCCCTCCCTGTAATCGTCCCTAACCACCACGCTTCTGATGCGCCACTCTGATAACGTAATAACACCCAACTAGAATTCTAATACAATTATATACGCATACTATCTCAATCAAAACATAGCACAAGAGGTAGATACATGGATACATAAAGCAATAAAAGCCATGGCATAAACTAACATAATTAAATGTACCAAGACCAAGTTAGCATGGTAATACAGTCTAAGAAAGTAAGACATAGCTAGCACGTTAATACAGTTCATAATACACACATTGCAAAAATAGTAAACATTGAAGGTAAGCATATTGAAATAATTAAGTAATAAGTTGTAATGTGATGTTTCAATGTAACACTATGCATGTGTAAATATGTTTCATATAGAATTTAGATATGTTTTGAAATTGAAGTTAAAATGATGTAATAATAATGTACTGTTGTAAACAAGTGAGAAAATATATAGCACTTCACTTAATACCCAATATTTATAATGAATAACCATAATACCTATTGATGAATGATTTATACATTAAATGACATATTCAAATACAACAAAAACAACATATTACAAGGAAGTAATTTTAAGTGATAATCGTAATGTAAAACTACTGTGTTAAAATTTGATCATATATATACACATGCATTACATAATATGTATGTAAACACAATAAATAACGATATTACGTACTTAAATTCTCACTATGATCCTACCACATGTTTAACACACTTAGTGTACTAGATGCTTACTTATATGTCATACATGTATTAATACTTCCTAACAAAAATGTGCAACAAGGTGAAAAATATAAATAAATATAACTATGTATGCATTAACATATATGTAATTTGGATAAATGACCACTAACAAAAACAAAAATTTAATATTACAAAACTAATTACGGGTACTAACAAATAACATAAAAGAAAATGTAGTGTAACAACAGAGCCATTGCTATTTAATTTTAATACTACGCGATGCACTCATTAAAAATTTATTTCTTTAAGCCTGGAAATCATGTAAATCACTATATAACTAAGTTAGTAAGTGAAATTGACTCGCAATAAGAATAATGGTGTAATATACGTTTGATATGTCTAAATTTTAAAACCATACTTATGCACGTAACAACTTGTACCAGAAATCTGACGCTTGTAAATCTGTATAAAATGAAAGTAAAAAAACTCCGATAAAAATATGATTTACGGTTAAACAGAAAAAGTACTAACCATATTCAACGCATGGTAATGCAATTGAGCAAGAAAAGTTGCTAAATATGTATAAAAATGTTGAACCAAAATACTGTTATGACAATCTAGGTTGTAAGATAATGATAAAATAATGTGTATTTAAAAAAAAACTTTTTTTTTATGAAAGCCACCAGCGTGGTGGGCGGTCCCCCGTTTATTAATATAGCCAAAACTGGCGAAGGAGGGGGACTTAAACCAAAACCTCCCCAAAGATGGATAAAATCCACCCCGTACATAAATGTTAGCAAATGAAAAAGCAGCCTCACGCATTTATAATATGCATAAGGGTGATACAGTGTAATCTATGCTAGTATGCAAAGCTATAAAATTCCCACAATGACCATTTTATTGGATGGTTCAGCCGAAAAAGTAAAAAGGGAATGACCAATCCATGCACCTGCAACTAAAGAAGCCGGACATAAGGAGTTCCCAACTTGTCAAGATGAACTAAACCTCTAATGTTTGCTGGCAATAGAGACGGATCTCCAAAGTGTTTGGTCTCGCAAAATGCACAAGCCAAGTTGGCTAAAGCATCCGCAACAGAGTTTGTCTTGCGATATATGTGATGAACTGTGTGATCACCGAGAAGAAATAAAACCTTGCGAAAAGAAAAGTCTAGTTTCCATGAAGAAATAGTACCTTTACAAAAGGCGGCGGACAAAACTGAGGTGTCTGTCTGAACATGAAATTGAGTTATACCACACCTATGCACCATCTGCAACCCAAAAAGCAAGCTTCCAATTCCGCCTCTAAACTAGTATGATAATCATCAATGTAGGAAGAGAAAATACTAACAAAATCGCCATTAGGATGTCGTAGAATACCCCCTATACCAGAGACCCCCAGATTACCCTTTGATGCCCCATCAATGTTCAAAACAGCGTCTCCAGATATAGTGTTTGGTCCCCATCGCAACACCAAAGTTCTCCTCGGCCTAAAGAGCTGTGGGTGGGGCGGCAAATTTTTTGCCTTCATCAACAAACCAACATAGTCCCGGTATTGAGCTAAAATACCAGTTTGAGAAGAGATTTTCGATTCGTTCACAAAACGACATCGCATATTCCAAATTATCCAACACACGGAACAAGCTAGAAGCACAAAAACCTTAAAATTACTCGTAGGCCCAGCAAACCGCCAAAAGGAAAGCATGTCAGTCATTGTGCTTACTCTCGTAATATCCACTACTAGACCCGCCCTAGCAAGTGCCTCTTGCCAGACACATAGTGCTAACGGGCATTGAACAAAAACATGATCATAAGTCTCTGTCGCCCACAGACAAACACAACGAGATGCCAAAGGAACCCCAAACCGCATATGATCCTCATCAAGTGCTAAAAATTTGTTAAGTAATTTCCACATAAAAAGAGAAAACGACAGAGGAAGTACCTTATCCCAAATGCATTTTCGGGAATGTAGGGATACTTCTGAAACTCACAGACAAGAAAATGCCGAGGACAGAGTAAAATTACCATGAGGTGTATCCATCCACACCAACCGATCCTTCCCATGGCTGTTAACCAAATGAACCCCCGGCAGCTGCGAAACAATCGGCAAAGGAACATTGAGGCGAAGAGCCTCTCGGTTCCACTTACCGTTTAGACAGAAATCCTGTACCCGTGCTCGGCTAAGGACTTCATTGGGGTTTAATATCAATTGGTCTAGCGAACCAGTTAGAGCAAAATTATCATATAGAAAGCTAGCGTCCCCGTCTCGCAACAGGCAAGCAATACGAGATTCAACCACCCTGTCTTTAACATGCATCATACGCCTCCAACTTGGAGAGCAACCTGTATGCCCCACGCTCAACATAACATGAGCCAGACCACCACAATATTTGGAACGTAAGAAATTAGTCCATAGAGAACAGCCAGTGCGAAATTTCCACCATAATTTCCACGAAAAAGCATCATAAAATGTAAGTAAAGAAATAACCCCAACACCATTTACATTCCACTTCACGAGACATCATTCTACAAGACATCCAATGTTTTCTCACAACTCCCTCCGTTTGACCCCAGACAAATCTCGAGAACATACGTTTGAATGTTAACAAAACAAACTTAGGGACACTACAAGATGCAAGAATATGCATAGAATTGAATTAAGCACCGAACTTACCAAAATAAGTCTGCCTCCCATACTAAGTAAATTCCGCTGCGACCCCTCAATACGCGCTCCAATAGTATCTACCAGAGGCTGAAAATATTGCACTTTATATCGTCTTGGGAAAATCGGACACCCGAGATATTTCAATGGAAAATCCCCTTCGATGAAGCCAGTGACCGATTGTATCATGTCTTTCGTAGAATTAGGCATTCTCTTGGGTGCATAGATTCGCTGACCCGAACCGTCATATAATCGCAAGAAAGCCATTAGACTGATAATAGATTTCTTCTGACCATTCGTAAAAATTACAATATCATCAGCAAAAGCAAGATGTGAAATAAGTAGAGACTGCCTCACTTCTTCTCTCATTCTCTTATCCTCCAAACTCCAGATACAATATGTCTTTCTTGACATCCATTAGAAATTTTATCACTGAGCTATGTAACTTGATCAGGAAAAACAAATTTAGAACATTCATCTACTTCATATATAAGCAGCTCATCCATTTCTCTCCTATGTGTTTCTACACTGTGGTTTGGTGAAGTACAATATATCTTGATCAGTTACTTTCCTTTGGTTTTAATTGTCATTTTCACTTTTGAATTCTCGGCAAAACTATTGAACCATCTACTTGAGTTATTTGCACAAAAACCCCTTGCAAAACTTTTTTTTTTTCATTTAGTAATTCAGATTGGTGTGAGATGCTTCATCCCCAACAAAACTTTTACGGGGTATCCATTTCTAGCATTGATGTTCTTGGTTTCAGTATACGACTCTTTTCCAATGCTGAGAATTTAATAGAGATGCTTAGTAATGTATGTGATGAAAATGGTTTTTACGGGTGTTCATGGTTCGATTTGGTTCGGTTATACACATTTTTGAAACCAAATCGAAATATTCGGGTTACCTTTTTTAAACCAATCCAAACCATTCAAAATTTCAAACCGATGCATTCGGTTTGGTTTGGTTACTAGGTTTTTGTGTGATATAAAATATATTAATTATAAAGTAAATATAATACAAAAAAATATTTATATAATTACTTAATTGCTAAAAATAAATAAATATTTCTATCATTTTTTCACAAGTTATACACAATAAAAAAAACAAAATAATGAAACATACATTTTTATCGAAATATATTATCGAAGAGGTCTTTATTTTTCGTTAGGATATATATTCAAAAGTCAGAATAAATGCACATTAAATAAGGGTACATAAAGATTAAATTACAATTAGATAAGGGTTATCTTAGAAAATCTAAAAAGTCTAATTCAAAATACAAGATTCAATAATGTATAGGTCAAATATTGTTTTATTTCTAAGATATCATTAGCAAAGGAATCCCAAAGTGTCAAATTTTGTCAATCACATTCTAATCCATATAAAATTCATCATTTTAACATAGCTCACCGAATAACAAGAGAGGCGTAATCTTGTAAATTTTTTTTTTTGATTTATTTATTATATATAGCACATAAATTTGAAATTTCGAAAAAAAAATCATGCTCTGAGATAAACATAAAAGTAGTCTCTACCCCCAACTTTAACATAAACATTGTCCTCAATGTGCTAAAAGAAAAACAAAAGGGAATAAAGATACTTAGCTGTAAGTTTGCCAAGAAGTCAAATGAAGAAGAATCCCAAGGGAGAAAGCATGTACTCTTGGAAAGAAAAACGGATACATTGTGAAATCTACCTACAAAGTCAACAAGATAATGTTTTTTTTTAATAATAAATAATAATTTTTTTATACTTTTTTTAATAATAAAAAAAATAGTAATTATAATTTCAACATCACTAAAAGTAAAAGTGTAGTTCTCGTTTATAGTCTCGAGCTTGACTTCCTTTAATGTTTATTCTTTTGGAGACGGGTCGAGAACCCATTCCTCATCCTTCAAATTGTTGGATGGAATGCCCTCCAAATATTCTTTAAGGTGTTGCCCATTGAAAGTAAACCTCCTCTTATAGTTGTCTTGAATCTCAATGGCTTCGGAGGGAATAGACATGTGTGACTTTCAAAGGGCCCGACCACTTTGATTTTTCTTTTCCTGAAAACAATCTTAACGAGAATTAAATAGTAAAATAAAACAAAAGTTGCTGGCGAATCTATAATCACATACGAATGATCATTCAATATCTTGCTTTAACACTAGAAAACTTGCTTCTCATTGATATAAAAAAAAAAGTTAAATACTCCCTTCATCTCAAAATAGTACTCCATCCAATTCAAAATATACTCTCATCGTCTCAAATAATACTTCATCTGTTATCAAAATAGTACTCTATCCGAAGTTAAATACTACCTTCTCATCACCTTCTTCATTAATGCATTAAAAGTTAGGGATGAAACTAGAAATTAAATATTTTATTCAACTCAAAATAGTACTTAATCTGATACAAAATATAAGCATTTTTATGAGTTATTTTTTTGCAAAATATAAGTCTTTTTACAAAAAAAATGTGCATTTATTAACTAATTTAACCTACGAACTCCATATACAAAATGTCATTCCTCACAGCCGTTACAAAATTTCATCGCTACACTATGTAACTTGATCAGGAGAAACAAATTTAGAACCTTCCTCTACTTCGTATATAAGCAGCTCATCATTTGCTCTCCTACGTATTTATATACTGGTTCAGTCACGTACAATATATCTTGATCAGTTACTTTTCTGTGGTTTTAGTTGTCATTTTCACTCTTGTATTCTCGGCAAAATCATTGAACAATTGCTTGAGTTTTTTGCACAAAACCCCTTGCAATTTTTTTTTTTTCATTTAGTAATTCATATTGGTGTGAGATGCTTCATCCCCAACAAAACTTTTACGGGGTATCCATTTCTAGCATTGATGTTCTTGGTTTCAGTATACGACTCTTTTCCAATGCTGAGAATTTAATAGAGATGCTTAGTAATGTATGTGATGAAAATGGTCGTTACGGGTGTTCATGGTTCGATTTGGTTTGGTTATACACATTTTTGAAACCAAATCGAAATATTCGGGTTACCTTTTTTAAACCAATCCAAACCATTCAAAATTTCAAACCGATGCATTCGGTTTGGTTTGGTTTGGTTACTAGGTTTTTGTGAGATATAAAATATATTAATTATAATGTAAAAATAAAACAACAAAAATATTTATATAATTATTTAATTGCTAAAAATAAATAAATATTTCTATCTTTTTTTCACAAGTTATACACAATAAAAAAAACAAAATAATGAAACATACATTTTTATATCTTAATTTTTAAACTTCAAGAACATCTTATAAGGGGAAAAAAGCAAAAATAATACAAAAATATGTCATTATTATTGCAAAATAAAACAAAAGTTGCTGGCGAATCTATTATCACATATAAATGATCATTCAATATCTTGCTTTAATACTTGAAAACTTGCTTGTCATTGATATAAAAAAAAAGTTAAATACTCCCTTCATCTCAAAATAGTATTCCATCCGATTCAAAATATACTCTCATCGTCTAATTTTTGATGCAACACTGACGATTTTCCTAAAAACTAGGAGCCCCTTCTGATCGGCTTCTCTTTCTTGCGGCTGAGGCTGCCATGGCCACCGGCCCTTCGGCCGCCGTGGCTCCTCCAATTTCTGTCACTAATGTTTGGAAAGATAAAAGCTTTGCTGAATTATTGTCTGGCCCTCAGACAGCGGTGATTAATTTACCAATAACACCATTGGAAGTTTTTAAAGGTGAACCCCATCTGATGATCCCGGCGGATGAACACAAACTTCTGATTCAGCCATGGAGGTTTGCTTTGGTTGGTAAATTTCATAAATATGCCCCAAATCTCGAATCTTTACGTCGATCATTCCATAAAGTTGGCTTTAAAGGGAATTTTTGGATTGGTAGAATGGATCCCCGCCATGTTTTGATAAGATTCGATTTGGAAGAAGACTATTGTCGTCTTTGGAGACAAGGGATTTGGACATTCATTGGTATTACAATGCGAGTTTTTAAATGGACCTATGATTTCAACGTAGAAGAAGAACCATCGATCGTCCCCGTCTGGATTGGTTTCGAAGGTCTACCGGTTCATCTATTCAACAAAATCCAAGTTGTTTTCTCTTACAAGGGAAGTCGGTCAGCCCATGGCTTTGGATGCCCCGACGGCGGCTGCTTCTCGTCCGGCGATCGCAAAAGTGTGTGTGGAAGTTGACCTATTGGGTGAATTGCCAAAAAGGGTTCGGATTACTCATGCCCATTCGGGGAAAAGCTTTTGGCAACCAATTTTGTATGACAATTTGCCGGCTTATTGTGTGGGTTGCAAACGAATCGGACATGAAATTAACTACTGTGGAAAGAACGTAACCGTGGTGCCAGCGCCGGTGCCTGCAGTGGTGCCGGCTACACAGATTTTGAACAAAGGGAAGAAGAGTATGCCTATGGAATCGAGAACACTGAAATCTGGGATCGTGGTCTCCCCCCCAATCGGAAACCAGTGGGTCAGGGTAGAACGGATAAGGGACCCAGGACCATCAGGTTTGGCCGGAAAGAAAGTTCAGCGTCGTCCTGTGGCTGCCCAGACTGGTAATGCTGCCTTGGTTACGGGAATTGCTGCCCAGAATATTGATAAAGTTATTACTACACAGACCACCGATGGGGCATTTGAAGCTTCCTCGTCACGAAACAAGGCTCCAATGGTGAATGATACGGCTCGTCATCAAACTGTAATCCTGGCAATTGAACCGCCACCGGCAATTCCACTTATGCCATCGCGAGTCCAGATGAATCATGAGATTGAACCAGAGGAATTAAGCCCAAGAAGTGCTGATGATATCACTGTGGGATGCGACCGTTCACCATTCTTTAACCAACGATTTCATCAATCAACCGGCAATGGTAAGACGTCGTCAATGACAATGGCGGCGGTTTTGGAAGACTTACGATCGTTTGTTGTGCTTGGGATTGCGGCTGAGTCTGACCCGACCCGGAAAAATGCTCTGCCGATTTCAACTGTTCAATCTGAATTGATCTCCATTTCACAGACCCGACAAAAAGACCCGACACCTGTGTCAGTTGCTGACCCGGTTTCTGCTGCTACAGAGACGATTTTGCAGCCAATATTAGAGGTTGTGTTGGGGGATTCTACAGATTCAGCAGCCCAGGCTTCAGTGGAACAGTCTGCACCGAAAAAATCACAAGTTGAGGATACTGCAGTGGCTACATTGATCACAACTACTGACCCAAATTCTGCTCCCTCAGACCCGATTTCGGATTTTTCAGCAGTTAATGGGCAGGGCAGTATATTGGTGGGAACCCCGGGAACTCTTTCTGTGTCTGAGCAAACCCCGGGTATTGAAGACCCAATTCGGATACCTGAAGCTGAAGTGGGAACCGATGCGGATGACCAGGACCCGGAGTACCCGGATGAGCTTGAACTTCAACCTGGTGTGGTAGTGGGGGGCTGTTCAGCTATACCCGGATCAATGGACGATCAAGAGGTTGCGGGGACTTACCTGGAAAATCCCCCGAGGCAGATTGCACCGTCCAACCTTCAGGATGCCACAGGTATCCATCATACTTTAGTTGTGGATGTTCCAGCTCGCAAAGGTAAAAATTCTAAACAAGCTCATGGCCCTCCGAGACGTTTTCCTCGACTCTCAGAGTCGACCACTCGGACCCTATAAGAGCCCCTTATATTTGCTACCTATTCTCTTGTTTAATGAATTACATCATATGGAATATACGGGGGATAGCTAATGATAGTACATTGTCTAATATTCGGCAGTTTAAAAGGGAACATCACTTGCACTTTGTAGTTCTTTTGGAGCCTATGGTTGATTTGTCAGAACTTCCTATTTATGCTAGGAAATTGAGATTTGATTCTTATTTTGGGAATTGTAAAACAAAATATGGTTAATGTGGGATGATATGGTGGATATTGTGGTGATCAAAGATTTGGAACAAGTTATTCATTGCCAAGTTAACATATTTTCAGCCTCACCTGTTTACTGCTCATTTGTTTATGCTAAGTGTTCTTATATTCAGCGTCGAGAATTATGGACTGAACTTCACTGGTTTTATTCTCAATATGATCTTCCTTGGTCCATTGGAGGAGATTTTAATGTGGTTTTGCGTATAGATGAGAGTCAAGGTTCAGTACCGGCTTTGCTTCCTATGCGGGAATTTGGGGAGGCAGTTCAAGATTGTGGTTTATTGGAGATACCGGGATTGGGAAGCCCTTACACTTGGTGTCGGAGTGGGAATCGGCCTCTACTTAGAAAACTGGATCGGATTCTAGTTTCAACAGCCTGGAATACAACTTTTTCATCCACTACAGTAACACACTTACCTCGTACAATTTCTGATCATTGTGCTCTCATTTTGAATGTCAGGTTAACTACAGAGAGAGGAGGTTCTGCCTTCCGCTTTCAGGACATGTGGACCCGTCATCCTAATTTTCTGGACATTGTTCGTAATTCTTGGTCTGTAGATGTTTCTAGTTCAGGAATGCTAATTTTGCAGACAAAACTCAAACGCCTGAAGCAGGTTTTGGGAAGTTGGAATAGATCCACGTTTGGTAATATTCATACGAATGTTAAGGATTCTGAGGCAGAAGTTTTGCGGTTAGAAGGCCTTCATGATTTGGGACCAACGGTTAGTTTACAAGAAGAGTTATCTTTAGCGCGGGAGAAGCATGCCCGTAATTTGGAGTTGGAAGGTATGTTTTGGAGACAAAAAACTCGGCAAAAATGGATTGAAGTTGGGGATGCTAATACACGGTATTTTCATGCATTTTGTAAAAACCGCCAACGTCGCTTACTCATAAACAAAATCACTTCATCAGATGGAACATTTCATACTACACCGGCAGCAATTGGGGCAGAAGGGGCAAGGTATTTCGAAAATTTATTTGCTCTCGACACAAATATACAACCGGTTGGTCCCCTTCTGGATTTGATCCCGACTTGTATCTCAGACATAGACAATCATTCGCTGGACTCTTTACCTATTGAACTGGAGATAAAGGAGGCAGTTTTTTCTTTGAGTCCCTCAAGTGCAGCTGGTCCAGATGATTTCACAGGCAGGTTTTTCCATTCGTGTTGGGAGATAGTTGCAGATAGTGTTTTTCAAGCAGTAAAAGATTTTTGGGCTGGTTTGCCCCTTCCAAAATCCATGGCAAGCTCTTTCCTGGTTCTCATTCCAAAAAAGGACAGCCCAGAAACCTTTGGTGAGTTTAGACCGATCTCTTTATGTTCTTTTTCCAGTAAGATTATTTCTAAAGTGGTGGCTAGTCGTCTCTCACCTTTGCTTGATCAAATTTTGTGTAAAAATCAGTCGGGGTTTATCAAGGGACGGGTGATTTCAGATAACATATTGCTTGCTATGGAAATGGTGAACTCTCTAAATAAAAAGGTTCGTGGTGGTAATATGATTCTTAAATTAGATATGATGAAAGCATTCGACAGAGTTTCGCATACTTATCTTTTGGCGGTTCTACGGAAATTTGGTTTTAGTCCTCATTTTTTGGTACTGATTCGAAATTTATTAAATAATAACTGGTTTTCGGTACTCATCAATGGCGCCCCTTATGGTTTCTTCAAGTCAGGCCGCGGTGTGAAACAAGGAGACCCTTTGTCTCCCTTGCTCTTTATAATTGTTGCTGATGTATTCTCTCGTGGTTTGGACAAACTGATACAATCCGGTTCCCTTGGAAGATATGTGGTCCCTCATTCCACTGTTATGATTTCGCACTTGGCTTATGCGGATGATGTAATTGTTTTTCTCAATGGTGCTAAAAGAGGATTGCAAGCTTTGATGGGTTTCTTTCGGCAATATGAAGACTGTTCTGGTCAACGAATTAATGATAGTAAATGCTCCTTTTATGTATCTGAAAGGACTCAGATAAGACATTTGGAAATGGTGCATCGGGTAACTGGATTCAACCGTGGGTTAATGCCAATGACCTATCTTGGCTGTCCTATATTCGTGGGCAGAAAAAAGGTTGTATATTACTCTTCCATTATTGCAAAAATTGAATCTAGAATATCAGGTTGGCAAAGAAAGTTTTTGGACTTTAGCGGATGGCTTATTCTGATTAGATATGTTTTACTCTCTATGCCCATACATATTATTGATGTCTCTTGTCCCCCGAAACAGGTTCTGAATCATATGGAGCGGTTATTTGCGAATTTTTTATGGGGAACCACGGAATTTGGTGGAAAACGTCATTGGATGTCCTGGAATAGATTATGCCGGCCTACGTCCCAAAATGGTTTGGGCTTACACTCTTTAGAAGCCTATCAAAATGCTTACTCTAAAAAACTATGGTGACGATTTCGGACCTCCTCTTCTTTATGGCGAGATTTTCTGATGGAAAAATACTGCAATAATGTGATACATCCGGTTCTGGTTGTCTCCCGGCACACCGATTCCTCTGTTTGGCGTAGGATGATGTTGAGCCGTAGCCTGGTGGAATCTTGTATGCATCTTCTAGTTCGGGATGGTCGATCCTCTTTCTGGTATGAAAACTTCACTTTTAAGGGTTCCCTTTCCTCGATTAACGGTATGATAACCGATGCTTCCTCTATCCGCGACCATCTGGATGAGTATGGATGGCGGAATACACCTTATCAGCTCCCCTGCGGTCTTTTGCCTCAAGTCAGACTATCTCCAGGTAGCAATATACATGTTTGGACACTTGAACCTCGAGGGAACTTTACTATTACTTCTGTTTTGCTGACTCTTCAGCTAAATGGACCGTCCCAGTTATCGAGAACTCAGATATGGGATTCAGTATTGCCATTAGCGCAAAAGATTTTCCTTTGGCGACTCCTAAATGGTTACTTGGCATTGGATGAAGTCCGAAAGGGTTGGGGCGTCCCGTTGGCATCCAGATGTCATTGTGGGCAAGGAGAAGACACTTTTGATCATCTTTTTGCAGAATGCACCATAGCAAAACGATTATGGAAACATGCTTGTGCCTTGATCGGAATTGCATGGGCTTCTCTTAGGTTTAACTCTTACCGCTCTTTATTAAATTTAATTTGGTGGAAAGGACGAGATAGGTGGCAGGAGATAAATTCTATAATCATTGCAAGTGTTTGTTGGTTACTTTGGAAAAGTCGGTGTCTGTTTGTGTTTGATGGGAAAATCTCGGGCTTTGCAAATCTACTCTATGCATTTGAAAGTTTCTATTATCCAATATTGAAATGCCACGGCCTTACGGATGTGTTTTTGGGTAGATCCCGTTTTTTGGTTTCCCGGGTTATATCGGTTACATGGCGGGGGAGTATAGACCCGATCATTTTGAACATTGATGGTGCAGCACGAGGGAATCCGGGTATATCGGGTATTGTTGGAATTCTGAGAACATCATCTGGAGAATTTATTGGAGCTTTTTCCACTTTTCTTGGAGACAATGTGACTAACTCGGTTGCTGAAATGGAAGCCTTGATCACAGGTATACATCATGCCTCTTCACTGGGTTATCTCAATGTAAGTATTCAGACTGACTCAAAATTTCTATGTGACTCGATTCATGCGGGTAGAGTGTCCTCTTGGCGACTCGATCTCCTTTTTCAAAAAGTATTACGCAGTATTGGTACTGCACGAGTTCAGCATATTTTTAGAGAGGCAAACAAAGTAGCCGACAGTCTTGCAAATTTAGCTTGTGATTCGAGAATTTCTACAGTTTTCTCACAATTTAATTCGCTGCCACAACTCACTCGTGGTTTATGTAATCTTGATGCGGAGGGTGTTGCTTATATTCGCAAGGTTAAAATATAGATAGCTTTACATTTTAATCCTTCATTCTAGTATAGTTTATTGTAACACCCTAGGACATCATTATAAATGTCCTAGATCCTACATTTTGATCATTTATATGTATAAAGTGGAGGTATTGGTATTACGTCCCCCTCCACTGCATCTTTTTCTTGCCTTTCGGCTAATTAAATAAATGGGGGACCGCCCCACCACAACTGTGGCATTCTTTAAAAAAAAATAAAAAAAAAAATACTCTCATCGTCTCAAAATAATACTCCATCTGATATCAAAATAGTAATGTATGTGATGAAAATGGTCTTTACGGGTGTTAATGGTTCGGTTTGGTACGGTTATACAAATTTTTCAAACCAAATCGAAATATTCGGGTTACCTTTTTTAAACCAATCCAAACCATTCAAAATTTCAAACCGATGCATTCGGTTTGGTTTGGTTGCTCGGTTTTTGTGAGATATAAAATATATTAATTATAAAGTAAAAATAAAACAAAAAAATATTTATATAATTATTTAATTGCTAAAAATATAAATACATATGTCTATCATTTTTCACAAGTTAAACACAATAAAAAAACAAAATAATGAAACATACATTTTTTGATCTTAATTTTGAAACTTCAAGAACATCCTACAAGGGGAAAAGAGCAAAAATAATACAAAAAATACGTCATTATTATTGCAAAATAAAACAAAAGTTTCTGGCGAATCTATACTCACATATGAATGATCATTCAATATCTTTCTTTAACACTTGAAAACTTACTTCTCATTGATATAAAAAAAAGTTAAATACTCCCTTCATCTTAAAATATGGAAATATAATATTCTTTAGGTAAAAACTAAGTGAAAAGTAGTATAATTTATATAGAAAATATGAGTTTATCAACTACCCCCAACTTAGCATTTTAATCGTTCTCGATCAAAGAAGACAATTCATGAAGATCTCAAACAAAAAGTTTTATTAATATTGCTACCAATCTTGCGAGTCTGTAAGTAAGTATCATCAGCTATGGATTTAGGAAAGTTTAATCAATGTATAACAAATAGGATTCCAAGGATAATGAAAACAAGACACGAAAACTTGTTTTTTGAAAAAGTGAATATTTGATTTACCATGACAACTATACATTTGAGAATTTTGTACTTAGAATTAAACAAATAAACATTCATTCTTCACACCTCCTCTTATTGTATTTTTAATCTATGGGTATCCTCTTTCAATTTGCATTCGGTTCGGCTCTTAGATATATAAAACTAAAAAAAGAATATGTGACATCATTCAAATTTTTTTCTATCTTCTAATTTACACTTGATATTTGGGGCACCAATGAATGTGAACATTTTTATCAAACGCTTATTGGTGTGCTTACTTACGCATGCTCATACTTTTGGTAAAATTCGTTGATTTTGCTGATTTTCATTTGCCAAATTATAAAACCCAAGAGCAGTGAAACATTGCCCAACAAATATCCAAAATGTCTCAATCCCACGACAATGCCCTAGGGTGACCATGGGGGGTCGCAGGTGTGACAAGCTTAGCTTTGGTCATTTGATATAAATACCATTACACACATAGGGAGTATTTTATATATATATATATATATATATATATATATATATATATATATATTATCAAAGAGGTCTTTATTTTTCGTTAGGATATATATTCAAAAGTCAGAATAAATGCACATTTAATAAGGGTACATAAAGATTAAATTACAATTAGATAAGGGTTATCTTAGAAAATCTAAAAAGTCTAATTCAAAATACAAGATATAATGTATAGGTCATAAATTTTTTTTTTTTTTTTTTAAGAAAATGTTGAAGAACTTACTTCTCATTGATATAAAAAAAAAAGGTTAAATACTCCCTTCATCTCAAAATAGTACTCCATCCGATTCAAAATATACTCTCACCATCTCAAAATAATACTACATCTGATATCAAAATAGTACTCTATCCGAAGTTAAATGCTCCCTTCTCATCACCTTCTTCATTAATGTCACAAAACTTAGGGATGAAACCAGAAATTAAATACTCCCCTCATCTAAAAATAGTACTTAATCCGATACATAATATAAGTATTTTTTTCTATTTTTGCAAAATATAAGTTTTTTTACAAAAAAAATGTGCATATATTAATTAATTTAACCTCCGAATTCCAGATAAAAAATGTCTTTTCTCACAGCCGTTAGAAATTTCATCACTGAGCTATCTAACTGGATCAGGGGAAACAAATTTAGAACCTTCCTCTACTTTATATATAACTAGCTCATCCTTTGCTCTCCTACGTATTAATACACTAGTTCGTTGAAGTAAAATATATCTTGATCAGTTACTTTCTTGTGGTTTCAGTTGTCATTTTCACTCTTGAATTCTTGGCAAAATTATTAAACCAGCTGCTTCAGTTTTTTTGCACAAAAAAGCCTTGCAAAACTTTTTTTCATACAAGCAATTCAGATTGGTGTAAGATGCTTCATCCACAACAAAACTTTCATGGGGTATCCATTTCTAACATTGATGATCTTGGTTTCAACATATGACTCTTTTCCAATGCTGAGAAATTACTAGAGATGCTTAGTAATGTATGTGGTCAACTTGGTCTCTACGAGTGTTAATTGTTCGGTTTGGTTCGGTTATACACATTTTGAAACCAAATCGAAATATTCGGTTTGACCTTTTTGAAACCAATCCAAACCATTCAAAATTTCAAACCGATACATTCGGTTTGGTTTGGTTGCTCGATTTTGTGAGATACAAAATATATTAATTATAAAGTAAAAATAAAACAAAAACAATCTTTATACAATCACTTACTTGCTAAAAATATAAATAAATATGTCTATCATTTTCACAAGTTAAACACAATAAAAAACAAAATAATGAAACATACATTTTTTATCTTATTTTTTAAACTTCAAGAACATCCAACAAAGGGAAAAAAGAAAAAAAAATACAAAAAATACGTCATTAATATTGCAAAATAAAACAAAAGTTGATGGCAAATTTATAATCACATATCAACGATCATTCAATATCTTTTTTTAACACTTAAAGGAATGTCTGAGGGTGTAAGTAGCGGGAAGCTTGTAATTGATGCATTAGATTTACAAAAACATGCCCTTAAAAGGGTTTGTGTACTAAATCCGGTTGACACGAAGTCTAAAACTCTTGCATCTGATGGTGGGCCTTACACAGTGGATAGTCAATTCATGGAAAGCCTGGTGTTGCTGTTGATTGAGGTGCTTCTTTTTTCAGTATTTAAGTCTTCTTAATCTTACACTCGTCTAGGAGTAGTGGAGTAGTATTCAATGTTCACTTAAGACAATCTAGGAATAATTACTTAACAGAACGAAGGGGTTTGGCCTATGTCAACAGGGGAAATAAAAAAGTAGAGTTCACCTCATAGTTAGTGCAATTGTGTTGTGTCTATAAAATGGTTCCTCTAAAATCCTAGGGTTGGGACAGAATGTAGATAATTCATGTCTTAGTTTTTTCACACATCACGCATACTTTCAGTGCTCCTAGATTTTGTTTTGTTGTGATGATGCATTATATGTGTGCCTTTTAGAACTTGTTAGTTATTTTCATTCTTCTTTCTTCAGGTAGTTTCAGCAATTGTTTTTTCTCGAATGTCTTACTCTTTTGGTTGGCTTTCGCAGATATGGTAAATGCAGGATTCTAAATGTGGAGTATCACAACAACAATTTAAAATTGTTGATTCTGGGTTATGTATGAGTTAAAATATGCCAAGAAAGACGGTTGATTTTGGTTAT
Source organism: Vinca minor (assembly GCA_026122235.1). Classification (NCBI taxonomy): domain Eukaryota; kingdom Viridiplantae; phylum Streptophyta; class Magnoliopsida; order Gentianales; family Apocynaceae; genus Vinca; species Vinca minor. Next base: position 7,337,258 of record JAOCZM010000241.1, on the reverse strand, counting down.
TGTCAGTGATATGTAGCAAGTTGTTTGACTAGGATGGCTTTGACGTTATCTTTTTTCTATTTTTCTGATGTTGAATCTTTTGATGCTTCTCCAAGTTTTGGAGTTGATGCACAAATGAAACTGAAATCCAATGATTCAACTTCTATGTTATGATTAAGTTTGAATAGATTTCTTTGATTGCGATTTTCAACTGTTGGTGGTAGCCTCTGGCATATTTTCTTATGACTTCGTGCAGGAATTTGCATATTTTGTGAACAGAATTGCCATTTGATTGCTCAGCAAACTATGCAGCTCTCTGAGCATAGGTAATTGGCTGCATCAATTTTTGAAATACGGGGGCTTTATATTTGGTGAAAATATATAGTGCTCTTTGTTTCTATTCGACAGTGGCGTACATAAATGAAATACGAAGGCTTTAGCTGTTAGCACCGTTGGTGAAAGTCCAAAACAGGAGTTGTGCAAGCATACACTTGAACAACTAGACTGTTATGTTGGTAAACATCATTTGGGGGTCTTCTTCTAATGTTGTTTATGACACTTCTATGGAAATAGAATCTCCGAATTTGCTGTCACCTAATCATTGTGAACAAGATGCCAGTGTCAATAGTGTTAATCTTTCGCAAGGTTCAATGATGCCTCCTGACGATTACAATAATGGGAGATCGGAGTTGATCAAACTTTGGTTAAACTTGATAATTAGATTGCAAGTTTGAGTTCTAATCATGTTTCTGGAAATAACAGCAGCGTTCATTCACCAAATGATGCAACAAGTATGCCTATGGATTGTACATATGACAATGCTAATGAAACTGCTAAGTCGTCTCAAGTCTTGCAACTTGAGAATCAAGATTTTATGTCGTGAGTAGCATATTTATTTATTTCTGGCAATGCCTTTTTTTTGCTATAGGCTGGCTAATATTGCATTTGTCTGTTGTCATAGATAGCCATCTTTGATCTGTTTTTCTAACTGTTTATTTCATTATTATTATTATTATTATTATTATTATTATTATTATTATTATTATTATTATTATTATTATTATTATGTCTTTGGTTCAGGGGTACGCTAGAAGCTGGACAAACTGAAAGGGGTTTTATTGCTACCTCATCTTCAGCTCCCGTGGAAGCTTAGGATGCTACACATCACAACCAGAATCTACATTCTGAGTCTACCTCCGATGGTCAGTCCATGGAAAAAGCTATCTCAGTTACCCTGTCATCATCCTCACTGACTGATGGGCTGGACTCTGTTGTACATGCAACAACACATATATCGGCGTGCAATGCATTTGTATCAGATAATGTTTATATTCAAGTTATTGGTTCCTGCAACCCTGCAGTCCACTCATATTCTAGGGTTCCAATAACTGCTGCAAATTGGAATAGCAGAGAAGCTGATAATCCTCTGGCTTCTTTTGAGACCATTCTTGGAACACTGGCGAGGACAAAAGAAAGTATAGGTCGTGCAACTCGTGTAGCAATTGACTGTGCAAAATGTGGTGTTCCTGCTAAGGTAGTAATCATATTCATATTATGAATCTTACTCGTTGAGCTCATGCAATTGGGCAATTTTTGGCTGACTTCATACAAATTTTATATTTACATATACAAGTCATTTGTTTGTGGCTTGCTCTACTTAAACGGTTGGTTTGCAGATGTTTGTTTGCTGAGAGCTGACAGATGTTTCACTTCCATTGATTGAGTTGTCCCTAATCAAGTTGAAAAGGACATTTCTTTGCTTATAAGTGAAGATAGACAAATGATTTAATCACAACAGGAAGCATGTATTGCATTTGAAGTGGTCATCGGAGCATCTTTTGGTTGGGACTTGCAAGCACCGACTTGTTATTTAATCTAGAATGCCTTAATATCACGTCCAACACAATCTTCTTTCTGTATTTATGAGTTAATGAGGGTTTATGTATGCCTGTGTTTCTTACCGGCCAGCATTATCTATTGGAGCTTGCCGAATATAGCTAACTTCTTATTTTAACATACATGTGGGGGGGGGGGGGGGGGGAGAAGAAAGTAAGTAGGACATTCGATTTTTATGATGGGCTTACCGTTATCTGTAAGCAATGCCATTATTACTTTATGTGCTTTGTTTGTTGGTCAATAACGTTTTTGTCGGACAAAAGTTGCCTTTTTAATTACAAATGTTTTCATGCCTTGCATGCCCTACTTCGCTCCCTATAATGGGATACACTGCCCGACATGGAAGAACGATCTGGCTTTAACTCAAAAGGCCCTTCCACCTTGATGGCTCAACATCTTCTTGCAGCTGCAGATCGATATTGTATTGATAGAATCAGGTTGATATGTGAAGCGAACCTCTGTGTGGACGTTGCCATTAATACAGTTGCAACTACATTGTCCCTGGAAGTGCAACAACACTGCTTCCAGCTAAAATATGTGTGCCTAAAGTTTGTTGCCATGCCTGAAAATCTTGGGGGTGAGTTGGTATTTAGTTTGATGAGATTATCTTGATCTTTGGGTTCTGTTGTTGAATTCCCAAGCAAGCAAACTTGGATCCTCCATCGACCATCAGCCTAAACAATGAATCCAACCTGTGTCAATACAAAATTGAACAAGAATGAGGGAAAGAACTTCAATTTTTCAGGTTTCAAGTCTTGGTTTAATTGTTCCGTCAACCACACAGTAAGAGATCAAAATTAGTAAAAGATCAAGATAATCTCATTTGAATTGAATGATGTTTCCTTAATGTTTTCTCAAAGTCACATGATCTACTCGGTCTGCCTATTGCTCAAGATTTCGCTGCACTGAACTGAAAGATTCAATTTTCTGGTTTCTGTAAGAGAACAAAATTACAAGATGATTCGAGCATTGGCCCCCATCCTAACCCTACCTAAACATGAAACGCCCCCGTGGCCAATAAAAAAAGGTCATAAATAGCAGGTTAAAGTTTGTTCATAGCCTCATATCAGTCGGAACAGTACACAAATTATACACATTCACATCACATCATGAGAATACAATACTCGGGAAAGCCGAAAATCAGACCTTTTAACATTACATTGTAATGAGAGAACTGGGGAAAATGAGATAACCACTAAATTTACATCTTTGTTAGGCTAGAAGCTACACTTGGGGAAAATGTTTCTCTAACCATGGGAGACGAATTCAGCTAATTCCTATCAACCTACAAAGATAGTACCTGGACAAGTAGCAACTCCATTATACTATTTTTCTTCACACACCGACCATTGACATCACTTCCATCCAATATACCGTTATTCACTTGCTTGCTCACGATGACGAAATGCTCATTGATCCTTGCCACATATTCCAACAATTCCGTGAGGACATGAGGACAACTTTCTTTTCGGAAAGCTCCAATAGATAATTCTGGCTGGTAAGAAACACAGACATACATAAACCCTCATTAACTCATAAATACAGAAAGAAGATTGTGTTGGATGTGATATTAAGCCATTCTAGATTAAATAATAAGTCAGTGCTTGCAAGTCCCAACCAAAAGAGGCTCTGATGACAACTTCAAATGCAATACATGCTTCCTGTTGTGATTAAATCTGTCACACCCCGTAACCAGAAGGTGATCTGGCAATGCCTCATCTATCAATGAGACTTCAACACATTCCCTGTTTCACAAAACATTTGAAAATATATCTTGTCTTGTCTTAACCTGAAACATCTTGAAAACCTTTGTAAAATACTTGTAAACATAACATAATACTTGAGAGCTTTCATAACTTACAATATGAAATTCCAACTCAAAACACTGTTTTTAGACTCTTTATAATACTTAGAAATAATACCAAATCATACAAATAACATGTCATAACAATACTTAACCAAATCGATCACATACATATCAGAAATTGTACTCCGAGTACTTAACATAACTTGACATAACATGACATACTCGTAGCATTCCAATACATAAAAACTTGACATGATTAGTACCAAAATGACATGCAACAAGTAATTCTACAATCGAGCTCAATTATCCAACCATAACCCTATCCAACTGTTAACAGCCCAAACTTTAATACAGTTTAGGAAGGCCCTTACATTTTTTAACATATAAAATATCATATCGTAACTGGTAGGCTCAGAAATTGCTATTTAAGGATATATTCCTGTCATTATCCATCCTCGTGGACTGAATGACTCTGTTAACAACCCTAACTTTTAAAATCTGCAAGGGACCAGGCATCATTGGGGACAGAAAATGCTCCCGGGCACTTATATCATAAATTCAGAATATATCCTTGTCTAGGGTCATCATTATACAAGAGCCCTAAATTGAGAATATGCATATGATGACTCTCATGTAATGCATCCAGCAATTTAATCAACAACATGCGCAAGTATCAACAAGTATAAGCATGCAACGATGCAAACATCATTCAGTTCTTCATCCAGATTTTTATGCAATAAAACATTTGAAAACTTCATACATATCATATCTTTAATAAAATAATACTTCATGCATTTTTAGGACTGAAAAACAAGGGCGAAGGGTTCTTACCTTATCAATCTTAAAGCAAAACCTCAAAATACACCAAAAGCATAAAATCCAGATTCAAAGTACTAACTTCCCAATCCTATAACTCGAAATAAAGAACTCCAAATGCTACTCCGTCGAATTCCAAACGTAGCTCTATCAGTCTTCTTCGAAACGCACTAAGAATCGCTGAAAACAGACACCTTTTGCTATCTCAAAAGTGCATTCTTCCACAGCCTACCCAATCTGCCAGGACCTTCAACTCCGATGATGATATCTCTTAATCCAGAACTTAGAATGATAATTCCTTTTGTCAGAATTTAGTTTAGGGAGTCTAGTATCTATGGTTAAGATATGGGAGGAATCCGAGATGATTTGCTATGTCTTCCAAAGTATTCTTACTTGTTGTCCAGATTTTCCAGCACTCTTATTTTCTCTCTTTTTCTTTCTTATTCTTTCCTCCTCTATTTATAGGTTATCTAAACTTCAGATTTCTGGAAGGTTATAACTCCAAAGTAAGCAACCAATCAATAGGTACATCCCTCTTCTTGACCTTATCTTAAATGGCACCCCGTCATACATTAACCTTCCTCCAAATATTAACCAAATAAACTAACCAAAAAGTTCATCTTGTCAATTAGGTCCTCTAACATCTTATCCTAGCTAGTACGACCCTAAGAATAATTAGAATAAAAAGTACATATAGCACATAGAATATATAATCACATAAAATATGCTATCGAAAGGTCCTGGGTATCACATTATCCCCTCCTTATAAAAGTTTCGTCCTCGAAACTTGCACCCTCTACAAAAATAGATCTTACAACCCTCCCTCTAGATGCAACGGCTCTAAAGGTTTTTATACAAAACATATATGGTACTATAGGCAACCTAAAAGTACAAGGAACATATAGCATGGTATTCAAATAACATGTAAAGAGAATACATATAAACATGAAATATACATGCTACCACTACGATTTTGCGGCGCCACTCTAATAAAGTCGTAACAAAGGATCTAACATGCTATTACAATCCTATGTATATCAGAACAATATACAATACATTACCGATAATCACATTAACACAAGTGTACCTGTCACCGTATTCGGGGCATTTCTTGCTTTTTGTTGAGCGAGTGCAAACAACCTTGCATTTGTCATGTGCCTCGAATCCCCAACTCTTGGTGTAGAAGAATTATGTACATTACCCGAAGCCAACTCGGGACACTGACTAACTTTATGATCATTTTTCCCACATCTGAAGCATGCCCCAGTTTTCCACCGACACATACCTGTATGTCTCCTTCCACATATAGCACATAGAGAAGTAGTTGTGAATTGAGTTGGTGCTGCTGCCGGTTCTTTGGTCCTTACCATATTTCCTCCAATTTCAACACAGGACCTGAAAGTGGATGGTGTTTCAGATGCTCGGGAGGAATCGCTTATTAGCTACAGGATTTGCAGTCTTTGAACCTTGACCTGATGACATGGTGGTGAAACATCTCTTTCCAGTTCCGTCATTATCAGATCGGTTGAATTCCATCGCTATGTCCAAGCTTCGTTGATAAGCCTCTCTCTATATATGGTGGGATGAACACTTGACAATCTTCCTCGAATCTTACTCAAAAGCCCCCTCATGAACCGTTTGAAGGGATTCATGGGCGGAAACTCGTTCCAAACACCCCATGAGTCCTCCCCTGAAGGATCCGCTCATACAAAAACGAATCGAAAACAGCGAAAAATCACTTACATTTTTCGGCTAAAGATGTTGTCTTTCGGATGTGTGCTGCTGCCTACCAAAAGCCTTCCCTTGCTGAACCGCTTTCTACCGGTATCCACGTGACGAAACGAGCAGTGAGTGCTAGCTCTTCGTTTCTGAGTTCAGGGAATATAGAAAGAAGAGAAGGGCAGAAATCCTGAAATCTGATTTCGGGATAGATTGGTTTATTGGCTCAAGTATTAATCCTAGGGTTTCGGCCAAGAGAGGTTTATATAGGTTGTGAGAGTTTATTTCAAAAACAACTCCCACGTCCTATCCACCTCTTTTGGCAGTGGGAGTCTTCAACTCCCACGTCCCCTAGACTTCTACTGGTTGTGGGAGTCGGTATCGCATAATAACTCCCACGTAATCCCAGTTAAAACCAAATACCAAAAATACCCCTCATTCTCTCTAATTCGAAATAATAACAACTTTATTATTCTCAGAAAATAAATGTCAGATAAAATGAACTTAGACACATTCTAGATTCATTGAATCTGGACATGAAGCTCGTTAACTCGTCTATGCGTGTGACCCTGTAGGTTCATATCACAATGGCAATGAAAACACACTTAGCAGTAGTGTGAGTTCATAAATCACAAGCGGTCCCTAGCAGGACATTGTGACTACCCAAAGTGAATGAATTTATGGTGGAACCTAATATCAATCCACTATTTAATCCCTTTGTCTCGCGATATCCTAATTAAGCATAAGGCATGGCAGTCGTCACCCTTATTAAGCTTAATTGTATTTATGCTCGATCTCCAGTTAGAGTGTTCTATCAAACAATATTTAAAAACCACTTTATTAAATACGTTTGAGCACGGCCATGCATTTAAACAGTCTTTCTCTATCGAGGGGCCCATAGATATCTCTCTCTAATAATAGAGAGGGACAAATTCCTTACAATGCCTCTCACATTCAAGCCATGATAGGACGCTACATCCGATCATCAGTCGTTTTGATTACTCGATTAAGAGTAACGTCCGACTGAGTCAAAACGTTGCTTCATTCATGCTAGAATCAATAGAGACATAAGGTCTAAGGATTCTAAAATAGTATTGAGGAAGTAATACTTATGACTAAGGACCATGAAGTATTACTTCTCTAACGGATCACGTCCGATACGATAAATCTCAATATATTGCATATGTGATATGATTTGTACTTATTACACATGATTAGTAAAACATAATCATCAATCAAACATCATACTAGTTTTATTTCATTGTAAAGTAGATTACATAAAACTAGGGACAAGTAGAATAGTAATTACATAAGCAAATGAGTTTACTATCAAATCACGCATTTGATGTTCATAAGCAAAATTAACTATTCAGATGAAATGCTCAAAGAGATATAAAACGTACAACATATGCTAACTAGGGCACTACTAACAATCTCCCACTTGCCCTAGGTCCAATCATACATGATCCTCAACCCCATTGACCTAGTATGACTCTCATGTTTAGGCTGTGGGAGTGGCTTGGTCAATGGATCTGCAATGTTGTCGTCTGTATGAACTTTGCAAATATTAACGTCTCCTTTGTCGATGATCTCTCTAATCAGATGGAAACGCCTGAGAATGTGTTTGGATCGTTGGTGAGATCTAGGTTCCCTAGCTTGTGAAATGGCTCCAGTACTATCACAATAGAGGTCCACTGGATTCACAATGCTAGGGACGACACCTAGTTCATCAACAAACTTCCTGATCCAAACAGCTTCTTTAGCTGCTTCAGAGGCAGCTAGATACTCAGCTTCTGTTGTAGAGTCGGCCACGGTTTCTTGCTTTGAGTTCTTCCAGCTCACAGCACCTCCATTCAAACAAAAACAAAACCAGATTGCGATCTATAATCATCTACGTCGGTCTGGAAGCTTGTGTCTGTGTAACCATTTACAACCAGATTTCCTTCCTAACCTCCGTAAACTAAGAACATATATTTAGTCCTTCTCAAGTACTTAAGAATGCTCTTGACTGCAGTCTAATGTGACTCTCCAGGGTCAGATTGATATCTGCTAGTCATACTTAAAGCAAATGAGACATCCGGGCGAGTGCATATCATGGCGTACATAATAGACCCAATGGCTGAAGCATATGGGATCTTACTCATGCGCTCTTGGTCCTCCTTTACGGAAGGTCCTTGAGTTTTGCTGAGTTTAATGCCATGTGACATGGGCAAGAATCCCTTTTTGGAGTCTTGCAAACTGAACTGTTTCAGCACCTTGTCAACGTATCCACTCTGGCTTAGGCCAATCATTTTGTTAGATCTATCTCTATAGATTCTTATACTCAAAATGTATTTAGCCTCGCCTAAGTCTTTCATGGAAAAGCACTTCCCCAACCAAGCTTTTACGCTTTGTAATGTGGGGATGTCATTTCCAATCAGTAAGATGTCATCCACATAAAGCACAAGGAACACTATTGCATTATTAGTTACTTTCTTATAAACACAAGTCTCGTCTTCATTTTTGATGAAACCGAATTCTTTAATACGTTCATCAAAGCGACGATTCCAGCTTCGAGATGCTTACTTCAATCCATAAATGGACCTTTGAAGCTTACACACTTTGCTAGGATTTGTTGGATCAACAAACCCCTCAGGTTGTGTCATATACACATCCTCGAGAAGGTTTCCATTAAGAAACACAGTCTTAACATCCATTTGCCATATCTCATGGTCATAATATGCAGCTATGACAAGTAAAATCCTAATAGACTTTATCATAGCGACGGGAGAAAAGGTTTCATCATAGTCAATACCATGAACTTGTCTATAACCTTTAACTACTAGTCGAGATTTAAAAGTGTGTACATTACCATCCATGTCGGTTTTCTTTTTGAAACACCATTTGTTATCAATGACCTTACACCCTTCGGGTGGGTCAACCAAAGTCCACACTTGGTTATCGTACATGGATTGCATCTCAGACTTTATAGCTTCTAGCCACTTATTTCACTCAGAACTACGAATTGCCTCTTTGTAGGTAGTGGGTTCATCTTGATCAATCAGTTCAACCTGATGATCATCAGTCACGAGAAATCCATATCTCTCAAGCTGTTGATGTACCCGACTCGACCTCCTTGGGCCTTGTGTCAAAGATTGAAGCTCAGTATCAGCACGTGAGCTTGCTTGAAGTTCCAAATTTGGTTCAGATGTTGTTTGGGGATCTTGAATTTCCTCAAGATGGATCTTACTCCCACTATCCTCTTTGGAAATAAATTCCCTTTCAAGGAATAAACCATTACAAGCAACAAACACTTTGTTCTCTGATGGAAGATAGAAGTAATATCCTTTAGTTTCTTTAGGATATCCCACAAGCAAACACTTGTCAGATTTAGGGGCGAGTTTATCGGATAACAAGCGTTTTACATACACCTCGCATCCCCAAAATTTGAGAAAGACAAACTAGGTCGTTTCCCAATCCATATCTCATATGGAGTTTTCTAACCGCTTTAGAAGGAACTCTATTTAATATAAATGCAGCAGTTTCTAGGGCGTAGCCCCAAAAGGAAATTAGAAGATTGGTCTGACTCATCATAGATCGAACCATATCTAATAAGGTGCGATTCCTCCGTTCTGACACGCCATTCCATTGTGGTGTGCAAGGAGGAGTTAATTGTGAAACAATTCCACAACCTCTAAGATGTTCGTCAAACTCTTGGTTAAGGTATTCGCCACCTCGACCAGATCAAAGTATCTTAATACTTTTACCAAGTTGATTTTGTACTTCATTTTGAAATTCTTTGAATCTTCCAAAAGATTATGATTTATGTTTCATTAGATAGACGTAGCCATATCTACTGAAATCATCTGTGAATGTAATGAAGTACTGGAACCCTCCTCTAGCACTTGTGTTTATTGGTCCACAAACATCTGTATGTATGAGGCCCAACAAATCAGAAGCTCTCTCACTTTATCCAGTAAATGGAGCTTTAGTAATTTTGCGTAACAAGTAAGAATCACAAGTCTCATAAGACTCTAAGTCAAATGATGTCAAAATTCCATCTTTATGGAGTTTTGATATATGTTTTTCATTTATGTGGCTTAAACGACAGTGCCAAAAGTAGGTTTGGTTTAAGTCATTGGATTTAAACCTCTTAGTATTAATGTTATAGATGGGCCTTTTAATGGATTCATCGAGGTTAAGAACACAAAGCCCATTCATCAAAGAGGCATCTTCATAGAAGATACGATATTTATGAATGGTGCAAATTTTATTCAGAATATTTAATTCAACACCTTTAATATCCAAACAAAAAACTGAAATAATATTCCTACTCAAAGTTGGAACATACGGACAATTATTCAGTTCTATAATAAGGCCACTTGGCAAAACTAAATTAAATGTCCCGGTAGCTACAGCAACAACTCTTGCTCCGTTTCGCTACTCTCAGGTCCACTTCTCCTTTTGCCATTGATCTACTCCTTTTGAACCCCTGCACATTTGCACAAATGTGAGATCCACAACCGGTATCTAATACCCACAAAGTAGGAGCAGGCATGTTAATTTCAATAACTTAAATACTTGGAAAGACAGTCAAACTGGCCTTCCCCCTTTTTCTTCTCTTCCAAATAGAGCTTGCAGTTCCGTTTCCAATGACCTGGTTCATTGCAATGGAAGCAAACTCCCTCCTTTGGTGCCTTGGCCTTGGGTTTGGGCTTGTTATTGCCTTTGCCCTTCTTGGCCATGGGCTTTCCCTTTCCTTTCTTCTTGAAATTCTTTTTTGAACCATTAAGACTTCAGGGGTCTTCTTAATGTTCAGTTCAGCCTGCTTGAGCATCCCGTGTATTTCATGTATGGTCTTCTCCATGGCATGCATGTTGAAGTTCATAACAAACTGGTCATACTCCGGTGGGAGTGAGCCCAAGATCATATCTGTGGCCATGTCATGACCTACGGGAGCCCCAAGTTTCTCAAGTTGATCAAGATAGCCCTTCATCTTAAGAATATGTGCACTTACAGAGGTTCCAGGGGCCATCTTGCAACTATTCAGCGCCTTAGTAGTGAGGAATCTTTCATGACGAGCTTGCACTTGGAACATTTCCTTGAGCTGGCCCATCATCTGGAAAGCCTCAACTCCTTCAAACTGTTTTTGAAGGTCAGTGTTCATTGGGACTAACATGAGACAAGTCACATCGTTAGAGTCATCAAAATGCTTCTTTCAAGCATTTCTTTCAGCTCTAAGGGCGTTGTTTGCAAGCTGTTAAGAAATGTCCGTGTCAAGAACGTATAGCTTTCTTTCCTGCTTAAGGACAATCTTTAAGTTGCGGGCCTAATCAAGGAAATTGGTCCCGCTTAGTTTTTCCTTCTCAAGGACGGATCCCAATGAATTGTGTGAAGTGTTGGTTGCCATTATCTATATTAAATTATTTGCAAAGTTATTAGTTTTTGAGCAAAAACCTTTCCACAATTTCAACACTTGATAAATGGTGGAAAATAACATTTTACGATAGTTATAAGTTAGCTTTGGCTTATCCCTATAATTAAAGTAAAATCAACCTATGGGAATGACATCTATATGCCCTAGGCTCAAAACTATTTTGGTAGCCTAGTTAAGTCGAACCATGTCTAAGCGTATGGAAATCACTATTTTCCCATCTCCTCTTGCCTAGATAACCACTTATCTGTTGCTTTCGCAAGCAGACATAATGATGATCCAAGCTCATGGAGTGCTTAGGATATGGTAAGCATTTTAAGACTTAATTAAAACATTCGGTTTGAATAAGACATTAAAACGCGTAATTAAAGCAATTATACAAGAATCTCATGCAATATATAAAGCATAAAAACTAAACGTGAGATAGCATGACCTAATCCTATGATGACTCCCATGAGCCTTGTGGGAGCCAAGGGTCAATCTAAGTCAATATCCATCTCATGGATAAAGTCTTCGATCCAGCAGCCTCCAGCCTTGTTACATAGTTGTATGGGCATACCCAACCTTCAATGTAAAGCAATAAAGCTAATCTAAGAGAGCGTTTACAATTTTACAACATTGAAAAACAGTTCGCAGGTCGTATTATAAAATTACAACCCAAAGTATGTAAAACAATGGGTATAGTAGGCCATGCTATTCACCATGCTAAAAATCACATAAAGCACAATGAAATTAATAACGAGTACATATACAAAGTCTTAGGTCAGCGGAACGACGAATCTCCACGACGCAGACGGCGGTCCCGCTCATCGAATGAGTTTTTCTTCCCCGATTTACCCCTCAATTGCCTTACTTACATAATCGGATTATGCATTGGTTAATCAGATTAACGGCAGGAGACATACAATCAGTTTATGCGTAATAACCGAATTAATTACTGAATCACAGAAACAGTTTATGCAGAATAATCGTATTAATTACACATTAGCAGTTCATGCATTAACATATTAACATAAACAGTTTATGTAGAATAATCGGATTAATAACATCAGTTCATGCAATATAATTGAATTAAAGCAGTTTATGCATATCAGGATATATAGAAACATGTAAACATATTATACGAAATCAGTTTATGCAAATATCATATATATTGAACAAAAGACACAATCTTTTCTGTTTTCACACATACACATACCAAATCGAAATTGATAGTGTTATGATATGATTAACAATATCGAATTCGAATCGTATGAGCAAGGCTCTGATACCACTGAAGGGATTCATGGGCGGAATCTCGTTCCAAACACCCATGAGTCCTCCCCTGAAGGATCCGCTCATATAAAAACGAATCGAAAACAGCAAAAAATCACTTACATTTTTCGGCTAAAGATGTTGTCTTTCGGATGTGTGTTGCTGCCCACCAAAAGCCTTCCCTTGCGGAATCGCTTTCTACCGGTATCTACGCGACGAAACGAGCAGCGAGTGCTAGCTCTTCGTTTATGAGTTTAGGGAATATAGAAAGAAGAGAAGGCAGGAATCCTGAAATCTAATTTCGGGAGAGATTGGTTTATTGCAGCTCAAGTATTAATCCTAGGGTTTCGACCAAGAAAGGTTTATATAGTTTGTGAGAGTTTGTTTCAAGAACACCTCCCACGTCCTATCCACCTCTTTTGGCAGTTGGAGTGTTCAACTCCCACGTCCCCTAGACTTCTACTGGTTGTGGGAGTCTTTATCGAATAATAACTCCCACGTAATCCCAGTTAAAACCAAATACCAAAAATACCCCTCATTCTCTCTAATTCGAAATAATAACAACTTTATTATTCTCAGAAAATAAATGTCAGATACAATGAACCTAGACACATTCTAGATTCATTGAATCTGGACATGAAGCTCGTTAACTCGTCTATGCGTGTGACCCTGTAGGTTCATATCACAATGGCAATGAAAACACACTTAGTAGTAGTGTGAGTTCATAAATCACAAGCGGTCCCTAGCAGGACATTGTGACTACCCAAAGTGAATGAATTTACGGTGGAACCTAATATCAATCCACTATTTAATCCCTTTGTCTCGCGATATCCTAATTAAGCATAAGGCATGGTAGTCGTCACCCTTATTAAGCTTCATTGTATTTATGCTCGATCTCCAGGTAGAGTGTTCCATCAAACAATATTTAAAAACCACTTTATTAAATACGTTTAAGCACGGCCATGCATTTAAACAGTCTTTCCCTATCGAGGGGCCCATAGATATCTCTCTCTAATAATAGAGAGGGACAAATTCCTTACAATGCCTCTCACATTCAAGCCATGATAGGACGCTACATCCGATCATCAGTCGTTTTGATTACTCGATTAAGAGTAATGTCCGACTGAGTCAAAACGTGGCTCCATTCATGCTAGAATCAATGGAGACATAAGGTCTAAGGATTCTAAAATAGTATTGAGGAAGTAATACTTATGACTAAGGACCATGAAGTATTACTTCTCTAACGGATCACGTCCGATACGATAAATCTCAATATATTGCATATGTGATATGATTTGTACTTATTACACATGATTAGTAAAACATAATCATCAATCAAACATCATACTAGTTTTATTTCATTGTAAAGTAGAATACATAAAACTAAGGACAACTAGAATAGTAATTACATAAGCAAATGAGTTTACTATCAAATCACGCATTTGATGTTCATAAGCAAAATTAACTATTCAGATGAAATGGTCAAAAAGAAATAAAACGTACAACATTTGCTAACTAGGGCACTACTAACACCTTTGTGTCCTCATCACTGGATCTTGGATAATGGAGGTGGCATACTTTCCAAATGCATTAAACTTCCCCGCATATTCAGTCACAGTCATACCTTCCGTTTGCTTGAGCTCCAGAAACTGGTTTTGTTTCTCTATGCGATAGGTATCCGGAAAATATTGATCTAAGATGGCTGTCTTGAATTCTGCCCAAGTGATAGGTCATCCCCCTTGTTGATAAATTGGGGCAACACCCTTCCACCATTCAGCTGCGTTGTCAGTCAATGATGCAATCCCCACTGTTGCCCTAGCTTCTTCAGGTACCCTCATAATCTCGAAGTTCCTTTCCATGTCATCTAACCAAACTTCAGCTTCATCTGGTTCAACCTTACCATTGAATGTGGCCATCCTCATTTTCTTCATCCTCTCATAATAGATGCCCGGGTCAACCTCGTTTCTTGGTCCTCTTGCTATCCCAAGATTCTAATTTCCGTGTATTGCTTGTTGAAGTAGTTGTGCCATCATGGCCAATGTTGCATTTAACTCAACCGGTATTCCAGTATTCACGGATGGTGGAGGTGGAGGTACTACATTCTCTGGCCCAGCAGCGGTTCCCACATTCTGTACTTGAGGTCGGGTAGAGGATTCAGGCACATCTTCCCTTCTACGACTACTTCTACGACCCAAACTTGATATTGGAATGTTGAGATCATCGTTGTTATCGTTTTGGCGATCCATCTTATATAAGTAACACTTACAGATAAGCAGATAATTCACATAAAGTATAAAAATTTAAATTAGCATGCTTCTTCATTCATATATACATCTTATCTCGGCTAAACACATAACATAAAAGGTATATCATCATATCTCAGTTAAACATATAGCATAGAAGGTGGATAAATGATTACTTAAAGATGTACAAGTCATGCCATCAATTTATATAATTTAATACTACAAAGCTAGACTAACATGGCGTCTCGTTATCAAAAACAAAATATGATAAATAAAATACGCAAACACATAGTTCACAAAGCAGGTTCATATCTTAAGCTAACATGACATACCATCAACACACTAAATATAGCAACAAACACTACTAGAAATATAGCTTGTTGCGACGAGACTTTTTGCGTCGGGCGTTTACCGTTACAAATAACTGTCATTTGCGTCAAGAATGACACACCAACGCAAATAACGGTACGACGTCGTATTGTGATATACATTTACGACCACAAAGTAGTATTTGCGTAGGCAAATTAATTCGTCGTGAAAAGGGGATTATATGCGACAGGCATCAGTCGGCGCAAGAAGTTTCGCCACAAATAATCAAAATTTGCGACGGGATTCTCCCGTCACATATAAAGTTGATGCAAATGACCAAATTTGCGACGGGATTCGTCCGATGCAAAAGGTTTTGCCCCAAATAACCAAAAATTGCGATGGAATTCTCCCGTCACATATTAAGTTGACACAAATGACCAATTGTTTTTTTTGCACACAACTCGGGATGCTTTTTGCGCTCACGATTAAAAAGGAAAAATATTTTTTAGTCTACAAAAATCAAATTAAAGTTACTTTTATTTTTTAAAATTGTTCAATGAATACAATTTTTTTTTTACTTAGAATAAAATTTTTTTAAGGGTTATTTTTGTTTTTTTTATGGTTGGAAACAAAAAAATTAGTCTCGCTATAATGTTTCAGGATAATTTATAAGTTGATATGTATAGAAGGGGAATCGTTATATTGTTATCTCGACGATTTAGATTAAAGGTAAATTCACAAAAAATTTCATGAATAATTTAGAAAGTTATGTGAGATCACTTTTATTATAGGACATTGGATCAAGAAATCCGACGGTCGTAAATAATTACTACCCATGAAACAATAAACATCATCATAGGAAATTATGTGTTTTGTTCTTAAAGACCAGAAATTTTCCGGAGCAAGAATTTATCTTCCCGCGATGTTCCCAAAAAAAATTCCCGCGAAAATTTGCAGCAATCTTCCCATGTTCGAAAATCACTGTCTCAAGATTTGGAGATTCTCCTTCGTGGTCTCAAGATTTCGGTAACTATATATTCTCCCTCTTTCACTCTCATAGTCTTTGAAATCATAGATTTAACCTAGAAATTTTGCAGATTGTTTTTGCCCAAAAAGGTATGTTATTCCTTTAATTGTTCAATTTACTTAGTTTTGTTGTAGTTATTGTTATGCAACTTGCATAATTTTTGTTTGGTATTGTGAATTGGTATAAAAAACTTCAGTCATGGAAGATCACAAAACTGTAAGTAGGAGAAAAACAAATCAGCAAAACTTATGGATCAATCTTTGGAAAAGAAAATCAAAACATCAACATCCTCATGGAACTTTTGTCAGGGGAATAAGGAATATGGAGGTGCGGGTGGGAGTAGAGTGAACAAGGAATATGGATTGACCAAAGTTCAGGGTATTTGGCACTTATTAGGTACGTTATTTTTGTTGATGAATTGTATTAGAAGTCTCAATTGCTTGTATCAATGTGTTAGTTTCCCGCGGGGGGGGGGAATTTAGATAGTTTTTTTTAAGAGAAAATATAAGATACGGACTTGTGTTGTAATTCTCTCTTGAAGAATGAATTTGCGGAATGTGTTCTATCTTGAGAAAACCATTGGTGGGTGGTATCTTGCCAGATCCCGAGTTTATTTTTTATTTTTTTTAATAAAAAGAAAATACGAGATCGAACATTTTTCTAGGATTATCGATATATCGAGTTCAAACTGTTACAATTGTACATAAACAAATGAATGAAGATTTGAAGAGAATGACAGAGTTAGAAGATTTATGATAGTTTCACAACATCATTTGAAGCCAAAACTTCAATATTGATTTACTTGAGCAATTAGTATATCATAAGTACACAAAATGGAATCGAGTGTGATTGTTATGCCATCAAATATCACGCATGATAAAAACTTCTTCCTTTTGACTCAGGGAATTTCTCTCCTTCGGGATCGAATGTCATATTAAGAATTTTACCAAGAGGCTGATAAACTTTTGGAGGAGCATTATTGTACCTGAAACTGGTGATTTCTTTGGACATTGATTCCTCTTTGCTAATTCAGCTTTTTACTTTGCCTTAAGTTCATTCCACTTGTTAATTTGTTCCTCCCATTTCTTTATCTGCTCCTGTAGTGCAGCTTTAGCGATCTCCGCTGCTTCGGACCTGCGTATTGTATGATCCCTTTACTACCAAATGATTTTTATTGCCCTAATTTTTCTTGTTTCCAGCATAATTTTGTTTATTCGCGAAAAAAATAAGTTGAAGAAGAGGTTGAATTTGCCTCCAGGACCACCTGGATGGCCAATTGTTAAAAACTTATTCCAAGTTGTTGGATCTGGAAAACCATTTTTCAAGTATGTTAGAGATAATCGTTTTCCTAAATATGGTCCAATTGTAACACTTAGAATGGGTACAAGAACCATGATTATAACATCAAATGTTGATTTAGCCTATGAAGCCCTTGTTGAAAAGGGTCAAATCTTTGCTAGTAGGCCAAAAGAAAAACCCTTTTGTGAATGGCTTATCTTTGTATACTTGCTTTGTTTGTCTTGGTATTATGTGAGTTCATGGCATATGTGCTCTTAAGGTTTGATGTCCTGTGTATATGTTTATCCCTTTTGTGATGAGTTTTGAAAAAAGTTGTATATTAGCCGACACCCTCATGTTCTTTCCTATTTATCCTATGGTTGCTTGGTTGAACTCTGTTTTTTCAAAGAAAAAGAAAAAAAGATGTCATCCTTAGACATTTCTCAATGTTTTTCAATTTAATAACCAAAGGGGTGATTTGAGTTGTGTGATGTTTTGAACTGGTTTTTATATTAAAAAGTTGCTCAAAATGGTATTAAGTTGTTTGGAAATAGGTTTAGAGCTTCCTGGCATCATCAGCAGGGCTCTTTTTCGCCCTAAATAATTTTTTTTTGGTGAAAATTAGTTCATGAAGTTTGTTAGAGATTGGAATTTCCTGAAATGTTTACATGACTTCGTTTGTCCTTTTTCAGATAGAAACAGTAGAATCTGTACTTGTAAACCTTAAAACATGTCCTTATTTTTGGATATTATTCTCATTGTTGGTGGCAATTGGATGTTCTTGTCCTGCTCATTCTGCCGTGACCACACACTCAGCTAAGTCTTCATGCCTATGTTGTTGAGAACTTTTGAGTATGGTGAAATCTTCGATTATTGAATTTCGTAATCTGTTTGTTCGTGCCTGTCATATTACTGTTTGTTCGTGCCTGTCATATTACTTTCCTGGCTACCAATTGGAATTGTATGTAGAATTCTTGGTGGTGCAGCTTATGGATTCTTTGTTCCAATTCTTGTGACTTTTAAAGCTGTTGGCGAAGGAAAGACTGATGAGTTCTTCCACTGTATTTATGTAAGCGTAATCAATCTTAGGTTTTAACTTGTTTGTTAATTTCCTTTTTTGTTCACTCGAACATATTAGCATTCTTTTTGCGAGTTGTTTCGAGTATATCGGAGATACCCGAAAATATGATCTTTTGCTGCGCTTTGTTGTCTTGTGTCCACCACACTGCAGCAGCGAGATAGATAAAGACTTCGGTTGAAATGCCTCCGATATCTGCGAATGATTGTTTCTACTTCTCCTCCTCCAGTCTTCCATAGAGGCATTGAACCCTGTGGAAAGCAAGACCGATTTTTCACCATGAGTAAGCTACGAGTGATCGTTTGTTAGAGAAGCAATTTCGCAGATTGTTACATGATAATAAAGAAGATAAAAAAGCGTAAGTTTCTCGAGACATGGATGAAGATTGAGCTTTGCAATGTTTGAATTGAGCTAGCTCAAGAAGAGCACTATTTTCATACTCTATTTATCTCGATTACCTTTGACAAGCAGATTTATAGCTGAGAAGACCTCCGTAGGACCATTGACAGCAATAAATTAGGATGCCGGGGAGCTATTTAAGCAAATGCATTTCTTAAATCATGATTCAGGATATCTATATCTTGAATGTAGGTGGCCTTTTTAGTTGTAGGAAGAATCCACTCTCCCGACCAGGTCCCGCATCTCGCTTAGCTTTGCTTTCTAGACTAGCCATCGCAGCATCTTTTTTTGTGGTCTTGCTCCTCAGCTTCCTCACTCAACCTTTTTAGTTTTTGGTAGTGGATTTAATGTTCAGGTTTCACGATGAGGTTCCTTGGCCCAATACTTCCAAGCAGTGGTTACTAGACCTATATTTCTAGCTCAAGAAGCAGGGTATAAGACTTCCTGAAAGATAAGGCTGCTATATGTTGTTTCTTTGTCATCTTTATGCAAACTTGTTACACTCACTCAACCTTTTTAGTTTTTGGTAGTGGATTTAATACATGATTGTCTGTTCAGGTTTCACGATGAGGTTCCTTGGCCCAATACTTCCGAGCAGTGGTTACTAGACCCAAATATCGAGCTCAAGAAGCAGGGTATAAGACTTCCTGAAAGGTAAGGCTGCTATGTGTTGTTTCTTTGTCATCTTTATGCAAACTTGTTACACTCACTCAACCTTTTTAGTTTTTGGTAGTGGATTTAATACATGATTGTCTGTTCAGGTTTCACGATGAGGTTCCTTGGCCCAATACTTCCGAGCAGTGCTTACTAGACCTAAAAGAAGCAGGGTATAAGACTTCCTGAAAGGTAAGGCTGATATCTGTTGTTTCTTTGTCATCTTTATGCAAACTTGTTACACTTTGCTATAGGAGTTTCTATCCCGTGAAATCTCCTTTTAACATTAGGTATAAAAGAAACAAGGGTGATTATGTACCGGTGCTCTTGGTTTCTTCATTCTATTGTAATATATTTATTTGATTAGTGTATGGTGATTTCTGAACTGGCTCAATGATGATGAACTTCGCTGCTTTTATGATGCTGCAAATGGTGATTTTCCAAAGTTGCTATCGTCAGTAAAGAAGACAATTAACTGAAGGCAGAATTATAAGTTGTTTCCTCCTGAAGAACTTGAGCCATGGTTCCATTTAGTGTTTTGGCATGGAAATGATGTGCATCAAAGACCCTGCCTCGTTATTCATATTGGTCTTGCTTGCTCAAATCTGGGATCTAATGATAGACTTCTCTTTATCAAAGTTGTCGGTATGTATTTATTAAATCCATATCTTCCAGTTTAATTTGTATGGTTTATTTGCAATTATTTCACACAATTCACATAGGAAATTCACCTTATAAAAGTTTACTTAGATTTGTCACAAATGCCTCAATTCCTATTTGGATGTTATTTAAAAAAAAATAGGATTCAATTTTAGAGTTCAACAACAAAGTCTGTCTTGTTGCCTACATGCTGTGATGGGTATTGGATATCTCTGTTTTGAGTTTGTATAAATTGCTGTCCTTCTTACTTACGCCTATCCATCACGGGCCCTGTTTATGACCTCTGTATCTGTTTGACACTCGACTGGATGTTTTGTTAACTTTTCCAACCTTACCCGTAACCTCGACCCTCTTTCTAGTTTCGAAAGTATACCAGACATGCGGTTTGCCTTTGGGTTTCGTTTATTGTCCGATTGTTAGCCAACAATTACATGTTTCTTTAGTTCCTATCAACACATAAGTGTAGTTTCTCATTGTCTCGTATTTCAGTTGTCATGTCTTTTCTCTTGGGATATCTATTTTTTTTAGTTGTAAAAGTTCGTCAGGGACTTTCCATTCATCATCTTTCTGGTGGTATATGTGCAAATCATTTTAGAAATATGGAGCATGAGTATTCTCTTCTTGTAGTGAACAATATAATACATTAATTATTGTCTTGTTGTGTTTTGGAAGGTCACAGACATTGCTGTGATGCATTCTCCTTGACGCTAACCAAAACCCAAGTACTGTAGGATCTTGGACGCATTTCGGGATGGTAATAACTAGTGAGATATGTCAAAACAGTTGTAGTGAGAACCTGGGGAGTTGAGGGGTTGCTCAATGTTGGATTGGAAAAAAGTTTTTTTGGTCATTTTTTGAGGATTCCTTTGTTTCTTACTGCTCGTGATACATTGCAGAGATGGGTGTTTAAAGGTTTCGTTTATCCAAAAGTACCAGTGAGGAAATTAGAGCTTACAAATGAAGATGAGGAAATCTCTTTATTCTTGATTCCTCGCTTTATGTTGTTTTTGGATAACACACTCGTATTTCCCTTTTCCAAAGACGCTTTGTTTGTTGGTATTTGCCTATTTGTCTTTGCTTGCGGATTTTCCTTGCACTCGACTCAAACTCAGTTAATTGTTTTGTAGGTTGAAATAAGGTGCATGGGCCAGTCATTAGTCCCCGACACTGTCATTGGACGAGCTAGTTAAATTGTGGCTTCGAATCCACATCATCAGAGAAAGTTCCTGCAGTCATTGGTCTTGCTTGCTCCAATCTGGGATATAATGATAGACTTCTCTTTATCAAAGCTGTCGGTATGTATTTATTAACTTTGGAATGCTGATGTTTATTAACTTTGAAGCTTAAAGAATTTTGCATAAGATTGTATTTGTTATCATTAATGTTTGCTCTCGTCTTATGAAACAGGTGAGGTGCTTGTACCTGAAGAGTACCATGGGAAGGCCCTCAACACATCTTCCGAGCAGTTGTTTTTGTTCACTTTGTTTTAAGATTAATTTAGCGCGAGTCAAAATATTTGGCAGTTTAATACACTTTTTTGTTGATTGTGTTGATCTTTTTGCTTGCTTTGTAAAATGGATTCTGCAATTTTGAACCTAGCAATGAAATTATAGTTTCTAGTATGGCAACATATAAATTTTAACAGTGATATTATGTATTGTGTCGCTAAATATTATTTTTAGTGATTTTTATTGGACGAGAAAATTAAAATTATTCTTTTTTTTGCAACAGGAATATTTTATCTCGTCAGTGTAAAAATAATTTGAGTTTTGTTATTGCGTCGAGATAAATGTTATATGCGACAGATTGTCCCATTGCAAAAAAATAATAAATATAATATTATTATATCATTTGCGACAGGTTAAAAACTAATTTCGTCGGATTGTGCCGTTGCAAAAAAATCATAAAGAAATTTTATTACAATACTTGCGACGCTGAAAAACTATTTTCTACAGTATATAAGGTGTCGCAAAAGTTGTTTTGTGTCGGTTGTTGCGTTAGATATTATAAGCAACACAAAAAGCAGTCGTTTTTGTAAAGTTTTCATGTCGGAAAAAACGCATTGCAAATAGAAAATTTCTCGTTGCAAAAACTAATTGCGTCAGGCGCTTTCCGTCGCGAAGTTTTTGCGGCGGCTTTCCTTGCGACCCTTCAATTGCCGTCGTATGACCGACGCAAAAGAGTTTTCTCGTCGGCAAATGTACTTGTTGCGGCAGGCGGCGCCTGACGCAAAAGTTGGTTTTTTTAGTAGTGAAAATAAGGTTATCATGTTGATACAGTTAAAGCAAGTAAAGTTAACATGTTAATAGAGTTGAACATGATAAACAAATACTTAAAACACATATTACACTTAACAAGTTCATATCTCAAAATGTTAATAGAGTTCATACGAGATATGCCGTTCTTTAAATAAAGAAAACAAATATATATACACACATAATTCTTATATCAAGTCCATATCTCAAGCTAGCATAAAATATCATCAACTAACTTAAATAAAATAGAAAACCGGATTTAACATAGTGATTCAATTAAAACAAATAAACTAAGTTACATGTTAACACAGTTAATGCTATATAACAAGTTAAAACATCATAACATACGAGGTAAACATAACATATCATACCAATATATATATATATATATATATATATATATATAAGACGGTAAATAAAAACATATGTCCTATTCCAGAATCTCTACCCTAGAACGCATCTTAAGTTATCTAAGAATCCATCATATATTCATTCCATACTAAATTTTCTAACTAAGGATTTAAGCCTAAGGTTCGACCTGCTCTGATACCACTTATGTCACACCCCGTAACCAGACGGTGACCTGGCAATGCCTCATCTATCAATGAGACAAAGAACCCTTAACAAAATATACTCTTACAAGCCAAACTTAACAGAATAATCTTAATCTTTAACTTTATTATAAGTCATCAATACTTAAAGGTAGATAACATAAACTTAGAACTAAAGTTATTCAACTTAATAAAAGTTCATCAATTATACTATTACATGATCATTACTTCTTTAATTTCTTCTTGTCGTGCTCCCCGTCCCATGTCTCCTCATCAGCATCATCTACAAAACATAAGAATATAATAGGGTAAGCCGCACTAGCTTAGTAAGAGCCGATCGGCCTTGGGATGAAGGACCAAAGAGACTTCAACACATTCCCTGTTTCCCAAAACATTTGAAAATATATCTTGTCTTGTCTTAACCTGAAACATCTTGAAAACCTTTGTAAAATACTTGTAAACATAACATAATACTTGAGAGCTTTCATAACTTACAATCTGAAATTCCAACTCAAAAGACTGTTTTTAGACTCTTTATAATACTTGGAAATAATACCAAATCATACAAATAACATGTCATAACAATACTTAACCAAATCGATCACATACATATCAGAAATTGTACTCCGAGTACTTAACATAACTTGGCATAACATGACATACTCGTAGCATTCCAATACATATAAACTTGACATGAGTAGTACCAAAATGACATGCAACAAGTAATTCTACAATCGAGCTCAATTATCAAACCATAACCCTATCCAATTGTTAACAACCCAAACTTTAATGCCGTTTAGGAAGGCCCTTACATTTTTTAACATATAACATATCATATCGTAACTGGTAGGCTCAGAAATTGCTATTTAAGGATATATTCCTGTCATTATCCATCCTCGTGGACTGAATGACTCTGTTAACAACCCTAACTTTTAAAACTGCAAGAGACCAAGCATTATTGGGGACAGAAAGCGCTCCCGGGCACTTATATCATAAATTCGGAATATATCCTGGTCTAGGGTCATCATTAGACAAGAGCTCTAAATTGAGAATATGCATATGCTGACTCTCATGTAATGCATCCAGCAATTTAATCAACAACATGCGCAAGAATCAACAAGTATAAGCATGCAACGATGCAAACATCATTCGGTTCTTCATTCAGATTTTTATGCAATAAAACATTTGAAAACTTCATACATATCATATCTTTAATAAAATAATACTTCATGCATTTTTAGGACTGAAAAACAAGGGCGAAGGGTTCTTACCTTATCAATCTTAAAGCAAAACCTCAAAATACACCAAAAGCATAAAATCCAGATTCAAAGTACTAACTTCCCAATCCTATAACTCGAAATACAGAACTCCAAATGCTACTCCGTAGAATTCCAAACGTAGCTCTATCAGTCCTCTTCGAAACGCACTAAGAATCGCTGAAAACAGACTCCTTTTCCTATCTCAAAAGTGCATTCTTCCACAGCCTACCCAATCTGCCAGGACATTTAACTCCGATGATGATATCTCTTAATACAGAACTTAGAATGATAATTCCTTTGGTCAAAATTTAGTTTAGGGAGTCTAGTATCTATGATTAAAATATGGGAGGAATCCGAGATGATTTTCTATGTCTGCCAAAGTATTCTTACTTGCAGTCCAGATTTTCCAGCACTCTTAATTTCTCTCTTTTTCTTTCTTATTCTTTCATTTCCTTCACTACTTTCCTCTCTATTTATAGGTTATCTAAACTTCAGATTTATGGAAGGTTATAACTCCAAAGTAAGCAACGAATCAATAGGTACATCCCTCTTCTTGACTTTATCTTAAATGGCACCCCTTCATACATTAACCTTCCTCCAAATATTAACCAAATAAACTAACCAAAATGTTCATCTTGTCAATTAGGTCCTCTAACATCTTATCCTAGCTAGTACGCCCCTAAGAATAATTAAAATAAAAAGTACATATAGCACATAGAATATATAATCACATAAAATATGCTATCGAAAGAACCTGGGTATCACAAAATCATTTGTTTATCTTCACTTATAAGCAAAGAAATGTCATTTTCAGCTTGATTAGGGACAACTCAATCCATGGAAGTGAAGCATCTGTCAGTTCTCAGCAAACGACTATCCAAGCACGTAAAGAGAAAATTGCAAACCAACCGTTTAAGTAGAGAAAGCCACAAACAAATGACTTGTATATGGAAATATAAAATTTGTAAGAAGTCAGCCAAAATTGCCCAATTGCATGAGCTCAACGAGTAAGATTCATAATATGAATATAATTACTACCTTATCAGCAACACCACATTTTGGACAGTCAATTGCTACACGAGTTGCATGACCTATACTTTCTTTTGTCCTCGTAAGTGTTCCAAGAATGGCCTCAAAAGATGCCAGAGGATTATCAGCTTCTATGCTGCTCCAATTTGTAGCAGTTCTTGGAACCCTAAAATGTGAGTGGACTGCAGGGTTACAGGAACCAATAACTTGAATTAAACATTATCTGATACAGATGCATTGCATGCTGATGTATGTGTTGTTGCATATACAACAGAGTCCAGCCCATCAGCCAGTGAGGAGGATGACATAGTAACTGAGATAGATTTTTCCACGGGCTGACCATCGGAGGTAGACTCAGAATGTAGATTCTGGTTGTGATATGCAACATCCTGAGCTTCCACCGGAGCTGAAGATGAGGTAGCAATAAGACCCGTTTCAGTTTGTCCAGCTTCTAGCGTACCCCTGAACCAAAGACATAATAATAATAATAATAATAATAATAATAATAATAATAATAATAATAATAACTGAAAATGAAATAAACAGTTAGACAAATAGATCAAAGATGGCTATTTATGACAACAGACAAATGCAATATCAGCCAGCCTCTATAAAAAAAAGGCATTGCCAGAACAAAATAAATATGCTACTCACGTCATAAAATCTTGATTCTCAACTTGAAAGAGTTGAGACGACTTAGTAGTTTCATTAGCATTGTCATCTGTACAATCCATAGGCATACTTGTTGCATCATTTGGTGAATGAACGCTGCTGTTATTTCCAGAGACATGATTAGAACTCAAACTTGCAATCTCATTATCAAGTTTAGCCAAAGGTTTGATCAACTCCGATCTCCCAGTATTGCAATCGTCAGAAGGCATCACTAAACCTTGAGAAAGATTATCACTGTTGACACTGGCATCTTGTTCACAATGATTAGGTGACAACAAATTCGGAGATTCTACTTCCATAGCAGTGTCGGAAACAACGTTAGAAGAAGACCCCAAATGATGTTTACCACCAGAACAGTCCAGCTGTTCAAGTGTATGCTTGCACAACTCCTGTTTTGGACTTTCAACAACGGTGCTAATAGCTACCTCTGTAGAAGATATCCTACCTGCAGTTGGTGATAATTCTGGCAAAGCAGAATCATCAGAAGAAATCCAAACCTTAGAGACATTCTTCCTTTCTTGTAGTTTGCCCGCTAGCAATTCACTGTTTGATTTTGTTTCCAATGACAGCTCAGAAAAATGAGCTAGTGGAGAAGAACTAGTAGTGTCAGCTTGCACTTTTGATGGCTCATCTACTGATGCTTGATTATCTTCAGCAGTATTAGGTGACATGGCCTCCAAGGCACTGTGCAAGCGCTTGGATGATGGCAAAGCTACTTCGCCATCAAGTGAACCACCATGCTTTCTAACTTCCAAAAGTTGATGCTTTGTAGCAGGATATCTATTTTGTGGTGAAGAATTATCACTTTTTTCCTTAGCAATGGAAGAACTTTAATCCATCGAACCATCCCCTTCCTTGTTGGATGATCCACCAACTATCTCACAAATGCGGTTAGAACCTTTAAGGGGCTTTTCCTCCAAGGCACATTGCAAGCGTTTGGATGGTGTCAAAGTAGATTCGCAATCTACTGAGCAACCATTATTTCTAACTTCCCAAGGTTGAGGCTTTCTAACCAGCCTCTCAGCATCAGGTGTCACAGGGATAACTATGTTCGTAGTGTCTAAGCAATGTGTATAATGGTGTGATCTGTATGAGTAGAGTATGGTGCTTGTAGTTCATACGGTTGTGTAGGTGCTTAGATGTGAAGAATATGGTTATTTTCTTACTTGTTGGTTTTATTATTACTTGTTCTTGTTTTTGTCTTACTTGTTAAGTGTTTTGAGTCAAAATTAGTATTTTTGGGGTTGGGATTGGAAAAGTGCATGCACTTTTCCTTTGTTAATTTGTACTATTTTTGGGGTTAGGATTGGGAAAGTGCGGTCGACCAGACCTTCAGTCCATCGTATGTGCAAATTACTAGGACTGATTACGGATGACGAGCAGTGGATTACGATCGACTGGGATGGAAATCCCATCGACCAGAGTTGCTGCGGTCGACCGAGCTCAGTCTTCGGTCTTCCAGACTTTTGAGATAAGTTTTTTTCCTGATCTCGGATGACCATAGGTCGACCGAACCACAGTCCAGGTCCAGGTCGACCGAAGGGTCCTTGTGAGTTGTGTTGTGTTCCATTTCGCCCGGTCTTCAAAGTTAGCGTGATGCAGATTTTATGTAGTGTTCTGAGAGTGTCATGTCTTGTTTTAAGTACGTTGTGTCAAGTGTTTCAAAGGGGTATTTTGGGAAATGGGAATTTTTTTTTGCGTCTTATCTAATGCTTCATCCCAGAGCGTTTAGTCCTTACTAAGCTTCGCGACTCAGTCATTTCCTTTTCTTATTTTGCATGTGATGATGGTGCTGAGCCTTATTTTGATGATGATTGGGAGAGGTCATATGAGGAGTGACTTCATAATCTACTTAGTTAATGAACACTTAGATTGATTTATGTTATGTCATTCGTACACTTAGTTTCATTTCCATTTGTAAAGTTATGACTATTTTGATTTATGTATTTCACTTCCGCTGTTGCACTTTGAGACTTTTGGACTTTAATATAGTAATGAATTCTCTTTTTAGTAACTTTGTTAGTGGCTTTTGTGTCTCATCAACCAATGAGACACTGTCATGTCATCACCCAGGGTGTGACACGCGTGCTGATTGCAAGCGGATGTGTGAAAAGGCCGGTGAAAAACAGCTTGCGACTCACTTTGAGGGGCGTTGAACTTTCGCCCGCGGCTCCCTTCAAAGACCGCGTGTGGATTTTCAACGGTTCCATTCAAAGACAGCATGTTTGTTGCACGTGGCTCTCTCTTAAGGTTGCGTGCAACTTGCACGTGAGTCATGTTCCCAGGTCCGTTTTTAACATTTTTCATGTTCAAAATGAACGAAATTTAGTATTTTATATTCGATTGTTTGAACACATCCCTAAAAATTAATCTAGTCTATGTAGGAAATATCTATATCGTAACCCATTGAAACCATTCTACAAAACAACACTAATATTTTTTTTAGTAGAGATAGTGTTTTTTAGAGAAAAGTTTCTTAAAGAGAGTTTTTTTTTTTTAACGAGGAAAGGAGAAGTGTGCACAAAGCTCAGGGGAGCATGTAAATAATTCTCCCCTGAAAAAAGGACATAAATTTTGCGATTCTATGCATAGCCTATGACTCGCTCTTATAAAAGAATGGTCTCCCGAAGTTGGTCTAGGCCCTCTAGAAAAGCTGAGTCCACGGCAGCAGCTCTCTTCTAAGTGGGTCATTCGTACATGAAGCCGCTTTTGTAGGACTAATAGAACTTCAACTAATATGAAACAATTGTGGACCAGTTTTTTTAATGGCAACTCTACCTTATAATTTTCCCTTCTAAGTTCTAACTCCTTCAAAGTCCTTATAGTACAGAGACCTACGCAACTTAGTCAAATGGGATGATGAGTGTAACTACTATGCTAGGCTTGATGTAAATGAAGGTGGAGAAACTTAAGGTGTTGAGACCCACTTTTCTGAACAAAAGTAAATTCATTATTAACCATAGGATTAAACCAGTTAAACGTCCAAGTATTCAATTAGGGTGAATCAAGATTCAAAAGTAGGTGAACTGTGAAACCCAATCTCATATGAGAAAAATTTGAAAGTACCGACTTATATATAAGATGAGATTAAATAGTCACTATCACCTCAGGATATCTATTTTGGCATAACGAGTTCAGTTACCAAATAGGTGGTCGTGAGTGTTGCTACGTGGCGGAGCTTCATGAAGGCAGGAGCCCTTCCCCCCCACACCAATTTTTTGAAAATTACATATTAGTACTATAATTTTTTTTTTAAAATAAGTCATAATAATATAAAATGTTTTGGCCTTTTCTCAAAATTTTGAAATTTCATAATAATACTCTCTCCGTCTCAAAATGAATTTCTATTTTCTATTTTAGTTTATTTTAAAATTAATATTTATTTTCTTAGAATTAATGTATTTTCTCGGTGGTACCATAATTCTTCCATCCTCAAGAAATCTCCGTCCTCCATTCATTCAATTGTCTATTTTATTCGTGAAATGCTCATTGTTCTGTAATATTGTAATTTGGGCATTGTAAAACACAATAGGGGGGGGGGGGTGAATTGGGTTTTAGTCGATCTTGCAAACTTTTTCGAATCTAATTCAATGCTAGTGTAGGTTTGAGCAAGATGATTAAAAGCAATACGAAAGCCAATCACAAGACAAAGGATTTAGAGTGGTTCGATTCACTTAGAATCTACATCCACTACCTTGAGCCGCACCCAAGGATTTCAACAACTTCACTAAGAAGGATTTTACACTTGTGGACAACTCACTAAGAGTTTTACAACACAACCACAATACAAAACTCACTAAGAGTAAATTGCCCACACAAAGTAGGACTTATACAAGAATAACCCTATCACTAAGAAAGGGAATTGAGATAGTTTAAGAACAAGGTTGTTCACTCTTCTAAGTGAAAGATATTTACCTTTAAAGTACAAGAATAATCCTCTCTTAGAACATAAGATGCACACTCTTTGTTTTGCTTGAGAAATAACACTCTTGAATGATTTAGATCATAGAAATGAAGAGCATTTGCTTTGTAAGTGTTTAGACTTGATAAGAAATCAATGTATATTGTATGTGCAAGTCTTAGAGTCATTCTCTATCTTTGAAGTATTTATACATTTCAAAATAGGCTGAAAAACGACTCTGCAACGGTCAAATAACGGCTAGTTTATACAGAGTTCGGTTGACCGAACAAGGACCTCGGTGGACCGAACATACACTTCGGTCGACCGAAGCTGGCCATAGGTCGACCGACCTATTTAAGTTCAACTCTCTGTTTCTCTTCGGTTGATCCGAGGAAAGCTCGGATGATCCGACCTTCTGAGCTTTGAGAGATGTTAATTTTTCACACGTTTTGAAATCTATTGAAGTCTAAAAGGTTTTCTCAATATGTAACAAGTAAGAGCATTTAGAAAACTGTTTTAAAAGACTTATACTTTGAAATCAAAGGCTTTTGAGATATGAACACATATGAGAATCATTTAGAAACTTTAGCCTTTTGAAAACGTGTTTATGAAAACATGCAAGACTTGAGTGTAGAAAACTTATGTTCATGAGAGCATTGGTTAGAGCTTATAAGATAAAGACTATAGAGACTAAGCTTATTCTAACCAAACCTAAGTCTTCAATCTTCAATCTCGACGAGATGCGCCTTTAAGTATAACTTTGAATCTTGATCATGGCTTGATTGAAGTACTTAGAGCTTCCATTATGAGTTCCGATTTCTATCACAAAGATTAAGATCATTAGACACAACATCAAATGTTTGTCCATTATCAAAAACCGAGTTCGTTCGCCCTTAGGGCTTACATGCATGATCTTTGGTGTTGTAATAGCGTAATTTGTGACCAGCTTTTTTTAATAGTGTAATTTGGACAGTAAAAACAGAAAGAAATTTGCAGTTTTAAAGTAAAAATATGTCATTTGATTACTTAATATATTCAAATTAATAAGACTTCAAATAAATAAAAGTTTTTCTAAAATATACCTTTAATTAAGTAAATAATTATTTTTAATAACTTTCTCATTATAATAACAATAATAATTTATAATTGTTTATAAAATGTAACATTAACCTCTGCATATTAGTCGTTTTTCTCCTTTTTTTGTCATTTTTTCAAGATAAGTATCATTTTAATTTCAAATCCTTACTCCGTCACTGGCTGCTAGGTTACTATCAGATCCATGAGTCGCATTTCGAGTCTGCGTGCACGGGACGTAACATTATGTTACCGGAGTCGGTGATCATGCGGACTTGTAAAAACTAAGTGATTCGACGTATGGTGTGTGAGATTTAAAGTGCTGATAGGTTCATGAGTCACGTCCCGTGCCTACGGGCACCGGACGTGACATGAACAATTATTCACTAATCATGAATAAGGATTACCTGATTCAGTAATGTGAGTAACTGATTCAAAATTTAGTTCACACGAGGTCTGATCACTATTTAATAAGTATTTTTATTTGTTCAACAGGACAAAAAATCATGAATGGGGGGACATACATGTGAACAGAAGATTTTTCGCGGGACAGGCCTGTCTATTTTAAATCAATCTTAATCGTCAAAATTTTAATTCAACGGATAAGATAAGTTCTGCAAAGAGTCGCGTTTTGAAGGACCGAGAAAATTTCAGTTGTGAAATCCTACAAAAAATCGAAGTGTGCCAATATTTACAAAAAAAACACATGGTATTCTTTAGTAAAAAGCAAAAGAATAGTTTGCTCTGTGCTTAATTCTTGGCTCCTTGAATGATTGGAACTGCAGAAGATTTCTTAAAACAAAGTAGTGAAACAATGTTTTTGTCAACAACCGATATGGGATATTCTGGTTCTCAATGCCATAGCCCCATATCCTTGTACACAAAAATGCGATACCCATGCCCCCAGGGTCCTGTCACGGGTCGCAAGTTTCCACACTTGAGACGCCCGCGATGCCGAGTAACTCTAGCTCAAATAGCTCCTAAGTTACTCCCGGCAAGCTTTCTCTTTAGTCACAATCTCGGGACAAGAAGATAGGCAACACTTAAAAACGAAAACGGGTCACTTGCGCCAAAACTCGGCTTTTCTCATTAAAATATAACATTATTACAAGTATGAAAATTTACATCAAAAGAGTTCAAAACGACGAGGGGGAGAGTCGC
Organism: Vinca minor; assembly: GCA_026122235.1. Taxonomy (NCBI): domain Eukaryota; kingdom Viridiplantae; phylum Streptophyta; class Magnoliopsida; order Gentianales; family Apocynaceae; genus Vinca; species Vinca minor. The sequence goes on along the minus strand of JAOCZM010000241.1, from coordinate 7,304,824 downwards.
TTGAATGCCTATTACAAATGCTAGAAGTTTGGTTTTTGCTTGTTTGCTTGAAATTTTTGTTCCCCCTATAGGTGCTTAAAAAGCATTTGCCCAAATGCTAGGAGTGTACCACTTATTTCCGAGGAGGTGGGAAAAATGCTAACATATGCTATATACATGATAATTACAAACTAGCTCGTGCATTATCTTCTAAATGTATACAAAAGGTCACTCATCAAATTTGAGCTCATTCGGAGTTCATCCGGATGCAAAACGGCACGTGCCAAGTTGTTGGGATCATTGTGCATCGCCGCCGCATTCTCGCCGCACGCTAGGGCGACCAGGGCTGCGGCGCGGGCCTGGGCGCGGGCATGGGCGACTGGGGCAGGGGCGGCCAGCATGGGCGATGGGGCATGGGCGGCTGGCATGGGCGCTGCTGCATGTGCGGCTGGCACGGGCACTGGTGTGCGGCTGGCATGGGCGGCCAGCAGGGGCGGCCAGCATGGGCGAGCATGGGCGACAGGCATGGGCGGCCAACAGGGGCGGCCAGCATGGGCGGCCAACATGGGCGAGCATGGGCGGCCAGCATGGGCGGCTGTCCTGGGTGCTGGCCTGGGGCATGCCTTGGGCCATGTCTTGGGGCATGCCTTGGCCATGTCTTGGGGCATGTCTTGGCCATGTCTTAGCCATGTCTTTGGACGATGCTGCCTCCGAGCACACGAGCTGGGCGAGGCAATGGGGCACGCTTGGCGCACGAGGCTTGCGGGTCATGTTGCAACAACGAGGTGCGCCTTCCATGATCGGCATGCTCGGGAGCCTTTGGCCACACGGCTTAGGCAAGCTCGGGTGCGCAGAGGAGCATCGTTGTTGTCTCCTATGCGAAGTCACGAACGACCCGTGACATACTCCCCCACTTGATTTAGGCTACGTCCTCGGCGCCTTCTTCATCTGAGCACTCTTTAAATCCACGGCGAGCCTGAGGAGGTTCGTCAAAACACGATCTCTGGCAGCAACTCCGCTTCCAGTCAGTTCAGCAACACTTTCTTTAAGATATTCTGGAATCGGAGTCCTTTCCCCTTGTTGCTCGCCAAGGCGAATGTGTTTCCTGCAAGAGTTCAAGGTTAGGCTAGCATAATCCGTTCCCGGGGTTCTGCATCCTTTAATCTTCGTGCCGCAGTGTTCCTTTCCCTTCATGGGAGCTCTCATCGAATACATGGTGGCCAGTAGCGATGTATTCTCTAAGGGCTCAACATTATTTCTCAAAGGGATCAAGGTTGGTTTATTCCCCATCACCATAAGTTAATTAGCCCAGGGGTCTATTGCTACTTTATTCTTCCGCAAAAATCCGATGCCAAGAACAATTCGGTGGTCATCCATATTTACAACCGCGAAGGAAGTCGGCTTTCTTCAACGGTCCCCATTTCCACCTTCACACTATGGGCCATGCCCACAAAAGGCTTAGCACACGAGTTAACAGCCTTCACAACACGACCCACACTCTTTGATAGTGTTATGCCCAGCTGATCAATCTCGGAGCAAGCAATATAGTTCTACGTGGCTCCACAATCCACAACACCCGAGACAGCTCTCCCGTTGATCTTCAGGTCCACATACAAGAGTCCGGGCTTCATGTCTTGAGCATCGTCCGTTTTCACTGCAACGATCCCAGGTTTCATGTCTAGAGCATCGTCCGTTTTCACTGCAACGATCTCCTCTTTAGACCCCAAGGCTCCATCAAGGCCTTGATCTTCAACCGTGCGAAAGCTTCCCAAATATCCTACTTCCTCAGGATATTCTTGCTGTTCAAAAGTTCGAAGGTTTCCCAAGTAACTCCCCTCTTCATGATGGGCAGCTCGGTAACCCTCGTCTCCCCCGCCAGCGATTTCTCGCTCTTGGGTCTTTTCCTTGCCAGCAGATACAGCATGTATCGCTGCTAGCACACTCTCAATCACCTCTGGATTGGATCTTATAGCATTCACCGACCCACTAGGCGCCACCTTGTCGGGACAAAATCTCTGAAGGTGCCCCGACTTTCCACACAAGAAGCACGAGTAACCGCTGCTTCCCGCTCTTGAAGTTGAGCCGGCATCTCCCCCACTAGAGCTCTGTCTGTAGGCTGGACGATCCGCTCCCCTAAAAGACTGTTTCGGCATTGGGGAGATGAAGTTCCCTCCACTAGACCCCCTCGAGCCATCTACTCTTCGGTCCCTCTGAGGTTCCATTCCATAGTCCTCCAAACTTTCCGCCGCCGACATGGCTTCCGCCACTGTCTCGACCTTCTGTCTGTTCAACTCTTGCCTTGCCCACGGTTTCAACCCTTCGACAAAGGCAAAGAGCTTGTCCATCTCTGACATGTCCTCAATCTGTAGCATATAGGTAGAAAAATTCTTCACATACTCCCGGACTGCACCCGTATGCCTTAGTTCCCTAAGCTTGCGGCGAGCATCGTAGGAAGCATTCATTGGGAAGAATTGTTTCTTCATAGCACCTTTCAGTAGCTCCCAGGTATTGATAACTAGCCGACCCGCTTCGATATCGTGGGCTGTCACCCTCCACCATAGCTTAGCATCATTCTCCAGATAGGTAGCGGCCGTATCAATCTTCATGGCCTCATCCACAATGCCTACAGTCTTGAAATATTGGGACAAGTCGAAGAAGAAGTTGTCAATCTCCTTTGCATCCCTAGCTCCTGTGTAGGCCTTCGGTTCTCTCACCTTTACCTTAGGAGTGTTGGGAGCGACAACACGTGGCCCAGTCTGTGCTCCAGCTGCACGGCCAATGGCCAAAGACAGCACCCTCAACTCGCACCTTAATTCGTCCATCATAGACCGAAGTTCGGTCAACGTTTCGGTGTTCTTTGCCAAGGATGCGCGAATTTCAGCAATCGCCGCATCGCTCGTCACAATCCTTTCCTCATTGGATTGGACACTCTGAAAAAGTTCCCTAGTAGCGAAGCTCAATTCCTCTAGCTCCCTACTTTGATAGGCAACATCGTTCTCCATTAGCATCGCCCGACGCTCCATGGAGTTACCATCCTCCTCGCTAGCTCCGTAGCAGAAGGTATGGACTTTACCGATTGACGTTTCCAACGCTTCGAGACGTGCCCTCATAGCACTCTCATCCGCTGCTAAACCGCTTCTCGTTTTACTAGCCATCGTCGTTCCTAAACAAGGCTCTGATACCAAGTGTCACGGGTCGCAAGTTTCCACACTTGAGACGCCCGCGATGCCGAGTAACTCTAGCTCAAATAGCTCCTAAGTTACTCCCGGCAAGCTTTCTCTTTAGTCACAATCTCGGGACAAGAAGATAGGCAACAATTAAAAACGAAAACGGGTCACTTGCGCCAAAACTCAGCTTTTCTCATTAAAATATAACATCATGACAAGTATGAAAATTTACATCAAAAGAGTTCAAAACGACGAGGGGGAGAGTCGCTTGAATGCCTATTACAAATGCTAGAAGTTTGGTTTTTGCTTGTTTGCTTGAAATTTTTGTTCCCCCCTATAGGTGCTTAAAAAGCATTTGCCCAAATGCTAGGAGTGTACCACTTATTTCCGAGGAGGTGGGAAAAACACTAACATATGCTATATACATGATAATTACAAACTAGCTCGTGCATTATCTTCTAAATGTATACAAAAGGTCACTCATCAAATTTGAGCTCATTCGGAGTTCATCCGGATGCAAAACGGCACGTGCCAAGTTGTTGGACTGTTGTGCACTGCCGCTGCATTCTGCTGCACGCTGGGCGGCGGGCTTGGGCGCTGGCATGGGCGACTGGGGCAGGGGCGGCCAACATGGGCGATGGGGCATGGGCGGCTGGCCTGGGCGCTGCTGCATGTGCGGCTGGCACGGGCACTGGTGTGTGGCTGGCATAGGCGGCCAGCAGGGGCGGCCAGCATGGGCGAGCATGGGCGACAGGCATGGGCGGCCAACATGGGCGAGCATGGGCGGCCAGCATGGGCGGCTGTCCTGGGCGCTGGCCTGGGGCATGTCTTGGGCCATGTCTTGGGGCATGCCTTGGCCATGTCTTGGGGCATGTCTTGGGGCATGTCTTGGTCATGTCTTGGCCATGTCTTTGGACGATGCTGCCTCCGAGCACACGAGCTGGGCGAGGCAATGGGGCACGCTTGGCGCACGGGCGTGCAGGGTCATGTTGCGACAACGAGGTGCGCCTTCCATGATCGGCATGCTCGGGAGCCTTTGGCCACACGGCTTAGGCAAGCTCGGGTGCGCAGATGAGCATCATTGTTGTCTCCTGTGCGAAGTCACGAACGACCCGTGACAGTCCCCACCACCCGATCCGACAGGCATTGTGGAGGAATATAGCCCCATATCCTAATAATAATATAGGTTGCTAATTGCGACTCAAATCGTTTTTGAAACTTATAATTTAGAACCTTTGCTCCACATTTTTCAAACTCAAGAATTTGGCTTTTTGATTATCAAAAAATATCCGCAGAAAAATCAAACAACTGCCTCTTTTTTTACATACCAAAGTATCATCATTTTTGCATTGTTCAAAAAAGTTACGTGACAAACAAAAAAAAACAGTCATTTTGCTATATAAACTCGGACATCTTTTTTATGCAGTCTGTGCTTCCAAGAATGCATTAAAATCCTGTCTAGCCTTCAGTAAACGAGGCGGAACACAAGAAGTTGGAGAAGTAGGGTGTCATGTAGGAGAAGAAGTAGAGAAACGAACATGGCGCGATGAATCTGTGGACTTTTTAGGAGTTGTTCTTGATGAACTCTTCTTCAGAACCCCTTTTCGATCTTTATCAAACACAAAAGCTGCTGTTACAGGAGAATGTGTATCGCTCATGCTGCATCGGATAATCTCTAATGGAAGATCATAGAAGAGATTAGATGCATCTTTATCTGTGTTATTATCATCAAGCATAGTCGATGATCTCCACGAACCACATTCGAATTTTTCCAGTGAAACTCTTTTTGAAACTACATGATTTTGTCCTGCTAATTCGGGTTCCTTTGATTGTACTAAAATTTCCGGCTCTGGCTCTGGCTCTTCCTTTCTGGCTTTTATTGGCTTTGCTTTACCAACAAGGCCTGGCAAGAATAAGCAAATAGCTCCACATTTGAACTTTTCGTCCTAAATTTCCATGGTTTCAGCTTCATTAATTTTCGTCTCCTCCACTTTCATTTCAGATTTAGGATGGCTAATTTTTCCAGGGCTGCTGTTGTTGGTTTTCATCAGCCAGAGATCGAATTCCTCGTGTGGGGCGGAAGCTCTTCCTTCGCCACAGGACTTACTACTCCTAGTATGACTTTCGCGTAATCTTTTATGATTCACGAGAGCAATGGGGTCTTGGCGGTAGAAAGGATTGACTCTAAGGGCGGGAGCTTGGCTAAGGTTTCCTAGTTTCTTCTTCAACGAGGAGGAGCCGAATCTCGGTGATGAAGTTGCTGAGTTTGGTAAGCTGTAGCTCAAGAACTTCGGTTTTGAAGGTGACTTAAGGTCTGGAAATGGTAAGAGAGACTGTTCTTTAGGTTTCGTACCTGGAGAAACCGCGTCCTGGAGAGAGATTGGATCAACGGAGATCTCTTTCTCGCTTCCTAAGCTCTTCATCTTCATCCCTGACAACTTCAAGTGATCAAAATTTGTTGAATCATACAGATGAATATCTGCAAATTCAATGGAAGTTTCATATTCTTCGAGATCATCGATGAATTCAGGCATGTTTGAACACTGAACTGAGACACAGGAATAATGAGTGCTAAGGGATTACAGGAAACTTGGGGGGAAGACTAATCAAAGTAGAACGTGGATGGCATGTTGTTTCAAAGATGTTCGTGAATCCCATGTTCTCTCTTCATGGTATTCAAATCATTGATAATGCAATTCTAAGTTATAGGATGGTCACAAAGTATGGGAGAAAAGAGAATACATAATCCAATCATCTACGAACACGGGCGGTATTGGAGCAAGGGAGATGCCCCAGTGATAGGCACCCCTTACCGCAACTTTTTTTTAAAAAAAATCATAGGACAAATTATTTAGACACAATTGTTTTCTTTATTGACACCCCAATATCTCATTTGCTAGGAACCAGATTTGAAGTATGGACAAGGCTGAAAATATGAATTGAGACATGGTCGGAAAATGTGAACATAGTCAGAAACATGACTGAAAAATCATCTGCGTATCGGCAAGTGCAGCCACCATCTTCCACAACATTCCACCAGCACGCACATCACCCTTCCCCTCCTCCGTGTGCCCAAATTCCGCGGTTCTCCCATTTTCGCGTGCCACCTTCACGCGGCTCTCCCCCTCTGCCGCATGCTGCCAGCACACGACTCACCAATTCCGACAAATCTTGTTTGATTTTTTCAGATCTGGTCAAGATTTTTTTTCCTTGCAAAATTTTGTAATTAAACAAGTAATAGTGCGAGTACTTGTCATATCTAGTCAAGTAATGCTTAAATTTCAGAAGATTCCCGGCCATGTCCATGTTTTTCGATTTTCCAATCAAGTAATGCTTAAACAAGCAGAGAAATAATTTTTTTCTTTTTTTCTTTTTTGAAAAATGAGGGGAGGGGAGTAGGGATGGCAATTTGACCCGTGACCCGCAGATCCGCCTTGCCCCGATGTCTTTTGGGGCAGCCCCGCCCCGTAGAGAGAACGGGGCAGATCACCCCGCCCCGCGAACGGGGCAGATCAGGGCATGGTATTTTTTTCCGCCCCGCCCCATTTTGCCCCATTTATATTACATTATTATAATATTGTTATTATTAAACATAATCATGTTTAATTTTCATTTTAATATACTAATTGTACTTGTTTGAGAATTGATTTGGGATAAAATTAATTATTTTTTAAAAAAATTAAATATTTTTTAAAAATTAATTATTTTTATGATAAAATTAATGATTTTTTGGATAAAATTAATGATTTTTATGATTTTTAAAAAATTTAATTATTTTTATGATAAAATTAATGATTTTTTAATTTTTTTGATAAAATTAATGATTTTTATAATTTAAAAAAAAATAATGATTTTTTTAAAAAAAATAGGATGGGGCAGGGCGGGTCAGATCTGCCCCGTGCGGGGCGGGGCACGGGGCAGAATTTTTTGATCTGGGGCAAGGCGGGGCACAGATCAACAGGGCGGGGCAGGGCGCGGTATTTGAGATACCCGCCCCGATCTGCCCCATTGCCATTCCTAGAAGGGAGTCAAAATAGATCAAACGTCAAAGATGTCTAGGGCGGCCCTTCCTCCCTTGGTTCCGTCTATCTGTATCTGAGCAAAAATGCAAGATTATACTTATAACAACAATTCCTCACACAAACAATTTTTTCACCATATACGAAACAAAATTTTCAAAATCAAATACTATCTGATCCAGCCAAAAAATGTTACAAAGTCAACTCAACTATAATTAATTGAAAATTGCTACGAAGTCAACCAACTAGTTTACTCTTACTCTTCTCCCCTGTTTTCACAACTTGAAAATATAAACAATGTGTTGGAAATGGAGTTAAATTGAATGAGAAAATAGTTTCTCAAATGATTGGAAAATGAAAAGTTTTTTTTTTTTTGAATAAATTTAGTTTCCATTAATCACAAATAGCCGAAGCCATTACAATGAAAGGAAAATATGAAAATACAGAAAGTAAAAGTTATAAAATGATTTAAAAAATCACGATAACAGACAAAAGACACACCCAAGAAAAAACTTGGATGGTTAGGAAAAACAACTAGAAAAACTAGCCAACTAAACCAATACATAATCTTCTCCTTCAAAACATCTTCATCGCAATCCTTGATCCACAAGGGACAGGAGAATATCACTTTTAACATCTTCCTTAGGGGTCGACAATTTATAGGACCATGGGCGTATCAATCGTCCTACAAATTGCCTCGGGAAGATGTAAAAAGTTGATAAAGGGCCCAGATCTAGTCCGGGTTGAACAAATCCTCCTAGAAACATAGAAAAAAAGTCTAGATCTGAGACTCATCTAACCACTGTGTCTTAAACCTTGAAGAAAAAAACTCTAAAAAATGTTTCATATGATTCGTAGTACAAAATAGAGTAATATAAACGGAACGAAAGGACCAAGATTTGACCATTGGCCGGAGCCAATGGCTAAATTTGGCCAGCAGCAGGGGAGAGTTAAAAAGCAGGAAGAAAAGGGGGAAGAGAGAGAAGAGAGAAAAGAGGGAAGAAATTTTTTTTGAGCTAGTGGCTTTTACATCCCACATGGGTTGCATATGGAAGTGTGTTTCACTTTATATGTAAAAGTGCTTTACTTGGATTTAAATTGTCTTGCTATAATTATGCCTCATTCTAGAACCTCGTGCGCGCCTGCGCAGGGAGTGCGAATCCAAGGTCTGTTGAAACCAAAATAACTTGAACTTGTGTGCGACCGCGACCTGCGTACACGAATGCCGGACCAAAACTCGCAGCCCGATCAACCCACGTTTTGCTACTGGTTTTATTTTTTTTATTTCCAGTCAGTGTTACATGAAAGGTTGTAACAGCAGGATTTATGAGGCTTAGTTGAAGAGTCTGTAACTGCTGCACTAAAGAGGAATTGAACTCAGTTGAATTAAAGTGAGCATATGTAACAGCTGCTTCTACAGCCTATAAATAAGAGGCTTTATTTTCAGCAATAGACACACACTTCGAAAATACATTTTTCATGCTTAAAGCTTTCTGAAAAACACTCTGTCTTGTAAAACTTCTGGTGTTCATCAACAAGTCCAAGTTCTCGTTGGTCGGTGGAACTGTTTGGTGCAAACAAGTTCTGCGTTACCGTTGTATCCTGGGGGACAGACGCTTCACGAAAAACTCCAGCACTAATCCGGGAGGAGGCGAATCCGTTTTAAGGAAATTGTGTTGAACACAAGCTTCAGTTCATCTCTCAATTTTCCTTTGTTAGTTGTTGTAATCTGTAATAACACTTGTTAAATCTGAAACTAACGGTTGTTAAGTCTTTATTTAACAAGCTGTTAAAATCTTTTCTAACAGTGGTTATTACATTATCTGAACAACTGTTAAATCTATCAATAACAGTTGTTATTTTACTTTCTTAACATCTGTTTAATCTATCGATAACAGTTGTTATTTCTCTTTTGTATTAAGCTGTGTAACCTTTCGCTAACATCTGTTAAGTCTGAAGCTTAAAGCTGTTAGGTATTGTGTTAATAGCTGTTTTCTTATGTTACTAACAGTTGTTGGATTTGTATCTTACAGTAGTTATTACACAGTTTATTATCAGCTGTTGTGGAAGGCTCTTAATAGCTTTTGTAGCCAAAATATTGCCAAGAATCTTAAAACAGAATATCATTTGTAATCATCATGGCAACTGAAAACCAAACTACTGGCGGTGATGCTTCCAACACTATCGCTGCTATTACTACTCCTGCTGTGAATACGATGCTCCCTTCTGTTCCGGCAACCCATATGGAGAAACCTGAAAAGTTCAGTGGTGTGAACTTTAAGATATGGCAGCAAAATATGATGTTTTACTTGACCACCTTAAGTTTGGCCAAGTTTTTGAAAGAAGATGCTACCAATATATCTGAAGGGAACGTTGATGTACAAACTTTGATGGCTGTTGAGGCATGGAAACATTCTGAATACTTATGTAAGAATTATATTCTGAATAGTTTATATGACAGTTTGTATAATGTCTACAGTGCATACAACACGGCTAGAGAGTTGGGGAATCCCTCGACCGTAAATATAAAACGGAATATGCTGGCACAAAGAAATTTGTAGTCGGGCGTTTCCTTGATTATAATATGGTGGATTCCAAGACTGTGATAAGTCAAGTGCAAGAGGGGATGATGTTGAATGAGACTTTTCAAGTCGCTGCTATGATAGAGAAATTGCCTTCGGGATGGAAAGATTTCAAGAATTATCTCAAGCACAAGCGCAAGGAAATGTCCTTGGAGGATCTCATTGTAAGACTTCGTATTGAAAAGGACAATCGGATCTCTGAGCGCAAGACGATAAATCCTATGCAAGCTAAAGTCAATGTTATGGAGCACGACAGAGGCCAAGGTTCTAAAAGTAAGGGCAAGAGCTATGCATCCAAAGGGAAGCTCGGGACAAGTGGTGGTGTCTCGAAGCAGAAACACAAATTCAAAGGGAAATGCTTCAACTGTGGCAAACTAGGCCATAAGACTATTGATTGTAAGTCACCGAAAAAGAATAATGAGACTAACGTGATGAGTCACATGGCCAAAGAGTTGGAGGACATGAGCCTAAATACTATGATCTCCGAACTGAATTTGGTCGGGTCAAACCCTAAAGATTGGTGGGTTGATGCTGGTGCTACTAGACATGTGTGAATCAATAAAGACCATTTTTCCACCTTTGAATCTGTTGAAGGGGAAAAGATCTTTATGGGAAACTCTGCCACGGCTTCGGTCGAAGGGCAAGGGAATGTTCTTTTAAAGATGACATCTGGCAAGACTTTAACACTGAAAGACGTGTTATATGTGCCAGAGATTCGAAAGAACCTTGTATCTGGATTCTTGTTAAACAAGCATGGCTTTCAAATGGTGTTTGAATCAGATAAGCTCACTTTGAGCAAAGCTGGAATGTTTGTAGGAAAGGGGTATGCAACCAATGGGTTGTTTAAATTAAATGTAATTTCGATTATTAATAAAGATACCTCTTCTGTTTACTTGCTTGAGTCTTCTGATTTATGGCATAAACGGCTTGGTAATGTTAATTATAATTCGTTGCGACGATTAATTAAAATGGACCATATACCTACATTCCAAATCGACTTGAGTGATAAGTGTGAAATTTGCGTTGAAGCAAAATTAGCAAAGTCTTCGTTTCACTCAATAGAAAGAAGCACTGAACCACTAGAATTAATTCATAATGATGTATGTGATTTGAAATCAGTTCAAACACTTGGAGGCAATAAGTATTTTATTACTTTTATTGATGATAGCACGAAATATTGCTATGTATATTTGCTAAAAAGCAAAGATGAAGCTTTAGAGAAATTTGTTCTCTTTAAAGGTGAAGTTGAAAAACAACTTGATAAAAAGATCAAAAGATTAATGAGTGATAGAGGTGGCGAGTATGAGGCGCCTATCGGCGACTTCTGTGAAAAATATGGAATTATTCATGAAAGAACTGCACCTTATTCTCCTCAATCTAATGGAGTAGCTGAACGTAAAAATCGAACATTGAAAGAAATGATGAATGCAATGTTGATAAGTTCAGGGTGGGGTGAAGCTATCTTGTCTAGCAATTACCTTTTGAATAGGGTACCCGGAAGGAAAAAGATAAAACTCCATATGCGTTATGGACAGGTAAGAGACCTTCGTACAAACACTTGCGAGTGTGGGGGTGTCTCGCCAAGGTAGCAGTGCCAACACCTAAGATGGTAAAGATAGGTCTAAAATTGTGGATTGTATCTTTATAGGCTATGCTCTAAATAGTACTGTGTACTGTTTTCTTGTGCATGATTCGAATAATGAAGACATTCACAAGAACACTAATGGAATCAAGGAATGCATCATTTTTTGAACTTGAATTTCCTTGTAAGAGCAATGAAGGTTCTAGGTCAACAAAACGAACTATTGATCCACTTATAATTGAAGAAGTTGAACCAAGACGTAGCAAAATAGCTAGAGTCGAAAAGTCATTTGGTGATGACTTTATGACTTACTTATTGGAAAAAGAACCACAAACTTATGCTGAAGCTGTGAGTTCTACTGAAGGACCTTTTTGGAAGGAAGCCATAACAAATGAAATTGATTCTATTTTGCAGAATCATACATGGGAGTTAGTGGACCTCCCACCGGGTAGTAAAACCTTAGGATACAAATGGGTCTTTAAAAGGAAATTGAAACCCGATGGTTCAATTGACAAATATAAGGCTAGACTTGTGATTAAAGGATTTAAGCAACGAGAAGGCTTAGATTACTTTGATACATATTCTCCTGTGCGAGAATAAGTTCTATAAGGCTGCTAATTGCAATCGCTGCCTTAAGAAATTTGGAAATACATCAAATGGATGTTAAGACAACTTTTCTAAATGGGGACCTCGATGAAGAAATCTATATGGAGCAACCCGAAGGTTTTGTGGCTCCAGGTGGCGAAAAGAAAGTTTGTAAATTGGTGAAGTCATTGTATGGATTAAAACAAGCACCTAAAAAGTGGCATGAAAAGTTTGATTACACAATGATAATCAATGGATTCAAAATCAATGAGTGTGATAAGTGTATCTATGTCAAAGAGACAAAAGATGGCTATATCATTTTATGTCTCTATGTGGATGACATACTCATTGTTGGTAGCAATGAAAAATTGGTCAAATCTACTAAAGATATATTGAATTCGAAATTTGACATGAAAGACATGGGTCTTGCTGATGTGATTTTAGGAATTAAAATCATAAGAACATTAGATTGTCTAATTTTGAGTCAGGCTCACTATGTAGACAAAATTCTTGAGAAGTATAACAAGAATGATTTTGGGATTGCTAGAACGCCTTTAGATAATAGTCTCCAACTATCCAAGAATCGTGGAAATAGTATTTCACAAGTGGAATATTCGAGGATAATAGGGAGTCTTATGTATCTAATGAGTTGTACTAGACCAGATATTGCTTATGTGGTAATCAAGTTGAGTGGATATACGAGTAATCCAAGTGCTGAGCATTGGACTGCAATAGTTAGAGTGTTGAGATACTTACGTTATACTCATAACTATGGATTTCATTATACAAGATACCCAGCAGTGATAGAAGGCTAGATTGATGCAAACTGGATATCTGATATAAATGAATCGAAATCCACTAGTGGCTATGTGTTTACTTTAGCTGGAGCTGTGAGTTGGAAATCCACTAAACAAACTGTAATAGCTAGATCCACTATGGAATCCGAGTTTATAGCTTTGGATAAATGTGGAGAAGAGGCAGAATGGTTACGCCATTTTCTGGAAGATATTCCAAAATGGGAAAAACCAATGCCATCTATTTGTATACATTGTGATAGCCAACCTGCGATTGGAAGGACACAAAATACAATGTATAATGGTAAGTCTAGACATATTCGTCGTAGACATAACACCATTAGACAACTACTCTCAACATGAGTTATCTCGATTGACTATGTAAAGTCAAGAGATAACATTGTGGATCCGCTAACCAAATGGTTAAATAAAGAGACAGTTGAGAGATTGACAAAAGGAATGGGTGTAAAGCCTGTGGAGGATAAAAATCTTATGAAGGAAACCCAACCTAGTTGACTAGAGATCCCAAGATCTAGGTTCAAAGGGACAACCTACTTGTAAGATTTAGTAAAGTCACTGTGGGGGTAACCTCAGCTCATTCCTGTCTTGAAACAGTGATAGAAATAAGGATAGCAATTTGGTTACTTTAATGATACTGGCGGAAAAGTTGAATCATTTTCAACTTAAAGGTATCACCTATGTGAGAGAGAAGTGGGGCCGCTTCAAATGAGAATTGACCAGGCTAATTCTTTAGAAACTCTTGCAGAACCAGGGAGTGTTCATGGTCATAATGAACAAAACCATGAGAATGGAACATATGGTAATAATTCCTGTGTAACTTATGTGGACTCTTTACACTAAAAGTGGGACAGTTCAAAGACATCAAGTCATACTGGACTGCTGTAAAGCAAACATATTTTACAAGGAGGAAGTTCAAAAGGTAACACCTACTTTTCCTATGCAGGAGTTAGTTGATGAATACCAACATCGAGTCAAAACAATTTTTCATTCACGTGAGGGATTGTTGGAAATGGAGTTAAATTGAATGAGAAAATAGTTTCTCAAGTGATTGGAAAATGAAAAGTTGAGCTAGTGGGTTTTACATCCCACATGGGTTGCATATGGAAGTGTGTTTCACTTTATATATAAAAGTGGTTTACTTGGATTTAAATTGTCTTGCTATAATTATGCCCCATTCTAGAACCTCGTGCGCGCTTGCGCAGGGGGTGCGAATCCAATGTCTGTTGAAACCAAAATAGCTTGAACTTGTGTGCGAGCGCGACCTGCGTACACGAATGCCGGACTAAAACTCGCAGGCCTGATCAACCCACGTTTTGCTACTGGTTTTATTTTTTTATTTCCAGTCAATGTTACATGGAAGGTTGTAACAACAAGATTTATGAGGCTTAGTTGAAGAGTTTGTAACTGCTGCACTAAAGAGGCATTGGACTCAGTTGAATTAAAGTGAGCATATGTAACAGCTGCTTCTACAGCCTATAAATAATAGGCTTCATTTTCAGCAATAGACACACACTTCGAAAATACATTTTTCATGCTTAAAGCTTTCTGAAAAACACTCTGTCTTGTAAAACTTATGGTGTTCATCAACAAGTCCAAGTTCTCGTTCACCGGTGGAACTGTTTGGTGCAAACAAGTTCTGCGTTACCGTTGTATCCTGGGGGACAGACGCTTCACGAAAAACTCCAGCACTAATCCGGGAGGAGGCGAATCCGTTTTAAGGAAATTGTGTTGAACACAAACCTCGGTTCATCTCTCAATTTTCCTTTGTTAGTTGTTGTAATCTGTAATAACACTTGTTAAATCTGAAATAACACTTGTTATATAACGAAAATTTTCATAACTACGGACCTGATAACTATTTAAGTCCTCAAATAGACCCTGATTGCACTAATCGAATATTAAAGTTAAACACTATGTTACTCGTTACTCGTACTCAGGTACGGGTGTTGGGTACTAGTATATATTTAGGTGTCAGGTATTTAAACATCTAAAATAAAGGATATGGGGACACTTCCCCAAATTCGGACACGAGTACGGGGATACGGCAATAAATTCCAACCGTCTCCCATCATTCGCTCCCCCATCGTCTTTCCCTCTCCCTAACACTAATTTCCTCTCTTTCTTCTAACAAATTTACAGCTAGTACAAATTCAAATCACCAGCCAATTTTATGCCTTGTTTGACTCCTATACCCCTCTCTATTCCATATTCCCTTCATCCGCCCAAACTCCAATCTCCAATCGACGTACCTTCGATTTCCAGCGACGGCAACAATGGGTGTTCCAGTGATGGCGTCGATGAGCTTTCAAGAGTTGGTCAAAGTACCCATTTGCAGTTGACATTGTCAAAGTACCCATACCCATACCAACGTCGTACTAAAAATATTTTTTCCCATTCCCAACACGTCCTCAAGAAGAAAATAAGTCACGACACGCTACAAAATGCAAAAGTACTGAAAATACACTCTAGGAACACTATACAATATGCACGAATCACGATACACGAATCACGACCAGAAAAGAAGTTAAAAACATTTCAACATAGGCATCGGACGAATTCCACGGACAAACCAATCGTCCGCGGTATCGTCCACAAAGAAGGTGCCAAAAGTCCGGACGATCCAATCGTCCACAACCGGTCAACCGCACGAAAGGTATCGTCTGCAGTATCATCCGCACGAAGTCAATAGCTCCCAGTAGTTGTGCGGACGAAAGCGAGGACGAATGCTTCTTCCGCAGGCTGCAGAAAACAGTTTTTCATGTACAAATTTGTACGTAAAAATTCCATTTCTGCACTAACTTTTTCCAAACCCAGAAAATGACTTTTTTACACTAAAACCAAGTAAGAAATGTGACCAAAACAATAATAAACACATAGGCAACAATCCTCTTCACGTCACACACGACACTTCAGAATGTGCTACGAGGACCATTTTCTACTCGTATAACACAACGAAAGTACACACTTTGTGACATTACGAGAAATGATTAACTTTAATGCACACACACAGACACTTCCCACCTTACGAGCTCAAGTACCTATTCAAGACATAAACGACAATAATTGTAACGGCCCTAACATTGGCCAAGTTAAGAAGGCTCAAGTATTTCAAGCACATGGTTAAAGCTTTAAATATCCGTCCTACATTGTATCCTCCCCCATGACCATGGACTCCACAATGTCGTTACAATCCCAATGATAAACTCAGTAGGTTAAGGCCCGCAAGACCCTCATAATCCGCAAGACCCACACACGATCCCTCGGAGTCTGCGTATTGGCATGACCCCCAGAATCCTCCACACTCACGCAGGATCCCTCGGCCACTGCCCATAACCACATCGCAGGACCCGATAATTCGCAAACAGCGCAAAAACCTCAGCATCTGCTAAAGTGGTTTATCACAATCACGAGATCTCACGGGATCTATACAGATCACGCTTCACAATATAATACGAATGAATCCTGCCATCTAATCCATTCTAAGTACGAACTCATAAAGGGGCGACGACTCAGTCTACCAAAACCAATTAGGACAACCCGACTCAACCGATTACGCCGCCGCCAAATAGTTCAATTATGTAAAGGCAAATGTCCAAGTTGGCAAATTCCAAGACCAAAAGGGTAGAAATCAATCCAATTCACCAAGTTTCCACACTTCACAATTTACACAATAAGCACCAACTCACAATTCAATTGATAGAGATGAATATAAGGGCAATTTATGCTTATAATTCTTAAGGAAGACAGAAAATATAATTACCAACATTGAATTACAAAATAGGGCAGAATCCAAGTATTGCCCCACTCAAAATTTAACTCAAAACTCCAGATTTTCTCTTTTTTCTTTCTTCTTTCTTCTTCCTTCTCCCTTTTCTTTTCAATTTTGGTAACCTCCCTAGAGTGCACAAATTCCAGTCATAACTTCTTCCATCATTCAATTCTATTTGCGTTTTAGGTCCCTCACTTCATACACAAGGTGCACTCAAGTCCTCACACAACCCCAAACATCATATAGGTTCATATAACACATAAACATTTTAAGTGACAATACCAATTAAACAATTAAGTCGTGCTAACATTTATAAATCATTAAAATCATGTCATGAAGTAAATAAAACACATACTCACATAAGCAAAAAAGTCACGGGTATTACAATTTTAATATCTTAGAAAAAAATCAAATTTCTTAAACAAAATTCCTAAATTTTATGTTATGAACATATCTAAAACAATTCAAGAATCTATAGCAGGGATAGTCTTAGTAGACAAGATACACCATACACCATGAGAATTTATGTGTTGGTGTCTTCTCTAATGCTTCCATCACCAACAATTGTACAGTTGGATATACCTATTTCTTATTTATTTTTATTTTTTTATCTTTGTTCTTCACTTACTAACAACAAACAAATAATTTCTTCAACCAATGCCTCCTGAAATCCACACAAATAATTCCTAAAAAAGTCGTAACGAGTGCACAAGGCTCCTTTATCAGTAGAGTCTAGGAAATATCTCGATATACTCAATTTTAATTTCTTTTTTTCATAAAGAGGTTGTTTACGAAATTCGAACTCGTAACCTAACAGTATAGCAAGTAAACACATCATTGCGTCAAGCACAACCGTAAATTAAATAATACTCCCTCTATTCCTAAATATAAGACTTTCATTACATTATGCGAAAATTAAGGAAGCAAAAAGTAAGATGTTTTTGTAATTAAAATATCAATGTCACTCTCTTAAATATGACTTGTATACTACTAATTCTATTTAAGAGAGTAATATTGACATTTTGATTCTTAATTTTTGCAACATGTAATGAAAGTCTTATATTTATGAATGGAGGTAGTAATAATATTAGTAGTAATTATTATTATTATGATAAATACAAATCATGAAACCTAAAGAACAGCAAACTGAAAAGCAGAAAACTAACATAGAACTTCACACATTCAATACTATAACATCCATGATCGTCCATCGGCTAATTTCACTGTTTAAAAATTAAAAATTATCCAAAGAAAGAAAAAACAATTCCCAAATTTCACTTAACCTAAGTAAATCAATGTTCCCAAATTGAAATTAAACAAAAAAATAATTAAATCATTGAGAAAATATAGCCATGTTGTCGGGCTATCTCGATCAAATCCATTTATCTTCCAGCTGGTTTATCTTCATCATTCATGATCTCCATACTTGTTTGGGTAATTATGGCGGAAAGTTACTAGCGGCTCCATCGCTCATCCTCCTTCCAAGAGACGAGAGAGATAATCGTCAAGTTGAATTGACAAGCCAGAATTCTCATTAAAAATGGTTGAGGGACGACAACACTTGTTAGACACATAAAAGGTAAACACTCGGGCTGTTATGTTTCAATTGTAATATTTATTGTAATTTTTTTATTATGTACTTTACATTTTAAATTGTAATTTCATTTAGGAGGTTTAGGTCATAAGTCCTCCTCCTATGTAAGTGTAATTTTGTTATTAATAAAACCGGTACAAGGTGGCTTTTTCTATATTTATTTCCAACTTAAACTTATAAAAAAATTTAAAAAAAAACACACAACCCGCCAAATCCACACAACCCACATGGCCCACACGTGACCCGACACACATTTGACGGGTTTGCCAAGCGGAGCGAGATGGGTTCGTCATATTCAGATTTGGACCCATCCCGCCTCGCCCCATTGACTGGTCAGCCACGCCTCGCCTCGCCCTGCCACTGTTCCTGGCCCGCCCTTAACTCGCCGGGTTAACCTGTTTACCATTGCTAGATCCAATGTACCACACGGTCCATGGTTCAAATAAGAATTTTCCTTTTCGGACACATTTGACAAAAAATACTAATATTAACCTCATAAATTCACTTACCAATGACAGAATGTCACTTGCTTATTTCTCCAGACTGGGATTTTGTAAAATCAAACACATTTTTTTTTTGAATGGAAAAACTGGATATCATTAATGAATAACAGAAAAGATGTGTGGTAGAAGAAAATACGGAGGATCTCCAAACCATTGAGACGAGGTCTTATACCTCATAGCATATTTAGTCAATACATCAGCAACAACATTACATGACCTATGAACATATTATATATTGGCTAGCCTAGCATTTTGAAGACTGTTTATAAGACTAACGAAAGACCCTATCAAGGACAAATCTTCGTCTTCATGGTGAACCCTGTGTATCAGAGACTGGCAATTGCTCTCTATGATGCACACTTGAAATACCTTGGAGATGGCAAATTTGACTCCTTCAAGAAGAGATAGGGCTTCCGCATGCTCCGGACTAGTCGAATGAGGAAGGTGGTTCGCAAATCCAGCAGTAAATGTACCCTCTTGATTACGGATAACGGCTCCGATGCCACCATTACCGTCTAGCCACGACTCATCAACATTTAGCTTAAACAAACTAGAGGCAGGACGACCCATCAACACATTTTTTTTATTTATTATTATTATTATATGATATGTCTTAATCTGGATTTTATTTTGTAAATTTATAAATTTCAAGAAAATCCATGTTTGAAACTAATTTTTTAATAGAGAAATCAAAGTATCAGAGTTTCTGATGTAAATCTAGGAAAAACAAACAAGGTGCAAAAAATCTGGGTAAAATCTCAGTTCCTAAATTGCCCTAAAAACATGCAGATCAAGTGAATTTTGTGCCAATAAAGAAAAACAAAAAAGGAAAAAAATGGTAAGTCGAAAGAACCTTGATATCGGGACGGAGATGGTTATGCCTTCTCTCCCCGTCACTTTTTTCCATCTCGCCCCTCTATCTTCTTAGCAATTGAAGCCCATTCTTTTTCACTCTAAAGCGCTTCACCAACTTAATCAGCTCTCTTAACATATACAAAAAGTAAATTATATATACACTCTCAATCTTGTACATATTTTACACACTAGCTTGATCACACATGTTATGCACATGAATAAATTTTTGCATAATTATCTAAAATTAATAAATATTTGTATTTTATGCAATGAACTTTGAAATTGAGTCATGGAGTGATTTCCGCCTGTCTATGGGTACATATGTTCTCATGTATAATGTGAGTTGTTCTCATTTTCTTGAAATAATTGCTAAAAATAAAAAATAAATTTTCTTCCACAATGCAATCAAGAGAAATACATAATAAAAATATATTTATATGATTATTTCGTATTTAATACATCTTTTATTATTAATTTTAGTTAAAAATATAGTTTCAGCATAAACTATTCTAAAAAAGCACCGGCAGCGGGGCTTTGCATGGGCCTGGCCCACCTTTTCTATTTCTGTCATGACATGGCACCCGAAGATGGTGGACAAACATTTTTGTCCAGAACGGAAGTCCCACTTCCGTCCCGGGTTGAGGACCCACTTCCGTCCTCGATGACGTGGAGGTTTTCTCCATGCGGATTGCCACGTCTGCGAGGACGGAAGTCTCCAGCAGAAAAAAACCTTCCAAAAACCCTAACTTGGTCCCGTGACTTTGAGGACGGAATTGCCACTTTCGTCCTCATGTTCCAGCCAATTTGCAGCGTCTAGTCACTTCTCACTTTTGCTTTTTTGACCATGCAAAGTTTTTGAACGGATTTGGCAATTTCGTGCGCATTTATGAGCGATTTTCAGAGACTTGTCCAATTCGAAAATAAATTTTACAATTTTCCCACCACATCTATAAATACCCCTCCAAACCTCTCCACAATCTACAATCTTCTCAAACCCATAAAAACCATATCCTCCTTAATACTAGCTTTTCAAAAATTTGTTTTTACAAAAACCCTATCCTAAATAATGGCCAACTTTCCCGAATTTATGCCAAAAGAAATGCGTAACAAATTCAGGGATGTTGATTTTACTAGAGAATGGCCAGCCGAATACGATGAGGCTTTAATAGAAATTTGTCATGATTTCAGTATACAGGGTTACCCTGGTGAAAAACGTTGGTCTGATTGCTTCAATGAAATTGTTTACGGAATTAATTCTGTGACCGGGGGACAATTCACAATTGCGATGATCGACGCAGGCCTAGCAAAACTGCGTAGGCGGTTTTGGGATTTCGAAGCGCTCACCCACAAATCATGGTTCAAGTACGACGGAAGGACGAACATTGTTGACTTGGACGGTGCTGAGGCCCAGTGGGAGGAATACGTTGGGGTAAGTTGCATGTAATTACGACACATTGTATTAACTCTAAGTTTTCATAACTAAATGTTTTGTTTATATAACTCTAATTTAGGCTAATCCAAGGGCTAAGCGGTACAGAAGGAGTGGCGAATTATTCTTTATCCTTCTCTGCCATATTTTTGGGTACGAAGGAAGAGGATTTGTAGACGAAGCTGAACAATGTTCAAGATATCCTGAAGAGGTAACTGTGGAGGCTCCCCCTGAATACCCGATGTCGGATGCATCGTGCAGCAACAGTAGTTCTTGGAAAATGATTGAGCATAAGTTTCAAAAGAATTAGGGTTTGAATAACCGGGACTTTGTATTCTTATATGTTCGATGTAAATTTATTTGTATGAATTTAATGGAATTCTCAGTTTTTTGATATTTGAAAATTCCGAAATGAGTAATATTTAAAAAACATTGAAAATAATAATTATAATATGAACACGTAGGGAAAAAATTTCTAGGACAAAGGGAGAGATTTTGAGGTGTTATTTATAGATTTAGTGCGAAAGTGTAAAATTAAGTTTTCGAATTGGACAAGTCTCTGAAAATAGGTCAGTAATGCGAACGAAACTGCAAGAAACCGTTCGGGAATTTCCGGCGAGGGGCATGGACAAAAAAGCAAAAGTGAGAAGTGACCCGACGTTGCCAATAGCCTACAATTTGAGGACGGAAGTGGCAATTCCGTCCTCAAATGCACGGGGGTCCAAGTTAGTGTTTTTGGGGGAAAGCCTATGCCGGTTGAGGACGGAAGTCCCTCAACCGGCAGAAGCTTTGCCCATTTGCTGCCAAAATCTCTATAAAATTCAATACCCTCCCATCCATTTTTCATACCCCAAACAACTTTGGACAATCAATTTGTTCTAAGCAAACCCATCATTCCTCAACCCCGATATTTCGTTTTGCTAAAAAAATGGCACTAGAATGTCCAATGAGATTGTATTTACATTTCGACCACAATATAGTGTACGAAAATGGTGGTTACCCCCGTTTCGCGGAGCCAAGCGAAAGAAGTTTCGAAGTTATACAAAGGATTTCATTCAGACAACTTTGCCATAGAATATGTCGGCGCAAAGGAGTCGAGCTTTCTAGTGTCAATGTTCGGCTAATAATGATTCGTCCATTCTTCATGCCGACGTTCAACATGGTGGCGTACGATGTTGTAAACCTTAACGAGGAAGAAGGTTTAGACACTTTGTGGGGCATCCAAACGGATTTCAAACTCCCAAGCGATTCATGTTGGTGCCCTGTTGGAACCTGTGCAAAGACATGCAGATAGCTTTGTAATACCAACAACAGAATTTGCACCGGAGCCACAATTTGTTCCGGAACCATTTTTTAGGAGCCAAATCTATTACCAACTATGCCCCCACCGTCTACTTACGAACCCTGTACCGATAATTCGGTCATGGATTCCTTGTGTCCAATATCCGACATTGACGGCGTTCCGGAAACGGAAGACGACTACGCCGACGATAGTACCGGAGACCACGAGGACGACGGGGTCGAGGAAGACGCAGAGGGGGTAGCGGGAGATGCCAACCCCGAAATCCAACAACAAACCGGTAGACCGAGCACTGAAGAGACGGTCCAAGAGCCTGAACCGACTCCCTCTAATTCCGCCCCGGCCATTCCATAATGGAATTTACTTTTTGTATATATTAAGAGAGCTGATTAAGTTGGTGAAGCGCTTTAGAGTGAAAAAATGGGCTTCAATTGCTGAGAAACTTTGGTGAGGATGTGTATATGATACAACCCAAAGTTTTTGTGGATCCAAATAATGTCAATAACGTATGTAAGTTAAACAAGTCCATTTATGGACTAATGCAAGCTTCTAGAAGGTGGAATCGACGTTTTGACGAAGTCGTACGTGAGTTCGGTTTTAAAAAAATATTGATGAACATTTTGTTTATAAGATGTTTAGTGGAACCTCGGTTGTGTTCTTAATCCTGTATGTGGATGACATACTAATTATAGGGAATGGCATTCCAACCTTAGAATCTGTAAATGTCTGGTTGTGGCAATGTTTCTCAATGAAGGATTTGGGTGAAGTCAGCTTCATCTTAGGGTCAAGATCTATAGAGATAGATCAAGTAGACTCATTGGTTTAAGTCAGAGTACGTATATAGACAAAGTGTTAAATCGGTTTAGCCTGCAAGAGTCAAAGAAGGGTCTTTGTCCTATAACACTTGGTACGATTATTTCAAGACAACAAAGTGCTAAGATACTGGATGAGAAAGAGCGCATGAGTGAGATACCATATGCTTCAGCAATTGGATATATCATGTATGTCATGTTGTGTACTCTCCCTGATGTCTTGTATGCTTTGATAATAACGAACATATACCAGTCTACATTTGGTAAGCGTCACTGGATAGCCGTCAAGAATATCCTAAAGTATTTGTGAAGGACTAAGGATACATTTTTAATCTATGGTGGGGGAGACGAGATCATTGTAAGTGGTTACACTGATGCTAGTTTCCAAACCGATAGAGATGGCTTTAGATCGCACTCTAGTTATGTATTTTGCCTCAATAGGGGGTGGTGTGAGCTGGAGGAGTTCAAAGAAGGCAACCGTTACAGATTCTACAACTGAAGAGACGGTCCAAACCATTAAGACGAGGTCTTATACCTCATAGCATATTTAGTCAATACATCACTAAACAACATTACATGACCTATGAACATATTATATATTGGCTAGCCTAGCATTTTGAAGACTGTTTATAAGACTAACGAAAGACCCTATCAGGGACAAATCTTCGTCTTCATGGTGAACCATGTGTATCAGAGACTGGCAATTGCTCTCTATGATGCACACTTGAAATACCTTGGAGATGGAAAATTTGACTCCTTCAAGAAGAGACAGGGCTTCCGCATTCTCCGGACTAGTCGAATGAGGAAGGTGGTTAGCAAATCCAGCTATAAATGTACCCTCTTGATTACGGATAACGGCTCCGATGCTACCATTACCGTCCAGCCACGACCCATCAACATTTAGCTTAAACAAACTAGAGGCAGGACGACCCATCAACACATTTTTTATTATTATTATATAATATGTCTTAATCTGGATTTTATTTTGTAAATTTATAAATTTCAAGAAAATCCATGTTTGAAACTAATTTTTTAACAGAGCAATCAAAGAATCAGAGTTTCTGATGTAAATCTAGGAAAAACAAACAAGGTGCAAAAAATCTGGGTAAAATCTCAGTTCCTAAATTGCCCTAAAAACATGCAGATCAAGTGAATTTTGTGCCAATAAAGAAAAACAAAAAAGGAAAAAAATGGTAAGTCGAAAGAACCTTGATATCGGGACGGAGATGGTTATGCCTTCTCTCCCCGTCACTTTTTTCCATCTTGCCCCTCTATCTTATCACAATTGAAGCCCATTTTTTCACTATAAAGCGCTTCACCAACTTAATCAGCTCTCTTAATATATACAAAAAGTAAATTATTTATACACTCTCAATCTTGTACATATTTTACACACTAGCTTGATCACACATTTTATGCACATGAATAAATTTTAGCATAATTATCTAAAATTAATAAATATTGTATTTTATGCAATGAACTTTGAAATTGAGTCATGGAGTGATTTCCGCCTGTCTATGGGTATATATGTTCTCATGTATAATGTGAGTTGTTCTCATTTTCTTGAAATAATTGCTGAAAAAATAAATAAATTTTCTTCCACAATGCAATCAAGAGAAATACATAATGAAAATATATTTATATGATTATTTCGTATTTAATACATCTTTTATTATTAATTTTTAGTTAAAAATATAGTTTCAGCATAAACTATTCTAAAAAAGCACCTGCAGCGATGCCTTTTCAAATAACTTTTTTTTGGGCTTATATTATGCCATAAGTTGGGTTAACGAGAAATTGAGAACATATCAGTACTAGCTTATTTTTTTAAGCTAATTTTGGGATGTAATAATATCTTTTATTTGATAGTAAATGGTCAAACTCAATTATCTTTTAAGGTTAATTAAGTTTGAGAAACTCTCTCCGACAATTCAACCAAACATTTTTTATCTTATAAAGCAACACTAGTTAGCCAGTAAAGAATAATACTAAATTTATCATTTACCCCAAACATTTCTTTGGTAAGAAATCTAAAAAGTATATATTGGCCAACTTACCAATGACTCACTCATTAAGATCGTACCGAAACCGTGGACTGAGAGACCGTATGACCTCTCATTTAGCCCAAAAAATTATTCTCGTGCATAACTTGTGTTCTTAAGTTAGTGTGTATTTCCTAAAAAAGCTAGTGTGTTTGTGTTTATATATATTAGCCTAATGACCCGTGCTATATACGGGAACAAATTTAATTGTTAAGAAAAAATATTAAATATCATAAAAGTGAAAAATGATAATATACACTGATATTTCGACATGGGAGGGAACATTCAAACGTACAAGGGCCACTTGTCGTGAAAGGTTTTAAACAAATTCATGTTATTGACTATGATGAAACCTTTTCCCCTATAGTTATGTTCAAATATATTCGGATCTTACTTGCAATAGCAGCATACATGATTATGAGATCTGGCAAAAAGATGTCAAAACAATTTTCCCCAACAGAAACTTTGGTGAGGATGTGTATATGATACAACCCGAAGTTTTTGTGGATCCAAATAATGTCAATAACGTATGTAAGTTAAACAAGTCCATTATGGACTAATGCAAGCTTCTAGAAGGTGGAATCGACGTTTTGACGAAGTCGTACGTGAGTTCGGTTTTAAAAAAATGTTGATGAACCTTTTGTTTATAAGATGTTTAGTGGAACCTCGGTTGTGTTCTTAATCCTGTATGTGGATGACATACTAATTATAGGGAATGGCATTCCAACCTTAGAATCTGTAAATGTCTGGTTGTGGCAATGTTTCTCAATGAAGGATTTGGGTGAAGTCAGCTTCATCTTAGGGTCAAGATCTATAGAGATAGATCAAGTAGACTCATTGGTTTAAGTCAGAGTACGTATATAGACAAAGTGTTAAATCGGTTTAGCCTGCAAGAGTCAAAGAAGGGTCTTTGTCCTATAACACTTGGTACGATTATTTCAAGACAACAAAGTGCTAAGATACTGGATGAGAAAGAGCGCATGAGTGAGATACCATATGCTTCAGCAATTGGATATATCATGTATGTCATGTTGTGTACTCTCCCTGATGTCTCGTATGCTTTGATAATAACGAACATATACCAGTCTACATTTGGTAAGCGTCATTGGATAGCCGTCAAGAATATCCTAAAGTATTTGTGAAGGACTAAGGATACATTTTTAATCTATGGTGGGGGAGACGAGATCATTGTAAGTGGTTACACTGATGCTAGTTTCCAAACCGATAGAGATGGCTTTAGATCGCACTCTAGTTGTGTATTTTGCCTCAATGGGGGTGGTGTGAGATGGAGGAGTTCAAAGAAGGCAACCGTTACAGATTCTACAACTGAAGTTATATAGCTGCATCATACGCTGCTAAGGAGGCAGTTTGGATTCGAAAGCTCATTGTTGAACTTAGTATGGTGCATAGCATTGCGAATGCAGTTGATCTCTATTGTGACAAAAATGGGGCCATATCTCTGTCAAAGGAACCACGATCTCACCAAAGGTTAAAAATATACTCAGGCGATATCACCTAATCCGAGATATTATTGATAAGGGTGATGTAAAGATTTGCAAAATACATATGGACGATAATATCGCTGACCCGCTAACACATCAGTAACATGATCGTCCTACTTGTAGCATAGGTATTCGATAGTAAGATGACTGGTCTTGGAGATAGTTCTTATGTACAATATTCACTAAAAGGGCAAGGTTGTTGTCTTTAGTACAAGTGGGAGATGTATCTTATATTTTTTATTGTGATGAAATATTAAAGGCAAAATTCCATTATTATATTGTATTACTACTGTGTAATTGTATTAAACATAATAACGTCCTTTGAGAGCTATTGTAATTGTTGCATTGAACTATTCTAAATGTCCCTAACCGATCATTATTGTGGAATGCTTAGGACAATAATAATGTGTTGAGACTAGTGTGTGTCGTGATTGATATTGGATATTTAATAAACACATGGGTATGTGATATTGATTATCATAATACTAGACTGACCCGCTATAAGAACACTTCATGAATTGTTATAAAAATGTCAATAGTGTTTCTTATAATGATTTTGTTTGTATTTGAATCATTCGACTTGATATCACACAAGATTTCTTACATGGCTAATGGTATGCTTTGATGGTGTCAAATGCCATCTGTAACTAGATGGGCTATAAATGCATTTGTTGGATGTATTTATGAACCATGTGTATGATGATGTATGATAGATAGAGGATTTTCCCTCCAATATAACATCAGTGCTATCTTGGGCCCCTTGATGGAGTGAGACTAATTCATGAGCATGAATAAATGAATTAATATGAGATAATAATGTCATTTGATTAGTCTACTCGCAAATCAATAAACTGAATGAATAACTATACAAGTGTGACATTATCCATTACTTGTGTTCAATCTAGATATCGAGGAAAAATGGATTAATACAAAAGGCCATAACAGTGATTACTTGAATCACCAGAATATTTGTCAATTAGGAGTAATGTTGTGTTGCTATATACCTCTAATTACTGTTGACAATTGTTGTCACGACCAACATAATAAATATCTAATGGGTCACACATTATAATCAATTGGATTGAGCTTGTTGGAATTTACATTTGATATATGTGCTCCAATTGGATTGGGCCGACCATTACCAATACTCGATTGGTCAAACAGACCCGGTTGAACCGGTTTGTTGAACTGGATCTGATATGTTGAACCGAAAAACAGGTCCAAGAACCGGTTTGAACGAGTTAAAAACCGGATGTGAGTTGTGTGTGTGTGTGTAGTGGGAGTCATGTAGGAGCAAAAAGAGGGGAAAGTGACTTAGTGAGTGAATTAATTTTCATCCCACAATGCACTTCTAACTCTACATAATACTCTCCTAGACTGTCCAATTTCCTAGAGAAATACGTCACCAAGAACATCAAAAGTTAGAAGAAAAAATAGATTTTTCGCTTCTTTCTTTATCGGGTTTTAACTTGAACCAATATACCAAATTTTTGTAGATTTGTATTTAACCTTTGGAGTTCTCTGACAAGCATTAGAGACAAGAAGTACAAGTTCAAGTTGATCGTGTGGATAACGCAAGAGACAGGAGTCAATTAAATCGGTTGCTGTTGGTGATTCCAAAAGCAAAATCTAAAAGAAATCGTTTATGTTAATTACGTAATATAAGGTAAATATCCTATTTCAAAGTTCGTTGGTTCTTACTCGTGAATGATCCTGTTATAAACGGATTCTGCATTTTTACTTTTCACGGCATTTTCTTTAGGGAATCCGAATTTCTTTCTTTCATTTGCCACCATCAAGAATTTGATACTGAGGAAGAGGTGTTGTGGAAGCATGCATGATGCAACTTCAAAAGATACATAGGAATGCAATCATAACTTGATCAAGACAATTGGAATCATGAATGAAAGTCTCATTTCTGCATCAACATTTAAGATGGGCTCCAAAAAGGGCTCCAAAAAAGGGTGAAAATTCTCTATCCCTATTTCTGTCCTCATCCTTGTCCCCAACCAATCCGAATTTACTATATAAATATTTTTTCCAATTATAAATACACAGAGTAAATTGTGATTGGTTGGGGACAGGGATGGGGACATGAACGGGGGCAGAGGATTTTTTGCCCCAAAATATGGATATTAATATATAAAAAAAATGGGCTTTAGAATGGAAAATTGAATTGAATAATGAAACCAAAATTTACTTACTTAACCAATGAAGCTGTGATTTTGTCTTATGCTTCAGGAGTAACCAATGTGACATTGACATGCATAACTGGAAGAAATAATATCAAGAAACTTAGCTCAACGTAGTCAAAATTAAAATTGAATGGGATACAAAAGGCAATAGCAATTCAAAATAGAAAGAAACATTTTTAATCAAACCCTTTAGGAGGAACAGGGATGTATTGCAACTAGAGTAAACATCCTCTATGAAAGGAAAGAATAAGAGACAGGGATGTATGGGTTAAAGATAATAATGAAGAGTTCGTTTCCAACTCTAACTATAGATAGATTTGAATAGAGACATTGTTCAAGCCAAATACTCAAAACTCTAACGATTTATGGTTATCTACTGAAGAAAATTAGTTCAAGCCAAATACTAAAGTTTTTTTTAAATAAAATTAGTTCACCTAGTCATTTATTTTTATATTGAACTTGAACCTTCTCACTAAACTTTTTTTCTCTTTAAAAGAGTAAAAATTGGTCACATTGATCGAACCATGTTATTTTTAGAGTATCATTTATTAAGTTGGAATTTTCCCAATGAATGAAATGCATTATTTTCTTTTCAGATTTTTAAATTAAACAATTATTTTCCCAAGAAATCTATCTATATTTTTATTAAGAACATGTTTTCAGTTTCAACCAATCACAAACATTCACAATCCCACGTGTAATTTTTTGAAATTTTCTACTTTTAATTAGTTTAAAAAATATAAATGGCTGAAATAAAAATCAATGATGTAACTTGATATCTTTTACTTATTCAAATGAAATTGTTAATTTTAATATTTTTAATGATTCTTTATTTTTTCCAATTCTATTTTATTCTTTTCTCTTTTCAATACTATTCAAGATCCCACATTCAAAATTTATGAAGTTTTTTAAATTTGACAACATTATAAATAAAGTGGTTGAGAATGATTTTTATTGAACTCGTTGTCAAGAAGGTCGTGGGCCAGTGGGGCAGGCCTTGACCTGCGACCGGGAGGTCACAGGTTCGACACCCGCCTCCTACGTGAGGCAAATAAAATTCTCTAGGAGAGAATTAAGGTGCTTACCAAAAAAAAAAAAAACTTTTTCTTTAAAAAAATTAAAAGCTTTAAAAATGAACTTTGTTAATCGAACCATGTGATTTTTAGAATTTTCAATTAAACAAATATTTTTCCAAGAAAATTATCATCCTGACCTTGAGCCGTCATTGAAAGAAACCCTTGAAGAAATAATCGTTAGACTTAAAAGTCATTCAAGGAAATGAAAGAATAATCGCATGACTTAGGCAAGCTAATAAACTAATTTTGAATTTTCTAATTAGTATAAAAGATTTTGATTGGTTGAATAATTTTGTATCCATTAAATTAAAAGTAAGCTTGACATATTTGGCTTATTCAAATTAAATTATATATTTTAATATTTTTAATGGTTTTCTATTTTTCCTATTCTAATTTTTTCAATCTAAATTGCTTTTCAATTTTTTCATTACACTAGTCAAAGTTTTTTCCAAAGAAAATTGGTTTACCGAACCATTTAATTTTCTGTTGAACCCGCAAGCGAGCGTGCTCATTAAATATTTTTGCATTAAAAGAGTCAAAACTAAAAAAAAAAAAAAAGTTTAGTTAATTGAGTCATTTAATTCTTATCGTACCATTAACTGAATTAGAATTTGCCTAATCAATTTGAGAGGCGGACTTTATTTGTTTTTCGGATAGATCATATTTTACTTATTCAAAATAAATTATATATTTTAATATTTTGAATATTTTTTAATTTTCCTATTATAATCTTTTCTTGTACTTTTTGATTTCAATATTATTCAAGACCATACATCGAAAGTGTATAAGTTTTTTGAAATTTGACGACACTATAAATAAAGGTAGTGAGTATGATTTTTTTTTTTGAATGAATTTGTTGAGTTGCTTTTTAGTCTATTAAATTGAGTGAGTAATCTAATTTTCTTTTTAAGTTTTTCATTCTAAAAGTCAAAGTTTTTTTCAATAAAATGGTAGAAACTTCAAAAAATAAACTTTAGTTGACCAATTCATTTAATTCTTATTGTGACATTAAATGAGTTGAAGTTTTCCCAATAAATTGGAGACATATTATTTTTGGGATGGTTCATTTAAACCGTTAATATTTTCAAGAAAACTTACAACGTTGACCTTGAGCAATCTTTGAAAGATTATTTTTCTCTTGCCATAACTGTTTTTTTTTTATATTTTTTCATATAAATACAAAATTTTCAAATTTTTTATTTTTTCTATATAGATCGGTTTGAAAAAACCAAATAAAAATATCAGTTTAGAGTATCATTTAATATTTTATTAACAATTAAATTTGTTTCCGTACATAGCATAGGTCATTAGTCTAGTCTATCAATATTTATATTACAGAACCTGTTTTCAGTTTCAACATATCAAAGACATAGAAATCCAACGTGGAATATTCTAGAAGAGTTTAGATCAATTAAATTAATTAGAAACTCTGTATCATGAGGTATCAGCCTTACCCAATAGAATAATACCTCATTGACATAAGTTTTAAATTTTGGATTGAGATGAATTTTCATCTTTTCGTAATTATATATAATGTACAAAATATTTAATTATATATAATGTACAAAATATTATGAAATGGATGGAATTCTAGAGTGAATTCCACCACAAAACTAGAATATAATATAAAGATGAAGTAGACAAGACACAAGAGATAGGAGAAGTATTTCTATATTATTTCTTGAGTCCCTTTTACATCAAAATAAGCCCTCTATATATAGGGTTAGAAAATGTAGGTTATTAAACCTTTCATAAAGGGTAGATAATGGAGCTTGAATGGTAGGTTATGGACTTCTTGTAACTCCTCTTTCAATAGAGAGTTAAGGTATCCATAATGTTGAAGGGGTTATGGAATAAAGACTCCAACCTTAATATTTTCATAACACTCCCCCCTTTGGAGTCCTTAATAAGAATATGCCTCGTTAAAACCTTACTAGAGTAAAAACCCCAGTGGGAAAAAAAAAACTTCTCTAGTGAAGGAAAAAGAGTACATCATTCTTTATATTTTACTCCCCCTGTTGACTAGATCCCTTAAGATCTCTGCACCGACGTATGCCAATTTTATAAATCAACTTCTTAAAAGTTGAAGTCGGTAATGTCTTAGTAAACAAATCTGCCAGATTTTTACATGACTGAATTTGTCGCACTTCAATTTCACCTTTCTTTTGAAGTTCGTGAGTAAAGAAGAATTTAGGTGAAATGTGTTTTGTTCTATCTCCCTTGATATATCCTTCACTCAATTGAGTTATACAAGCTGCATTATCCTCATACAATATTGTAGGGATTTCTTTCTCAAAAGATAAATTACTATTCTCTCGAATATATTGAATCAATGACCTCAACCACACACATTCTCGACTTGCTTCATGAATAGCTATTAATTCAGCATGATTTGAAGATGTGGCTACTATAGACTGTTTTGTATAACGCCATGATACAGCAGTCTCGCCACAAGTAAATAAATAGCCAGTCTGAGAACGTGCTTTATGAGGATCAGATAAATAACCCGCATTTGCATATCCAACCAATGCTGGTTTTGATTCCTTAGAATAAAATAATCCGAGATCTATTGTTCCTTGGAGATACCGAAGGATATGTTTAATTCCATTCCAATGTCGTCGAGTAGGAGAAGAACTATATCTTGCAAGTAAATTTACTGCAAATGATATATCATGACGAGTATTATTTGCAAGATACATTAGTGCACCAATAGCACTAAGATATGGTACTTCAGGACCAAGTAGTTCTTCATCTTCCTCTCGTGGTCGGAAAGGATCTTTAGTAACATCTAATGAGCGGACGACCATTGGAGTGTTTAAGGGATGTGACATATTCATGTAGAATCTTTTCAAGACTTTCTTAGTATATGTTGATTGATGAATAAGGATTCCATCTTCTACATTATCAATTTGTAAACCAAGACAAAATCTGGTTCTCCCAAAATCCTTAATCTCAAATTCTTTTTGTAAATAATCTCTTGCTTTAAGAAGCTCTTCAGGAGTCCCAATGAGATTAATATCATCAACATATATTGCAATTATAACAAAACCTGATTCCAATCTTTTAATGAAAACACATGGACAAGTTGGGGTCATTCTTGTATCCGTCTTTTAATAAACTCTCACTTAGGTGGTTATACCACATTCTTCCAGATTGCTTTAATCCATACAGGGACTTTAGCAATTTAATAGAATACTTTTCTCGAGTGCTTGACTTACATGTTTCAGGCATTCTAAATCCTTCAGGGATTTTCATGTAAATTTCAGTATCCAGATTCCCATACAAATATGCAGTAACTACATCCAAAAGACGCATATCGAGATTTTCATGCACTGCCAGACTTACAAGGTATCGGAATGTAATCGCATCAATTACAGGAGAATAAGTCTCCTCATAGTCAATACCCGGTATTTGCGAAAAACCTTGTGCTACTAGTTGTACTTTATATCTCACGACTTCATTTTGTTCATTCAGTTTTCGCAAAAATATCCATTTATAACCAACGGGTTTTGTCCCTTCCGGTATTCAGACTACAGGTCCAAAAACCTCACGTTTAGCAAGTGAATCTAATTCCGATTGTATTGCTTCTTTCCATTTTAACCAATCCGGCCTACGCCGACATTCTTCTATTGATCTTGGTTCAGGATCTTGATCATCACTTAGAATATCTACTGCTACATTATATGCAAAAACATTATCCATAATCGTATTCATACGATTCCAATTTTTGCCAGTAGCAAAAAAATCTACGGATTTTTCCATGTTTTCATTAATCTTAGATACATGAACCATTGGATCAATAATTTCTTGGTTCGTTCTTACTAATTCTTTCGGAGTATTACTTTGATCATTTAATCCTTCTATTTTTTCGAGGATTTTTATCTTTAGAACCAATGGGTCGGCCACGCTTCAGGCGTGTTTTGGAATCTGTAGCTATAGAGCTTATACTTTGTCCTGCAGGGACATCTATTCGCATAGTAGCATCTATAGCCAGAATATGAGATTTGGTAATTCTTGTAAAGTCGGAAAAAGCATCAGGCAACTGATTTGCAATTCATTGCAAATGAATTATTTTCTGAACTTCAAGTTCACTAGTGCCTGTCCGTGGATCCAAATGATTTAATGCTGATGTTTTCCATGTAATTTCATTCTTTTGTTGTTGATTTTCTCCCCCCCCCCCCAATGTGGGGAACATTGTCTCATCAAAGTGACAATCAGCAAACCTACCAGTAAAGACATCGCCTGTTAATGGCTCAAGATATCTGATAATGGAAGGAGAATCATATCCCACATATATTCCAAGTCTTCTTTGAGGACCCTTTTTTGTACGCTGATTTGGAGCAATAGGGACATAAACTCCACACCCAAATATTCTCAAATGAGATATGTTCGGCTCAGAGCCAAACGCCAAATGTAGAGGAGAATATTTCTGATAACTAGTTGGCCTTATGTGAACTAGTGTCGCTGCATGCAAAATAGCATGACCCCAAACTGATATTGGGAGCTTTGTTCTCATCAACAAGGGTCTAGCAATCAACTGTAGTCGTTTAATGAAGGATTCTGCCAATCCATTTTGTGTATGAACATGTGCTACAGGATGCTCAACTGTTATACCAGTTGACATGCAATAAGCATCAAATGTATGAGAAGCATATTCACCAGCATTATCTAAACAAATTCTCTTGATAGGATAATCTGGGAATTGTGCCCTTAATCTAATTATTTGAGCAAGTAACCTCGCAAATGCCAAGTTGCGGGTTGATAATAGGCAAACATGCGACCATCGGGTAGATGCATCAATTAAGACCATAAAATATCTGAAAGGTCCACATGGTGGATGAATAGGTCCGCATATATCACCATGAATTCTTTCCAAGAATGCAGGAGATTCAACTCCTACTTTTGATGGTGATGACCTAACTATTAATTTTCCTTGAGAACAAGAACCACATTTGAATTCACTTGAACTTAATATCTTATGACCTTTTAATGGATGGCCATGCGAATTTTCAATTATTCTTCGCATCATTATGGATCCAGGATGACCCAATCGTTCATGCCAAATTATAAAGTTATCTGGATTAGTAAACTTCTGGTTTACTAAATGATGCATTTCAATAGCACTAATTTTTGCATAATACAAGCCAGATGAGAGAGATGGTAGTTTCTCAAAAACATATTTTTTGTTAGAAATGTTTGCAAAAATACATAGAAATTCTGCATTTTGATCATTCATCGTTTCTGCGAATATCTCTAAAACTTAATAAATTTCTCTGAGACTTTGTAGAAAATAATGCATTTTGAATGACCAACATAGTTCCTTCAGGTAAAAATATACAAGCTCTTCCGGAGCCTTCTATTAATTTTGCACTACCATTTATGGTTTGGACACTAGTTTCTCTCATATTTAAAAAAGAAAATTATTTCTCAGTTTTAAGTATTGTGTGTTTTGCTCCACTGTCAATAGGACATATATCACTATCTCCAATCTTTAATCCAGAAGAGGGAACAATAGCCATTTTCCTTCAATGCAAAATTAAAATAATAAATTTGAAGGAAATAAAATACTTTTATTCATCGTAGTACAAATGTACTATTTATTACAAAAAGGAACTAGTAAAAAAAGAGAACTTGAATAAAACAAAATTACTTAATTAACTGAAATGAAAGATAGACATAATAAACTAAAACTGAAAATAAAATTTTAAATCTTATGGACTATTCCATATTAAGTCTTCTGGACTGTTCCATCACCAATAAGGTGATCTATCTTTTCCCTCCGGATGTTCAAAGAAATCAGCAACATCCAAGTGTGTCACATCAACAGACATATCATTCATATAATCATCATCATCATCATTAGTATTCTTTTGGGAAGTGTAATTTTCCTCAACACTCTTGGCTTTCTTTTTAATTGATGCTTGATAAAGATCAATGAGGTGCTTAGCTGTACGACAGGTACGAGCCCAATGACCTTCCATTCCACACCGATAACAAATTTCTTCACGATCTTGTGGATCAATATCTTTCCCTTTTTTCTTATCATTTCTTTTCACGGTTGAGGAACCATCCTCATTATTATTATAATAGGGAATGCTTTTACCTCGTCCACGTCCACGACCTTGACCACGACCTCTTCCACGGTTATAAAATCTAGTCGCATTCACTTCAGGGAATGGAGTGGAACTAGTAGGTCGAGATTCATGATTTTTCATCAATAACTCATTATTTTGTTCAGCCACAAGAAGACAAGAAATCAAATCAGAATACTTTGTAAAACCTTTTTCTTGATATTGTTGCTGTAGGAGCAAATTCGAGGCATGAAAAGTGGTAAATGTCTTTTCTAGCATATTAGCATCACTAATATCTTCTCCACATAATTTCATTTGAGAAGTAATTCTGAACATGGCTGAATTATACTCACTAATAGACTTAAAATCCTGGAGTCGTAAATGTGACCAATCATATCGTGCCTTTGGAAGTATGACCATCTTCAGGTGGTCATATCTTTCCTTCAAATTAGTCCACAAAGTAAGTGGATCTTTCACCGTAAGATACTCCGCCTTCAAATCCTCATGAACGTGACGGCGGAGGAAGATCATAGCCTTAGCACGATCTTGGTTTGATGCTATGTTATTTTCTTTGATGGTGTCTCCAAGACCCATTGAATCAAGATGAATTTCAGCATCCAATTTCCATGACATAATTTCTCCCGGTGATCTCAAGCGCTACAAAATCAAGCTTAGCAAGGTTAGCTATAAAAATAAACTTTAACAAAAAAATAATCAACTTACTTTAACCTCCTTTTGATATAAGCCTCAGATGTAATATAGAAATTATTAACCGAATTATTTTTCTTAAACTAAAGAGACTTCGTGCTGATAACGTATTATGAAATGGATGGAATTCTAGAGTGAATTCCACCACAAAACTAGAATAGACAAGACACAAGAGATAGGAGAAGTATATCTATATTATTTCATGAGTCCCTTTTACATCAAAATAAGCCCTCTATTTATAGGGTTAGAAAATGTAGGTTATTAAACCTTTCATAAATGGTAGATAATTGAGCTTGAATGTGTAGGTTATGGACTTCTTGTAACTCCTCTTTCAATAGAGAGTTAAGGTATCCATAATGTTGAAGGGGTTATGGAATAAGGACTCCAACCTTAATATTTTCATAACACAAAACCATTTAAATATTGAAAGAATATGTAGGTAGATAAAAGAAAGGCAGCCGCTAATGACACTCCACATTTTGTTAACGACACTCCGTTAAATTATTTTTTTAAATTGACACTTTTACCTATCATCTTCTTTGTCGCATCATGATTTAAAATTTTTCCAATAATTATCTTTACATTATAATATCCTTAATAAAATTAATTTAAGACAAAATCAAAATTCTTCCTTCCCTCTTCTTTTCTTTATGCAACTTTATTTCAATAGGCAACGAAACAATTCAACCAAGACTTGAAACCTGAAAAATTGAAGTTCTTTCCCTCATTCTTGATGAATTTTATGTTGACACAGGTTGAATTCATTGTTTAGGCTGATGGAGGATCCAAGTTTGTTTGCTTTGGAACGCAACAACAGAACACGAAGGCAAAACGCAAAATATTCGATTTGTTTTTTTTTAAAATTAAATGAAGTAGGAAAAAGAACAATGAAAAATATTCAATTATTCATGAGGGAAGTGAGGTGAACGAAAACATCCACATCCAAGGGAAAAAGAGTCGATGATGAACTTTTTGCTGAATTCGTTGGTAAATTACTATCATCTCCAAGGTTGTTAAAATCGCGATTTTACATAGACTCGAAACAAGGGCGTAGAATCGTAAAATAAATCGTACCAAAAAATTAAAAAAATATATTTTATGTAAAATAATAATAAGTAACATATAAATCATATCATATTGTCCAACAATATGAGAAAAATCCATAAAACATAGTTTTCACAAGTTTTTTCAAAAAACAATAACGCAACAAAGTTCACAATAAAGCATTTACAAGTATTTCAAAATATAAAAACGCGACAAAACATAGTTATTAACTTATAAATCTTTCAAACGATCAAAATGAATAAAAACACGTTATAAGTTTATGATCTAATCGAGCAATTCATTTAAAGACTTGAGTTTCGAACCACCATCACTAGCATCATCCTCTATATCATTTCCTCCTTCATCAAACTCATCATCATCATCATCATGAGGAAGCTCTAAATCGTCAAAGAATGCATCTATAGCACCAACAGTAGCATCACCTCCAAATTCAACATTGTCTCCTTCTTCCAAATCCAACTCAGAATTCTCATTAACAATCCAATCATCATCCGAAGAAAAGTATCGAAGTTATATTCATTCGACTTTCGAACTCGCTTCAACATTGTTTTTTTGGTGACATTATAGAACACATATAGAAATTAAATAGTTTCAATTTAGAGATTTTTTTGTAGATACTATTAAGTGATTTTAAAATATATGGAGCCACTCGAAATGAGAGGCTATGTTACGCATGTCACTTTAAGCATGCATAAAGCCGACCTTGGTAGACTCGGTAGAAACGTACGTTTTTATGATTCGATTCTACGATTCTACCCCGTTTCTACCAGATTGCGATTCTACTCCTGATTCAACACGTTTTGCTTATGTAGAATCGTAGAATCGTGCGATTCTAAGAGTTAACTCGCGATTTTAACAACACTGATCATCACAATTGTCCAACAGAATGTTGGTACACTGTAATGGAACTGAATATAGAAACTCATTCCAAGCAGAATTTGTCATATCCTGTCTCCGGAATTCGGACATGGCAGTGTCTCATTGTTGCTAGCGAAAGTAAAATGGAAAGAAAATTACTAAGTTATTGTATCAGAATATGTTTAAGTTTTCAAAAGAGAAATAACATAAACAGTAAATGATCAAGTCTAGATGGATTATGCATCACTCGTCGAAGGACCCTTCCCAACTCTCGTTCTCATAGTAGTGCTCCTCCTCATAATCACCTGCACAAATAAGAGAATGGACTAAGTTTCGGTGCTCAATATGATCCACGTAATCCCTGTACAACATAGCATTAATGTAAACAAGAAACCAAATGGTTTTCCCATTCCCAACACGTCCTCAAGGAGAAAGCAACTGACGACACGCTAAACAATGCAAAAGTACAGAAAATACACTCTAGAAACATTGTACAGTAGGCAAGAATCAAGATGCACAAATCACGACACGAAAAGAAGTTAAAACCAATCGTCCGCGGTATGGTCAGCAGAGAAAGTGCTGAAAGTCCGGACGATCCAATCGTCCGCAACCGGTTGACCGCAGCTACACGCAGACGAAACGTATGGTCTGCAGGTGCGTCCACGGTATGGTCTGCACGAAGTCAGTACCTCCCAGTAGTTGTTCGGACGATCATGTGGACGAAAGCGAGGACAAATGCTTCGTCCACAGGCTGCAGAAACCAGTTTTTCATGTACAAATTTGTACAC
The DNA here is from genome assembly GCA_026122235.1 of Vinca minor. Lineage (NCBI taxonomy): Eukaryota > Viridiplantae > Streptophyta > Magnoliopsida > Gentianales > Apocynaceae > Vinca > Vinca minor. The sequence goes on along the minus strand of JAOCZM010000241.1, from coordinate 7,265,528 downwards.
AAAAATCCCATTTCTGCACCAACTTTTCCCAAACCCAGAAAATGACCGTTTGACACAAAAACCAAATAATAAATGTGACCAAAACAAAAATAAACACATAAGCAACAAATTAGCCAATTAACCATCATCTGCACGTCACACACGACACTTCGGAATGTGCTACGAGGACCATGTTCCACTCCCATAACACATTTTGTGACATTACGAGAAATGTTTAACGCTAATATACACACACCCACACACACATTTCTCAGATTACGAGCTCAAGTATCTATTGAAGACATAAACAACAATACCTGCAACGGCCCTAACATTGGCCACGTTAGGAAGGCTCAAGTATTTCAAGCAAATGGTTTGATATTTAAAGATACATCCTACATTGTATCCTCGCCCATCACTATGGACTCCATAACACCGTTATATTCCCAATGATAAATTCATCAAGTAAAGCCCCGCAAAACCCTCGAAATCCGCAACACCTATGCGGGATCCTTCAGATTCTACGTATTGGCATGACCCTCAGAATCTGCAACATTCACGCAGGATTCTTCAGCCACCGCCTATCTCCACCTAGCTGACCCGGTAATCCGCAAACAACGCAGGAACCTTAGCATCCGCCATAAACACGAGATCTCATGAGATCAATCAGATCACGTTTCACAATAAACTACGGATGAACACTACAAAAAAAACTATCTGTTATGACGAACTTTTCGTGACGAAGTCATTTTTCGTTACGAAAAGTTGACCTTTCGTAACGAAAAAAAATTTCGTTACTAAAAGTAGTAGTTTCGTTACGAAAGGTCTACCTTTCCTAACGAAAACACATTTTCGTCACGATAGGTATAACTTTTCGTGACAAATACCTTTTTCGTTACGAAAGGTCAACCTTTCCTAACGAAACAAAAATTTGTCACGAAAAGTTTCGTCTTAAATTTTTTTTTTTTTTTTTTTTTTAAGAATATACATATATGTTGATATAATTTAGAATATAATTTTAATTTTTATATTAGTTTAGTCTTTATATTAAAAGTATTACTAAAAAATAGTATATATGCAACTAGAATAATTTTATTCTGATTTTTTATAACAACTTAATACACAAATACATTGACGAAAATGTATTAATTTTAATTTTATTCATAAAAAAAAAAAAAAATCACCAAACAAAGAGAAATTAAAATAATTAAAGGTTCAAAATACAAAACTTCATTATAATAAATATAATATGAACACTAAGTAACAAATGACTTGGGGCTCGTGCTCGGCTCCAATGGGTGAATTGGGGCACGGCTCGGAACCGGTTCGGCTCGGCTCCATGGCTTAAAATTTTTTTGTAAAACTTTTAGTAACGAAATATTTCGTCACTAAAGGTCACATTTCCTAACGAAATTCTTTTGTTACTAAAGACCTTTAGTAACGAGTATACTTATTCGTTAGGAAAGACCTTTAGTGACGGGGCTCTCAGGACAAACTTGGTGACAAACGATTTTCGTTACTAAAGATCTTTAGTTACGAATTTTTTGACCTTTCCTAACGAAAATATTCGTTACTAAAGGTCTTTTTTTTGTAGTGGAATGCTGTCATCTAATCCATTCTAAGTACGAGCTCACAAAGGGGCGACAACTCGGTCAACCAAACTAATTAGGACAACACAACTCAACCGATTATGACGACACCAAGTAGTTCGATTATGCAAGACCCAAATCAGATATAGGCAGCAAGTAATTCAATTCAAATAACCAATTCACGTATTATATAACAAACACAATTTCCCAATTCACGAATTCACTAACATTTGATACAATAGATATAGTAAGCGGTAAATAACAGTTGATACTTTATAATTGAGTAATTAAGACATAAAACAGTAATTCAAAAATCGACTACCCAAGGGAAGGATCCATACCTTCAAATAGAGCAAACAAGCAAAATACCCAAATAAAAATAGTGCAAAAAAAATTCAGAAACAACCCCTGTTCCCAGTGGATTATCTCCTCGCTCCGATCACAAATCCGTCACCGCTCCCTCGAAGCTTATCTCGCCGCGATCGATTTCTTATACGGTGTGTCGAAATTCACCAAGTATTTCTCACTCAAATGTTCACTAAAAACTTCAACTTTTCCCTCTCTTTTCTTTTCTCTTCTTCCTCGCTCTTTTCTTCTTTTTGGTGACCTCCACAATGGCTGGAGAAAACAGTCATAATTCCCTCCACACTCAATTTTATTTGCTTTTTAGGTCCCTCACATCTCACACAAAGTACACTCAAGTCCTCACACAACTCCAAACATCAAATAGGTTCATATAACACATAAACATGTTAAGTGACACATATCAATTATCCAATTAACTCAGGCCAACATTTTATAAAAGCTATAAAACATGCTATGACGTAATTAAAACACATAATCACATACGGAAAAAGTCTTGGGTATTACAAAATTGCTTTCTACTTGTAATGAGTTCGTAATCCTCTTTCCATTCCAATGTCTTGGAGACAAAGTTAGAATGAAATGTTAATTTATTTTATGTGTTTGGTAAAACTATGTTTTAATGTCGAGATAGAATGAAATTAAACACAATATGACCTAACTAAATGCCCTTGTAGCATATAATAACGACAAAGCCTAATTTATACCTTACGAAATCTTACTTGAATATCATTGAAATTATATATCAAACATATATAATTACACACACACACACACACACACACAGACACACACACATTATTAATTTTTGAAAAATAATTTTTATTAAAATGTCAACATACTCATAAAAATAACTTTACCTTTGAATTAAAAAATAGTAGAAATAAAATAAATATTAATAAAATTATCATCTATGAAATTGTACAGATAGAAATAGAATATTTATTATTAAGTATGAATACGTTGTTATATAAAATAAAAGTAATAATTAATTAAAAGAAGTGTATAAATGACAGTTACTTTTTATTGATAATTCCAGCTTCTCCTGGAAAGATAATTCCATAAGTTTTGGAATGGAATAACATTTCACACTTCTTTCTGTAATCATCATTTCCGTGGAATGGCCTTCCCAACTTAAATTTGTCGAACTAAACACTAGAATGAAAAGAGAAGTTGGAATCGTTATTCCACCGTACCAAACGTGCTGCAAGAGTACTATACGATAATGATATAATTGGTAAAGGTAATGAGTAAAAATGTCAACTTAAGGGAAAAATAATTTAATGGAAAGTCATTAGCAGCTCTTGAAATATAAATTAATAGTAGTATTATTGTTTCTTAACCCTTCCACCCCACTCCTCTCTCCCCAAAAAAGAGTCAAAATTACCTTATATGCCTTTTGTAAAAACAAATTAATTCAACTAAAGAAGCAAACGATTCTAGTATGATTTTAACTTAGACTGGTCGCGTATGTGCAGATTATACGAATAAGTACTAGTATCAATCTAGAATATATGACATACAACAAATTTGGAGTAAAATCTTTATGCACCGGTCAATGATATTTAGATTCACGTGAGTATTTTCACCAAAAAGTATTGTTACTCTTTGATATAAGTCCATACATTTTATTTTATTCTTCAAGCTTTTTGTTTTTAATTTGTTTAAAAACGAAGTTATATAATTTCCACACTCACTAATTGAGTGACTAATATGAAAAATATATAATCTGAATATCTAAGAAAAACGTTTAGGATAGAATATAGAGAGTAAGGAGAGAAAATCTTCCTAATTACGTCTGGCTTTTAACATCCCTTTATTTTATTTTATTTTTTTTTTGCTGCACAAGTGAAACAATTTTTTTTAAAAAAAAAGCCATTAATTTCTTTAGAACACTGCCCCACCGAGAAATGGAAAAATTGGAAATGTACATTTGTTTTGGGTTAGTTCCATTTTAGTACCATTTACTCTAGGGGTTGTGTGAATTGAAGGACAGTTCTTTTAGGATTGTCAATTGAGAGACCAATTTGGATGGGATCTAACAGAAAATCCAATCGATGAGGGCATACTAGTCTTTTGATTTAAACACTTGCAACTAAAAAAATACTTGTTTGAATAAGAACTTATTTTACAAAAAAAAATGAAATTCATTTTAATTTAGAAAATAAAATACACATTCAAAATTAATATAAATGAAAATAAATAAATTACCCTGGTCATCTACCCACCACTCGATAAGGGCAAATTTTTGTCATTTTTTTTCTTTGAGGAAAGGTTGAAATTGGAATACAATATTTTATTGAAGGTATATTAGGTTTTTTGCTTTATTCTATTATTCAAATTGGATGGACATCCAACTTGGTTCTCAATTGACAAATTCCAAAAGAATCATTCCTTAGAGTAGATAGTACTAAAATGAAATTAAGCCTTTGTTTTTTCTCACAGAAATAGAGTAAAAAAGAAGAGTAATTTAAGTTAAAGTTCAAAGAGCAAAATACATCATGGGAAGTTAAGGAATTCAAATCAACTCTCCAATTTTACTAATTTGACCAACTATTGTAATTAGTACCTCTATATAAATAGCAATTAATATACTCTTAATAATATTTTTCCTTAATTCATTCCTCTTAATAAATAATTACCACAATACAGTAGTAAAAAATAAGACATTAACAACGGGTAGTGCTCAAGCGGTAAGAGTTGAGGCGTTCCAAATAAATGTTGGTACGTAATTCGAATACTGACAAGTGCAAAAACACGACAATATGTCGCATATTTGCAAAAATTCTTATTGGGTGGACCAAAGTGACATTTGTATTCCAACTACATTGGTCGGGGGTAAAATGCATGAATATTTATACCCCAAAAAAATTATAAAAATCCACCACCTAACCTATTTTCGTAATCGAATAATCCAAGTTAAGTATTAAAAAATTATTTGACTCGAGACTTCTAATTTTATTTTTAAGATGTATTTATCCTTTTCATCAATAAATGTCTTAGGACAAAGAATAAAAAATTTCTTCTACTTCTGTTTTATTACCATCTTGACTGCGATTATATTTCCTATATTTTAACAACCTCTTTTTTCCTTTTAAAATGATTTTCCATGAAACAAAAGAAAATTTAGTAGTGAATTAATAGAATGTAATAAATTTGTAACAAATTTTCTTTTTTGGACAATAACTAATTAAGGTGTGTATTGATAGCTCCACCCCTTATTCTTCTTTTCTTTTTCCTGTTTTCGGTTGATTAATTCTGCCCTTTTTTTTTCTCTTTCCAAAAGGAAGGAAGAAAGTTCAGGCGGTTCACTTTCACCTAAAAAAAATACAGCCGTTGGATCATTTTTCTAATCAACAGGTGTCAACATATGCAATCTTCTGATTTTATAAGGAAGCCAAGCCAGCCTTGTGTGTGTGTAAGAACTTGAGGAGTAGATTTATCTTGGTAGTGTGTAAATTTAAAATTTATATACAGACTAAAACACGTATAATAAAAAATTAATTATCTTTTTTGTGAACTGACACTTTTTGGTCTGGATAAAAATTTTAAATTTAATCACTTATTGATTTGTATTACACTTATTGGTTTGGATATAAATTTTAAACTTAATCACTAACCGAGATAAAATTACTCGATCTTCAGTCATGGCCACTACTTATCTTCTCTTCCTCTCTAAATAAGAGTATCAGGCTATATCGAAGGCATGGTAGCCCAATGGGTAACATACACTGCCTGTGACTGAGAGGTCCAGGTTCGATACCCACCTCACACAAGGGGAATGATTTAATTGTCATTTCTTTGGGTTCCCTTGTGTGGGTCTTATACTCCCCTCACGGAGCACCCGCTCAACGGGACTTTTACGACACCCGCTCAACGGGACTTCTACTACTCCCCTCACGGGGTACCCGTTCAAAAAAGGGGACTTCTACGACACCCCTCACGGGGCACCCGCTCAACGGGCTTCTACTACTCCTCCTCTGGTGATGTCTTATAATTAAATAATTGTAATAAACTAGACCATACTTATAAATGGTTTAGTTTAAAAAAAAAAAGTATCAGGCTATTCTTTCCTTTCATAACCCTTTTTCTCTTCCTTAACAACAGTCTCTTTTTTCTTCAATTTTTTCTTCTACTTGTAATTGATTTAAACAATGGAAGGCGGGTATAATGGAGGAGATGGTGGTGGCAGTAATTTTTCTTGCCAAAATCTTCAAGCCGCTGCCGCCAGCCTTCCTTTTCCAAGGCCGAGGCCTGCTTCTTCAGCCATAGATAGGTTTTTGAGGGTTTCCCAAAACTAATTCTTGCCAAATCAAGAATTGATTTTGAATAACTTTTCGAGTCATTCACATGAGTTTTTGAATTCTTTTGGAAGTTCGAGTAGTAGTGGTGGTGCAGATTATTTTATGAATGCAAGCGGAGGGGGAGGCGTCTCGCCTCTCCTTCCGTGGTCTTTTGTACCACCTCCTTCAAACTTCGGGTTTGATGGGGTGGTTTTAGGGCAAAACCAAAACTGGGTGAATCCTGGAGAAATGATGATGATGAACCCGCCGCCGCTTTCTGAAAGTGATGTTGGTAATAAGAATTCCAATGCGAATTCAAGGAAGGATCAAGTTTCTACTCCTAAGGCTTTGATCAAAGGCCAATGGACTGAAGAAGAGGATCGGTAAGAAGAAAAAATAACGATTTTATGTTCATTTCCCATCACAAAAAAAAAGTTTTTAATTAACATGCAAATTATTTATTTAATTATATGTCTCCAATTTTTTTTTTGTGTTTATACATATGTAGGGAACTAATTAAGTTGGTTAGGCAATTTGGAGTTAAGAAATGGGCTTCGGTTGCTGAGAAAATCGAGGGACGGGCTGGAAAACAGTGTCGTGAGAGATGGCATAATCATCTCCGCCCCGAACATCAAGGTTTTAAAATTCACTTGATCTGCTAGTTTTTTGGGCTATATCTAATAAGTGAGAATTTTTTTCATTAATCAGATTTCTTCCACGCTGTTTAAATTTTCTAGATTCTTTCTATGATTAAAAAAATAGTTTCAGACATGATTTCTTATGAATTTATAAATTTAACAAAGTCAAGATTAAAGATGTTTAATATATTTTATCTTAGTCTGGACAAATTAGAGAGTGACGTCCCTAAGTATTTATTAGCTTAATTTTAGGGTTTTTCAGCAGCTGTCCGACAAAGCCCAAAAGATGCCTCACGTTTTTTCCTCTTAAATCAATCTTTGAAGAAATAGAAAATCTAACTCAATTTTCTGTTGAAATAAAATAGTTTGTCTGAGGTATAATTCAGTAAAAAAAAAATAAAAATAAAAAATTTGTTATTTTTTGTTGTTGTTATTTTTAAGGTTTTTCTTAGGCTCCAAATCAGCACACGTGCATAAAACCTTTTTACCAAATCTGATATTTTTTTTTTTTGAGAAAATCACTATTTATACCCCTTCAACTATTTTCAAAAGCAAGTTATGCCCCTTGTCTTTTTTGTGTGCCACTAATGCCCCTGACAATTTACGGAGTGCCATAAATGTCTCTTAGAGGCGGAATCCGGCAAATTTTGGTGGGTAAACACACGTGTGAGTCACATGCCCGATTTTTCAAGGGAAAAATCGTCCAATCCAATTTCAAGACCCAATTGAAGATCTACATCTTCTTCCTCAAAATCAATGAAGAATTGGGCAAATTCACCCAACCCAATTTCAAGATCCAATTGAAGAATTGGGCAAATGAAGCTTTTGAATCATTCATCAGATAACCAAACACAAATATCCAACAGAGCTTATCAAACTACAATTCACCATATAAAAACCCGAACTCGAACTAAACAATTCAATAAAAAAAATTCATTCTTTGAAACAGAGACCCTAGATAAGGAGGACGAGAGAATCAGGTACAAATATTCAGGCTTTCATCTCCGTTACGCCGCCCCTTTCTTCTACTTCCCCTTAGCTCCGGCCATATCCACCCCACAGCAGCAGCCGCTCCACCGTTGACGGCGGAGCTATAGTGGGAGGAGCTTCATATGATTTCTGTGCCTTGTTTTCTTCATCGTTTTCTACAAAAAGGTTTTGCTTCAAGATTTGATACACAATAATGGGAATAATAGATTTTTATGGGAAAAAATGATGGAAATTGAGGTGTAAGCTAATGGGAATTTGAACAGCCACGAGGGGCACGCTGTCCAGAATTTTTTGGGGGCTGAAACGGTTCGAAATATCAATGCACAACCCCAGATTTCCAACAGTCAAGCATTATACACTGTCCAGAATTTTTCAGCAGTGTATACTGCCCAAAATATTAACAGTGAAGGGCAGAATATGATAAGAAACGCCACTGCCACTGCCCAAATTTTTTCGGCAGAAATAACAGCTCAAAATTACAGAATTCAGCCTCAGAATGTGAAAAGTCAATCCTCTACCGCTGCCCAGAATTACAGTTTTATGCACCAAAATACGCACAGTAACACTGCTGCTATTGTATCTCTTAGGGTTCTTCCATAAACTGATTTTTTTTGGAATAATAGATAGATCTTTGGACCATGGGTGATAATCTAGCTTCAATTTTATTGTATCTCTTACAGTGTGTATGATTGTTCCAAGAACCCCATTTGATTTTGAGGAAAAATATGAAGATCTTCAATTGGGTCTTGAAATTGGATTGGACGATTTTGCCCTTGAAAAACCGGGCATGTGACTCACACGTGTGCTTAGCTACCAAAACTCGCCGGATTCCGCCTCTGAGGGATATTTATGGCACCCTGTAAATTGTCAGGGGCATTAATGACACGCTAAAAAGACAAGGGGCATAAATTGCTTTTGAAAATAGTTGAACGGGTATAAATAGTGATTTTCTCTTCTTTTTTTTTCAGTCACATTAACGTTGTTCCATATCCATTTTTTCATGTGATTTATTTCGACAGTAGTAATCATGAGTCTGTTATAAAAAAAAAAAAAAAAATGTCTTCAAACCATGGAAAAATGTTTTTGCGGTATTTTGGAATTTTGCTAACTAATTTCTATGATTCATGTAGGCGACTGCAATTACGTGGGACTAAGGTTTTGTTTTTGTGGTAATTGATGAATATTTTTTCAATTTTTATTATTTTTACAGAAAGAAACTTGGAATGAGGAAGAAGAGCGAATGTTGGTGGAGGCTCATTTGAGGTTGGAAATCGATGGGCCGAGATAGCGAAGCGCATTTCCGGTAGGACCGAGAACTCGATCAAAAATCACTGGAATGCCACTAAGAGGAAGCAGTATTCCAAAAGGAAGAGTAAGAAAGGTGAAGGGCAAAATGGAAAATTGCCACAATCGGCCATTTTGCAGGACTACATCAAACATGCATTTTTCAAAATTGATTCTGCTTCCATCGCCGCCACTCCGACTGAATCCACAATTTCCGATGACTCGGCCCATAACAGATCAATTTGATTTACCCGGAGCTGTCTCAGTCGACTTCCAATCATGATTCCCCTTCATATGATCTGACTGATCAGGGTCACACTGATGAAATGAATTTCACGATTTTTTTTTCAAGCGAAGTCAATGGCTCGTTGGTCTATTCTGGCACAAAAAATCCACCTGATTATCTATCTCGTTTCTTAGAAAGAAAATCAGGAGCGCCGTCACGAACAATTTCTCGCCAAAATTATCCAAACTTGGGGACGCTGAATGATGGAGAGAAAACAACTGTAGGAGAGATGGACCTGGTCGAGATGGTTCGACAACATGGCTATATTTTCTAAATGAATGATTTAATTTTAATTTTTTTTGTTTAATTTTAATTTAAGAACATTAATTTACTTGGGTTTAATTTGAGAACTATTTATTTCTTTGGTTAATTTTTAATTTGTAAACTGTGAAATTGGCCTACCTCGACTATGGATGTTATGATTTTGAATGTTTGAATTTCTATGTTAGTTTTCTGTTTATTCTTGTCCCTTATATTAGGAAATATTTGTTGCCACCATTGGTGATGGAAGCATTAGAGAAGACACCAAAACTTTATTTTATTTAAAGACCGTGGTTTAGTAAGAATGTGATATATTATTAGATATTCAACACGTGTTTTATTCGATATATAGATACCTGACATCTTCTTAATGGTTAATGGCGAGATATATGGATCTACATTAGGATACTCAAAGAAAGTAATGGCGATCACAAGGTCCATAGCTCAGTGGGGCTATGGCTTGCCCACGACCTCACGGTCGTGGATTCGATACCCTCCTCACACAAGGGGCATGCTTTAATTTCCTTTTCTTGGGTTCTCTCTTGTGTGAGACACTTATATTTCTTACATGGGTCTTCTAATCTTCCTTCTCTGTGAGCACTTATATTCCCCCTCATGGGGAAACCGGCCTTCCGGTCTTCTAATCTACCTCCTCTATGAGGCTCTTCTATATATATAATTTCCGCCCTACATGGACTCCCTCCTTTGGTGAGGTCCAAAAAAAAAGAAGGAAAGTAATGGCGAGTATGTGGACCTAAGATATTCAGAATAAGAAAGTAATTACTTTTTGGCGTGAGATACATATTTTTCAAATTCTTCTCTTTAATCTTTCGCTAATGTAATATTTGAATTATCGATGATGGATTATAATGGTTGATTATAATTTATAAAAAATGAATAATGCCATAGTATATGAATAATATGAGATATATCATGTTATAACAAACATTCTAGTGATGAAAATACATACACACACAACCAAATGTAGAATGAAAAAAGAAAAACCTGCATGCACTGTATTTCCCTTCATTTCATGGATGATTTTTAATTCTAAAAATAATATAATATTAATTTACGTGTATTTTTCTTTTTTCACATGTAAAGATACATATATGACACAATATTTTTACATCATATATATGTGGTCGCGGATGAACAGACAGAATATTTTGGCTTTTGTTTCTGTAAAACCTTAAAGAATACAAATGGCTTAATTTCCACGTATTTTGCAACCTTGTCCAGTCAATATGAAAAGGCTCAATAAATTATTACTTTTTATCCGTTTAAGTTTCACCTTTCTCTTTAAAGAAAATGAATGATTATCGCTTAATAAATATTCTCTCTAAATTATGCTCATGAAATACATGATTTTGGTAGTAATTAGGGTTATATTATAAATCACATGACATGAGGAATATGAAGTGCCCATTATTTTGCCATGCACTTTAATATTGATGTTACCTTACATATACATGTCTTTTTGGATATTTTTTTGTATGGTAAGTTGACTAATATATTTACTTTTTTAGATTTCTTAGCAAATAAAGTGTGTTTGGAGTAAAAAGATAAAATTGACCAGTGTTTTTTAGTGTTATTATATAACGTAAACAATATTTGGACTGAGTTATCAGAGAGAATTTTTCAAACCTAATTAATCATAAAAGAAAATTGAGTTTTGACTATTAACCAACAAATATGAGATATTATTACATACCAAAATAAGCTTCTCAAAAAAAAATTTACCGACCAAGACAAATATAAAGGATTTTAATCTTTATCTTTTTGGAAATAAAAGAAAAACACAACAAAATATATTCAATTTTCTTTTGGTGTGAACCTTTTGAGTAGTTTTATCTTGCTCCAAAACCAACTTATCATTATCCTATAAGTTAGACGTGGAATAACTAATGCAATACACAAAAAAAAAAAAAAGAAGAAAAATAATTTTTCTAATGTGTTTAATTATGACATGTTAATATTAATTAAATTACTGTATATAATTGTTTAAGTTTCCTTCGTTTCATATATAATCCATTTAATTTAATTAGCACGTTTCAAGGCCACACACTAGAACTACCCAAAAAAATCCCAACTCGTGTCACACACTCTCTTGTAAGTTTGTTTGTTTAGATTATCAATAACACTATTCGTAATCTAGGTGGTCGTTAAGATTATGATTACTAATCTCCGACAAAAGTTAAGGTTACGGTTTCTATCCCTTTAAATTAAATTTAAATAAATAATTTTCAAGTAAAAGTAAAATCCTAATAATATTGAAGAGAATAAATGGGTCTGAAGGGGAAAATGATAGGCCAAACAGAGATAAAAAAATGGTGGAGATGTCTTCCATGATGTCTTTAGCAAAAGACCTCATGAACTTTCCAAAATGACTCCTCAAAAGGTAAAGGGTTTCCCTCTTCTTGGAGGTGAAGTGGGAAAAGTTGGATCAGAGATCTGCTGGCACTACATCCATGGTAAACCTTTTACTTTTAAATGATCTTCTCAACTTTTCCTTTTTTCTTTTTTCTTTTTCAAATAATTTTTTAGCCCGCTGCTGCTACCAAATGGTGTTCACAAGTTTCGTGTGTATTAAAAAATGTTTGAATCCTAATTAAAGTAAGAGATTATATCCATAAAACAACAATTTCTTTCGAAAATAGACTTCTTATCAAGATAAGGTCTGATTTGGGTTTGGGACTCAAACCAAAATCACATTGGAATCGAGATTCAATATAAAAACGGGTCAAATAAGAAATCTAAAAAATCCATAAATCACTTGACATAATCCACAAGTAATGAGTTGTAAGTTTTGACACAGTTCCAGTTTGAAATAAGTTTTAGATCCAAACTCAAAAATGTTTTTTTTCGGTTTGATTGAATTTCTTTTCTTTTTCCTCCAGATGGTAAAGACAGGGTAGCAAAACAGATAATTGAAGATATCGACGAAGAAAAACAATCGATAAAATTCAAGATGGTTGAAGGAGATCTAATGGAAGTATACAAATCTATGAACATAATATATCATGTAGACACAAATGGTGCAGACAGTTTGGTAACATGGACTTTGGACTATGTGAAGCTGCAAGAGGATTACCCACATCCTGGAACTTTGCTTAACTTCTTCCTTCACATGGTTGAAGACATTGAAGCTCACCACTCTTGAATCTCTCTTCTGAATCCTCACCAAAAGATGGATCTTTAAGTTTGTCTGCTTTTATGGGAATATGCATGTGGGAATAAATGTGTGTTTCTATTCATCAAAAATAAAAATAAAAAAACGTTGCGTGCTGTAAATTTAAATGTCTGAAATTTATTGTTAAAATTTGATTGGATTGAGTCTGCCTCAGTTTGTATTGCTTGAAACTCAAACTCAGATTCAAATTAACTTTGAATTGAATTTAAAAAGAAAATTAAATTGTTAGATTATCTAAAATTTAATTTGGGTTTGAAACAGAGATTAATCTCAAACTTATTTCAATCACATAGATTAATGTGTGCTTTGTGTGTTTTGTTCTAAAACGAAGGACTCACCATTGCACATTCCAATTTCTGATTGGTGTGTACTTCAAAATCAAACTACAAAATTTTATTTTGAGTAGTTTTATATTTTCCCTGAAATAACTTTATTATCATATAAATTATCAGTATATATATACACACAAAAATAAACTACCTGTTAGGACGAACTTTTAGTGACGAAGTCATTTTTCGTTACGAAAGGTATACTTTTCGTAACGAAATTCGGAATCGTTACGAAAAGTTGACCTTTCGTAACGAAAAATATATTCGTCACTAAAAGTAGTAGTTTCGTTACGAAAGGTCTACCTTTCGTAACGAAAACACATTTTCGTCACGATAGGTATAACGTTTCGTGACAAATACCTTTTTCGTTATGAAATGTCACCTTTCGTAACGAAACAAAAATTTGTCACTAAAAGTTTCGTCTTAAATTTTTTTTTTTTTTAAGAATATACATATATATGTTTTTTTTTTAAATTTTTTTTTGAAATACAAAGGGAAATATCTGATATGGACCGGGTCCATGTGGACCATGTGATTCAGATTTGGCCACATCCTTGCAAAATGAGGAGAGAGAAGAAAATGCAGTGATGTGGCCAAATCTGGACCGCATGGTCCAATGGACCTGGTCCATGACAGAATAGACCAATACAAAGATGGGTTCATTTCAATAGAATAATAAAAGGCGATCATTGGTGATCGCAGCCACTATATAAGCCATGAAACTCTGATCCCAAGTCATGGAAGCATACTGATGTCCCAAACTATCTAAGTAATGAGCTGTCTGGTTACCAAAGCGTTTTACAAATGAAAAATTAACTGATTCAAAAGACAAGAAGTACGGTCTCGCATAGTCAAAAATTGGCCCCCAAAGGGAGTAATCAAACTCTGAGCACTGGAGCCGGTTGATCATCACTTGACAATCGCTCTCTAGCACAAAGGATTGAAGTCCTAGAACTGATGCAACTTGCACCCCTCAATGGCAGAAAGAAGCTCGGCATGAGTAGGGCTAATACAATGCGGAAGCCTGCCACAGCTAGCTAGGCGAGGAATACCCAACACATCCCGAACAATACAGCCAAAGGCCGCTGCCCATCATTTCAAGAAGCATCGACATTAATTTTAAGGCTAGAAGAAGGGAGAGGGAACCAAAATTCTGGAGGCCGAATACCATGCTGCAGCGGGACAACGGCACTCGAGTGCAGGTTAGCGAACTCCGTAGTTGACGCAGTAGCCTCGGCAAAGACCGTCTGAGCTGGTGATCGCTTCCCTTCGAAGACATATTTGCATCAATTCTTCCATATCAACCAAGCCGTGTGTGCGAAGAGTGCAGTTTCATCAAAAGAGCCTAATTCATCAAGAAGGAAAGAACCTCCTTAACAGAGTGAATATCAACTTCGAACCACTCGAAACTTTTGCTCCACAAAGACCAAATTTCCCGTGCTGTGAGACAATGAAGAAGGCAGTGATCACCGGATTCATGCGGATCATTACAGTACCCACAAGAAGGCGATATGTGCTGTAATCTTTTTACCAAATTATATCCCATAGCAAGCTATTAAGTGACGCGTGCCATAAAAATACCATAATTTTTGGAGGAATTGGCAGCTTCCAAAGCCATTTCCAAAACTTCGACTCCAAGGAATAGGATGACGATTCTGCTTCGCGATTGCTCACCAATTTGGCTTCCATAGCAGCATGATACCCCGACTGTGCCGTATATTCTCAATAGTTTGTAAAGTTTCATATGAACCCATCCAGGGAGGGGTCATCACAGAGAGGAATATTTCGGACAACCTCTGCTTCATGTGGCCAAAGCGAGGACTCCAAAAGCGGCACATTCCATCTCTGAGGATTCGGAAGTATGAGGTCGCTAACGAAAGTGAGCTGGTGCAGATCATCATGCTTACTCGCAATTCTAAAGCTTCGCTGGATAGGCAACCATGGGTCAGACCAAATGTTAATCCTTTCGCCATTCCCTACTCGCCATCTCAGTCCCAAAATTAGAATTTCATGACCTTTCAATAAGCTTTGCCACACATGAGAAGTCCGCGAACCACCAGTAGCAGTTAAGAAGTCCCCATTCTTGAAGTATTTCGCTTTAAGTATCCGAGCTAGGGACTATTCTGACCTTTGTATGATGCGCCATCCCTGTTTCGCGAGGAGTTATAAATTAAAGGAAGCCTAATCATAATCCACCAGCTGTCTTAGGAAGACATAACGTATCCCACGAGAGCCAGTGGATACCACCATTTGTTCCCGATTTGCCCCACCAAAATCGTCTTATCATTACCATGATCTCATCCAAAATGGAATGAGTGAGTTGGAAAGTCTGCATTGTTGGAGTACATTTAATCTAGGGTGCGCCAATTCGATTGGGCCGGGCCGGGCCGGGATTGGATTGGGCCCTTAATCGGGTTGGGCCGACCAATATGATTGGGCCGACCGACCCGTTTGGACCGACCTTATGGCTGGAATGTTAGACATAAATTCAGCCCTCTTGATGGTGGTTAAAGTGGTGGAGAGAGTGGAGGAGTAATTCTCTCCATGATCTCCCACTTCCCCCATTATCTCACCCTACTCTCTCTTGATAGACTAGAGGAAAAATTCAGATTTTTCCAAGGATACTAATCAGTTTTCTCCAGCCTTTTGAAGCTAAGAGAAAGGAGAGAAAAAGACAAGACAAATTTCTGGACTTTTTTCTTGCATTTTTGCTAATAGAAAAGAAGTTAGAAAGCTTGTTTCTTGTTCTTTATAAGGTCGTTCATACTCCATCCATTGAAGAGTGTCTTCAAAGCTTCTACAAGGCGTTGGCTAGCACCAAGCAGTAGAAGACCATCTCCGGAAGATCGAGTGGATACCGAAGAGACGGAGCTCGCAAGCGTGGTGTTCAGTTCGTTACAACAAACCGTGAAAGCGTTTCAGCCATTCTAGCATCCATATAAGGTAAAACACTATCCCATAGTCGTAGGTACTTACTCGTGAAAGATCACGATAGAGGCGGGTCAAAGTTATTTCAGTTTGCGCTTATGTGTATGACCCGCTTATTCCTCTAACGGTGGTATCGAGCCACTCACGAGTACCACTATAGACTTTACGTGTTATAGTGTTTAAATATAGATTATGAATCTATGTTATGCATGCCTTAGGATACTAGAAATGTTGTAAATCATGTATGACATGCTTTTCCAGTTTTCTGTATGTATGTCCGTTGAGAATTTCCAGTTTTGAAGTCATTCAAAAGCTGGAAAAACTCTGATTTCTAGCACTTGATCGATCGGGACTCGGTTTCGGTCGACCGAGGCAAGACGATAGCTAAATGGTATTAGGTTCGGATCAGCAGAGTTGGTCTTGGTCGATCCGAGTTGGTCTTCGATCGACCGAAAGTGCACTGTTTGGTCGACCAGAGTACTCTCGGTAATTTTTCGGTCGACCGAAAGCTTGGTGGCAGTCAACCGAACCCCGAGCGAGAATATGAAATGTTCATTTCTTGTTTTGCTCATTATTTTTCATAAGTTGTTATGTTAATTGAGCATGATGCATAGTAATCGCCTTTACCACTGTTGGTTTTATTTTATAATACGATCTGCGTATCGTGCCTTTTAAATATCAAAAGTTGTAATTTTTCCTTTGAATATCCCCTCGAATGTAACTCGAGGTTTCCTTAGAAATTTTGTAATTCTAGATTAGGAGAAGGTACAGTTTGAGATGATGAAGATTTGGAGGCAACCAAGCTGAAGGTCAAGACGGTGTAGAATAGATGTTTTTCTTTTTACATCCTTAGATTGACTTCACGGTTTTTCCATTGGCTTGGAAAAACCAGAATAGGGATCTTAGCGATTACTATTGCATTTTATTTTATGTATTGGATGCATATGTATATAAGCATAAAGCTGTTTTATTTATGCTTTTACGGTGAGATTGTTAAAAAACAAAATCCCTCATTTAAAATATTAATTAGTGCCTTCCTAAGTTTGGCCCTCGTCAAGGCCTAGATCGACATTAGTATGGGACATGCCAAAGGCTGTGCATACGTGTCTATCCGGAGTGAGGCGCGAAGGATAAGTTGTGATATCCGTCGGCTAAAACTTAGGGTCCTAATTAACTGGATTATCTCAATAAATGGATTGAGGATCTAGAGGCAAAGAGTTGAGAAAAGTGTATAATGATACGCTTGAATAAATGTTATTCACTCAACTAACCAAGAATTACATAATTTGATGTAATTGGAAAGCGTTGCCTACCTAAATAACTAAGTTTTAGGGCGATCGGCCAAAGGCGACTTCGAGCGAGGTGAAATATGGATCTTGGCCCGCTAGAAAGTTAGCGAACTTTCCGAGTTGATATTGAGGGTTATTCACTCGAAGAAAATAGTGGGAGAAATCATTAAAAGATAAAGACCTAATAATGATTTTAATCGGTACTTACTTTTGTATATGCATATTTTTGTTGTAGAAAAATGGCAAATTCAAACCAAACACTATCATCTGCGTTACGTCCTTGAGAAGGACAAATTAGAGGAGTTAACTTCCTCGATTGGTTCGAGAACTTGAGAATCGTTCTCAAGCATGAAAGAAAGGCTGTATGTCTTGGAGCAGCCCTATTCTGCTATACCGGGAGGCTCGCGCTTGGCCGCTGATAGGGGCTGCTTATCGAAGCATGTTAGTGATGCTTTAGATGTGTCTAGCCTCATGCTTGTCACCATGAACTGCGAGCTTGAAGCAACATGAGGACATGGGGGCTTATGAGATCTTTGGGCTCATCTGAAAGCAACTATACTCGAGGGACAAGCGCGCCGGGAGAGATTCGATGTGTCAAAATCTCTCTTTCGAGTGCAAAATGTACGAGGAATGCGGTAGGAACTCACGTTCTTAAGATGATAGGTTATGTTCAAAACCTTGAAAAAGCTGGGGGTTTCCTTTGGGACAGAAAGCTGTCGGCTGATTTGATCTTGCAATCGTTGCTCGAATCATTCGATCGGTTCATTCTAAATTATCATATGAATGAAATTGACAAGCCATTGCTGAGTTGTTGAATATGCTAAGGACTGCAGAGAAGGAAATAGGCAAGTCCAAGCCCAACACCATACTTGATGGTGCAAAAGGGGCAAAGGCAAAGGTTTTGTGAGATCAAAGGCAAACCGAAAGGTAAGCCCGAGGGCAAGCAAACCACTTTCAACAATGCTGCTTTGAAACCTAAGGGTGGTGTAGCCAAGGACTCTATATGTCATCATCGTGGTGAGAAGGGTCACTTGGAAAAGGAGCTGCAAAGAGCTATCTTGCAACAAAAAAGGCTGGAAAAGGAGAAAGCAATTGTTGCTTCGGGCTCAGGTATTTATGTTATTGATGTTAATATGATTGATATCAATTTAAATACAACTACTTCTTGGGTATTTGATACCGGATGTGGTTCTCACATTTGTACTAATGTGCGGGGGAGCTGCAAAGGAGTAGAGAGTTGGCAAAGGGTGAAGTGGAACTACGAGTAGAGCAACGAAGCACGTGTAGCGACCACTAGCTGTAGGGACTTGTACTTTTACTTTGCCTTCGGGGCTTGTTTTAGGGTTTAGAAAAGCTGTTTCTATGTACCTAGTTTAATTAAAAATATTATTTGAGTTTCTTGTTTGGACAAGAACGGTTTTGAATTTCGATCAAAAACCAACGATTGTCGTTATTTACGGATAATATGTTTTATGCAAGCGCCTCTTTAATTAATGGTCTATATATTTTAGACCTTGATATGCCAATTTTAAACATAAATACCAAAAGGATTAAGACTAATGATTCTAATCAGACATACCTCTAGCATTGTCGCTTAGGCCACATAAAGCGAAGATCGCATATCCAAACTCCAAAAAGATGGGCTATTAGAATCATTTGACTTCGAGTCTTATGATCGATGCGAATCTTGTTTATTGGGTAAGATGACAGCATCACCTTTCACTAATCTAGGTGAGAGAGTGATGATTTATTAGGACTAATACATAGTGATGTATGTGGCCCTTTTAATATACATGCAAGGGGGTGGTTACCTCTACTTCATTACCTTTACTTGATGACTTCGGTAGGTATGGATATGTGTTCTTGATGAAACACAAATCCGAAGCATTTGCTAAGTTTAAAGAGTTTAAACTTGAAGTAGAAAACCAACTTGGCAAGAGTATTAAGATTCTTCGATCGATCGAGGAGGAGAATACTTTAGTCAAGAATTTCTGTGACTATCTAAAAGCTTGTGGAATCGTTTCACAACTTTCTCCTCCAGCTACTCCACAATGGAATGGTGTATACGAAAGGAGGAACAGAACCTTATTAGATATGGTTCGTTCTATGATGAGTCACACGAGCACGCCCAATTCCTTTTGGGGACACGCACTAGAGACAGCGAGCTTTAACACTTAACCGCGTTCCATCTAAATCGAGTTGCAAAGACACCATCACGAGTTATGGGTGGGAAGCGTCGATTTGTCTTTCCTCAAGATTTGGGGGTGTGAAGCGTTTGTGAAAGCAGCTCGACTTCGATAAGCTGGCTCCAAAATCTGAAAAGTGCATATTTGTAGGTTATCCTAAGGAAACTAAAGGATACTACTTTTATATCCCTAACGAGAACAAAGTGTTTGTTGCTGCATGCGGAGTCTTTCTAGAAAAAGAATTTGTTTCTAGAAACACAAGTGGGAGTAGCGTAGAACTTTCGAAGTTCAGGACTCTCAAACTAGCACTAATGATGAGATGGAAAATGAAAGCGAGACTCCACAAGTTGTTGTGCGGCGAGTGCCACAAAGCAGTTGTGCGGCCAGCACTGATTCAAGAAACACAAGAATTGCGTAGAGTGCTGGTAGAGTTCAGTCGTCCACCTCCCAGGAAAAATTTGGATTTTTCATAGCAGAACATGGTGATGTTATGTTTGTGGATCACGATGAACCTTCAACCTACAAAGCGAGCAATTAATAGCCCAGATTCGAGAAATGACTTGAAGCCATGAGATGCGAAATGGACTCCATGTACACTAACCAAGTCCGGATCTTGGTTGATCCACTGAAGGGGTAACTCCCATAGGGTGCAAATGGGTTTTTAAGATTAAAACCGACATGGAAGGGAATGTACAAGCGTACAAGGGCGACTAGTCGCGAAAGGTTTCAAACAAATTCATGGTATTGACTATGATGAGACCTTTTCCCCCAGTAGTTATGTTCAAGTCCATTCGGATTTTGCTTGCTATTGCGACTTACTATGACTACGAAATCGGCAAATGGATGTCAAAACCGCTTTCCTTAATGGAAACTTGATGAGGATGTGTATATGACACGGCTGAAGGTTTTGTCACTCCGGAGAATCTTTGGAAAAGTATGTAAGCTTGAGAGATCCATTTATGGACTCAAGTAGGCTTCTCGAAAGTTTGGAACATCCGTTTTAATGATGCCGATCCAGTGAGTTTGGCTTCATTAGAAATGAGGATGAGCCTTGTGTTTACAAAAAAAAGGGTTAGTGGGAGCTCAATTGTATTCCTGGTTTTGTATGTAGATGACATACTACTCATTGGAAACGACTTACCAACCTTAAAGTCCGTAAAGGCTTGGTTGAATACGTGTTTCTCTATGAAAGACTTAAGCGAAAGCTCGACTATATTCAGGGAGTCAAGATCTATAGAGATAGATCCGGGAGACTCATTGGCCTAAGTCGAGTACATATATAGACAAGGTGCTAAAGCGGTTTAGCATGCAAGAGTCTAAGAAAGGACTTTGTCCTATGGCACATGAAATGCTTGATACATCAAAGGAGCAGTGTTCTAAAAGCGCTTTGCCGAATTAGAACGCATGAAAGAGATCCCCTTATGCTTACGCCATAGGATCCATCATGTACGCCATGATTTGTACTCGCCTTTAGATGTCTCGTTTGCCTTAAGCATTACGAGCGGATACCCGATCTAATTACGGTGAGCGTCACTGGATCTCGGTCAAGAATATCCTCAAGTACTTGCGAAGGACTAAGGATACATTCTTGATTTATGGAGAGGCGGATGAGCTCGTTATGGCTCGGGTTACACCGATGCTAGTTTCCAAACCGGCGAGAGATGATTTACGATCGCAATCGGGATATGTGTTTAACTTGAATGGAGGTGCTTTGTGGTGGCGCGATTCAAAGCAATCAACCATAGCAGATTCTACGACGGAGGCCGAGTACATAGCGGCTTGTGAAGCGGCTAAGGAGGCGGTTTGGATCGGGAAATTTATTTCCGACCTCGATGTGTTTCCTAGTATTGCGAACCCGATAGACCTCTATTGTGACAACAATGGGGCTATTTCCCAATCTAAGGAACCTAGATCTCACCGAGAGGTCCAAACATGTACTACGGCGATTTCACCTAATCCGTGAGATTATAGAGAGAGGTGATGTGCATATATGTAGAGTAGACTCGGCGAGACAATGTCGCCGATCCACTGCGAAAGCCACTGTCGCGGCGGCGAGCATGATCGTCACACTAGCTCCATGGGTATCCGATATCACGGAGGGCTGATCTTTAGAGACAGTCATTAGTATGCCACTAAAGACCATTTATTGTAATTTGGGTCTTTAGTGCAAGTGGGAGATTATTGTACTAGTATTAATGTAATTTTCATTTTGATGAATTAAAGGCAATTAATTCGAGTATTATTCATTATGTTTCTGCGTTCTTAACAACATAAATAAATAATATGTCCTTAGAATAGTATTCATAATTGTTATGAGATACTATTACGAAAGCGTCCCTAGTCGAACATTATTATGGAATCTTGAGGACAATAATAATGCGCAAGACTAGTATGTGCGATGATTGATATAAGATATCGGATCGTCACATGGGTATATATGATTAGAGAATCATTATCTTTGGAGCCAGGGACCCGACATGAGAAACACACCATGGGTTGTTATATAATAGTCAACGGTGTTTCTCAAAATTTTTGACTTTAGGGTTGTATATGAGATCCTTCGACTTGAGGTCTCACAAGAGTTCTTGCATGGCTAGTGTTATGCTTTGATAATGTTAAACGCTATCAAGTAGCTCGGGTGAGCAATAAAGGCATTTATTGGGTATATCACGAATCTTGTTCGGGATGAGTGGGATGCGAAAAGGATTTGTCCCTCCTATAGCGGGAGGCGATATCTTGGGCCCCTTGATGGAGTCGACTAATTCATGGCCATGAACAAGTGAATCGAGTATATGATATTGATGTCATTTGATTAGTCTACTCGCGAATCAAGAAACTAAAAGATTGGACAATACAAGTGTGACTTTTTTCCCATGACTTGTGTTCAATCTAGATATCAAGGACAAAAGGATTTAACTACAAATGTCAAATGTTGTGATTATGATAAATCACGAGATATTTATGAATTGGGGGGTAATGATGCGTTGCTAGATACCTCTCATTACACGTGACATATGATGTCACGGCCAACATCATGGATACCTCTTGGGTCGCACTCATAGATCAACTGGATTGGGCTTGTTGGAGTACATTTAATCTAGGGTGCGCCAATTCGATTGGGCCGGGCCGGGCCGGGATTAGATTGGGCCCTTAATCGGGTTGGGCCGACCGACCCGTTTGGACCGACCTTATGGCTGGAATGTTAGACATAAATTCAGCCCTCTTGATGGTGGTTAAAGTGGTGGAGAGAGTGGAGGAGTAATTCTCTCCATGATCTCCCACTTCCCCCATTATCTCACCCCACTCTCTCTTGATAGACTAGAGGAAAAATTCAGATTTTTCCAAGGATACTAATCAGTTTTCTCCAGCCTTTTGAAGCTAAGAGAAAGGAGAGAAAAAGTGAGTTTTAGAGAGAAAAAGACAAGACAAATTTCTGGACTTTTTTCTTGCATTTTTGCTAATAGAAAAGAAGTTAGAAAGCTTGTTTCTTGTTCTTTATAAGGTCGTTCATACTCCATCCATTGAAGAGTGTCTTCAAAGCTTCTACAAGGCGTTGGCTAGCACCAAGCAGTAGAAGACCATCTCCGGAAGATCGAGTGGATACCGGAAGAGACGGAGCCTGCAAGCGTGGTGTTCCGTTCGTTACAACAAACCGCTGAAAGCGTTTCAGCCATTCTAGCATCCATATAAGGTAAAACACTATCCCATAGTCGTAGGTACTTACTCGTGAAAGATCCTGATAGAGGCGGGTCAAAGTTATTTCCGCTGCGCTTATGTGTATGACCCGCTTATTCCTCTAACATGCATAACATAGGTTGGGATCGCCTGAGTAACAGATTTAATGAGAACCTCCTTACCCGCTGGGGATAATTATTGTTCCTTCCACCCTTGCAATTTCTTGCATACGCGATTTTTAATGTAGGCAAAAAACTCGCGTTTATTACGACCGATCATATATGTTAAGCCAAATATTTGCCATCACCGCTCCCAAGTCTCACCCCCAACTCGGCACACAATGAGTTAGCGCCTTGCAGGTCAAAGGACTTAGAGAAGAACATTGATGACTTGCCAAAGTTAATTGATTGGCCCGAATACTTCTCATACTACAAGAAAACAGTGTTACAAAGACGGACATTTTCGTCGCTAAACACAGTTTAACGACCGATACACGACCGATTACCGCGGTCGTGTATTCTTCGTCGCTAAGAACATTACCGACTGAATACCGAGCGAAAATATGGGCGACTGAATATACGGTCGGTAAATAAAGACCGAATTCCTACCGAAAGGTCAACATTGTTGACTTTTGACTTTAACTATATAACGACCGAATTCCGACGTAACTATAGCGACCAAAATGTCGGTCTCTATTTACCGACCGAATTCCTACCGAAAGGTCAACAATGTTGACTTTTACTTTGACTGTATACCAACCGACTACCGACTCACATTTGGCGACCAAAATGTCGATCTCTATTTACCGACCGAATTCCTACCGAAAGGTCAACAATGTTGACTTTTGACTTTGACTGTATACCAACCGACTACCGACTCACATTTGGCGACCAAAATGTCGGTCCCTATTTACCGACCGAATTCCTTCTGAATGGTCAACAATGTTGACATTTGACTTTTACTCTTTAACGACCGACCACCGACGCAAATATGACGACGAAAGTTTCGGTCCCTATTTACCGACCGAATACCGACCAAGTGGTCAACATTGTTGACTTCTGACTTGCTCTATATAACGACCGAATACCTACGGTAATCTCCTTTCGGTCGCTATTCGGTCGGTAAATTGTTTTTATTTAAAAAAAAAATCTGAATTTCAATTAAATCCCTGTTATAAAAAACAGCAATACACACTGGAATACAAACCAGAAGCAGTACTAATAAGATCCCAAATAGAAAAAATAACATTACATAACCAAGTTGACACTTTTCATTACATTACAACACTCGCAATCAAAGTGCGCACTTCTCATTTACATTATCAAAACTCACAATGAAAGTGTGCACTTCTCATTACATTACAATACTTACAAGCAAAGTGCACACTTTGAATTACAACTCTCACAATTAAAGTGCACACTTTAAATTATCAAAACTCACAATCAAAGTGTGCATTTGTCATTAAATTACATTACAATACTCACAAACAATGTGCACACTTTGAATTAAAGTGTGCGTTTTCTTGTTTCTTCAATACTCAAGAAATCTCATATTCTCAAGTAAAAATTAGCATTATTCTAGAAGAGATTGTAGCATTATAAAACTACAAATCATAATCAATTACACATCCAATCATACGAATTTTGAACTCAAATAACATCAAACAAGAAATTCATGTAACAAATTCAAAAAATGAACAGAAAATGCAAAAATTGAACAGAAAACGCAAAAATTGAACAGGTCTATTAGGTAGTTGCATAATACAACTGAAATTAGAACAGAAAATGCAAAAAAAAAAAATTTTAAAAATCGACAGAAATGCTGAAAATGGACCAGAAAAATCAAAAAAAAATTAAACAAAAAGATAAAGGTCCTTACTCTGAGATATTAGGCGGCGGCGCCGTGGTGGTGAGCAGTCGGGAGGAGAGGATGAGGCCCGAGGTGGCCGGGAGGGTATGGGTATCTAAGAAGGTGATGGTGGAGGGAAGTCGGAAAGGGAGAAGGAAACCGATGGTGGGGGGGGGGTTCGTCGGAAAGGGAGTTGATGGTGGGGGCTTCGTCGGAAAGTGAGAAAGGAGTTGATGGTGGTGGGTTCGTCGGAAAGGGAGAAGGGATAGTGGCGGGATCGTCGGGAAGGGAAGGGGAGGGAATGGCGACGAGGGTTCCAGGAATATAGTCTTTTTTGAAGAAATCCCCAGTGAAACGACGTCGTTTCAGTACCTAATTACGTCTTCCGTCATATATTCCGTCGGTATTCCGTCATAATTATTTCGGTCGGTAATCGGTCGTCATCATACGTCGATAGTCGGTAGTAAAATTGAAATAAACGACGTCGTTTTCTGCCCCTCATTTATTAATATAAAAATATACACCGCCATTGTTTCGGTCATACAATCCGTCGTTATTACGTCGTTATAATATTGGTCGGTAATCCGTCGTTAAATTCCGTGGTATTCGGTCGTTAACTAAAAAAAACGATGTCGTTTTGTGTCCTTCATTTATTACTATACAAATAAACACGGTTATTTTTTCCGTCGGTATTCGGTCGTAATATATTCCGTCGGAAAACGGTCGTTAATATCCGTCGGTATTACGTCGTTAACAGTGAACAAAACGATTGCGTTTCAATTTGGTCAACGAGACCCAAGTGGCCGACGGATGGGCGACGGCATAACGACCGATTTCTTTTCGGTTTCTTTTCGGTGGGTATTCCGTCGTTACATTTGTGACCGAAATATTCGGTCGTTAATTTAGGTCGCTATTTAACTGTTTTCTTGTAGTGATAACCTCCCAAAATTCCTTTGATAACTAATATGTTCCCCTGATTAGGTTCCAAAAAAAGTAATACATCATCCGCAAATAAAAGGTGAGGTAAAGAAGGCCCCGCACTCCCAAATCGAATACCGTGGATCAACGAATTTGCCTCAGCATGCCTAATCATAGCCGAGAAGCCCTCAGCGCATAAGATAAATAAGAAAGGCGACAATGGGTATAGAGATAGATAAAAGTGGAGTAAAGATGCAAAACCATATAGTAAGTAAAATACTAGGTTTAACTGAAGAAATAGATACTAGGAAAAAATTACAGTCATTCTTAGGACTAATTAATCAAGTCAGAGAATATATTCCACATTTATCAACATATTTGGTACCATTTCAGAAGAAATTAAAAATGGATTTAGAATTTACTTGGACAAAAATAGATGAAGAAAGACTTAAAAGGATAAAAGAATTATGTAAAAACTTACCAAAATTATAATTTCCGGATGAAAATAAAGAATTTAATTATATAATAGAATCCGATGCAAGTGATAAAAGTTATGGCGGAATATTAAATGAAAATTTTGAACATATTTGTAGACATTATTCTGGAACTTTTAAAGATAATGAACAAAAATAGGAAATTAATAGGAAAGATTTATTGGCTGTATTAAAAGCAATTTTACATTTTGAAATATATGTGATTCATACTAGATTTATATTAAGAACTGATAAAACCCAGGTAGGATATTGGTTACAGAGTAAATTGGTTGATTCTATTACGCAAAAAGATATTAGAAGATTAGTAATAAAAATAAATGAATTTGATTATAATTGTGAAGTAATCAGAACTTACAAGAATGTTTTTGCAGATTATCTCTCTAGAAACCCCTGTAAATAAAGAATCAGATATCCCAAACATATTGGGAGAAATATTACAAAAGCAAGGAAAAATGGAGATACAAATCTCTGTACAAGAAAAAAAGATATCTGAGCTAATTGCTAAGAAAAATGAGCCAATAGCTGAGCTAAGAAGGGATGTTGATCTAGAGATAAGCAGGAATGCTAATCCAGAGTTAACCCACTCAGAAGAGTGGGATATTTATCAAAAGTATTAATGATGCAGATACTAGCAGGAATCAGACATATAATATATACAATATATATCCTGATAAAAAGCCTGTACCAATCAAACCAGTTATGTTCACGCCACCCCAAGTAATTACTTATTCCCAAAGTTTACTAGTCGAAAAGCAAAATTTCAATCATATAGCCTTTAAATATATACAAAATGCTAAAACACTTATTGACTTTTTAAACACAAAACCAACCCTAGTTGCCAATAGAACAATTTTATTCCAAAGGATTAGGATATACTACCCAAAAGTTAGTAGGGCTGAACAAACTAATAGCAATTCCAGGAACAAAATTTGATAGCATCTGCTTATGCTTATGGCCTATTAAATGTTGTATATACAATTAATGGACAAGAGGTAGAAGGGATACCAGAAGTTAAAGCAACAGCTAAGACTTATTTAGGAATCACTAAAGCAGATATGATTTATATTCGATTTTATTCGGCACCATCAGAGATATACTATGATCATATAAAACCACCAATTCATATGATTAAGTTGGGAATAACAAGATATATGATCATACCTGAAGAAATACCTACAAGACAAAATATAATTGAAACACAAGATATTCCAAGGTTGTTACAGTAAAAGAGGATAGTAAATTTAAAAGTTATTTTCCAAGAGTTAAGGAATACTTATGAATCTAAAAATCCTACATGGATGTACTATAGCAGAGACCAAAAATTAATCTATTATATGAGCAAAGTTACAAAGTCAGAAGCAGAAGAAGAGATAAGAAGATGGTTAAAGACTATTGTACTTCCAGTTGAATTACCCAAGACCAGAGTAATGAAAAAAGATTGAATTACAGAAGAAGCAAAACAGCAGCTATGTAAAAATCTCAATAATGTACCAGAACATCATTGTAGCTATTGTGGGGGCCAAAATAACGAAGTACCAAATATAAAGTTAGACTAAAGCTCAATAATGTAAATAGTGATGTCAGATCACAAAAATGTAATAATATAATAGATAAGATCCAAAGAAGATAAGATAGGTAAGCAGTGACATAAGAGATAAAAATAGGTAAGCAGTGATGTAAAATCACAATAATGTAAATATAATCCCAATCTGAGATTCCTTATCTATAAATAAAACAACTAAGGATAGGAAGAGGGACACCGAAAACCCAACAAGCACACCAGCCTTTGTAAAATACTCTGATTCTTTTAATAAAATTTCAGTTACAAAGTTATTATAACTCTCAAAATAGTTATTTCAATTCTCAAGTTATGGAAGAAAATAAGGAATCAGTTAAGGTATGTCCGTTATATATGAACTAAATTAATATTCATACTACTATTTAATGATTTAGATTTCATATGTGAAACTATAGCATAAACCTGCTAATTTATTTTCTGCAAAGACGTTAGAATAAATCCAATCTGTAAGGCTATGCGATGTGAATATATACCAGTTCAGTAAACCTAAGTGAAACCAGCCATTAAACATAAGGTTGTAAAAGGTCAGCCTGGTAGCCATCGTCTTCCCATCAGATGCTAAGGAGAGCTATAGGGAATTTTCACTACAAGAAAACTGTTAAATAGCGACCGAAATTTTGGGTCACAAAATTAACGACGGAATAACGACTGACTGCAATCCGAAAACCTAACGGTCATTATTTCGTCGCCACTTCGTCTGCCATATTGGTCCTGTTGACCAAATGGAAACGACATCGTTTTGTTCATCCTTAACGACCGAATACCGACGGATATTAACGACCGTTTACCGACGGAAGTTAAAGACAGCATTCTAACAGAATACATAACTGTGTATATTAATATAGTAATAAATGAAGGATACAAAACGACGTCGTTTTGTGTACGTGAACGACCGAATACCGAAGGAAGTTAATGGCCGGGGTACCGACGGAATATATAATGACCGAATACCGACAGAATAGAACGACCGAATACCAACAGAATATATAACGGTGTATATTTATATAGTTATAAATGAAGGACATAAAACGACTCGTTTTATATACTTTAACGACGAAATACCGACGGATGTTAACGACCGTTTACCGACGGAAGACATATCGACGGATTAACGAACGAATACATGCTGGAAGACATAAGGTCGTACTAAAACGACGTCGTTTAAAAGTCTGATTTCTCAAAAAATATATATATAAAAGGAAGCAGAGTCTTCTTCCTTCTTCATCGCGATACATAAAAGAAAATTTTCAAATTCCACCTCGGCACCGCCACCCCGCAACCTCACTACCGCCATCCCGCCACCTCCATTTCAAGGTTAACGCCTCATTTCTCAAAATAACCAAATTCCATTTCTCAAAATCCCCAAATTTCACTTCTCAAAATCCAAAATTCATCCCGCCACCTCCATCTAAAGGTTCGATTTATTCAAGGTTTTTTTCCAATTTTTCTGATTCTTTAACTGTGCATTAGTTAATTATAATTGAATTGTTTTTCTCTGTTTGAAGGTACGGATTAACAACTAGGCTTTTTGGAATTAACCCATTTTACTTGAATAAATTAAATAGGAGAAAAAATTGGGACTTCTTCTTCAAGATGCAAAGAGATTGCTTTTTCTGCTAATAATTTTGATCCCAAGAATTCTACTGTAAGTCATAATATTACTTTTTTTGTTTGTTTGTTTAATTAATTTTTATTTTATTTGTAGTTCTTTATGTGAATATATGAAAATTTGAAGTAGGGGTTTTGGTAATTTTGTGGTTAGAGGTGGAGATTAAAAACGGGTTGTTCTTGTTTTGTGAATTTAGAATGTGGCATTTTCTTTAATTGTTGAATCTGAATTTGGTAGTTATAAGATGAATAAAACGAGTTTGGATGAGCTATCTCAAGATTTCTAGTTTTTTAATAATCTGATGGCTGATTTAGTTGTTAAAGCAGGTAATTACAAGGTTAGTATGGAAATGTGGATGAGTTTTTTATAATCAGATTGGTTTATTGAGTTGTTAATATTGATCTGATTGTTTTGGAAAGAAACGGTAACTAAGGTTGAAAGCATGATGTTTATTTCCTGGCTTCTTTGGGTGAAAAGTTCTGCGGTTTCGTACAGATCTAAGGGCCGTCCCTTTTTTTTCGTTTTCTTGTAGTGTTTGGCAAGTAAAATTGAATGAATAACCTCATGTTGAAAGATGGTATTAGGTAGAAGGGGTTTTACATAGCATGAAGTGTATCTAAAGGAGTAAGAAATAGACCAGGACTCAGGTTAACTTATAGTAGCATAATATAAAACCTAGATCTAAAATGGTAGTATTAGTATTCAATAGTACTCATAAATATTTAGATCTACAAGGAAAATGTATGATAGTAAGGGAAAAATATTTAAAAGAATAGAATTAGGAGGAAAGTCTTTAGAGATAGAATTTGAAATACAAATAGAAAGAGAAGGACAAACAAATGGCATAATTTTAGGAATTAATTGGTTATCTAACCACCAACCATGAAATATGTGTGAAACTCATCTAAATATAACCTATTTAGGAAAGACAATAGTAATCCCTAGAGAAAGGGAAAATATTTGGAAATTAAGAGAAGTATATGGATAACATAGACACTTTTGTTTATATATTAATTAAAATAATAGTATATGGATATAATAGTAGATATTATACTGCATTTATTGATTCAGGAACTAAAATAAATATTTGTAAAAAGAATTGTTTACGAGAAGAAAAGTGGAAAAAAACTAGAATATTAGTCAAGGATTTAATGGTGAGGGAAACCAAATACAATATAAAGCTAGAAATATAGACATACAATTATGGGGGGAAATATTAAAAATTAAAGAAATATATGCTTTTGAGTTAGAAGGAAAAGATATAATATTAGGAATAAACTGGATAGATGACTATTTACCAGTAAAAATAGAAAGAAAATACTATGTATAATAATATTATCTATAGTCTTTTTAGTATCCATATGTTGTGTTATTTTACTATCTCCCTTTTGCCATTCTTTTGCAATTCTTTCTTTATTTTTTACCCTTAATGCCGGTATATTATGTTTACATGGTATGGTTATCATTAAATATTTTCTTTCTATTTTTCTGGTAAATAGTCATGTATCCAGTTTATTCCTAATATTATATCTTTTTCTTCTAACTCAAAAGCATATATTTCTTTAATTTTTAATATTTTCCCTCATATCCATCAACCACAGGAATTTCAATCAACTGCGGACAAGTCAGCCAAGGTTGTTAAAATCGCGAGTTGGATCATAAAATCGTCGCGAGTTGGATCGTACGATTTTACGATACTAAGGCTATAAATCAAGTTAAATCGCTAGAATATTGAATCGTAAAGGATCTTCGATCCAGATCGTAGGATCGAACGATCCAATATTGTCTTTTTTCTGTATTTTATTTTATTTTTTAAGATTCTGGAACGTCAGGAGCTATTTGAGGGATATGTTGGCTCTTGTAAGTCATCTAAACAAAATTCTTTTTTCAAATAATAAAATTTGTTCATTTTTTGAAATTGCATTTTCAGTTTTTCACTACAGTAGAAAGTCATTGACTTAAATTATTTGTTTATTGACTTAAGTCATTTTCACCACCAAAGCTGGAGTGATTTTGGTCCATTTAGTCAAATTTTTTAGTTTCCTGTTTGTTAACTTACCAATTAGTTGAGGATTTTATTTATAAATTTCCCTTGAACTTGTTGTATTTCAACTTTTTACTTCTATTGGTTTAAATTTATCATAAAATATTATTTTAATAGTTTTGTCGGATCTTCCTATCCGTGCTACGATCCTCGTGTTTACGATTTTTGAGACCCCTTCCGCTGTGAGTCAAAATTACAATCTTGACAACCTTGAAGTCGGCTATAGTTACTCAACATATATGATTCAGCAAACAAAACATACTCCATAAAATGGAGCAGCAAAAAAGAAGGAAATCAAACTGAAATTTGCTCCAAACTTCAATTTTTTTTACCAATCTCAGCCCTTGCATTGTCGCCGCGCTGCCGAATGGACAAAAATAGATGCCCGTAAATTGTTCATGCTGTAAATTTGTCATATTGTGACGGTTATTTTTCAGTAAAAAAGAAAATGTGGAACTTTTAACAAAAGAGTTAAACACAGTTATTTACAATGCATACAAATAATAAATAAATGTAATGAAATACATCATCCCAAACTTTCTTAAAAGGCTTTATTTTATTAGGTATTTGGACGAGTGGACTCTGTTGTAATTTCTGTTATGAATATCTCCCGTTACTAATAGTTTGGGCTAAATATTTCCTTTTATCTATAACTGATTTTTTTACAGAAAATTAATTAGTTTTGTTCTGCAAGCTCATATGGTTAAGTATATTGAAATTATGTAGGGGAATAAAAGCTGAGTTAAGATTATTTTATGAAGGAACGTACGAATTTATTGAGTGATGGGGGAAAGTAGGTAATTATTGACCGTAAAAATAGTATCCGTCCTCATTTTTATCTCGTTTTCTATCTTATCAAAAGCAATTCTAGGGTTTTTGTGAAGAAAGCGATGAAGAAGAAAGAAAATGACTAGTTTGCCCTTCAATCCGATGACATGTGCCTGACACATGCGCTTTTTTGTCTAAAAATGTCAAACCCCGTCTCCGAAATGATGACATGACAGTCAAAGAATTACTATATAAAAGAGTTCATTATTCCTCTAGCTACTGTTGATGCTAGAGTTTGGAACATTTGGGTAAGCATCACAAAGGCAGTGGCCAAGTCAGAAGTTACTCCTGCATTAGCTGGTGGAGGGGTGGTGGTACGTTATATTGCTGAGGTGGGGTGAATTGCATTGTGGGGAGGTTGGTTGTATTGGGGAGATGTGTTATGCTGAGGTGGTGCATTATACTGAGGTGGTGGTGGTAAGTTCTGATTTTGGGGTGATTGGTGTTGCAGTGGGTTATATGGTGGTGGTGGTAAGTGTTGTAGTGGTAGGGGTGTTTCAAATCCAGCAACATTGTTACCTTGATTCTGATGTGAAGCTTCAGGTTGTTGACTTGAAAAACCGATAACTTGTCTTCTTCCACCTCGATACCCACGACGGCCATAGTCAATGATATGAAGTTCGTAGTCATCAATGTTACCCTGGTTCGGATCCATTATAACCCCCAACAGATATACATAGTGACAGATAAATAAGATAAGCGATAAAACACTTAACAACAAACGTGTCAAGCAAAGGAAATTAGAGAATGACATGGTATAGTACAAGGAAAGGAAGCATATAACATGAATACATATAGAATACTATAACATAACATATAACAAACAATTAAGATAGGCGACAGAACAATTAACAAGGTAAAGATGTAGAACATGGTATCACATAATACAAAATATCATGCCACAAAAACATAACAAGTTAATATTTAAGACATGAATACGTAAAACATGGTATAAACCAGATAACCACATAACATGTAACTCAGTTAGGGGAAACATCATATTCATGTAAAATCATAAAGTATCGAAATATAACAGTTAGCATAAGATATAATCGCTTAAACAACAGAAGAGTCATAGTACATGGTCTCTACCCATCACATATCTCACATTACGTGTTCTTGTTATCCTAAATTTATTGCAGATTTTAATCCCTAAGGTTCGACCTACCCTGATACCACTTCTGTCAAACCCCGTCTCCGGAATGATGACATGGCAGTGCCCCATTGGTTATTGAAGCACCAAAGCCACAGTCAGAGAATTACTATATAAAGGAGTTCATTATTCAAAGTCTATAAATAGCAATAACAGCACTAGCGGAAACATTATCTGAAAAATGAAATCTTCTAAGTTTATTACAACTGATAAATGAACTACAAGTTCCAAATTAAATAACTAAGAAAGAGAAATAACAGGTGTGAACTATCCAATTAGAATCACTTTTCGTGATCCCCATCCCAAACTCCATCATCATAGGTATAATCAACATATACAAAACCTGAAATAGTAAAACCGGATATCGAACAGAGCCTCCGTTGCTCAGCATGGAAATAAAACAGTAATATAGATAATAAAGACAGAACAACAAGAACTGATACAGATAATGCAGATGCCTGTTTCCCAAAATACCCCTACAGAAGTATATGCAAATAACTCGTCCGATGTCTAGAAAGAGTCGAACTCAGTGCAGTACAGTACATAATATATTAGAACAGAACAGAACAGTGGACTGCACAGCTGCAATTTTCAGAAAATGAGCTGCAAACTTGAGCAAAAATGCACTAAACAATACCCAACTCTTCCCCAACTCATATGCAACCAAATAGACTCCAAGCAAACAACAATTATATACCCAAAACAAGGACGAACACATATAATGCAATAATTAAGCAATTAACAACATTCTTTCCACCTAAACGATTCCATAACCGAGTGTACGACAAGCACCACGCGTTGCCCATTCGGTACACCCAATCACATACTCGTCTTAGATACTTAGAACATTGCTAATGCTATGACACACTGTCCCACCACATGATCTTACTCGTCTAGTCACTCATACCTAGCAATAACAATAGTGGTCACAGTTATCAACCAAACTAGGAAGGTTCAGTATCAACATGTGGGTTCGGATTTTTCCCCGAACAAAAGAACCCGGATTTAAGGATCCATCCATTACATTGTATCATCACCCCCAACCAGGGACTCTAGAAAACCACTACCGTATCTGATGATTTGCCCCATCAGATTCTGACCCCGAACAAAACAGAGTAGAAATTTCACTTGGGACTGCAGAACAGATTAGGAAGAAGGCGGAAAGATCCTACTAACTAATGTTGCTAGACGCAGCTCAATAGGGGGCGACGACTCCAAACACAACCCGATATGCAATTTACAAAAAGAGGCAACTACATAACAGATTTTCAAAACAGTGACATAAATATTCAAAGGCAGTTTATGTGAGTATAAAATTTATGACAGCATTAGGGAAGCGATTACAAAGAATGCTTGTGCTTTTCATTTAAATTTCCGTAACGTACATCTTCTATTTGGAAATTGTGAGCTCCAACTACACATAGCTGGCACCCATCAGAAAATAAGATGTTAACTTTTCTACAATTAAATGTTTTCTTTCGTGCGAAGGCACGATAAACATTTATTTTTGGGTGAATAATAAAAATGTAAATTAAGTAATAGAAATTCATAATTCTATTTAATCTACAACTCATCATATGATATAAATTGACATTTCACCCAAAGAATCGTATATTCCTATTAATATGGAAATAAGTTTTTTAATTCAAATAAATTAGTCATATTGTGATTAGGTTTTATCAGTAAAAAAAAATGTGAAACTTTTAACAGGAGAGTAGAACACAGTTATTTTCAAATCATACAGAAAATAAATAACTATAGTGAAATAGATCATCCCAAACTTTCTTGAAAGGCTTTATTTTATTTGGTATCTGGACTCTAATGTAATTTCTTTTATGAATATCTCCGGTTACTAATAGTTTGGGTAAATATTCCTTTATCTTTAGCTGATTGTTACGGAAAATTAATCACGATAACAAAACAACTCTTTAGAGATCAAATTTAGTGAACGGAATTTTTTTTTCTCGTATAGCGACGTAATACCGATGAAATTAAGATTCGGAAAAATTGTTGTCGCTATTCAGTCCATAAATAGTCGCTAATGTTGGTACTTTGGTTGCTAATAGCTACTGATAAACGACCAAATTTCCTTAATTAAATATTTAAAATTAAATAAGGGAATAAGGTATACACAATATGACATTGTTTGATATTTGGTCGCTAGTCGGTAGCTATTTTAGTCACTTATTAACGACCGAATATAAAAACGAAGGAAAAAATGAAGGGGAAGAAGGAAATGTACCATTATGTCAGCATCATACATAAAAGGAGGAAGCAAAGTACTTATAAAACTTTAATAAAAAAAGTACTAATAAAACCGGTTTGGCCTTAGACTAGCCATAATTTGGCATTATGGGTCAATCATGACAGTTTTTTTAGCACTAATATTTTTGGCATGAACGGATTCCCCAAATTCGTTCTCAATTGAGAACGGATTTGCATAATTCGTTCTGGACTGAAGTCGCAAGACTCCCAAAAAGACTATTGTTTTTTATCCAATCTGTAAGAATCAATAGAAAAGAAAAATCCCTTATGATACGCCAGATCCGACTCGATTATTGATAGAGTGAATAGATCTGCCATTTCTTAAAATCTCTCTTCTTATTCAAAATCGTGGTGTAACGTGTCAACTCACTTGCTCCAGTTAACTCGCTGTTCGCTTCCTCCGGAGCTTCGAGAACATTTTCGCCTACACTTCCAGAATAACTTCTTACTTCACTAGGAGCATGGGGAACCTCTCATTTTTATACTTCAGGAGTCCATTGGTGAGAAGAGGCCGGGGAAAGTTTGAACCCAATTTCTACTCTCACGCCTCGTTCCTGGGAGGCGAGACACGATCGTGTTAATACCCCATACTATTAACATAATGTCTCTTATTCATTTTAAACTTAAATTTCCGAATAATATAATAACCTCAAAGAAACTTTATTCAACTTAAATTTAATACATCAAAAATTTTCGTAGTGGAAACAAAAACATAACATAAATAGTTTTCTCAAAACTAAACTGAAACCTTAAAAGAAACACTTTCTCCACCAAAAGGGAACTTCTTCCCACCTTCCTACATCATTCTCATCATAGCTAACTTCACTGATAAAAAAAATATGGAAATGAATAAGCTTCCAACTCAGTAGGAAAAAATATGGAAATGTATATTCGTTAGAAAAATTCTTGACTCGAAAGAGTCATTTAACACAATGATACTTACCGTAAAACGGTACTTTAGTCGATTAGGGCAAAATATTGACTCACATGAGTTCTTTAACCGAACACAATTTCTTTAACATTTAACTTTTCGAAATAGAATTTATTTTCTTTTCTTTGGCTCTTTCTCATAACACATCGAATTTGACTCATATAGTCCTTCACCGGGATATACTTCGAACGTTCGGCTTCGATCGCAGACGATGATTACTTAATTAAACCATAAAACATACTTTATGCCTTAAAATAAAAGAATAATTATACTCATATAATACTTTAAAATTCCTTTACACTTTGACCATATGGTAATTGTTGGATTGACTCAATAAGTCCTTCACATTTCGGTCGCCGAAGCAATTACCATGCTAAAACCAACTTTCAAAATTTATTTTTAAATAGATGAAATGTCATTTTTCATACACTTTAATCAAATTAAGACTTTTAAAATATCCCTTAAACACTGCAAATAAAATCCATGACTTTATATTTTGGAAAACATAAGAGCATAAAAAAGAACATACTGAACATGGCCATTTAGTGGCTAATCCAATTATACCAATTTTATTTGTGTTCTCTTTAAAATGTAAGCACGTTTATCTATTTTATTTTTTGCTGAAATTTGCATATAAGTGAAAGAGTTGACTTTTCCCTTCTATCACAATGATGGAAACATATGCAATTTTGGTCGAAAAGAAACAACCTTAAGAATGACAAAGAACTTTAGCAAACGAAACTCATTCCTCAAAACCGATTTTCGGATTTGCTTGTAAACAAATATAGGGATAGCATTCGATTACTAAACTTAGTATACGATATCATAAACTCTTGGAAATATCATGCTTGATTCCTGTTTTCGTACAATAATAAACGTTTCGAAACTCCAATTGAATCACTATTTTCATCAAGACACGTATTAGCATTATTTTATCTAAAAACAAGAATGGTTCAATTCCTTACCTCAAATCGATGATCGTTCATCATACATTGCAAAAACACCCTAGCGTCGATCTCCAAAATCCGCCTCCTTCTCGTCAGTAGTAAAACATCGTAAATACTCCGGATACATCTCTCCGCTAGCCTATCTTTATTTTTTAATGTAAAAGTTACTAAAACTCCTTATTCTCTTTTACAGATAGTCTAACATAAGAATATTCCCTACAATCAAAGCTTTATTCATTAGAGTCCTAATTTAATTTATCCTTCAGATCAATATAACCGAATTGATTCTCTAGATGATATACTTTATCAAATCAAATAAATATTTCAACTGATTTAACCACCAGTAAAATCTTAACCGTTAAATTCTCTTATGATATCTATATACAATTTCTAAAAGAATCCATCTTATTCTAGTTACCATAAATAAAATATATCTCTTGTTTTTATTCTCCCAAAAGATTCGGGTCTTACACCAACAGTAATGAATATGAGCGCAATTGAAATTCTTCAGGAGTCATAGAACGTCTTGTTGAAGTCTTTGATAAGGATTTTCCGCAATTGAAAATCCATTATGGTTTCTAAGGGAACGACTATTTTGATAAATAAATGAAATTGTCTCTCCTCACTAAAGGGATGGCCTGAGCCTTTTAACGAGACCTTATATATATGGGAATGTTTTTTTAATCACAGCCCGGCTTTCTAATTAAATTAAGTTTATGTTTTGGTATCTTATTGAACAAAAATGGTGATATGCTTCCTCCATTGATCAAGAATTCAAATTTTTGGGAAGTATCATGATCACGAATTCCAATTTACGGATCTTGTAGGATTCCCAAGAAATTCTTCAATTTCTTCCTGAAGCAGATGATAGTTTTGCTCTAGAGTCCTCCCTTCATCATGCCCGATCGAACTAGGGCGAGTAGCTAAAGTCTCTTTAAGAGTTTCTTATGAATTAGGGAGTCAGCATCTATTTAGAAGATACTAGTTATAGAGTGAATCAGAGAGGATCAATCGGACAAGGAAAATGAATGAGATCTTGGATTGTTTAGGGTTTCTGAATCCTTATAGGGTTTATTTGGAGGACAAAGTTGATTCTAATAAATACCTAGTTATTTCGCTTTGTTGTCATAAAGTTTTATTATCTGTGATTTGATTACAAACTTAAGAATCGGTGCATATTCGGGACATTCTAATAACTTTGGTTCATAGGTGTTTTATAACTTTGGTTCATAAGGGTTTCGCTTTTTAGGGGCTAGTGTTTCAAAATTTAGGGTTTTGCAACCAAATCAATCCTGTCAAACATTGGTCGCAAAGAGGTCCAATTTGGTCATAAATTTGCTGCCAAAATTTGGCAATTCAACCACGCATCCGATTAGCTACAAAGAGGCGGCCGACTGTCCTTGGCGACTGATATTTCGGCTGCATATCCGTCGCACTCAACTATTACAACCGACTACAACGTTGGTCGCAAATAGTAGCAACAATAAGGTTGCAATATCTTTATTTTTTTTCAGAAACATTGTACAACGTCTAAATTTAAAGCACGCATGCATTTAATATTAAAATCACACACATTTATTCATACATATATAGATTGCCATCACCAGAAATTAATCACACAATTAAAAGATCCATCCTGTAATATTAAAAGCACATATTTATTCATAACATATATAGAGGATCAAGAGTGATGAGCTTCAATGTCTTCAACAAGGTGAAGTAGAAAGTTGAGCAATGTTCCTGGATGTGGGAAGTCTTCCTTGAGCTTCTCATAACTGTCTGGACCAATTGTGTCTACATGACAAGTTAAGTCCATGGACTTGTATGTTTCCATAATATCTCCTTCAATCGCCTTGAATGTGATTGATTGTTTTTCCTCATTGATATCTGTAATTATATCTGTTGCCACCCACTCTTTGCCATCTGGAGGTAAAAAAGAAGGAAACAATGTTCAACCATGCAGGAAAAAGGCAAAAAAAAATATATCTATTTCATTCTATGTCACATGAATGTATGGAAATCGTATGTCCCTATACATGTTCTCATGCATGTACCTACCCTTCAGAATTCGTCATGTAGACATTTCTTCCAATTATATATATGGTGAATTGTAAGTACTGGGTACAAAAATAAGAACATACACGGGATAGAAGATTTTTTCTCCCCACGAATTAATATTTGTCACGTGTTCATATTTCCCTTACAAATCCACTATTTCTTTTAGGTTATAATTTTTTAAAATATATACGAATTCAGAACG
Organism: Vinca minor; assembly: GCA_026122235.1. NCBI lineage: Eukaryota > Viridiplantae > Streptophyta > Magnoliopsida > Gentianales > Apocynaceae > Vinca > Vinca minor. The sequence goes on along the minus strand of JAOCZM010000241.1, from coordinate 7,225,379 downwards.
TATTAATTGGAACAAATTACATTATATTAAATATTAAAAAAAATTGAGGAAGAAAGTGTAATATTAATAAGTGATTTGACAAAAAATATAAAATTTTGCGTTTCAGAAAATATTAAGTGACCTCCTATCGAAAATAGTGTTCATGCGAGAGGAAGTTTAAGCTTACCATGGCTATAGTTCCAGAGGACCTTTGAACCAACCTTTCCCAGAGGACCTTCGAGAAGATTGAAATCTTGAACCTTTGTAGGGGCCATTTTGGAAATCTCACGAGGTCTATGTTTAAAGATATCATGGAAAACATCTCCACCAGTCTTGATCTCTGTTTGGCCGATCATTTTTCCCTTGAGACCCATTTTTCCTCGCAATAAGAATTTATGTATGAGATAAAGTTGGTGAAAATCTACTCCAACTTTTGGTCCTTTATATAGGATTGATCAACACTGTATAGGAAATTAATATATTAAAAAAAGAGAGATAAGGAAATCGTTACTTGTAAATTGCTTGATATCAGGTTATGAACTTATCTTACTATCTCAATTTCATAATATAAGTTTTTTAAAATCATATAACGAAAATTAAGAAAACAAAAAAAAACAAGATCGTTTTTGTTAGTCAAAATATTAATAATTATTCTTTTAAGTAGAATTAGTGATATATTGGGTTTGATTAATTCTGATATAAATAATAGTTTAATATAACATGTAATTCAGATTCATCCACATCAAAAGAGAGAGTTTAAACTCAACTATATAGATATGTCATTCGAGTTTAATTGATTGACAAGGCCAAAATTGAAATTGGAGCCAAAGTTTAGTTGAAAAGTACTATTAAACCCTCTCCTTAAAATTACTTTCCGCGTTTCTTCTTCTATTTGAGAAATTGTCACACCAGTCCAATTTTAATTAGATCCAACCGCAGCGGGTTAATAAGGCTATCTAATTCGTATTAAGTAAGTAAAAAGATTCAGCTAAATTTTACTTAGATCCATATCGCAGTTGATTGATATGGCTATCTACGCAATGTAAAAATTGCAACCCTCAAATGTGCGGTGACTTCTTGCGGTGGGCTAATACAAGGCCTCCCACCAATCGAGTTGATGGTCACCTTGATTTACATCCTCCACAATTCCTATCAAATTGGGAGGTGGAAGCTGTGGGCACGAGTATCACCTTTATTGTGTAGGATAAGACTATCTAATTCATGTTAGGTGCGTAAAAAGACACCTAATTCTTGTCCTAGTTAGCATAGTCAAGACAACAATTGCAATTATGTCTCGAATTCGACATTTATCTACTCTTCTTTGCATTTAAGATAACCTTTTACAAAAAAACTAATAATAATAATCATATTATAACAGATTAATCCATCCATCCATCCTTTGTTATTTTTTCTTTTTTCCTCGTCAAGAATTTTGAGGATTTTTTCTCTAACCAAGAATTGCCGGTCACCTGACCCTTCTTTACTTTCGTACACAGGTTCGGCCAACACTCTCTTCATGGGCTACATCATTCCGTCTCATTATATCTCATATTTCTTGTTTCATCAATAAATTTTTTATTCCACCAATAAAAAGTTGGCAAGTATCGATTTTTTTTAATTAAAATAATTATAACTAAAGAAATGACAAAAACCGTTGAAAAAAGTGAACATGTGATAATTATATAAATATTAATCAGATAGAGAATAAAACAGGAATATTTTAAGACAAGATTTTTTTCCGACTACATCGCCTTCTCCATTTTCTCTGCCGAAATTAATTGGATGGACAAATCTACAAGAATTGGTTCGCAAATAACCAATCAATATCAATATTACTAGGCTACGTGTGGTGCAATTTTTTTAATTGGTATATGAGTACTCCGAGTAATCATATAGTTCCATGTGATGTAATTTAATTAAACTACTACTATTTCAACCTTAAGTAAAATGTGTCGATGTCAAGAGTTTCTGAAGCTATTCGAATAAGAGTTAGATTGTGAAATTCTTAATTAGTCGTATTATCGGTGAGTAGTACGCCAATAACAGAATTGCTATAGGAGCTGCAATTTCTCCAAGGTCTTCTTACAATGGCAGACAATTTGATACTGGAATCATGATCTGGAAGTAAACTTATACATCGTAACGCAGTTAAGTAATTACGTTCTTAACCTATAAAGTATTACGCAAATGAGAGAATATAATTTAATAAAGAGCGTCTTATAATGTGAGCTAATTCAAACTTTTAATTTGTGCTCAACATATAGTTGTCATAACATTTCTGACTCGAAATAAAATAACGAGCAGTTTCTGTTAAATGAGTCAGCCTAACTTGTGATTATTTTATTGGGAGATAACAGGTTGACTGATTGGTCAGTGACAAAAACATCCCTATTAGGCCATTAGTTAATATTTATCTATCTACTCTTCCCCAACTGTTTTTGAGATATTATATTGAGATCCTACTTCTTTGTAACAATTTTTTTTCCATCTTTTCCTATATCAACCTTCAATTAAAAATCAAGTACTTCCTACTGGTGGAAAACAGCTGGCTTTTGAAATCTTTGGTCTCCAAGCTCTGTCCCCCATGCATTTTTTTCTTCCCAAAACTTGATTGTTAGGTAAGATATGAGTTCTGCTATCATAAATTGGCCACCATGGTGCACTCACAATATTTGCATAGTTCAAATTTTTTAAAAAATGTGATTGATGAAAAATCTTGACAACAACAAGTATTAAAGATTCGACACAAAAGGGTTCATTCGGATCTTTCTCTATCTTGAATTAGTTTGAATGTGAATACACTCAACGCAACTCTAAAGTAGTTTAAGTATCGATGGAGACCGAAACACCACAACAAGTGAAACTAACTTGTTGATACAGTAACTCAAAGAAACTAATCAAAGAATCCACTCTGAAAAGTATCCATTCTCGGAAGAACTATGAAAGCTAAAAACCTCATAGTATATTTCAAAAATATCTTGTATAAAAATTAAATAATAAGGTGGCCGAATTCTCCCTTATATAAAGGTGGAATTTGTCTATGTTAGCCTTACAAAGGAAAAGTCCTAATTGAATTAGAGCTCTTGATGTTCGGTCGCTATTTAACAGTTCTCTTGATGTTAGAACTTATGTGGTTGTTTTGTAAGAATTTCAAAAGGATTTAGTTGGGGTTATGACTGGAAGAATTGAAGGAAAATCAGTTACACATTTAGAAATAGAGAAAGAAAAAGCTAGGAAAAAATATAGCATAAAGTTAGACAGTTGAGTTAAGGGATCAAATGGACTTCGATCGACTTGATTCTTGTTGCAAAAGTTAGAATACTCGTAGGATTTGATTCTGAACGGTGGAGATAATTTTTCAATGACTGAGTATAAGGTAATTGTTTCTGGGAGATAGACTAAAAAATCTAGGAAAGTAGGAACTTGGAATCTTTGAAGGTTTTGATTTAAGCATTTGAGGTAAGGATCTTACACTTTTATTTTTCTTTACTAAAAGCAAGAAATGAAGTTTTAGAGTTATTAAATTATGATGAAATGATTTACACATGTTTTATTACATTGAAAAATTGGATGAAGTGTTGAATTGTTGCATTCTTGTGCGGTTGATTGTAGAGTCTAATTGCGTGTGTTGTATGTGTATTTGTTGTTGTTGTTGATGTCGTAATTGATGTATGTTGGTTGTGTCGTCTCCCCAATCTTGAAGCTCTTGTTTAGGAACAACTTTATAGGAGGATTCATTGCAATGTATATATTTACAGCTGAACCCGGGCGGTCGCGATGATATTATAAGTAAAGTCAAAGCCTTCCCTAGTTGGGCGATAATTAGGGGCTACTAACAGTCGTTGTGGAGTTCGCTAAGGTGGGCGATGACAAGACCCTCCCTTGTTACTTTTTTTTTCCAGCCCATGAAATGAGATAAAGTAGTGGACAAAGAAAAAAGACCAAGAATAATAGAATGAATCTCAAGGACCTGTCCAAGTCTCAAAAGCCCAAACCCCAAGCTGGCCCAAAATATAAAGAGGGGTTGGGCCTAGTGGACCCATCCAATAACTTAGTGCTCCTAAAATTGTCTTGGCTATGGACCCATTCCATCTCACCAAGGACTCAATTCCAACTAGATAAATCTAGTGTTGATTTAATCAAAGTTGGTTGGTGTAACTAGTTTGCCAGATTTGTATCTTAATATAGTTCGGGAGATCAATTACAACTCACGTATGGAGTCGCCACTTTTATCAGCACTTTATCTCTTTATGGGATGTCCCGGTATGAGATGTGATTAGCTGGTATGATGTCCTAAAAAAAATGGGAGACAATTAGGACACCTCGTTTTGTTTAATTCTTCAAGTCCTTTCTAATGTTCCTTCGGAACTTGTTTTCATTCCATCATCTTATCCGTTTTCTGTTTATTTTTTGGGCTAAATTTTCAATTTGGTTTCTGTTCAATGGGATTATAATTGAATTGCAAGAGGAATTAGGTTTATTTTATGATCTCTTCGGATTTTTTGCGTTGCCAACAATAGGTGCTATTTTATTATTCTATTGATTTTCAAATTGTAAAATCTTTAGGTTTAGCTATTGGGGTTTGGAGTTTTTAAGATTTTTTCCCTTTATGTCCTTTGAGGAATTGCACCGAAATATTTCTGCATTGCTATCTTCCTCACTTCAAACCTTATTCAAGATTCGAGTGACGACAGTTGTGGAGTTAGAACCACCTTGGGACTTGGAAGTAGAAAAGGCGTTGCATCATGCATGGCGTAGATTCGGGATAAAATCGTCTGTTTCAAAACTTTATCCCCCTTCCATGTCCCACCACTAGAAACATGTTACATGTCTATTCATTCCAAATACAAACACATGATACATTTGCGGTTAGTTATCTTTCATCCCGCAAAACAATCATAATTTCTCTCTCCTTCTACTTCTTTCTCTCTAAGTGGGACATGTGACACATTTATAGTGGTGAGACAGGGAAGTGGATAGGGTTATGTGACAGATGATTTTATCCCCGTAAATTCAGCTTGTGAGTTGGGAGTAGAAAAATCGTTTGCCCCGTTCATCTTCCCATGTCTAGCGGGGGCAGTCCCCCCAAGATTTTTAAAAATCCTAATAGATATAGTAAATTTTATATGTAGTTCGAAATATTTGATCAAATTCGCCCCCAAACATTTTTTTGTCTTCAGTTTTTATATGTAGTTCGTTATACTGTTGCAGTTTTTCGCCCCAACGTAAAATTCCTGGCTTCGTCCCTGTCCATATCTGTCTTCAAGAACTTAAAATTTGTCACGTGTAAATAGAATTGAAAAATTGACATACTACGAATTATGAGTGATAGGAACATGTCTGGGACCAACCATTCATAATTCTCCACGTGTATATAAAATTAGAAATAATTGACACCAACGAATGCTGAGTGATAGGAACATATCTGGCACAGACGATTTCCCCTCCATGAAAACAGTTCCTATTACTAGCTGAATTTAAATATGTGTAATCACACCTAATTGGATGAAAATTTGTTTGCTGCCTCAGTTTAGTCGCCTTCTCATGGGTAATAACTTGAGAATAAGCAGAAAGGAGCTATTTGCAATCTACACCAATCAAATGAAGGATTTTCTAGATTTTATGAGGGTTGTGTTGAATTTTATTTTGGTTATTGCATAGGATGTTTTGTTGGCTGTTGGGAAAGAAGAAATTATTAGTACCAACAAAAATTTCCCACATAAAAAAAAATAAAAAAAATTAGTCCTTCCTCCATTCCATAATATAATATAATTTAGGAATTAAAGAAGTAAAAAACCAAGTATTTTGTTAATCAAAATATCAATGTTACTCTCTTAAATATGATTTGTATACCATTAATTTTAAGAGAGCAATATTCATATTTTAATTTTAAAAAAAATCTTATTTTTGTCACGTGTCCTAAAACGACTTGTATTATAGAATAGAGGTAGTAATGATCTTAAGAAAAAGCAGACCTAAATTTTGTATGTGTTCTTATGTACTTTAGGAGATAGACTGAGTTTTAATTTTCGTCAAGTAATGAATACAAATGGTGAAACTTTGGGAACTTGGATTAGCAAAGAACTTGTGCTTGATTCTTTCACGTCTCAAGCAGACGTTGCAGATTTTGCTATCTACCCCTTTCCACTACCCCAAAATATTGTCTAGTAGGAGAGGAACTGAAGTGTATCTTTGGCTTTTGAGACGAAATACATAGCTAACCTATTACTCGGATACTTCAAATTTCAAATATTTTATAAACATCCAGTCATGCCTCGTGCCCATAGGGCCGGGACGCGTTTTTAATGGGTCTGACAGCACTCACGCCTAATATTGACCAATGTACTTGAAGTTTACGGACCAGTTCGGTCCATTTTATATGGACTGGACTTAACAGAATATTTTTTTATTGATAGGGCCAAAGTCGGCCAAAAAAAAGGAGGGGGACTAAAACCAAAACCTCCCAAAAGGTGGAAAAACCACCCAGTACATCTAAGATAGCAAAGCAAAGCAACCTTGCACATTCAAGTGTGTGCACAAGGATGTTACAATTAAAACCATGCTATGATGCAAAACCATAGAAACTCGAACATAAGACATGAACATTTCGTCTAAATGAACGGTTTTCACAAGCCAAGTTTGCTAAGGCATCCGTAATAGAATTTTTCTCTTGATAAACATGAACAACCTTGCAATCACCAGTAATAGAAAGCATTTTGCGATCACTAAAAATCGAAGCATTTCAGTCACCGTGATCAACAAAACGCAAGCATAAGCAAGAAGCACGTCAAACGCCTTCTTTGAAATAAAACCCAAAAGCACAATACTGGTAGATCAAGACGCCACAAAATCATAGAAGGCAATATCCACCAAAGCTTCATGAAGAATAATATCAAGAACAATCAACTATGGCGGATATCTTCACGAAAAGAACATTTCTTCAGGAAGAACACGCAAAGAACATCAAATAAATCCGAAAAATCACTCATGGTCGATCATGGATTTTTGATAGAAGTGTTCTCCAAACTCCCAATATACCAGAAAACAGAGCTAAAAGCCACCAAAAAATGGTGTTTTCAGAAAGATTAAACATCAAGAGCAAGGAAAATTGGACAGAAATATGGATAGAGCATGAAGAGTAATAAAATCCAATCAAAATCCCAGCAAATAAATTCTTGAGAGATCTGAACTAAACGCCACCAAATCGCCAAGAGAAGCCAAGAATCTGATAAAAACCCATCAAAAGATGGTATTTTTTGAAAGATTAATCGCCAAAATATATAAGAGCAAGTAAAAAAAAACCGGATAGAAGGATATATGGAGAATGGACAGCAACAAAGATCCAATCTTTACTCACTTTAAATACCAAAAAACCCACTAAAAATCAAAGCTTTTCATGCTTCTTTTCTTCAAATGTGTTTGAAGAAATAAGCAACACAAATCGAAGATTTATACCCATAAGAACCATAAACTCCTTCGATGAACTAAAAAACCCAGCAGAGAACAAGAATACTCTCTTCAAAAGACCACCATAAAATCTCTTAAAAATCTTGACTCGACACCACAAAAAGGAAGGAGAGCAATAAAGTTATAGAAATATTAAACACCCAGAGCAAAGAATCGGACCAGAAAAGATCCCATCTTTACTCTCACTCTCCCTCTTATAATATCTAATAGCTTCAAGGGATCAAAAAAGAACCCACTAAAGCAACAAACGAAGAACAGACCAAGTAGAACAAGAATAAACTAAGCTAATCCTACCAAAAAAGGTAGTGTTAGTTAGTTTATTTTCCAAAAATCATATAAAAGCAAGAAGAGAGACATATTTTCTCTAGAGAGGATTTTCTCTAGAGAGAGAATATATCTTTCACATTTAGACCTTGTTCCTTATGAAACTGACTGGACTTTAACTTCAAATTTCAAGTCCGTTTAAGAGTGGATATTTTGGGTTCGAGTCTGTTTAGATGCATACTTTGTAGACCATAACCGGTCCACAAAGAATGACATATATATATATATATATATATATATATATATATATATATATATATAGCTAAAAAAAATATCCCCAATCATATTCTAAAAAAATGATTTTGATTTTTTTTATCTAATCTTGGTTATATAAATGAATATATAATTATATATTTTATATATGTAGTCTTCTCTTAAAACATTTTTTGTTGCAATCACAATATTAAATTTTTATACATGTAAATCAATATCTATTTCACTATTTGTTTTGAAAATTAGATTATTACTTCAATATTAATTTTCTATATTTAGTTTGGATAAATAAATAGCTATTTTTTTTACAAAAAAAAATTAAAAAAGTTAAAAGTTCATAAGTCCGGACAGGTCCATAATCCGTGGACTTTAAGCGGATTGGTTATGGACATAGCATTTCAAATACCGCAAAAAAAGGACTAAGTCCGGTCTATTCTGTTTAAAATATGAGTCTACACGGATTTAAACTCATACCGAATTAGACTGATCCGCTTGACAGTGCTACCCACAACACAATCCTCTACTTAGGAACCAAATTCACTATGTTAAAATGCATGTCTCGATGTGATCAAAAGAACTCAGACTCATATTATATAACACTCTATTTTTTCATACTTATCCCATGTGGATGGGGTTGACACTTACCTTCTTTCGTTGTTACTAACAAATATCACTACTAATGAACAAAAATAGTACTGATGTACAATCATCTTCATATCAGGATGAAGAAATGCTTTAAGTTTAGCAAATAAAAAATCATTAAGTCTTATGTCTCCAGGTGTAAATGATTCGCTGGGAAGCTTACAACTAGTTTAGTACTCTTTTCATTCCTAAATATAAGGCGTTTAAGACATTTTGAAAAAATTAAGCAACTCAAATAAATAGTAATCTTACCATTAAAATTCCAATAATACCTCCTCCTTTCTCCATCTCTTTCTCTTTTCCAATAAAAGATATGTTGAGGGTATAATTGGAATAAATGGTTGACACCTAATAAAAAATATATAAATGACAATTAATTATGGTACATGTATATCTCTTAAAAGATAATTAAATAGGAATGTATAAAATACAATGACGGTCTGGGTATGTAGGGTGGTAATCTGTCCAGTACTCAAAGTAGTTTTATGAAGGAACTGACAAGAAAAAAACAAAGCTGAGTTAAAAGAAAATCATCTAAAGATATCAATTATATGATCTTTTCTATAGAAAAGGTCAATAATTTTAGAAACAGTAGATACCTAACTTTGAACAGAAAATATAAATGATACGCCATTCTTTTTAAGATATAGGTTATTTTATAAACCTTAAAACCAAGATTCTTAAAAGCAAGAAATGTTTATTAAAGTACCATTTTCTCTAATCCTTTTCAATCCTAATGTCCAAAACAATTCTAAATAAATAGAAGATGACATTATATAGAGAAATAAGCAATAAATTATTAATAATACATGCAAAATAACATATACTTTAATAGAATTATATTATGAAATGGAAGGTGTAATATTTTATAATATTTTATAGCCTCGAAACAAATACAAAGACAACATACAGCACATTGATAACCATCAAAGTTATGACTCATCATTGAATAAATATTAGTAATCTATTTCATTTTTCTAATTTGTTTATTTTATCGAAACTTGCAAATCTTGAAATAGAAATTCTACGGTTTAAGTCATTGCGGATTTTTCTATTCCGTTTAAAGTAAATTCATTGCGGATTTAAGTCAGACCTATACGTTTGAAATTGATAGCTGTGAGAACAAAAAATAAAATAAAATAAGGAGGGTTGATGGATGTTGGGAATATTTCGGATAGGATTATTATTGACAAAGATATTGAATGCAAGATCCTCACTCTGTTGTTGGGATTATTCATTACAACAAAATATGTCTTTTGCGACGTTTTTCTACCAACGTTTTTTTCAAACGTCGCTTAAAATAAAAAATATTAAGTTAAAGCAACACTTTTTGCAAACGTCGCTATATTTAGATTTTATACGACGTGTCATAGTGACGGTTATAGTAATTGTCGTTCATACCGACATTTTGATGTTAGATAGCGACATTTACAGTAAATATTGTTATAAATTGTTACTTTTTGTGACTCATATAGCGACATTTATATAATATGTCGTTAGATCTTGTGATTTTTCAGATAAACGTCACTATATTTGAATTTTATACGACGTTTTGTAGCGTCAGTTATGATATTTGTTGATAAAATCAACATTTTGATGGTAGTTAGCGACGTGTACATTAAATGTTGTTATAAATTGTTACTTTTTGCGACTCATATTGCGACATTTATATACAACATCGTTAAATCATGTGACATTTCGAACAAACGTCGTTATATTTTGATTTTATACGACGTCTCATAACTACAGTTATAGTAATTCTTATTCTTACCTACAATTTGATGTTAGTTAGTGACATTTACATTACATATTGTTATAAATTGTTACTTTTTTCGATTCATATTGCGACATTTACATACTATGTCGTTAGATCTTGTGACATTTTCAGACAAACACAAATACTGAGATTAAGTTTCTGAAGTATATTTTTTAAAGAAAAATTAAAGACATTAATTATTAAAAATTTAATGAGAGAGTATTAATTTTAATCTGATTCATAAAAATAAATTAAAACACAAAAATAAATTAAAATAAGTAAAGGTACAATATACAAAATTACATTATAATAAATATAATATGAGGAGAAACAAATAACAAATGATCAATTAGCTCAGCAGTCGATTACATGAAATACATGCTGGAGGTCACGGACTTTGATTCTTGTACCTTTGAGTAGTGGAAAATTTTTATTCTACATTATTCAGAGATATCTAGTCTAGACGACTTAGCTTGTCTATGCTCCAGCTCGATTATTGAAAGGTGGCTAGACTCGACGACCCAGTTTGTCTATGCTTAGGCTCTGTCTTCGATTATTCAAAGGTGGGTTACTCCGATTATTCAAAGGTGGCTATACTCGAAGGCTCGGTTTCGAATTCGGCTATGATTATTCAAATGTGGCTAGACTCGACTCGACTCGGCGGCTCGGCTTGTATAGGCTCCGGATCCGGCTCGGCACGGCTAACTTAGTTTCAAAATTTACGAATGTCGGAATAGATATCTAGTTGCGTCTATATAAAAATGCCGGGAAAAAATCTTTTGATACACAATAAAATGACATAACAAATGTCGGAATAACTACTTATTCACGGTATTTACAAACGTCGGAATATGTGACTTGTTGCGATTATTTACAAATGTCGAAAAAAATACCTTTTAAAACACTTTAAAATGACGCAACAAACGTCGTAATAGATAGGTACCGGCGCTTGTAACAAATGTCGTAAAAAACCATAACGACACAGGCAAATGCGACGTTTAAGCTACATTTGCAATAATGTTGGTATAGATCTATATCGACGTTTTTTTGACTTATTTCGACATATGACAAACGTCGCAATAGACTTTTTTATTGTAGTGATTTCGGATAGGATTATTGACAAAGATATTGAATGCAAGATCGTCACTCTCTTGTTTTGTTACTCAATTCTCAAATTAAATATTTATATATAATCTTACACAAAAAATAAGAAAATAATTTTTTGTTTTTTTTTGATAAAGATATATATATATATATATATATATATATATATATATATATATATATATATATAAACAAAATAGGATACAAAATAGGAAATAGAGGCCGAAAAACTGATGACAAAAACATGCCAAATGGCTATAAGAGACTAAGGATTTTTAAAAGATTTGTATCTAGTCGTCATGTGATGCTCTATAAGCTTCCTTTTAGCTTTTTTCTTGCTTTTACGCGAGCTGACAGGAATAAAATCATCTTCTTCGACTAGATTTTCAGGATCACACTCCGAGAAGTCGTCGCTCAAAGCGTCCGGAACAAGCCTATTGGTAGTGGGTACCTTTGGACTTGAGAGTGATGTGATCTCAACCGCATCCGTCGGTGGCTCTAACTGTGGTAGGTCTTCTTTAAACATATCGTAAGATGATAAGTCAATTTCTAAGGCCGCCACTTCTTTGCGAGCAATAATTTTAGCCTCATCTGCTTTTTCCTTAGCCCGTGTGGCGATTTCAAATTCATCCATGTCTACATGAAACCTTGCGAACTTGTTCAAAGCCATATCCTTGCTGAAGTCATAAATAGTATCAAAAGGTAGGCTTATATCATTCTTACTGGACCCAAAATTCATCAAACTCCTATCCTGCAAGCGAGGCGGTCGAACGGAGATATCATCCTTAATTTGCAATGTTGAAGAAAACATTGTTATATCGTCTGAGGCGTCCGAGACATCTAATACCTCCAGCCGACGTTCCGTCTCTAGGAGTCTGTCCTCGTTTCCCTGTCACACTAATAAAATTTTGACATGTCTTACATTTTAATTGAATATATATATATAATAGTGAAAATTGTAGAAAAAAAGTGAATATGTGACAATTATCTATTTGTGTGATATAAAATAGAATACAAAATGAGGAACGATGATTTTTTGCCCCTCCAAAGTGCTAAAGCCTTCTTTGATGCCAAACGGTCTAGACATGATAGGGCAGCTGGTGTCAAACATAATTTTTTTTTTTTTTTGAAGCCCAGACGGGCGTACACCCCAAAGAGGAGAGTAGCACCTTATAAGAGGAGGAGGAGATAACTCTAGAAAGGGAGACAATTTAAAGCATACCCCATGCGCGGGGAGGATACCGAACCCACGACCGTTGTGGACTAGCCCATTGCCCCATTGGGTTAAGGATCTTGTGATGTGTCAACATAATTTTAGTAATTGTAATTATTTGATCATAATTTTCTAACGTGATTTAGCAATCATGATTCTGGTGATTGCACTTTTGAAAATTCAGAATAAAAACATGATTTTATGTGTTTGATAATTAATACTTTAAACGTGATTTTGAAAATGTATGATATACCCCTTATCATATATTTACATCATAAAAAATTAAACTTTAAATTTCCTCTTGGAAAATAAGCATTTGATGACAAATTATTTATTTATAATTTATTTTATTTGACCATTACATAATTTTTTATATAAATGTAATATTAACTCAACTATATTAATGTAAGAAAAAACATATAATTTTAAAATAAATAATTTGATACTAAATATATATATATATATAAAAGAAAAAGAAATGAGGAATATATATATATGTGTGTGTGTGTGTGTGTGTGCGCGCACACTTTACCATTAGTTATATTTAACATATGACTAATTATAATAAATAAATATAATTTAATTGAAATATCAGCGTTTCTTTAATATTTTCCTGCTAAAATAACATTTTTATAATAAATATTAGCGATTGACAAAAAATAAGAATCTCAACCTTTTACAATCATAAAAAAATTACGATTTGAAACGTTAAAACCTCAAACTATTTAAGTTTTCAAACGACCACCACTCAAACTCGGAAGCTACATTGATTTTCAAACTATCACCAAAATCACCAAAACTATCATCAAGAGGTTGTAGCCCAGTGAGAAGCACCTCTGCCTGGGATTGAGAGGTCTCAGGTTTGATACCGGGCCGAAGCGCCCAGCTTGCTAACCCCGCCCCAAAAAAAAAAAAAAAAACATTGTTTTCAGTCCAAACCCATGTTTGGGTTAAAATTAATCTGCCCAAACAGCCACTAAGCATATTGAAAAGTCAATTTAAGTCTCATACAATAATTGCGTTATTTTTTTTCTTATATGCTTTTGGGTACACTTTTACTATGGTACTGTTGTTTTTTTTGTGAGGGCCCGAAGGGGAAAAGCGGAGAGTACCCTAGATAGGGAAGATTGAAGCATGCCCCATGCCTGGGGAGGGAAGATAAGTCTCATAAGGAGGAGAAATTATTTGCGCCATTATGGGGAGATATAGGAATCGAACACGGGACCTCCGCCCCGTGTTCGGATAGCCTTACCACTTGGGCTACCCGATTGTTGGTTTGATAATTCTTTTTATATTTTTTTGAAGGAATTTTGTTTGATAATTCAACTATTAATAATTCCAAACCCCCCTTTCAAAACAAAAAATAATATAATAAGTTTACCCCGTATACACTTAAGATGCAACATTATTTAAAGGATGATCTACCATACCCGCTGCAGACCATCAGAGGTAACGTGATCAACTAAATAAATGCATATTAAAGAAATCCCATCCACTATATAAAAACATTAGCCTAATAACCCGTACTACACGAAAATGAATTTAATTATTAAAAAAAATATTAAATAGCATTAAAATATGATACTCTAAACTTATATTTATGTTTCGTTTTTCTTACATTTCTATATAAAAAGTTTGGGTTGGACAAATTCCAACTCATATAACGCGATCAGGGACGGATCCAGTTTGCTGTGAGTGGGGTCAAATGACCCCAGTGAAAAAATAAAAAATTATTTAATTATATATGATATATTTTACTCCATTTAAATAATAAATATATAAATGATCTCAATGAATTGTTGTGTATATCAAATGACCCCACTGAATTATATTTCTGGATCCGTCACTAGACACGATAAGAATTAAATGACTCGATCCACCTAAGTTTATTTTTTGAAGTTTTTACCATTTAATGAAAAAATGTTTGGTGAGAAAAGTTCGCATGCGAGTTCAACATAAGTTAATGATACTCTAAAAATCACATGGTTCGATCAACCAAAATTAATTTTTTAAAAATATTAATCTTTTAAAGAAAAGAGTTTAGTGAGCAGTTTCGCATGCGGGTTAAATATAAAACTAAATGATTCGGTAAACTAATTTTCTTTTTTTTTAATTATTTAAATGAAAATTTTTATAAATAAAATTGGATTTTGCCACTCAATTCAATGGATTAAAAACTAACTCAACAAATCCATTCAATAAAAAACCATTCTCAACCACTTTATCACTTTATTTATAATGTTTTCAAATTTTAAAACCTTCATAAACTTTCGATGTGAGATCTTGAATATTATTGAGAAGAGAAATAATAAATTAGAATAGGAAAAATAAAAACTATTAAAATATTAAAAGTAACAATTTTATTTGAATAAATCAAAGATATCAAGTTATACCATTAATTTAATAAATAAAAATTATCTCAAGCAATTATATTTTTTAAACTAATTAAAAGACAAAAACAATTATAAATTACACGTAGGATTATGAATGTTTGTGATTGGTTGAACCTGAAAAGATGTTTTGTTATATAAATATAGATAGATATTTCTAATGAATAAAAAATTATTCAACCAATCAATTTTTTTTTTAAATTAATTAGAAATTTTAAAATTAGTTAATTGGATGATCAAGTACTGCAATTATTCTTTCATATCCTTGACTTTTAAATCTAGCAATTATTCTGTCAAGGGTTTCTTTCAATGAGGCTCAAGGTTGGGATGGTAATTTTCTTGGAAAAAAATTGTTTAATTGAACAATCTGAAAAGAAAATAAATAAAGTCTCTCCGATTCATTTGGGCAAATTCCATCTCTGTTAATGATACTCTAAAAATCATATGGTTCGATCAACAAAAATTAATTTTTTTTTAAAGTTTTTACTCTTTTAAAAAAAATATTAATGAGCAGGTTCGCATGCAGCTTAAATATAAAACTAAATGATTTGGTGAACTAATTTTCTTTTAAAAAAACTTTAACTATTTGAATAAAAAAATTTAAAAGAAAATCGGATTTGTCACTCAATTCAATGGATTAAAAACTAACTCAACCAATTCATAATAAAATCTCATTCTCAACCCTTTTATTTATTTATTTATAATGTTGTCAAATTTCAAAACCTTCCTAAACTTTGGATGTTAGATCTTTTTTTTTCTTACTTCTTTTTAAAGGAGGATCAATAGTGGTTCCCACTTTCCCTCCGGTATGACTCGAACTCCCGACCTACTGGTTGGAAGTGAAGCGTTTTACCGCATGAGTTGCGCTTCGTTGTCGGGTGTTAGATTTTGAATAGTATTATAAAGAGAGAGTAAAATAGAATATGGAAAAAAATAAAACCATTAAAAATATTAAAATTAACAATTTCATTTAAATAAGTTAAATATATCAAGATATATCATTAATTTAATAAATAAAAATTATCTCAACCGATTAATTTTTTTAATATTCAGAAAATTACATATAGAATTATAAAAAATTTGTGATTGGTTGAAAATGAAAATAGATTTGTAATATAAATATATATAGCTTAGCTTACAGTAAAATTTCCCCACGTATTTAAATTTAATAAACTTCTGCTTGGTTTTCTTTGATCAGTATTTTTTTTTTCTATTACAATTATTTATTGGACCTCACCAGAGGAGGAGTAGTAGAAGCCCGGCTGAGCGGGTGCCCCGTGAGGGGTAGTAGAAGTCACGTTGAGAGGGTGTCGTAGAAGCCCGTTAAGCGGGTGCCCCGTGAGGGGAGTATAAGACTCACACAAGGGAACCCAAAGAAATGACAATTAAATCATTCCCCTTGTGTGAGGTGGGTATCGAACCCACAACCTCAATGTTATGGGCAGACCCTTGCCCCACTGGGCTACGAAACCTTAGATTTCTTTGATCAGTATAGATTTCAAAAAGAATAGAAAAACACTTCAACTCCTAAGAAAATTTTAAAACTCGTCTTTTTACGGAGACAAGAAGTCCATTCTGTAAACGAGATCTTTATCCAAACTATTATATACGAGATCCATTTATCCAAGATATGTAGTGAAGCACAGAGGATAGAGAAAATTCAATCATATGTCCGTGTCCGTCTGTATGGAATTGGTCTTACAGACTCTTTATATGAATTATATGAAGTCTACCCTGCAGATGCGGATTTCGCTCAATTAATATAAGAATGTTATAGAGACAGTTCATAAAAACGATTTTATGATTGAGTCACCTAGAGGATAAACATGAAACTCTCCATGAAAATCTTTCGGAGAAAACTTTACTGTTGTATATACACTTTGCCAATACATAATAAATTAAACTTGTTTTAAACTTTCATCAACAATCATATATTCATGGTCACATGATTCTCAACTTAAACATTATTACCATGTTTTATATTATCATGTTATAGTCTTAAAACCCTTCAAAAAATAGGGCAAATAACCGTCTGTATTTGTGTATATTCTTATTCATGTGTTCAATCACTCACAATTTACAATATATATATATAATTAGAAGAAATTTCACATGGCGAATTATGTGTGATTGAGCACATAAATAAAAAATTACACGGGTACAGACGATTTTCACTAAAAAAATAGCTATTACACAACTTGTTCTATCCAATGACCTTTGAACAGCATTCATAATTATTCACTATATATATATATATATATATATATATATATATATATATATATATATATATATATATATATATATATATATATATATAGGGCTAAAAGCTGGACATTTCATTACCACATTATATCCTAAAAATATTGAAGAGAAGAAATGGGTCTGAAGGGGAAAATGATAGGCCAAACAGAGATAAAGAATGGTGGAGATGTCTTCCATGATGTCTTTAGCAAAAGACCTCATGAACTTTCCAAAATGACTCCTCAAAAGGTAAAGGGTTTCACTCTTCTTGGAGGTGAAGTGGGAAAAGTTGGATCAGAGATCTGCTGGCACTACATCCATGGTAAACCTTTTACTTTTAAATGATCTTCTCAACTTTTCCTTTTTTCCTATTTCTTTTTCAAATAATTTTTTAGCCCGCTGCTGCTACCAAATGGTGTTCACAAGTTTCGTGTGTATTAAAAAATGTTTGAATCCTAATTAAAGTAAGAGATTATATCCATAAAACAACAATTTCTTTCGAAAATAGACTTCTTATCAAGATAAGGTCTGATTTGGGTTTGGGACTCAAACCAAAATCACATTGGAATCGAGATTCAATATAAAAACGGGTCAAATAAGAAATCTAAAAAATCCATAAATCACTTGACATAATCCACAAGTAATGAGTTGTAAGTTTTGACACAGTTCCAGTTTGAAATAAATTTTAGATCCAAACTCAAAAATGTTTTTTTTCGATTTGATTGAATTTCTTTTCTTTTTCCTCCAGATGGTAAAGACAGGGTAGCAAAACAGATAATTGAAGATATCGACGAAGAAAAACAATCGATAAAATTCAAGATGGTTGAAGGAGATCTAATGGAAGTATACAAATCTAAGAACATAATATATCATGTAGACACAAATGGTGCAGACAGTTTGGTAACATGGACTTTGGACTATGTGCAGCTGCAAGAGGATTACCCACATCCTGGAACTTTGCTTAACTTCTTCCTTCACATGGTTTTTTTTTTTTTTTAAAAAATAAAAAAAAAAACTAGACCATTTATAAGTATGGTCCAGTTTATTACAATTATATATTATTAGACCTCTCCAAAGGAGGTCGACCTCACCAGAGGAGGAGTAGTAGAAGCCCGGCTGAGCGGGTGCCCCGTGAGGGTCGTAGAAGTTCCGTTGAGCGGGTGTCGTATAAGCCCGTTGAGCGGGTGCCCCGTGAGAGGAGTAGTAGAAGTCCCGTTGAGCGGGTGCCCCGTGAGGGTTGTAGAAGTCCCGTTGAGCAGGTGTCGTAGAAGCCCGTTGAGCGGTGCCCCGTGAGGGGAGTAAGACCTCACACAAGGGAACCCAAAGAAATGACAATTATATCATTCCCCTTGTGTGAGGTGGGTATCAAACCTGGATCTCTCGGTCACAGGCAATGGATGTTACCCACTGGACTACCGTGCTTTCGATTCCTTCACATGGTTGAAGACATTGAAGCTCACCACTCTTGATCTCTCCTCTCAACCCTCACCAAAAAGATGGATCTTTAAGTTTGTCTGGTTTTATGGGAATATGCATGTGGGAATAAATGTTGTAGGAATCTTCTGTCCCGTTTGGTATCTCATTTCTTTTACCATTAATAAAAATTGACATGCATTAATTTTATAATTAAAAAAAATAATAACCTAAAAAAAATAGTTGAACCCGTACGAGAATCGTGAACACATGTCAATAATTTATACGTGGAGACAGTGAACAAGACACATAATAAGGATAGATGATTTTTTACCAAATAAATTTGTGTATATTCTTAGATTAATGTGTTGCGTGCTGTAAATGTAAATGTGTGACTGAGAAGCCTGTAATTTATTCTGTGTTTTGTTCTAAAAAGAAGGCCCGCCACTGCACATTCCAATTTCTGATTGGTGTGCACTTCAAAATCAAACTACAAATTTTTTAGTTTTGAGTAGTTTTATATTTGCCCTGAATTAATTTATCATTATATACAGTATCAGTGTAACTATATACACACACATGAAGAATATTTACTCTATCATTATTCATGTTTGATAATGAGGAGTTTGGCACGAATCCCTGTCCTTTCATTGATAGATGTAATAAAAATACATGGAGCGGACCTTTGAACTTGTGAGAAAATCCACTACAATAATGGGTGTGGGGTGTTGCATAGAGGTAGGAATCGGTAAATCTGCAGTTTAAAATTGGTTTTTTCGGCAATTGATATTTTAAAAATGATAACATATTTCGAACCGAATTTCAATTTACCAAATTTTAATTGAATTCGAAATTCAACCAGTTTACGAATTGTTATGACATATATAGCTCTTCAAGTAAAACCATGGATGAAGACAGGGGAGAGGGGCAGTCGTCCCCTGAGATTTTTAAAAATATTATTAGATATAGTAAATTTATATGTAGTCTGAACTTTTTTATCATATTCGTCCCCCAAGATTTTTTTCTTACCGTTTTATATGTAGTTCGACATACATTTGACCATCTTCTTATACTCTCCTATTTTCATACACGGGGCGAGCTTCTTGACCACTACCCGAAAATGGATATGGTTTTTCATGTTCCAACTCGTCCTCACTTAGATTACTTTCAGGACCCGAATACATGATTACCACAATACCATAATACAGATTATATTTGCCATTATATACAGTATCATTGTAACTATATACACACATGAAGAATATTTACTCTATCAATATTCATGTTTGATAATGAGGAGTTTGGCACGAATCCCAGTCCTTTCATTGATAGATGTAATAAAAATACATGGAGCGGACCTTTGAACTTGTGAGAAAATCCACTACAATAATGGGTGTGGGGTGTTGCATAGAGGTAGGAATCGAATTCGGTAAATCTGCAGTTTAAAATTGATTTTTTCGGCAATTGATATTTTGAAAATGATAACATATTTCGAACCGAATTTTGATTTATCAAATTTGAATTAAATTTGAAATTCAACCAGTTTACGAATTGTTATGACCTATATAGCTCTTCAAGTAAAACCATGGACGAAGACAGGGGAGAGGGGGGCAGTCGTCCCCAAGATTTTTAAAAATACTATTAGATATAGTAAATTTATATGTAGTCTAACCTTTTTTATCATATTCGTCCCCCAAGATTTTTTTCTTACCGTTTTATATGTTGTTCGACATACATTTGGCCATCTTTTTATACTCTCCTCTTTTCATACACGGGGCGAGCTTCTTGACCACTACCCGGAAATGGATATGGTTTTTCATGTTCCAACTCGTCCTCACTTGGATTACTTTCAGGACCAGAATACATGATTACCAGAATACCAGAATACATATTATATTTGCCATTATATACAATATCATTGTAACTATATACACACATGAAGAATATTTACTCTATCAATATTCATGTTTGATAATGAGGAGTTTGGCACGAATCCCAGTCCTTTCATTGATAGATGTAATAAAAATACATGGAGCGGACCTTTGAACTTGTGAAAAAATCCAGTACAATAATGGGTGTGGGGGTGTTTGCATAGAGGTAGGAATCCAGTTTGAAATTGATTTTTTCGGCAATTCATATTTTGAAAATAATAACGTATTTTGAACCGAATTTTCGACTTACCAAATTTGAATTAAATTCGGAATTCAACCAGTTTACGAATTGTCATGACCTATATAACTCTTCAAGTAAAACCATGGGCGAAGACAGGGGGCGGGGGGAGAGGGGGTAGTCGTCCCCGAGATTTTTAAAAATACTAATAGGTATAGTAAATTTATATGTAGTTTGAAATTTTTTATCAGTTTCGTCCTTCAAGATTTTTTTCTTGCAGTTTTTATATGTAGTTCGGCATACTGTTGCAATTTCGCCCCCCTCTCAAACACCAAATTTCTATCTTCGTCCCTTAGTAAAACAAAAATATTACTCAAATAATTTTAAAAATATATGTATGTCAAGAAAAAAGACGTCATGTAATCAAGTTTCAAATATGTACTCAACAGTGCATACATAGAATTCGATCAAATTCAAAAAGAAATACGTCATGTAATCAAGTTCCAGAATTTAACTTACAAAATCCAAGTTCAAAAGTTTAGCTTACAAAATACAAGTCCAAAATACATGAATCATTCATGTTCCAAAACATCATTTAAAAAAAGTAAACATCTACTTCCAAAGAAATTGTCCAGGAACATCTTCTAAACTTCTACTTCAAACTTCTCCCTCAAAAGTCAACTATAGTTTATTCATCACCTATCTTGAGAACTTATGAAACAATAAAAAAAATTTTAAAGTATATATAATGAATATAAGTATTTCAAATTATTCAATAAGAATTTTGAAGGCATACCGGGTTCGAATACTTCAAGTTCTTCCAAAAACTCTTGTATATTTATTTTTTTAATTTCTTTGATGTTCCAAATCAATCTTCAGCAAACAGTAAACCTTGCACAATCCTAAGAGTCAAAGAACTCCTAAATTGATCAAGAACATGACCACCCGTACTAAAAGCATATTTAGAGGTAACTGTAAAAATTGGGATAGCAAACACATATTGGGTCAATTTTGAGAGAACTGAGTATCTAAGACTATTTCTCTTCCACCACATTAAGACATCTAAAGTGTCCTTATCTTCAGTCGCCTCCTCCAAATAATTTTCTAACTCAGATTTACCATATCTACCTCCAGGTTCCAACCTCCTTTTCTTAAACTCTAACTTATACTTGCGATTGATTATGTTGAGGGGTCTCTCTCTCAATTGCAACTCTAACCTTTCAAGAACCAGCCTTTGTTTTTAAAGATGTACAAGTTTTTTACCTAGATATTGGGTTTCCATGATTGCTATCCCTTTTGTACTCACTAAACATCTCAATTAATGCATCTTTTGCAAGGCCATAAAGTTTATGTCCGTCAACTTCCCATACATTTCACATAACAAAAAATTAAACTACTCAAATTTATTTCTTAGATCAACAATGGAGGCAATGAATATGTATTTAATCTTTTCAATCTTACCCCAATACTTATCATATTTCTCATTCATTGAAACGACCATTGAATTCGAACTACTATCATTATTTGTTGACATATCATGTAAAGTGTTATAAATGTGACTAATTTCATTTAAGAAGTTATTGGCAGTCACATATTTGGTCACATAAACATTCAAAGTCAGTCTATAAAAATTCTCTAGGAACTTCCAAATTTCTAGCACTTTCCCAATCAGATTTTGTAGGCACATTTTCTAATTACGTGGCAATACAATGATCCAATACTTCCAACCTCTCAAAAGCTCTCTCAAAATTTTAACTTGTTTCTAGCATGAGGTAGGTGGAGTTCCACCTAGTAGCAATAGCGATGGCAAACGTGTTAACCCGACGAGTTCGGGACGGGGCGGGAACAGTGGCGGGGCAAAGCAAGACGGGGTTGACCAGTCAATGGGGAGAGGCAGACTGGGTCCAACTCGGAAAATGCAAGACCCAGCTCGCCCCACTTGGAATAACCGTATTTACGGGCCGGGTCGTATGTGGGCCATGTGGGTTGGGCAAGTTGACTGTTTTTAAATTTTTTTTGGAATAAGATGGAAATAAATATAAAGAAAGACACATTTTAGCGGTTCTATTAATAACACAATTAGACTTAGGGACTTAGGGCCTAAACCTCCCAAATGTAATTACAATTTAAAATGAAAAGTACATAATATATATTACATTTAAACATAACATGGCATGTGTTTACTTTTTATGTGTCTAACAAGTGTTCCCGTCCCCCAACCATATTTGTGACGAATTTCGTACCCATATAACTTACATTTAGCTTTGAGAATTTCTTCATTAAATACTCATACTTGCCAAACTTTGGAAGTCTTCTTACCCCACATATTTTATGTTGTCCATGTTTTCCATTTAGAATACTTATGATAATAATTAAGAAAATAGAGTAGGAGATGATAGTGTGAGTTTGAGAAGATTTGAGGGGGTATTTATAGGATATGTATGAGGGTTATTTAAAAAATTAAAAATAAAATAAAAAGAAATTGGAATTAGTCGTTGGGTTTGGGGGACAGTCTAAGGAATATTAAGTAACGGCTAGATGGTGGGTGAAAATTGTCTGTCCCCCGTGAATGTCCCTATTCTTAGACACAACCAATCAGAATTCTCTTTGTGTACATTTCTTCCAATTATATATACACATGTCGAATTGTGATTGGTTGGGTACATGAATGAGAATATACACAGGGACAGATGATTTTTTGTCGTGGGGTGGGGTGGGGTTGGATGGGGTGGAGGCACAAATAACGGCTAATTGTAGTGGTATTGGGTTACGCGGGGTTGGTGGGCTGGGGTTTCTTGACGGGGCGGGAGGTAGGTGTATGACGGGGCAGGGCGAGCCGATTCAATTTTTTCTTGGATGGTCAACCCACCTCTGGGTCGCTTGCAAATCCCACATAACTTTTGAGTAATTGCGGGTTAAGCGAGTTCAAATGTGGGCTGGATCGAAGGTGAGCCAAACCCAATTGACATTGCCAAATAGAAACATTCAAACAAAGAAACTTTTTTCTGTCAACGTTTTCATCCACAACACACTCCTTGTTTTTTTTTAAGTTTAGTCGATGAATGTCTCCCATATCTAACTGCTGCCCGTATATTTTTAACTGATTGTCCAACATGTTTTATGTCATAAGTAACAATTAGATTAATTAACATGAAGTCATTTCCCCTTTAAAATAGATTTCCCCCAATTTGAAGTTTTCCATTCAGATACTGAACTGCCGTATCATTTGATGATAGTTAAAATATTACCAACTCCCCAATCCAGAAAAAAACTTCTCAATTGCCATACCTATTTCACTTTCCTTGTGACGAGCAATTGGACAGAAATTGAGATTTATTTTTTACTCAACCTCAAATAATTATCAATATAATGTGCAGTGATACACACGTTGTCACGCCCCGAACCCGAGTCTATAAGTCCGGATCCGAACGCCCTACATAACTGTATTCTCAGAGTAAATTCCAAGAATACAAGGTCCTTACATTCAGAGAATCTATATCACAATAGAATGAATTATCCATCAAAAATAATATTCACAAGTCTTAAAAGATGTTTATTACAAACTAAATAAGAAAATAAATTTTGAATTGTATATCGCCTATAATTTATCCCAAATTAGAGAACTAGAATGTAACTTCTAAAATTATCTCTACTCCCAGTCATCTACGTACGGACTATTGTACCTCTCTGATTCGTCCTCTGTAAAAAAACATGCAAAGAGTGAGTTACAACTCAGTAAGTACATAAACACCTCCCGAGAAAAATCCGGTTACATATATATAATTTTCAGAAACAGACATAATTTTACCGAAATATATTTTTAAACGTATACCTTTGACAGAAAAGTATTTTCCGAATCTTTACTAAATTTAGACAGTTTTCCCATAATTTAACAGAAACGAAACTTTTAAGAGAAATAGAACCTTTTAAAGAAACAAAACCTTTAACAGAAATAGAACCTTTAACAGTAAAATAACTTTTAACAAAAACATATCATACAAATGATACTTTGATTGGGGATCATAGGTTTACTGAATCAGAAACAGAAATATAAAGAGAAGTTGATATATCAGTCCTAAACTTATATCCTCTAGGAATGGGTAAGAATAGAGCCCCGCTATTACCCCGCTAGGAGGTTCACAATAGATAGTATCCCAAGTCAACCCGCATAGTATCAGTAGTATCAGAAATCCAAAATAGTTTTGAACAAATTTAAAATTCATTCTTCAATAATCAAATAGGAAATTGAATTATTAGCATATCCTCTCATGGACAGATCTAGTATGGCGGCAGAGGGGTCAAATGACCCTGCTGATTTTTTTAATAGTATATATGATATATTTTGCTTAATTTAGATGATAAATGTATAAATGACCCACACAAATCACCGTGTGCCTCAGTATTTTCTATTCCTAGATCCCTGTATCCTATATCTTTGTTTTCTCGAAAATAGAACGCCCATGTAGCTAGTTCTAGCACCAGAAATCGACTCTCAAAAAGTACACTAACCCTGAGCTAATTCAATCCTTGAAGGAATTTGTGAAATACACTGAAGGTGAACACCTATTATAAAAGGAGAAAGGTACAAAGCATAATTAATTGAGCATGTCAAAATTCTTTCTTTTTCCTTTTTTTTGATGAATAATGGCTAAGAGAAAATAGGAACAAGGGACATATGGTTCCAGTTTATGCCAAGGCAGGAAAAGAAAGAAAGCCCAATGAACTTTGGATGTTGTTTACGACAACAAGGTACTCCCTCCATTCCCTATTAATTGTCGTTTAGGAGATATCTAGGTATCCAATTTAATTGTCGTTTAAGGTTCTTTTATTAGTTGTCAACAATTTATTTCAATTATACCCTCAACATTTTCCTTTCTTTTCTTTATGATGTATTAGTGAGAGAGAGAGGGAAGGTGGGGTAATATTGGAAGTTTAGGTGAAAATGACAACTTTTTTAATTTTTTCAAATTGTCTAAAGAGTCTTATATTTAGGAATGAAGGGAGTAACAATTTTATACAAAGTAACACAAAACACATAATTATAAATTCAAGGGATGTCTTGCTATCAAGAATAGAATATAGGTAGGTAGGTAGGAGTAAAATTGTTGTTGGCATTGAGACATTAAAAAATAATCGGATTTAATGGAATTTGCCACAGACACGCGTTCAAAAACAATCGACAATAACCCAACCAATAGAAATCTATAAATCTCTACTGTATCACCGTGAGTTAAAGAAAAGTCGACCGAGAGGGCTATATCTTTACCGGTCAGATTTATATTGTAACAACCCCTCTCTCAAGCACCTCATGTGTACAAAAATATCAAAATATGGATTAGAACTGCGCAGCTGCTATAAAAAGCAGTTGCTCAGCAGCTTTTGACTTGCAGCTGCTCCTTAAGCAGCTGCTCAGCAGCTTTTGATTTGCGGCTACTTGAACTGCTCAGTAGTTTTTGGCTTGCAGCTGCTTAATTAAAGTAGCTACTCAGCACCTTCCATTCTTCTATAAATAGCTCATATTTCCATATTTCTCATTTCATTCCATTTCTTATCACCTTCATCATTTCCTTCTTTATACCATATGATTTTGTAATTTCTACAATTGTGCCAAATTCTTGTATGATCTATTAATAAATTATGGCGAAGTTCTATTCTAGGATATATTTGGAATTTGAAGAAAGTCAACTAATCAGGTGAGTGGTCCTAACATTTTTTACGAAATTATATATACGTATCGTGTGCTCACTAATTGTTCATTGCACTCATGGTCTGGATCCACTCAT
Source organism: Vinca minor (assembly GCA_026122235.1). NCBI lineage: Eukaryota > Viridiplantae > Streptophyta > Magnoliopsida > Gentianales > Apocynaceae > Vinca > Vinca minor. Next base: position 7,198,742 of record JAOCZM010000241.1, on the reverse strand, counting down.
GATATGCATTGGATACATTTGCATTACACCATGAAATGTTTTCTGAAATTGGGGCCTTATTGTTAAGGTATTGGAAATGAAATGTTTTTACTGAACCTTGAACGAGATCTGTTACGAGACTGTGAATATATTGAGTCGGGCCTAAATGAAAGGAATCGAAGGAACTGCGTGCTACACCAAATGGTGGGAGCCACCTCCAGAATCCTGTCGATAAATGTCTAGATCGAGGCCCGTATGAAATGTGATTTAATGTTATTGGAATGCCATTGTCAATCTGATCTCCACAGTCTTGAACAATTGTTCCAGAAATCAGGCCCCTTATTATAAGAGTATATATATGGTTTTCTCATTGTGCGAGTTATTTTTTATATAAAAGTATTTTCCAAAGAAAATGATTTTAAAGACATTGGCACCACTTGCACGACCCTCGCTGAGCTTCGGCTCACGTTTTCCAAAATGTTTTCCCCCTCCACAGGTATCTGAAGTTGGTGCAATATTTTGGTATCAGAGTGCGCAGCGAAAGCTTGGGATTAGAAATCTGTATATAGGGATTCTATTGTATTGTATTGGATTTCATTATAATCCCTTTTTACTTTATATTGTAAAAGATAGAACCCAGTGTCGAGAGGCACACGGTGCACACACACACACACACACACACACATATATATATATATATATATTGAGATAGCATATCATTAAAATAGATATCGGATTCTTTCCATACTTGATTTTGAAAATATAATGAATTTATTAAAACGAAGGGATCTATACTTACCACAAATATGTTTGTTCTAAAGAACTGGCATGATTCTTCCCCAAAATTCCTAATTAAAAGTATATAAAACAAATGCTTACATTAGATACTAATCATAAACCATGAAATCGGACTAAAGAATTCGAAAGAACATTACCTTCAGGATCTCCTCTAGTTTTGTCTCAGAATTTGTCTCAGAAGTTGTCTACAACCGTAGGAAGAAAAGAACCTACAATAATCCTAGGCCTAGACTAAAAGATATTATATAGTAAAAAAATTGCAAGATTAGTCCCATAAATAATAATTAATATTAACTCTAAATCAAAAACTAATGTTACTTAATCAATCTATTCTTTAAAAAAGGTACGGGGTTCACACAAATAATTTATTGTTTGAATAGAAGTTTAAGTATCCATTTATGCGAAACCGTGATGTTTTATATCAAGGTTCGGCTTTTTAGCAGATCTTTCTCTATCTCGAAATAGTTTCTATGGGAATATACTCAACACAACCCCGGTGTAGGCTAAGTATCAATGAAGGCTAAAACGCCACAACTAGAGAAACAAGCTAGTTGATACAGTAACTCAAAGAATATGAAGTTCTACCGGAAATTATCGTAACACACGTTCCCTTGAGTTGGGCAGCCCCAAGGTTGGTATCGTATCATCCGTGGTCAAGCAAATTCTTGACTTATTATTCTTCAGATGATTTTTCACTTGAATCATTTTATCTAAATACATCTGATAACAATCCCTAGAAATAGTTCATCTAAAAGGAATCTTAAAATTATGACTACTTGTTTTCATCAATTTTTTATACATTTTTCCGTTACATGATTAAAGGGCAACTCACCAACAATTATCATGTGGGTTATACATTTACTAATAGCCTCATCATTGAAATTTCCAATTCATAACTTTCCCATTGACCTCTCCCATTTTCAGTTTCATCTACATATAATTCAGTTTGACCACTAGATTGATTTTCAGAATTTGATTTAGATTTTTTATAATGTGTATTCATTAGAGTGCCACAATTTTAATAATCAGCACAGGAACGGCTTTACCACAGTGGTTGCACACACCATTGCAAACTTGTGCTATGTAAGTGATTGAAAAATGGGACCAACATTTGGCCAACTTCTTATACTTTCCTCTTTTCATACACGGGGCGAGCTTTCTGGCCGCTACCCGGAAATGGATATGATTTTTCATGTTCCAATTCGTCCTCACTTGGATTACTTTCAGGATCAGAATACATGATTACCCTGGAATAGATTAAATAAAAAACAGAAGTATTTAGACTATGTATATTAACGATATATGTCAAATTTTCATAGTAAACGTCTTTTCGCATGTATCATCCTTGTTTTAACTTTTATTTTTTTATTTTTTCCATCAAGGATCTTGCTTTCCAGTCTTAGAAAAGAAAAGACTATATACTATGGAAATTTGATGTCTTGTTCATTCTTTTATTTGTTTTCAGAACTCAGAAATAAATTTGTTCGTATGGCACCACTTATCTTCACCTAAAATTGCAAGTAAAAAGATCTTGGTATGTATTCGACTATCTTTATACTTGTTTAAATCAAGTGAGAATTGTGAGCCCCATCCTCACATGGGATAAGAATGAAATGTTTAACTAGTATATATGCATATGCATAAGTGCTCATGTACTGGTATCAGATCACGGTACTAGGCGGACGTGTGAGAACTAAGTGTTACACTGTATAGAATGGGAGCTACCTCTAGAATTTCGCACACCTAGCTGATTCTGGGTTAAACTTATTTGGGGGCCTAGCGGGCACGCTAGGGCTTTAAGAGTGAATGTGAGCCCCATCTCACATGGGATAAGTGAAACATTTGCTTAGTAGATAACTATGGAACTAAGTGCTCACGTCACCTCGAGATATTCATATTGGTATAGTGAGTTCAGTTACCAAGTAGTTGGTTATGAGCGATGCGATGTCCATAAGTAGTGTTCCGAACCTTTTGACACAGGACGTGACAAGAATCAAGTTAGATTACTTGAGATGTTTGATTGTTTTGAAGTGAAGGAGTGAACAAACCAACAAGAGGGATGCTTAAATGTGAAGAAAATTTGGAGTAATCCCTCAAATTAGCCTTGTAACTAGGCCTGTTAATTGAGACTATTGAGTCTAAAACATTGGGTCCAAACCCAGACTTACTAAATTGAGACCCAAGTTGAATTTTTATTAGATTGAGTCAATATCTTTTCAACTAAGGTACGGACTCAATCATATTGGATCTTGGATCTAATTTGGATCCACTCACTAATTTTACTTATAATTTTATTGATATTCAATTTTATCTATCGAAAGGTGAATATTTTTTTAAATAAAATAAATAACGATTATTAGCGAAATATTTTGTGAAAAATAATATGCACCGTTCATTAACATTAACATTATATCCTTGGGTTCATATAAAACAAAATAAAAAATATTCTTAATTAGATCTTTGGGTCCTTGGGTCTATACAATTATAATTTAGACCGACAACTTTTGAGTCTCATACTTTGTTTGGATCCTACTCATATGAGTTCATACCCAATCTAAATCCGAGTATAGAAAAGTTTAGGTTATCTAAACCCAAATTGGAGCTTATGAATCTGGATCTGAATTTCGGCCTTTGAGCCAATCGACAGGCATACTTGTAACCCATCCAATCCCACAATGATGTGAAATTTTTGGAGTAATACGTGCACCAACAGTGAGAAACACCGATAAATCACAAACATTTTATAGCAATCGAAGCCAGAAATTTGGTGTTGGGGGGAGGGGGTCGAAACTGCAACAGTATATAGAACTACATAACTCAATTGATAAAAACGGCAAAAAAATTCTTGGGGGCAATAAAAATAGCAAAACAAATTCTTGTGGGGCGAAACTGATAAAATTTTCTAAAATACATATAAAATTTCGATAAATAGTAGTATTTTTAAAAATCTGCACTCCTCCAAAACTCTTCTACTTTATTATTATATATTCTTCAAATTAAAAAGAAAGAAGACCATTGATTCTTGAAATTCACAACTCAAATTCACATACAAACAGAAAACTTACTGCTCATTGGAATTCGTGCTTGTGTGCTTCTCATGAAATTTTAATGGTTTAAACAGAAGATTTCATTTGTTTTCTATTTTCAAAGCTCCAAGGAACTAAATGTTGCGGAGGTCGGATTTGGCCAGAGTAATTTTTTTTATGAAACACACATTTACTTAAACCATCTCTGATATGATATGAAGTGAAAATGGGGAAGGAGAGTGGTTGTTCTGTAGAGAGGTGAGGGTGATGATGGTGGTGGTGGTGGTCAGCGGAGCTGCGGGGTGGTGTTTTTGCAGAGGTAGTCAGATTTGGAGAAGAAGAAATTGTCGGTTGCGATTCGGTGGTCGAATCCGAAGCTTTCTAACAATGAAATTCCACTGGATCTGATTTAATTTTTAGTATATTTACTAATGAATGTTTTTATTCTTTAATGAAATTCATTCTTACATTCAAGAATCAAGATAAAGTTGGGTTCTTGTTGATGTTCACTATTTGGTATGATTTGGTAATTTGTTAAGCTTGTTCATTTTTGTGTTGTAATTGCCTTAATTTGTTGTAAAGATCACAAATTTATGGCGGTGGGTGATGGTGGTTGGCGGTGGGTGGTGGTGGATTGACGGATGTAATGGAGATGGGGAGCGGGTCGGAGTCCGGGTCATATTGAGTGGGTCGGGTTGAATTTGTTTGGAATAGTTTGATTTAAATGCAAAGGATATATTAGTCCTTTTAAGTTTTCAGGCCAAAAATTTAAAGAAATTGGCCAAAATTTGTCACCGGAGCTAAAACCTGCAGGTCGTAAATTGTTGGTGACTATAAGCCACTAAAATTAATGTATTTAGTTAGAAACAGAAATTCGAAAAATGTTGGTAGCCATTTAGTACAAATTGCTCTTTTCTTAATGAAAGACTTGATAGTTTTTCATCTCATTTAAAAATATGGGAAGTGCTAGGGGGTTAAGACTTAGCCAATTAATTGGCTAAAACCCCAAATTGAAGAGTTTAAATGTCTAATATACCCTTCTATCTATATATGAATATATTTATTTTTTTATATTTTTAAATGTCTAAATGTCTAATATACCCCTATCCCTCTAGCCTAGCCTAAACCCTACACTTTACAGGGGTTTGCATTAGACTGGCACTGATTTAGCATAAAGGACAAAACATGGTATTGAAATTTGGGGGGACGACATTTTTGTCCAGACTTCCGTCCCCGGGCCAAGACGGAACTGGGACTTCCATCCTGATATACGTGGCAAGAATCCGGTGGGAGTCATGCCACGTCAGTCGTGACGAAAATCCCACTTTCGTCTTGGTCTGAGGACGGAAGTGGTCCCCAAACCGAACCCTACAAACCCTAATTAATCCGTGATTTGAGGACGGAATTGCCACTTTCATCATCAAATTACAGCATTTTTGCAGTGTCTAGTCTTTTCTCACTTTTGTTTTTTGACCATGCATTATTGAATGTAAATATCTGAACGGTTTTGTTATTTTCGTTTACATTTCTGACCGATTTTTAGAGACTTGTCCATTCAAAATTTTAATTTTTGAAGTTCCAATTACATCTATAAATAACTTCTCAACCTCTCCACAATCTACAACATTCTCAACTCTCAAACCTAAAATTTCGTTATCCTCTTCATAATTCCTTCTTTCTAAATTTATTTCTCCTCTTCAAAAATCTTCCCGTAAAATGGCATACTTTCCAGAATTTATTCAAAAAGAAAAGCGTAACAAATTCAGGGATGTTAATTTTACCAAAGACTGGCCTGTAGAATACGAGCATGTGTTAATATAAATATGTTATGATTTTAGTACACTGGTTACAATGGTGAAAAACGTTGGTCCGATTCGTACAACAAAATTGTCTACGGAATGAACTCCATCACCGGCGGACAATTCACAATAGAATTGATCGATGCAGGTGTAGCAAAACTGTGCAGGCGCTTTTGGGATTTTGAAGCACTTAATCGCAAACCATGGTTCAAGTACAACGGTAGGACCAACATTGTTGATTTGGATGATGCTGAAGCCCAGTGGGAGGAATACGTTGCGGTAAGACAACACACTATAATAATTCAATGTTTTCATAACTTAAATGTTTGGTTTATATAACTCTACAATAGGCTAATCCAAGGGCTAAGCGGTACAGAAGGAAAGACGAATTTTTCTTTATCCTTCTTTGCCATATTTTTGGGTATGAAGGAAGAGCATTTGTGCACGAACCCGGTCAGTGTTCAAGATCACCGGAAGAGATAACTGTGGATGCTCCCCCCGACTACCCTATGTCAGATGCATCGTGCAGCAGCACTTCTACATGGAAAATGTTTGAACATAAATTTCAAAAGAATTAGGGTTTAAATAATCGGGACTTTTAATTTTTATATTTTCAATGTAATTTTTTATCTATGAGTCAAATTTAATTCTTAATTTTATGATATTTAAAAGTTATGAAATGAGTAATATTGAAAAAAAAATTTGGCAGCACACTAAAAATAATAATAATAATGTGGACATCCAGGGGAAAAACCTTCTGCCCTTGACTTCCGTCCTCAAGGGGCAGCATGTTTTTCCCCTGGAGACGTTTGTGGCCTGATTTTTTAAGAGATAGAAAATCCTATCCCTTCACTACCAAAATCTCTATAAAATCCAATAACCTTCCCTCCATTTTTCTTACATCAAACAATATCCTCCAATCAATTTTTTCCACCCAAATTTATCTTTCCTCAAGTTCATATATTTTGTGTAAAAAAAATGGCACTTGAATGTCCGATGAGATTGTATTTACATTTCGACCACAATGTAGTGTACTAAAATGGTGGTTTCCCCGCTTTGCAGATACAAGCGAAAGAAGTATGGAAGTTATACAAAAACTTTCATTCCGCCAACTTTGCCACAGAATATGTCAGCGCAAAGGAGTCGATCTTTCTAGTGTCACTGTTCGGCTAATAATGATTTGTCCAATCTTCATGCCGATGTACAACATGGTGATGTACGATGTTGTACATCTTAACGACGAAGAAGATCTAGAGAATTTGGGGGGAATCCAAACGAATTTCAAACTATAAGGGATTCATGTTGGTGCCTTGTTAGAACCTCTGCAGAGACATGTAGATAGTTTTGTAATCCCAGCAACAGAATTTTTACCACAATCACAATTTGTTCCGAAATCATATTTTCCGGAGTCAAATCTCATACCAACTATGCCCCCACCGTCTAGTTACGAACCTTGTATATATAATTCGGTCATGGATTCCTTGGGTCCAATATCAGGCATTGACGGTGTTACGGAAACGGAAGACGACTTCGCAACAATAGTGTTGGAGAACACGAGGACGACGGGGTCGAGGAAGATGAAGAGGCGGTAGTGAAAGATGCCATCTCTGAAACCCAACAACAAACCGCTGGACCAAGTAATGAAGAGACAGTCCAAGACCCTGAACCAACTCCATCTACCTCCGCCCCAGCTATTGCATAATGGAATATGTCATCATATGGTAACTATACTAATTTTGCTTGTTGGAATGATATGGGTTCCATGGAACCTGTTCCTGAACTGACATACAGGGAAAAAATAATTAAAATATAGAATCCCAATTTTCCCGAAATATGTTTGGGGATGCAGTTCAAGGATAAGCGTGAGGTAATGTTGGCAGTTAACGTGTGGCATGACAAGGTGGCCTTGAGGGAGTGGAAAAGAAACAGGAGCAACAGATAATAGTTCAGCGAGGGTTTGTAGAAACTCAACAGAAAAAAGCCGATGCAGTTGGTACATTCGCGTTAACCATAGCAGGGTGGATGGAATGTGAAAAGTTACCAAGCTTAACAAGGGTCACTACTGCTTGATGGACCAGGAAAAAAAACACATGTTCTCCAGCTACATTGGGGTAAAAATTCTATACCTTGTACAAGCTGATCCTGAAATTTCTGTTATATTGATTAGGGTTGCTTGTGTGAATAATATGAGTTTGAGTTGTACCTATAGAAAAGCTTGGTATGCCCGCCGACATACTATAGAAACACTTTTTGGTGACTGGAAATCAACTTTCCAAGTACTGCCACATTATATGCGGGCGCTACATTATTCCAACCCGGGTGCTATAGTCAAATTTGTTTACCATCCACAACTAACTGTTAGTGGCCCTAAGGTTTTCAAGGCATTGTTCTACACATTTAAACCGTTAGTTGACGGTTAAAAGTGGTGCCGACCTATAATTTCAATTGATGGCACACATCTTAGGGGGAATTATAAATGGGTACTATTGGTTGCAAGCACTCATGATGCTAACAATCAAATTTTACCCCTTGTTTTTGCATTGGTCGAATCAGAGGCAACTTCCACTTGGTCCTGGTTCCTTAAAAACTTAAAGGAACATGTTGTGAAAGACTTACAAGTTTGTCTTATTAGCGATCGTCATGCCGGCATTCTTAGTGTCGTGGCTAGCGTCCCTGGATGGCAACCCCAATGGCAGTGCACCGATATTGCCTTAGGCATTACAGGTCAAATTTCCACACCCATGCAAAAAGTTTTGGACTTTGGCAAACGATGGGGAAAAGCGGTTCGGTTGCATGACGACAAACATGTCTGAGTCTCTTAACATCGTTTTGAAACAGTTTAGAGCGCTGCCTTTGAAAGCTCTTGTGGAGATGATATTTTTTAAGCTTGTACATTATTTTGACACACACCGGGAAGACGGTAATAGTTGTCAAACGCCATTCCCTAAGAGAACATGGGATCAGTACTTCACGTACGAACAAAAAGCAACAAGTTTGACTGTGCAACGACACCACAAAGGCCAATGTATCTATAGGGTCATGTCCCGACATAGTGGACCTGGCGAAGGTGGAAAATTAAACACGGTCAACTTATCAGCCCGTGCTTGTAACTGTGATAAATGGTCTACTTATTCAACTCAATGCTCACATGTCATTGCTGTGTCCAAATCGATCATAGAGGATGCTTATAAGTATCCACCATGTCTATTCTCTCGAGCATTATAGAAATACGTACAAGTCCATTTTATACCATGTACTTGATCCCATTCATTGGAGACCTCCTCCTTTTGATATGACACATCACCCTCCTAACATGAAAGGTACGCAGGTGGGTCGACCTCAAATGCGGAGATTTCAAATGTCTATGGACACAGAGAACAGGGGAACTCAAAGAGGAAAGAAGTGCGACCACTGTAAACAAGTCGGTCACAACCGGAAGACTTGCCCCATGTTAGCAAATCTTGACCAAGCATCTCCTCCACATTAATTGTATTTCAATTTTACTAATTTGTAATAGTTTAGAATGTATAAATTATCAATTTTGTTAGCAATCGTATAAAGTTGTTTTATATGTATTTAATTTTTTTTCATTCAATATCCAAAAATTGCAAACATTACAATGTCTTATTATTAAAGTTGACGTAATAAATTGGCAAAATCATCATTCACGGCCCTATAATCAAGGATATCGTAAGGGGCTGGATGAATTTGTACATGGTCACCGGGGTGTAATCTTGAAAACACAACAAACTCATCCCACCCCAAAAAATAGTAATCGTCTCTAGCCACTTGGAGTGTCAATTTGTTCCCGTGAAAATTGTGCATGTGTAGTACTTCGGGGATTATAAGTTGCATTCTAACACGCCATTGCATGTAGTTTCTACATATCCATTGTACACGGAAACAACATTACAATCCATACCTATAAAAGGAACGAATTTATTACTAAAATTTTAATATTAGAAAACGTATCGGTTTAGAAAGTGCCGAATAGGTTTTGTCAATGTCTATTCGAAAACTCTGCCGGAAAAAAGCTCCGTTAGAGGGATACGATAATGTGCCCTTCAGGTAACCTAGCACGGGCCCTCCCTTAACAGAAATATCTAGTACATTCATTGGAGAGGGTATAAAATGAACTTTATCTGTGGGACGAAGATTGTTGTCACGCAAAAATTGTTGTAATCCTCCGTCTAGGTAGTACGTATCATCTATTTTGGTTACATAAACTCACCATTGATTCCCAAAGTCGTCCTTCAGATAGACAAAACTTGCTAACCCGAGACCAGTTTGCTCCAACCAATTTGTGTACTTTGATGGAAGACGCTACAAAAAAAAATTACTTAGACAACTAAACACATTTCATCTAAAAAAACTTACACATTACAAAGTAAAATACTACAATTTTTCCATCTGTTTGATTTTCGACCGCAATTCTAAATTGGTGTTTGAAATACTCTTCCAGGGCGGGATCCATTTCGCTATTCATTATCAAATTACATTAGGGAAGGTAGGGTTTTTACGGAAATAAATGAGTTGAAGGGTATGTTGATGTGAGAAAATGAAGTTAATTTTTTTGAATTTTATTCAAATTTTGGTAGAGAGTGGATATGATTTATAATCCCTGAAAAACTGGCCACAAATGACATCCGTGGGGAAAAACTCTCGACCATTGGAGGACGGAAGTGGGATTTCCGTCCTCAATTTGGTCCACATTTGCAGCCCCATTATTGTAAGAACAAATTGAGAAAAGACTATACACTGCAAAAAAACTATAATTTGATGACTGGAGTGGCAATTTCGTCCTCAAGTCACGGATTAATTAGGGTTTGTAGGGTTCGGTTTGGGGACGGAAGCGGGCCAAGACGGAAGTCGGACAAAATTGTTGTCCCCCCAAATTTCAATGCCATGTTTGTCCTTTCTGCTAAATCAGTGACAGTGTAATACAAGCCCCCACTTTACACCCAACATCCACCCCACTACCGCCACCAACAATCACCACTGCAAATTTGTTGCTTTCTGAACAAACATTCATTCCTTCCCCATCTCCTTATCTTATTCCATGTTGACATAATAACAGGGAGACACGATTGGAGAAGTCTTCACGTCTTCTTCTTAATCTTTAGGTAAACAAGCTTTCACGTCCATAAAAATAAAAAATAAAAATCATATATATATATATATATATATATATATATATATATATATACTAGCAAAAATACCCGTGCTATGTACGGAAACGTAATGTTTAATGTAAGAAAAAATTTCAAAGTAATTTTCTAACTCAAAACATGTCAAAGTACACTCTTTTATAGTATTGTCAAACTCAAAAAATAATGTAACTTTTCAATGTGGGATACTCTTATAAGCAAATTAAGAATTTACAACCAAAGTAAAATTAAACCAACCAATCAAAATTTTATAAAATAATTAATTGAACAAAAATTCATGAAAATTACACGTAGGATTTAGAAGGAAGTGATTGGCTGAAACTGAAAACAGACTCTGTAATATAAATATAAATAGAAGATAGATACTCCTTCCGATTCAAAATATAAGTCTTTTTAGGAGTTTTCACACAAATTAAGATACAAATCAAGATTACTAAAGTACCCCTAATTAATACTCCAAAAGAACAAATAAATTAATGAAGAGTTGCATGAGAACTATACATTTTGACAAATATGAATATATGGAGAAAATAATGTAAGGGTAAATTAGCAAATAAATGCAACATTCTTGTAAAAAGACCTAAATTTTGCAACAAAAAATAACTCTTAAAAAAACTTCTATTTTGAATCGGAGGAAGTATAAAATTTATGCACATTAATTTTCTTTTATAGTCTTGTCATTTGTCAAATTTTAAAAATAATTATTATTTTTTTATGTGGGAGTTTTTATTGTTGTTAATTCTCTTATTTGACTTTAGATTAATATTTTTAACTTTTATTATAAATTAAAATTTCTACAAATTAATACTTTAGTTTTAGAGAGTTTAGAAAAAGATTCACTTGATTTTTGCAGTATAAACGAAGCGAATTGATTTTTTTTTAAATATCCATATTTATATATTTTTAAAAATATATTATGAAAAAAAAAATTCTCCATTAGAATAAAAAAAAATGAACATTGCATAAGTTTAGCTAAATCGAACTTGATTATAAGCTCAATCGGAATTCAGAGGACCCGGTCATCTGAATTACCCGTTATTTGTTAAAACTTTAACTATTAACATTTATATAAATAAAAAATATAAGAAACAAATAAGCGAGATTCCTTAATTTGATGGGCTAAAATGTCAGCCCAATTTTCTATCTCAAAACATGTCAAAGTACCATCATTTATAGTATTGTCAAACTCAAAAAAAAATTTAACTTTTTAAAGTGGGATACTCTTATAAGCCAATTAAGAGTTTACAACCAAAATAAAATTTAAATTAGCATTCCATTAAAAGAATTAAAGAAAGTAGATGTCAAATACCTGCCAGAGTAGTTGGAAATGTAGCGTAGCATCCGGCTTGTAGGTCGGGGGATCGAATCCCCCCTCTCCCAATTTAAATAAAATTGTTTAACATTTTTGTACCAATAAAAGTTGATATTTAATTTTTATTAAGATATGTTATTTTTCAATTAATTTAATTAACCTAAATATTCTCAACCAATAAAAATTAGTAAATTAATTAAAAAATGTGAAAATCTAAGGAAAAATGATGGAAGAAATATATAGATACAAATATACGTATGTATAACTGCTCTGTAATCTACCTATATATATATTACAGAAGCCTTATACATACAAATAATTGTATCTATATATTTTTACAATCCTATTTTCTTAGATTTTCACATTTTTTAATTAATGTACTAATTTTTATTGGTTGAGAATATTTAGGTTAATTAAATTAATTGAAAATTAACTAATCTTAATAAAAATTAAATATAAACTTTTATTGGTGCAAAAAAATGCTAACTATTTTATTTAAATCGGGAGAAGGGGATTCGATCCCCGACCTCATGTGTCGGATGCAGTACGCATTGCCAACTACTCGGTAGGTGTTTGATAACTATTTTCTTTAATTCTTTTTAATAGAATGCTAATTTAAATTTTATTTTGGTTGTAAACTCTTAATTGGCTTATAAGAGTATCCCACATCGAAAAGGTTACATTGTTTTTTGAGTTTGACAATACTATAAAAGATGGTACATTGACGAGTTACAAAATTGGGCTGACATTTTAGCCCATCAAATTAAGGAAGCCCGCTTATGTGCTTCTTATATTTTTTGTTTATATAAATATAAATAGTTAAAATTTTAACAAATAACGGGTAATTCAGATGACCGGGTCATCTGAATTCCGATTGAGCTTATAGTCAACTTTGATTTAGCTCAGACTTATGAAATATTCATTTTTTTTTTTTTATTCTAATGGAGAGTTTGTTATTTTCAAAATATATGTTCATTGAAGATATCGAATCCAAACTTTAGAGAGGGGATTTCGAATCTCATATTCCGTGCAACCAATTTACGAAAAAGAACATATAAACATCAATTAGAAAAAGACATAAAAATTAAAAACAGTATGAATAATAAATAACATAAAATTTACTAATTTTTATTGGTTGAGAATATTTATGTTAATTAAATTAATTGAAAATTAACTTATCTTAATAAAAAATAAATATCAACTTTTATTGGTGCAAAAAAAAGTCAAAACTACTTAATTTAAATCGGGAGAGGGGGGATTCGATCCCCCCGACTCGCAGTCGGATGAAGCTACTGCATTGCCAACAACTCTGCAGGGTGTTTGACAACTATTTTCTTTAATTCTTTTAGTAGAATGCTAATTTAAATTTTATTTTGGTTGTAAACTCTTAATTGGCTTATAAGAGTATCCCACATCGAAAAGTTACATTGTTTTTTGAGTTTGACAATACTATAAAAGATGGTACATTGACGAGTTACAAAATTGGGCTGACATTTTAGCCCATCAAATTAAGGAAGCCCGCTTATTTGCTTCTTATATTTTTTGTTTATATAAATATAAATAGTTAAAGTTTTAACAAATAACGGGTAATTCAGATGACTGGGTCTTCTGAATTCCGATTGAGCTTATAGTCAACTTTGATTTAGCTCAGACTTATGCAATGTTCATTTTTTTTATTCTAATGGAGAGTTTTTTTATTTTCATAATATATGTTCATTGAAGATATCGAATCCAAACTTTAGAGAGGGGATTTGAATCTCATATTTCGTGCAACCAATTTACGAAAAAGAACATATAAACATCAAATAGAAAAAAGACATAAAAAATTAAAAAGCAGTATGAATAATAAAGAACATAAAATTTACTAATTTTTTATTGGTTGAGAATATTTATGTTAATTAAATTAATTGAAAATTTACTTATCTTAATAAAAAATTAAATGTCAACTTTTATTGGTGCAAAAAAAAGGTTAAACTATTTTATTTAAAAGCGGGGGAGGGGGATTTGATCCCCCGACCCCTGCAAGTCGGATATCTACTATTGCATTGCCAACTACTACTGGCGGTATTTGACAACTAATTTCTTTAATTCTTTTAATGCAATGCTAATTTAAATTTTATTTTGGTTGTAAACTCTTAATTGGATTATAAAAGTATCCCACATCGAAAAGTTACATTGTTTTTCGAGTTTGACAATACTATAAAAAGATGGTACTTTGACATGTTTTGAGTTACAAAATTGAAGTGACATTTTAGCCCATCAAATTAAGGAAGCCCGCTTATATGCTTCTTATATTTTTTTGTTTATATAAATATAAATAGTTAAAGTTTTAACAAATAACGGGTAATTCGGATAATCGGGATCCTCCGAATTCCGATTGAGCTTATAGTCAACTTTGATTTAGCTCAGACTTATGCAATGTTCATTTTTTTATTCTAATGGAGAATTTTTTATTTTCATAATATATGTTCATTGAAGATATCGAATCCAAACTTAGAGAGGGGATTTCGAATCTCATATTTCGTGCAATCAATTTACGAAAAAGAACATATAAACATCAAATAGAAAAATACATAAAAATTAAAAGCAGTATTAATAATAAAGGACATAAAATTTACTAATTTTTATTGGTTGAAATTTTTTATGTTAATTAAATTAATTGAAAGTTAAATTATCTTAATAAAAATTAAATATCAACTTTTATTGGTGCAAAAAAATGTTAAACTATTTTATTTAATTCGGGTGAAATGGGATTCGGTCCCCCGACCTGCAATCCGGATGCTATGCCACATTGCCAACTACTTTGACAGGTATTTGACAGCAAATTTCTTTAATTCTTTTAATAGAATGCTAATTTAAATTTTATTTTGGTTGTAAACTCTTAATTGTCTTATAAAAGTATCCACATCGAAAAGTTACATTGTTTTTTGAGTTTGACAATATTATAAAAGATGGCACTTTGACATGTTTTGAGTTACAAAATTGGGCTGACATTTTAGCCCATCAAATTAAGGAAGCCCGCTTATATGCTTCTTATATTTTTTGTTTATATAAATATAAATAGTTAAAGTTTTAACAAATAACGGGTCATTCAGATTACCTGGTCCTCTGAATTCCGAGTGAGCTTATAGTCAAGTTTGATTTAGCTCAAACTTATGCAATGTTCATTTTTTTTATTCTAATGCAGAATTTTTTATTTTCATAATATATTTTCATTACATGTTTTGAGTTACAAAATTACTTTGACATTTTTTCTTCCATTCAACATTACGTTTCCGTGCATAGCACGGGTATTTTTGCTAGTATATATATACTACCAAATGACCCGTGCTATGCACGGAAATACTGAATTTCAAAGTATTAATTTAGCACAGGAAGCACACATATATATCCACTACACCATTCTTTGTTTCAAATATGCATAATCCCGAGCTTTCATAGACCATGTTAATTTGGTTCCTGAAAACATTCAATTGGTCTTTGGCCACTCTTCTCTTCACTTACCAAAATAAACTAAATGAAAGAAAACTACCATCTGAATATACTCTATGAAAACATCAAACTACCATCATTTCCATATTCAATGACATGTTAAAAGAAAAAATATAACGGATTTAGTAACAAAAAAATTGTAATTTTTGAAAGACTATGAACTGACTTTTTCTTTTTGTCTCTTATCCGATGTTTATCTGTGTCATTGAGAGTGGGGAAATTCCAAATATAATCTGCAAAACTTCATACCATGTGTTGTCAAAAAAGATTTAAAATTTAACATTGCTAAGTCAAAATTATAATCCCAAAAAAAATAGTGAAAGAACCAACTTGATAAACAAATTAGGGAAATGTTCCAGATATTGCTAGACTAATACATGTTATAAAATTTACTAAGATCTCATGGATTGAAAAAATAAAGAAAAAGAAATAAAGGGAGAGGGCGTAAACTAACGATTTTTACATTATATTCTATGTTTCCAATCAATTGGGAAGAGAGAGAGAGAGAGAGAGAGAGAGATAGAGAGAACAAAGCTTGCAATATAAAAAAACATACAAAGGTAAATATTAACAATATCAACTGAAGAAAATGGAAAAAAGAAAAAGACCTCACTCACTACTTCATTTTCCGATTTTTCAATTAGTATAGTTGATGAGCAATACATCTATTTCAAAAACATATTATGTGGACTTAGAATGAAGAAAACTACTTTTATTAATGGAAAAGAAAAAAATATATATTATTACATGTATATTTTTTTATGAACCACCTTCTCATTCTTGGTTAGAAAAGCAATTTGTCCCGACTTGCCTTAGAGAGAACTTTTCACTTGATGAAAACAATCCCATACACTAAAAAACAAAAATAGAAAAAAGAAAAAGAAAGAAGGAATTTTATTATTATTTTTTTTTTTTTATGAATACTCAAAGACAAATGTATCCTCATTATTTTACTAAATAAAAGTACAAAAGTTTTAGGAGATTAGTATCTCAAAATCAAAAGGTTCAATAGATATGAGTTTTTTTTAAATAGATAAAAATAGGAAAAAGATTTAAATTATCATCATGTCTTGACTTGATAAATGTTTTTAGAAAGAATCTTTAATTAGCCAATCAAGAAGATTCAAAGATTTATCTAATCCATATAGTTAAAATTTTAAACTGAATCTTAAACTTTTACCATTGATTGATGAAAGATAGAAAAAAAAATCAAATATTCCATTGATTGTAAACACCTTTCTATGTATGACAGAACAAAATTGCAAGAAGTGAAAAAGGTGGGGTATGAGCAAATTGACAATCCAAACGAAGAAGAAATAAAACAATTAAGGCTTTCTTTTTCCTTTTCTAGGGATACAAAGGAATCTGCACAAAGAAACAAAATGAATAAAAAATAAAAAATTATACTTGAATGAAATCCTAAAATCCAAATCAAAAAGGATTTCAACTTGCAAATAACAAATATTTTATAATTATAGAAAATACTTACCACCACTATCACAAATTAATGCAATGATCATAAATTCAACTATCACAAATTAATGCAAAAAAAGCCAACATTTTACTAATAATATAAAAGAAAATTAAAAAAAAATTTATCACCTTTAAAATAATAAATGGCCATACCTTTAAAAGAATATACCACACATGTACTGTGTTTTGGATGTGTTGCTCCAAGGACTGATACAGAATTAGAAAAAAATTAAATTTTGTTAAAAAGCAACATATGTGATAGAACATAACTCGACTGAAGACCGTACATGGTGTGGTTTGTGGTTCCAAGGAGTGAACTAAAAGCAAAAATCAATTGTATAACAACTAATAAAACAAATGAAAAATGCAAGGCTTTTTGTTATTCCATGACTGATCACTGTAAAAAAGGAAAAAGGGAAAAAGAAACATAGACGAGATACTAATCCAGAAACTCCAACAGGAAAGCAGTTTTCTCCTTGATGTTAATTATGAAGGATATAAATTAAAGAAAAAAGAAGATAAAAGATACATGTTTGTGAAATAAATTTTCCAAGTGAAATAGACATGTTTGCGAAAATGCATATTTGCACCTGGACAAAAAGAAGACATCATGGCAAAAGCTGCACCGCATGTCCTTTTCGATCCCCGGAGCTCTTCTTCTCTGCATGCAAAAGTAGAGAGTTGTATGATAAATGGAAGAAAACAAAAGATCAGAGTTGAGGGTTCACCAATTGGTTTGCGAATATAAATTTTCTTGGTATACTTAGGAAATTGAGAAAAAAATTCGAACATGAAAATGCAAAAGGAGGATAAAAAATAAAATTAAGAAGCATAAGGAATACCAGAGGAGTAGCAGAAATATCATAGAATAAAGAAATTTATAAAGAAATATTAAGTTGGAGACTCTACAACACCTTGCATTTGTGAGATAAAAAGACAATTGGAATCAAACAAATTCAAAGAAAAGCAACATGAATGAAATTGTACCTTGTTAATCATTATGATGATGAGGATTTACGTGATGTGTAACGGGAGGAGGTTATTGTAAATTATGGATGGAGAAGTAGTTTAGGTGATGTGATAGTGGGAGGAGGTTATTGTGAGATGGTAGTAGTAGTTTCAGAGGAATGAATATTTAGGAGACTTAAAAGTGACTAAAAATGAGGAGACTGGAAGAAAAAATGGTAGAAAAAATAGAGTTTTTTAAAGTTTAAACTTCTTAGTTATTATCTCAATTTAATAGTGAATTTTCACGAAAATAAAAAGAAAAGTATGAAGTTAATTTATTAGCCAATTAAATTACTCTATTATTATAAAGTTATTGAGAAACCTAAATAAAATAGTCAGATTGGGAATTGGAAAGAATTTTTAAAAGAGAGAGAGAGGAGGGGGAGGGGGAGGGTGGGGAACGTGGAGTAACAATACTAACATATGCCTATTATTATTTTTAGATAAATATTAATTATTATTCCCCTAACAAATAATGATATACATTTAGTTTTTATATGGTTGCATGATATAAAAACGAAATTAATGATTTGATTGAGAATCTGAAAAGATTAGATATATATTTAGATTAGACAATTAACATAAGATTTTAAATTTTTTTTAGAGTAAAAATATTGTTTGGCCAAGAAAGTGGTTACAATTTTTTTTTTTTTTTTTTTGTTGAAATAAAGTGGTTACAATTATGTAAAACATTTTAACAACTGAAGTGGTCATAATGGCCAACAAACGTGACATGCAGGGCTAGAATTTAGGAAAGTTGATTAGTGATTTAATATTAATAATTAAAATATAAAAAAAATTAAAATGAAGGAAAAATGATAGGCTGCCACGTGGCACAATGTGAAGTGTAAAATTGAAAAGTGCTTCTGTAATATATATATACTAGCAAAAATACCCGTGCTATGCACGGAAATACTGAATTTCATATTATAAATTTAATGATTGTACAATTATATTTAGAACAAAAACTCGTTAATTTTAATTTTTCAAAAAAAAAAAAGAAAATTCAACATGATTAAGGTAATGTGACTTTCCTTGAGTAACTCACAAATGTAAGGGTGAACGCCGAATGATTATTGGATAAAAAATATTGGATCAAATAATATATAATCAAAAGAATTAAGCATAGTCCTATATCATTTCGATTAATGTTTCATCCAATGTTTTGATCCAATAATCACTACACTACTACTACTATTAAATGTTAATCACCTAATCTTTTTAGAAAACATGGAGATACTATGTATTGTGACTTTATTTTTCTTATGGTGCCATATAATTCATGAAGTTTTTCAACATTGTGTGCTCCACGTTTTGAGATAATGTATCTTCTTCTATGAGAGCGAGCAATTTTCTACTCAAACTTTTTTCGCCAAACTATTGTTGTAAGAGTTATTTTATTAAATATTTTTATTCACTAAAAAATAAAATTAGTCTATTAGTATATTGACAATCTTTTAAGAAAATCACTTTTAAGAAAACTATGTTGGGTATGGCAAAAGAACTTAATTCTTGGAATCAAAATAATAAATCAAGTTTAAATTAAGTTTTTTTCCTAAGACTTCTAGGACATAAGTAAATCAATACATATAACTGAAAAGGTTAACAGGAATTAGGATTCTTTGTACCTTACAATCAAATAAATTGAAACATTTAAAATCAAAATCAAAATGAACAATTAAAAGCGGCTAGCAATGATCAATAGATTCATCTATCATAAATTAATGTAAAAAAATGCCAAAATTCTACTAATAATATAAAAGAAAATTAGAAAAATAACACACGGGCCATAAGCAATATGATGATACATAATTCTCAGAAACTCAAATATTATTTAGGTTATATACTTTAACAAATACAATATTACTTCATCCGAAATTTAATGTTTCATTTTGACTTAAGAGGAAAATTAATAAAAGTATTTTACTTTTAATAAAGTTGTCTTCTTGCATTATTAGCTATGGAAGGTTAATGCTCTTAAATTACTCTTAAACTAATGAAGATTAGTAGTGGAAGTTTATATGAAAAAATATTATTATTTTAGGAAATGAGTAATTTAATGCTAAACATTCTGGAAAAAAAAACTCATAATAGACTTACTTTACTCGACAAAAAATCAGAATGATATTTCTTATATCATAGAATTCTCTCTTAAGACATCTAAGAAATTATAAGAAATAGTGGGTAAGCTAATATACCTTTTGATGGCAAATAATCCTCTGTCCCCAATTCCTGTCCCCATCCCTGTCCCAGCCAATCACAATCCACCCTGTGTATATATAATTGGAAAAACTATTTATATAGTAAATTTTGATTGGCTGGGACAGGGATGGGAACAGGAATTGGGGACAGAGGATTTTCACCCCCTTTTGATGAAGCAAATTTCATTAAAACTTTCGACCACATGTGTGAGAGAGAATAAAAGATCCAAATTCACAAATAAAAATAAAAGAAACGGAAGAGTAAGTAGGCAACACATATTTGAAATTTTCATGTTTCATTAAAAAAAAAAAAAAAACAATCTGACACCAAATTTCATTTTGATTACCCAAACAACTCGAAAAAATAAATTTAGTGTTAAGAGTAGAGTAAGTAGGCAACACATATTTGAAATTTTCTCTCATTTACAGTTTTGATGTTCACTTTGGCTTGTTTTCTTCAACTTTACTGGTGCTTTAAATCCATTTTCACGCTTGTTACTTTTAATATTGAAAAAATAAAATAAAAAGAACCCTGAAACATAAGAGAACAATTGAACTATGAAAAACTGTGACAATAAAAAGAGCATTTTTGATGATTAATCATCATTAAAGAAAAATATGAGGATGAGTAAAAATATGGATTCTTAAAATCATAGGTAAGAGGTAGAGGTAAGTCGTTGAATTTCTAAAGAAAAAAGGGAAATCAATCTAAAAATAGTGAATTACTGAATGAAAGAAATAGAAAATAAGTGGGAAAAGTAAATTGTACCTATAATTTTTAAAACTCGTATATCATTTTGCGCTCAATTTCTTAACATGTTAAAGAAAATGAAGAAAACAAAAAACAACAGAATAAAAAACTACTTGAATTTAAAGTTTCCATGAATTTCTTGATTAAATAAAATTCGAAACACAAAAGTTTAAGAGGGATTATATTTAGTTATTGATATGATTAAAAAAGATGAAAATTCGAGAAATTTGGGTTAGAGTTTTGAAGATTTTTTATTGGTTAAAACTTGGAAACATGTTTTGTAATATAAATATAGATGGATTATGGAAAAATATTTTAAACCAATGAATTTCTTTTATAAAAGAATTTAAATTGTTAAAAATTTTATAAAATTCTAAATATATAATGATAAAAGAAGATGTTAAGAGTATGAGATGAGTTTTCAATTTTGAAATTAAGGAATATAATATATTTAAGGTAGATTATTATATCATACCAAAGATATTGTTAGTTTAGATTTGTTAGAAATAATGGAAGAGTTTAATTACATTAGCATTCCACTAAATGAATTAAATAGAATTTTCATCAAATATTGGCCAGTGTAGTTGGTAATGTGGTAAATAATTCAACCTGAATGGCTTGGGTTCGAATCCTCCTGGCCCAATTTAGGTAAAATAGTTTAATTTTTTTTGCACCAATCAAAAGTTTTATAATTAATTAAATAACAAAATAATCTACAAAAATGACACATGGCACTATATATATACAAATCTGAAAAGGGCTTTTGTAATATATATATACTAGCAAAAATACCCGTGCTATGCACGGAAACGTAATGTTGAATGGAAGAAAAAATGTCAAAGTAATTTTGTAACTCAAAACATGTAATGAAAATATATTATGAAAATAAAAAATTCTGCATTAGAATAAAAAAAAATGAACATTGCATAAGTTTGAGCTAAATCAAACTTGACTATAAGCTCACTCGGAATTCAGAGGACCAGGTAATCTGAATGACCCGTTATTTGTTAAAACTTTAACTATTTATATTTATATAAACAAAAAATATAAGAAGCATATAAGCGGGCTTCCTTAATTTGATGGGCTAAAATGTCACTCAATTTTGTAACTCAAAAACATGTCAAAGTGCCATCTTTTATAATATTGTCAAACTCAAAAAACAATGTAACTTTTCGATGTGGATACTTTTATAAGACAATTAAGAGTTTACAACCAAAATAAAATTTAAATTAGCATTCTATTAAAAGAATTAAAGAAATTTGCTGTCAAATACCTGTCAAAGTAGTTGGCAATGTGGCATAGCATCCGGATTGCAGGTCGGGGGACCGAATCCCATTTCACCCGAATTAAATAAAAATAGTTTAACATTTTTTTGCACCAATAAAAGTTGATATTTAATTTTTTATTAAGATAATTTAACTTTCAATTAATTTAATTAACATAAAAAATTTCAACCAATAAAAAATTAGTAAATTTTATGTCCTTTATTATTAATCATCGCTTTTAATTTTTATGTATTTTTCTATTTGATGTTTATATGTTCTTTTTCGTAAATTGATTGCACGAAATATGAGATTCGAAATCCCCTCTCTAAGTTTGGATTCGATATCTTCAATGAACATATATTATGAAAATAAAAAATTCTCCATTAGAATAAAAAAATGAACATTGCATAAGTCTGAGCTAAATCAAAGTTGACTATAAGCTCAATCGGAATTCAGATGACCCGGTCATCTGAATTACCCGTTATTTGTTAAAATTTTAACTATTTATATTTATATAAACAAAAAATATAAGAAGCACATAAGCGGGCTTCCTTAATTTGATGGGCTAAAATGTCAGCCCAATTTTGTAACTCAAAACATGTCAAAGTACCATCTTTTATAGTATTGTCAAACTCGAAAAACAATGTAACTTTTCGATGTGGGATACTTTTATAATCCAATTAAGAGTTTACAACCAAAATAAAATTTAAATTAGCATTGCATTAAAAGAATTAAAGAAATTAGTTGTCAAATACCTGCCAGTGTAGTTGGCAATGCAGCGCAGTATCCGACTTGCAGGTCGGGGGATCAAATCCCCCTCCCCCGTTTTAAATAAAATAGTTTAACCTTTTTTTGCACCAATAAAAGTTGACATTTAATTTTTATTAAGATAAGTAAATTTTCAATTAATTTAATTAACATAAATATTCTCAACCAATAAAAAATTAGTAAATTTTATGTTCTTTATTATTCATACTTGCTTTTTAATTTTTATGTCTTTTTTCTATTTGATGTTTATATGTTCTTTTTCGTAAATTGGTTGCACGAAATATGAGATTCAAATCCCCTCTCTAAAGTTTGGATTCGATATCTTCAATGAACATATATTATGAAAATAAAAAACTCTCCATTAGAATAAAAAAAATGAACATTGCATAAGTCCCGAGCTAAATCAAAGTTGACTATAAGCTCAATCGAATTCGAAGACCCAGGTCATCCGAATTACCCGTTATTTGTTAAAACTTTAACTATTTATATTTATATAAACAAAAAAATATAAGAAGCAAATAAGCGGGCTTCCTTAATTTGATGGGCTAAAATGTCATCTCAATTTTGTAACTCGTCAATGTACCATCTTTTATAGTATTGTCAAACTCAAAAAACAATGTAACTTTTCGATGTGGGATACTCTTATAAGCCAATTAAGAGTTTACAACCAAAATAAAATTTAAATTAGCATTCTACTAAAAGAATTAAAGAAAATAGTTGTCAAACACCCTGCAGAGTTGTTGGCAATGCAGCAGCTTCATCCGACTGCAGGGTCTGAGGGATCGAATCCCCCCTCTCCCGATTTAAATTAAGTAGTTTTGACTTTTTTTTGCACCAATAAAAGTTGATATTTATTTTTTATTAAGATAAGTTAATTTTCAATTAATTTAATTAACATAAATATTCTCAACCAATAAAAATTAGTAAATTTTATGTTATTTATTATTCATACTGTTTTTAATTTTTATGTCTTTTTCTAATTGATGTTTATATGTTCTTTTTCGTAAATTGGTTGCACGGAATATGAGATTCGAAATCCCCTCTCTAAAGTTTGGATTCGATATCTTCAATGAACATATATTTTGAAAATAACAAACTCTCCATTAGAATAAAAAAAAAAAAATGAATATTTCATAAGTCTGAGCTAAATCAAAGTTGACTATAAGCTCAATCGGAATTCAGATGACCCGGTCATCTGAATTACCCGTTATTTGTTAAAATTTTAACTATTTATATTTATATAAACAAAAAATATAAGAAGCACATAAGCGGGCTTCCTTAATTTGATGGGCTAAAATGTCAGCCCAATTTTGTAACTCGTCAATGTACCATCTTTTATAGTATTGTCAAACTCAAAAAACAATGTAACTTTTCGATGTGGGATACTCTTATAAGCCAATTAAGAGTTTACAACCAAAATAAAATTTAAATTAGCATTCTATTAAAAGAATTAAAGAAAATAGTTATCAAACACCTACCAGAGTAGTTGGCAATGCAGCGCTGCATCCGACCTGTAGGTCGGGGGATCGAATCCCCCTTCTCCCGATTTAAATAAAATAGTTAGCATTTTTTTGCACCAATAAAAGTTTATATTTAATTTTTATTAAGATTAGTTAATTTTCAATTAATTTAATTAACCTAAATATTCTCAACCAATAAAAATTAGTACATTAATTAAAAAATGTGAAAATCTAAGAAAATAGGATTGTAAAAATATATAGATACAATTATTTGTATGTATAAGGCTTCTGTAATATATATATAGGTAGATATACTAGCAAATGACCCGTGCTATGCACGGAAATACTAAATTTCAAATTATTAATTTAATGGTTGTACAATTGTATTTAGAACAAAAACTTGTTAACTGTAATGTGACTTTTATTGAGTAACTCACAAATATAAGGGTGAACACCGAATGATTATTGGATAAAAAAATATTGGATCAAATAATATATAATCAAAATAAGTAAACATAGTCCTATACTATTTCGATTAATGTTTCATCCAATATTTTGGTACAATAATCACTACACTACTACTATTACATATTAATCACCAAATATTTTAAGAAAAATGAAGGGACTACGTATTACGATTTCATTTTTCTTATGGAGCCATCTAATTCATGAAGTTTTTTCAACACTGTGTGCTCCACATTTTGAGATAATGCATCTTCTTCTATGAGAGCGAGTAATTTTCTGCTCAAATTTTTTTCGCCAAACTTGCATTGCTGTAAGATCCATTTTCTTGTGCTTTGATTGGGTCTGGTTTGGGTTTGGTTTGGTTTGAGACTCAAACCCAGACCCAAACCAACTTTGGATTGAGTCTGATAATGAAATCTGAAGTGTTAAATCATCCCCAGACCAAATCCCATACTCAATCCAAAGTTGGTTTGGGTCTGAGTTTGAGTCTCAAACCAGACCAAACCCAAACCAGATCCAATCAAATGTTTTTATTCCCTGAAAGATAAAATCACTCTAATAATATATAATAATAAATTATTTAAAGTGAATTTATTAACAATAATGTTTATTGGATAAAAATTGATTGAACATAGATATAAGTAATAATTAAACGTCAAAAGTCATGAACATCAAACGGATGAAGAGATGAGTAAATATTAGAATAAAATATTCTCATAAATTCCCTCAAATAAGTTCCCCATAAACTTTATAATTTTTTGCAAAATTGGTCATTTTTTGAAGGGCAATAAGAAAACCCTATTGGGCATGGCTTAAAAACTCTGTTGGGCATGACTTAAAAACTTAATTCTTAGAACCAAACTAACAAATCAAGTCTAAATTATGTTTTTGCTTAAGACTTCTAGGACATACGTAAATCAATACATATAACAGAAAAGGTTACCAAGAATTAGGATTCTTTGTACCCAGCAATAAAATAAATCGAAACATTTAAAAGAAAAATCATAATAAAAAATTAAAAGTGGCTAGCAATGATCAATAGATTCAGCTATCATAAATCAATGTAAAAAAGCAAAATTTACTAATAATATAAAAGAAATTTAGAAAAATAACACAAGGGTCATAAGCAATATGATGATACATAGTTATCAGAAACTCGAATATTATTTAGGCTATATACTTTAACTAATACAATATTGCTTCAATCTTGAATTTATGTTTCACTTTGACTTAAAAATAAAAAATTAATAAAAGTTTTTTTAACTTTTAATAAAGTTTTCTTCTAACATTATTAGTTAAGGAAATTTAATCTCCTTAAATTACGCTTAAACTAAGGAAGGTTAGTAGTGGAAGTTTATATGAAAAAATATTATTATTTTAGGAAATGAGTAATTTAATTCTAGTGATTCTGAAAAGGAAAAAAACTCATAATAGACATATTTTACTCGACAAAAACTCATTATGTATACTTTATTCGACAAAAACAAAGAAGGTTGGTAAGTAGCTTATAGATTATTGTAAAAATTATTGCAATAAAAAGTTCATACGAAACAAATTTTTTTCTTACGGAATTTATTACACTATTCCAACTATCTCATAATTTTCTATAATTTGAAAAATTGGGGGAAAAAGGCATAAGATTGTAATATGAAAATCAATTTATAACCATCTCCTAAATTTTCTCACATCAGAAAATAAAAAATATACAAACACGAAAAGTCATTAAATCTTGAGAATTGTTCCTCGCTCTCACTCTCAACTTCATCTTCGACCAATTTTGAACTCGTTCTACCACTACTCGACCTCTGTCCCCTTTATCACTGACGTCAACCATCTAGACCAACCATAAACAAAACTATACGAAAAAATGTCTATAATAAAGCTACAGGAAAACATGTGTGTATAGTATATTTAATGTAGATTATTATATCAAAACCAAAAATACTGAAATTTTACTTAAATTAGCATTCTATTAAAAGAATTAAAGAAAATAGTTATCAAATGATCGCTAGAGTAGCTGGCTGGCAATGTGGTATGGCATTCAACCTGAATGGCTTGGGTTCGAATCCTGCCTCCTCCGAATTGAATAAAATAGTTCAACTTTTTTGCACTAATCAAAATTTTTATAACTAATTAAAAATATAAAAAATCCTAGAAAATGACACGTGGCATGATATATATACAAATCTGAAAAGGGCTTCTGTAATATATATATACTAGCAAAAATACTGCTACTATGCACGGAAACGTAATGTTGAATGGAAGAAAAAAATGTCAAAGTAATTTTTGTAACTCAAAACATGTAATGAAAATATATTATGAAAATAAAAAAATTTCGCATTAGAATAAAAAAAAATGAACATTGCATAAGTTTGAGCTAAATCAAACTTGACTATAAGCTCACTCGAATTCGAGAGGACAGTGTAATCTGAATGACCCGTTATTTGTTAAAACTTTAACTATTTATATTTATATAAACAAAAAATATAAGAAGCATATAAGCGGGCTTCCTTAATTTGATGGGCTAAAATGTCACTCAATTTTAGTAACTCAAAACATGTCAAAGTGCCATCTTTTATAATATTGTCAAACTCAAAAAAACAATGTAACTTTTTCGATGTGGATACTTTTATAAGACAATTAAGAGTTTACAACCAAAATAAAATTTAAATTAGCATTCTATTAAAAGAATTAAAGAAATTTCGTCATCAAATACCCGCACAAAGTAGTTGGCAATGTGGCATAGCATCCGGATTGCGAGTCGGGGGACCGAATCCCATTTCACCCGAATTAAATAAAATAGTTTAACATTTTTTTTGCACCAATAAAAGTTGATATTTAATTTTTATTAAGATAATTTAACTTTCAATTAATTTAATTAACATAAAAAAATTTCAACCAATAAAAAATTAGTAAATTTTATGTCCTTTATTATTAATACTGCTTTTAATTTTTATGTATTTTTCTATTTGATGTTTATATGTTCTTTTTCGTAAATTGATTGCACGAAATATGAGATTCGAAATCCCCTCTCTAAGTTTGGATTCGATATCTTCAATGAACATATATTATGAAAATAAAAAAATTCTCCATTAGAATAAAAAAAATGAACATTGCATAAGTCCCGAGCTAAATCAAAGTTGACTATAAGCTCAATCGGAATTCAGAGGATCCGGTCATCTGAATTACCCGTTATTTGTTAAAACTTTAACTATTTATATTTATATAAACAAAAAATATAAGAAGCATATAAGCGGGCTTCCTTAATTTGATGGGCTAAAATGTCAGCCCAATTTTGTAACTCAAAACATGTCAAAGTACCATCTTTTATAGTATTGTCAAACTCGAAAAACAATGTAACTTTTCGATGTGGGATACTTTTATAATCCAATTAAGAGTTTACAACCAAAATAAAATTTAAATTAGCATTGCATTAAAAGAATTAAAGAAATTAGTTGTCAAATACCTGCCAGTGTAGTTGGCAATGCAGCGCAGTATCCGACTTGCAGGTCGGGGGATCAAATCCCCCTCCCCCGTTTTAAATAAAATAGTTTAACCTTTTTTTTGCACCAATAAAAGTTGACATTTAATTTTTATTAAGATAAGTAAATTTTCAATTAATTTAATTAACATAAATATTCTCAACCAATAAAAATTAGTAAATTTTATGTTATTTATTATTCATACTTGTTTTTAATTTTTTATGTCTTTTTTCTAATTGATGTTTATATGTTCTTTTTCGTAAATTGGTTGCACGGAATATGAGATTCGAAATCCCCTCTCTAAAGTTTGGATTCGATATCTTCAATGAACATATATTTTGAAAATAACAAACTCTCCATTAGAATAAAAAAAAAAATGAATATTTCATAAGTCTGAGCTAAATCAAAGTTGACTATAAGCTCAATCGAATTGGGATGACCCAGTCATCCGAATTACCCAGTTATTTGTTAAAATTTTAACTATTTATATTTATATAAACAAAAAAATATAAGAAGCACATAAGCGGGCTTCCTTAATTTGATGGGCTAAAATGTCAGCCCAATTTTGTAACTCGTCAATGTACCATCTTTTATAGTATTGTCAAACTCAAAAAACAATGTAACTTTTCGATGTGGGATACTCTTATAAGCCAATTAAGAGTTTACAACCAAAATAAAATTTAAATTAGCATTCTATTAAAAGAATTAAAGAAAATAGTTATCAAACACCTACCAGAGTAGTTGGCAATGCAGCGCTGCATCCGACTCAGTAGGGTCGGGGGATCGAATCCCCTTCTCCCGATTTAAATAAAATAGTTAGCATTTTTTTGCACCAATAAAAGTTTATATTTAATTTTTATTAAGATTAGTTAATTTTCAATTAATTTAATTAACCTAAATATTCTCAACCAATAAAAATTAGTACATTAATTAAAAAATGTGAAAATCTAAGAAAATAGGATTGTAAAAATATATAGATACAATTATTTGTATGTATAAAGGCACTACGTAATATATATATAGGTAGATATATATATATATATATATATATATATATATATATATATATATATATATATATATATATATATATAGATGATGTATCATCTGGGGATCAGAGATCT
Organism: Vinca minor; assembly: GCA_026122235.1. Classification (NCBI taxonomy): domain Eukaryota; kingdom Viridiplantae; phylum Streptophyta; class Magnoliopsida; order Gentianales; family Apocynaceae; genus Vinca; species Vinca minor. Next base: position 7,169,171 of record JAOCZM010000241.1, on the reverse strand, counting down.
GATAACTTGGGATAAAATAGTTTTACAGGTGAGATTTAATCGGGGGTTAAAAAGACGGTGATATTCCTCTTTATTAAAACTAATTTTGTACAGGTGAGAAAACTTGAATAATGAAAAACTTTTGTCGCCGATCTGAACATATTTGAAATTGACTTGGCTGCTTGACGGACATGGTTGTGGATGGAGGGGTGGGTGGTCGGTTATTTGGGATGGCGATGGTAATTAGCAGAGAGATGGTGTGGTGGTGAACAGATGAAAATTATGATGTAGTGGTGGACATGATTTTTTTTTCCCGCAGAGGGAGAAGAAAGGTAGGGTGGGGTTGGGTGCGGTGGTTTGTTCAGTTGTGGGGATGGGGGAGCGGTAGTTTGTCCAGGTGCGATGGTTTGTCTGGTGGTGGGGATGAATGATGTTTTGATGTAAGGATGTAGTGCATTAAAACTAAATTGTTTTAAGATAAAAGATGTTGAAAATATAGTTTCTAGACCCGACTTCTAAAAAGTAAATTATTTTTGGACCCAGAACACCAATTTGCATATTTTTAAGTTTCGCATTTACCTAAAAATGTCAGATGAAAAAATATAATGCCTTAAAGTAAACATGTAAGATTCATACACTATCATTTTATAGTTATTGAGACAACTTGTACACCCTCATGGTTCGTTATTACTACTATGAATACATTACGATTATATAAGGCAATCACTTGTTAGTATTATAAATTGTTAAAATAAACATGTAAGTTTCATTATAATTCTATATAAGGAGAACTATTATTGTATGACTCATTGTTATAGTAATTAGATTACTTGTAGCTATTACAATTAATTCCTGTAGGGTTCAATTATAAATGTCCTAAAATTAATTTCGGACTTTTTGGGTCAATTTCTAAATTTAAAAACATAAAATGAAAATTTGTGGGTCAATTTATAAATTCAAAAGATACTATGCGGGCTTCTTTTATAAATTTTTTTAACTTTTGAGTCTTAATAGTAATATATTTTATGCACTCTAGGTTGCAAAATACAGTTTATATAGAGACTTAGAGTTGCAAATTTACTACAATTATATATGCCACGTCATTGATCCGGAAATACCCTAGAGAAATTTTGGACCTGACATATTCATCCAACGGCCAACATTCCTTCACAATCATAAAAATTTTCCAACTTGGAGTGACAATGACGCATGTTTTTTTCTTCATTTTCTTAGGTGGACTGATTTACTTTACATTGGGAAGTGGGGCTACAAAAAGCCAAAAGCAATACTGACTGATGGGACAAATTATTATTTTTTCGAATTGAAAAGGCACTTCAGGGGCATTATTGTCCCGTTGACTAATTTTGACCCAATTAAACCGATTCTTAGCCAATTAAACTTAGCCAAAAATCATTTTCCTAAAAATATATTCGATTTTTATTTCTAGTATAGGAACGGAGGGATTTGCGGTAATTTTTTAATTGGAGAGACGTATGTTTCTCATAAATGTTCTTCCTACACAAAAGGCGATACCCACGCTCACAGGGTCCCCACCTCCCGATCCGACAGTAATTGTGGAAGATGTAAATCAAGGTGACACATCGACTCGATTGGTGGGAGGTCTTTGTCTTAGCCCACCGCAAGAAGCCACCCCCACATTCGAGGGTCGAAACTTCCACACTGCGGCTGCTAAGATTCGAATTTGCGTCCTCCTACACAATCTGCCACCATCGAATCAACTGGGCTACCCTTGCGAATTTCTCATAAATGTTCCTGCATGCGGCTTTAATGGAGAGAGAAAAATCATCACTCTATATTTTGTGTCTCATCCCTTTTTCACGAATAGATATTTATCACATGTTTACTATTTCTTCACAAGTTTCACTATTTATGTTAGATTATAATTTTATAATTAAAAAATAACACATTAATTTCTTATTAATTGAACATGAAATAAAATACAAAAAGGGGAGAAGATTCCTAACCGCTTTTATATCAGCCTGATCACATCTCTCCATTACTCATTCAACAATTCCTTAGAGCTTTTTATTCAGAAAAGCTTGTAATGATGGAAACTCATCATCTTCGATTTAGCTTTATCTCTAAAGTCCTTATTTAGGGTCTTATCACTACAACAAAAATACATTTTTGCGACGTTTTTGTACTAACATTTTTATCAAACGTCGCTTAAAACAAAAAAGAGCAAGTTAAGCAACATTTTTTACAAACGTCACAATATTTGAATTTTATACGACATTTGATAGCGCCGATTATAGTAATTGTTGTTCAAAACGACGTTTTGATGTTGGTTAGCGACATTTACATTAAATGTTGTTATAAATTGTTACTTTTGTGACACATATAGCGACATTTCAGACAAACATCGCTAAATTTTAATTTTATGCGATGTTTCATAGCGTCAGTTATAATAATTGTTGATAAAATCGACATTTTGATGTTAGTTAGCGACGTGTACATTAAATGTTGTTATAAATTGTTACATTCTGCGACTCATATAGCGATATTTATACACAACATCATTAGATCATGTGACATTTCATACAAACGTCGTTATATTTGGATTTTATACGACGTTTCATAACGAAAGTTATAGTAATTTTTTATTTTTACCGACAATTTGATGTTAGTTAGTGACATTTACATTAAATGTTGTTATAAATTGTTACTTTTTGCGACTCATATAGAGACATTTATATATTTTGTCATTAGATCTTGTGATATTTTCAGACAAAAACAAACACAAAGATTATGTTTCTGAAAAAAATTAAAGACATTTAATTATTAAAATTTTAATGAGAGTATTAATTTTAATTTGATTCATAACAAAATCAAAACACAAAGAGTAATTAAAATAAGTAAAGGTAAAAAATCCAAAATTCCATTATAATAAATCTAATAGGAGGAGAAACCAATAACAAATGACCATTTAGCTCAGCGGCCCATTGCACGACATACATGTAGGAGGTCGCGTGTTCAATTCCCATCCCTTTGAGTAGAGAGAAAATTTATTATATATTATTCAAAGGTGGCTAGACTCAACGGCTCGCCTTAGCTAAGCTCGGCCAGCCTGGTTTCAAAATTTACGAATGTTGGAATAGGTATTTTGTTGCGATTATTTACAAATGTTGGCAAAAGTACATTTTGACACACTTTAAAATGACGCAACAAACGTCATAATAGATAAGTACCAGTGCTTGTAACAAAGGTCGTAAAAAACCATAACGACACAGGAGAATGCAACGTTTAGTGACATTTGTAATAAATATTGGTATAGATCTATATTGACCTTTTTTGCCTTATTGCGACATATGACAAACGTCGCAATAGAACTTTTTTGTTGTATTGTATCTTCAGTCTCAATATTAATATCTTTATAAGTGTTTGTTTTTTAAAATAATCTTAAAACTTAAAAATAATAGTGAAACCTTTAAGGAAAAAATATGATACTAGACAATGGAATAGATACAATGTGAAAGAGGATGTTTTGTCACTAGCTTATCAAGCATATCACGCTCGCCAATGACGCATTGGTCTAGTGCTAAAGACTGGGGCCTTTCCAACACAAGTTGGCTCAGTTGGTACGGATTTAACACGTCCTTACAAATGTCAAGTGTTCAATTCCCGTTGCCGACGTAAGGTCTGTGTTGATGGGTGATCTGTAAGTACCCTTATAAGTGACTTATGGTCCCTAGGGCCTGCCTTAACCCGTGGTGGTGACCGGAGCCGAAGCCACCCAAACTTTTAATTACCAAAAAAAAAAAAAGTCTGGGGCCTCATGACATAGAGGTTATGAGTTCGAATCCTTTCCCCACTTCACGAATCCCCTATTTCTTATAATAGATAGATCTCCTCCCAATAAATAAAATTATTAAAAAAATATTTAAAAAAGCATATCACACTCCATAAAATTATTGAAAGGAATAAAAAACAAATGGTCTAATATATGCATATATTACTCCTATCAAAAGAACAATTTGTTTCTTTAGAAATAATAAAGGATAAGTGTTAGTTTTCTTTCAATAAACATTCTATATGTGTTTTCATTTAAATTTCCCTAACTTACATCTTCTATTTGGAAAATGTGAGCTCCAACTACACATAGCTAGCACCCATCAGAAATAAAATGTGAGTCCAACTACACATAGCTAATACCAATCAGAAAATAACGTCTTTAATTAACCATGATAAGATGTTAACTTTTCTACAATTAAATATTTTCTTTCGTGCCAAGGCACGATAAACATTTATTTTTGGGTGAAGAATAAAAATATAAATTAAGTAATAGAAATTCATAATTTCTATTTAATCTACAACTCATCATATGATATAAATTGACATTTCACCCAAAGAATCGTATTTGGACATAAATTTTTTAATACTAATAAATTAGACATATTGTGACGGGTTTTTATCAATAATAAAAAAAGAAAATGTGAAACTTTTAACAGGGGAGTTGAACACAGTTATTTACAAATCATACAGATAATAAATAAATATACTGTAATTTCTTTTATGAATATCTCCAGTTACTAATAGTTTGGGGTAAATATTTCCTTTATCTTGAACTGATTGTTACAAAAAATTTAAAACAACTATTTAGTTACCGAATTTAGCGACCGAAAATTTCGGTCTCGACGGAATACCGACCGAATTAAGATTCGGGAAAATTGTTGTCACTATTCGATCCATAAATCGTCGTTACCGTTGGTAATTTTGCCGCAAATAAGAATTTGGTCGCTAGTAGCTACCGATTAGCGATTGAGTTTCATTAATAAACTATTCAAAAATTAAATAAAGGAATAAGGCACAAAATACGTTATTGTTTGATATTTGATCGCTAGTCAATAGTTATTTTACCATCAATTAGCGACCGAATATAAAAACGAAGGCGGAAATGAAGGGAAAGAAGGGAATGTACCATTATGGAAGCGTCATACATAAAAGGAGGAAGCAAAGTACTCATAAAACTTTATTCATAAAATAAGTTGGTGTAATAGCTTTTCCAATATCAAAAATCTAAAACTAAAAATAATGTTGAAATCCTTGAGGGAAAAGTGTGACACTCCATAAACCCATAACCCTTGAGGGAAAAGTGTGATACTGAGACAAATGGAGTGTGATAGAGGATGTTCTTCCCTAGCTTATCAAGCATATCGCACTCCATAAACCCATTTTATTAAGTCAAGTTAAAAATATATTACTCCTATAAAAAGACAAATTTCTTTATTTAGAAATATTAAAGAATACACTACAAGAAAACTTCGATTTTAGGAAAAAATATTTGTGACAGAAAATTTCCGTCATTATTTGAAACGGAATTAGGGACAGATTTGAGTTGCAAGTGCTTAAATGAGGTATAAATTCAACTTTTGTCTTAAATGCGTCCCAAATTAAGATGAAACAACAACATAAAGAATTCAGTATATGATTCGTCCTAAATTTAGGACTGGTTTAGGACGAACGTCATATCTATAACAAATATATATGATGTATTGAAACGAAAGGTAATTTATAATTGATTCATTTTATTATTAAATTACATTAAAGTTGTTAACGTCCCTAAAATCTTTCTAAATTTGGGACGGATTTCTTAGGGAACTTATAGTAAACAAAATCTCATTTAAATTACTTTATTCACAATATCCATTACAATTATGTCAAAATGTTACATGAATTTTTATATTTTTTTTGTAGGAATGCCCAAATCCATCCTAGATGAGGAAACTCAATAATAAATTTATGTATGTAATGCAAATTTAATTGTCCATCTCTTAAATATTTTAGGTTGGATAATTAATCACTTCATTCAATGAAAATATATCGATTGTAAATGGATTAAATATAAATCTCCACCAAATTCATCCTAAATAATTAAACTCGATTTTGAAGTCAAATATACTTTCACTGACAATAGAAAATACGTTCCAAGTCAAATTTTCCAAGTAAAATTTTAATAAACAAGATCCATAAAAAATACATCTAAAATAAAATTATCATAAATGAAATTTTATGATAATTATCTTTGATATATATTAGATAAATGAGAAATAGATAATAGAAACAATTGGGACGGACTTTCGACTGAGTAACTAAATTCTGTCACAGAGTCATCACTAACATTGATATGGTTTAAAATAATTAATCCATATCTAATGGATTATAATTGGTTCTTCCCACATATTACATAAGGAATGCATGATACAAATATTACGTATCTACAATAATTTATTTTTAAATACATGCAATATTTTAACTTTGATAATAAAAATTGCAATATTTCACTTCAGTAACAATTACATAAGAAATTAATGATATGCACAGAATATATAAATATTTTGGAACTTAATGTTGAATAGATTATAGTTAATATATTTTTTAATTATAATTAAAATATATTTTTACAATAAATAATTCATACTACATGTCAATATACTATAAATTTATTGTACCATAAAAAATAGGGAGATAGCTTGACTTGGTCTGGTAGGTGAGTGTGTGCTCTCAAAGTAAGCGACGCAGGATTGGGGATGTCAATGGGGCAGATCGGGACGGGTATCTAAATACTCAAACCCGCCCCACATGATCAGCCGTGGATCAAGGATCTTCGCCCAGCGCTCCACGCCCTGTTCAGGTCGGGTCGCCCGCCCCCGCCCCGTTTAACTTTTTTTTAATGTTTTTTTTTAAAAAAACACATAAATAGCATACAAAAATTGATATGAAACCTACAACATTTTTTTAAAACTCAATCTAACAATAACCATTCTTCTTGGGCGGAAAATTAAGGAAATCATAACTTAAATAAAAGATTTTTTCATGAATAATATTCATTTAAACACAATTAATAATACCATAATATAGACGGGGCGGGTGGATATTATAGCTGATCCAACCCTGATCAGCTTCGGTCACGGGGTGGGTCATATCTGCCCCAAATGGCACGGTCAGATCGGGGCGGGGTAGGTCAAATCAAAATTTCCATTCCTACGCATGATCGATTCCCACTTTTGGACATATTAAGGACAAGTATATAAATTCAATTATTTTTCACTCTCAATTTACTATATTTAATTTTTAATTATAATTACATTTTTTTAAAATTTATTCATCTTAACTCGTCCTAAAGTGTTTAGAACATATTAATTATTCCGTCTCTAAAAATTACGGACAAAGTTTTTTGGGAGTAAACTTTTCCGTCCCAAATCTGTCTCAAATAACTTATTTCATACATATTAAGGACGGAATCGCTTGTCCAAAATGAATGTTTTCTTGTAGTGTTAAGTGTTCTTTTTCTTTTTCATTCTCAATTTACTATATTTAATTTTTATTTATAATTATATTTTAAAAAATTTATTCACTCTTAAACACGTTCCAAAGTGTTTGGGACAGACTAATTATTCTGTCCCTAAAATGTAGGGATCAGGTTTTTTGGGAGTAAACTTTTACGTCTCAAATCCGTTCCAAATAACCTATTTGATACAAATTAAGGACGGAATCACTTATCAAAAATGAATGTTTTCTTGTAGTGATAAGTGTTCTTTTTCTTTCAATAAATGCTTTCCATAACTTACATATTCTATTTGAAAAGTGTATGCTCCAAAACCACATAGCTAACACCTTTCAGAAAATAACTCATAAGCAGGGCCGTGTGAATGGAACACGGGGCCCGAGGCAAATTTTCTTGGAGGCTTTTATTGGTAAAATATTTTGAAAAATTTAAAGATTTTTTTTATTTTCTTGATTTTTCAATTGCAAAATTACGTATTAAAGTTTTATATTCAAGATGTTCTAATAAATTATTTTCAATAGATAATATACCTAATCCATTCAATCTATCTCGTGACATAGTTGATCTTAAATCAGATTTTATTAGTTTTAATTTTGAAAATCTTCTTTCAGCAGAAGCAATCGTCACATGTATTGTTAAAAAAATTCTAGAAATAATATATGTATTTGAAAAATAATATAATTATTTAAATGTAATTTAGAACCTCAATTGGAGTATTAATTTCTACATTAAGAGTTTATTTCGACACTTTTAATTATGAAAATAAATCAAATCCATCAACTCTTCTTTCTTTTTTTCATTAGTTTTTAATATTCACTTTCATATTTTCTATTAGACATAATTATAATTGCCAATAAAAAATGCAATCAAATAAAAAATACAATGCAAAAAATAATAAATCAATAATAAATACATATAACACAAATATATAGTAACCGATAATGAAATTAAAAATATAAATTCAAATAAAAAAGATTAAAGACATAAAAATCTAGAAAGATGGAATCTTTAATATATATAGTCAAAATATTAGAAAATGAGATGGGATTGGAAATTGCAAGGGATTTGAGATATGATGAAGCTGTAGTGGCTCTCCCTCAGTAGGGGTGTTCAGGAAAAATCCAAACCGAACCAAACAAATTCAAACCGATTTTTCGGTTTGAGAGGTGCATTGGACTGGTTACGGTTTGGACTAAATTAAAACCGAATTTTTGGTTTGGTTTAAAAAAAATTATAATCCAAACACATATATATATACATATATATATATATATATATATATATATATATATATATATATATATATATATAGACACACACACACACATGCTATAAAACATATTTAACTTCTTATTTATACCTATGACAAACAAGTTATTCAAGTGCTAAAGCACGATATTGAAGAATCATTAGTTGATATGTGATTTTAGATTTACCTGAAATTTTTATTTTATTTTGAACTAATAATAGTGTAGTTTTTGTTTTTTTTGCTTTTTTGCTTTTTTTCTTATAGAATAAATTTGTAGTTATTTGTTTGAAGTTCAAGTATCAAGATAAAAAATTTACATTTCATTAATTTATTTTCTTTATTTTGCTCAACTTGTGAAAACAATATACATATTTAATTTGTTTATATTATAGAAACTAAGTAATCATATAAATAATTTTGTTGTCTTATTTTTATTTTATAATAATTATATTTTGTTTCCCATAAAAAATCGAAGAAGCAAACCGAACTTATACAAACTGAATGTATCGGTTTAAGATTTTGTATGGTTTGGATTGGTTTCAAAATTTTCAAACTGAATATTTCGGTTTGGTTTGAAAAATGTGTAAAATCGAACCACATCGAACCATGAACACCCCTATACCTCGGTATGACAGACATGCTGCATGTATCAGCCCCAGAGGGATCGTATCTTCTTCTATTTGCTTACCATAATGACTTTAGAAATTTGTTTAGACTGAGCGTAGAGTAAAAAGAATAAAAGACTCTAATTTTTTAGGGATGAAAAATGATAGAAGATAGAAAGCCACTGAATTTTTATATTCTTAAAGTGAGTCTCAATGGACTTAGATAAACCTATATTTAGTGGGCAATGAGTGATATGTAATTATATGGGGCCTCTAATTATTTTATTTTTTTTGCTTGAAATGAAGTTTCAGTAAAAAAATAAATAATGGGGCATTTATTTTGTGTGGGCCTGAGGCAATGGCCTAAATTGCCTCATGGCTGATACGACTCTGACCATAAGTAACGTCTTTATTTAACAAGGTTTTAACTTATCTACAAATAAATGTTTTATTTTGTGCCAAGGCACGATAAACATTTAATTTTGGGTGAAGGAGAAAAATGTAAATTAAGTAATAGAACTTCATTGTTTCTATTTAAGAGGAAAATGATATTTATAGCACACAACTATTTACTAATTTTAATTTTTAGCACAAACTATTTGTTAAGCAATAAATAGTATGAATTATTTACGAACTGGCAAATGTGAGCAATTAAGGATTCCGGTCAATTTTCAAACTAAAAAATGTCACGTGACAAGCACATGACATCGGAAGCTAGGGCATAAATGTCCACCCAAATTCGGAAAAAGAGAACTTTGCTATTTATAGCACATAAACTATTTACTAACTTCGATTTTTAGCACAAATTATTTATTAAGCGATAAATAACATTAACTATTTACGGGCTGTCAAATGTGACCAATTAAGGATTCCGTTCATTTTTTCGGCTAAAAAATGTCATGTACAAGCACATGACATCGGAAGTAAGGGCATAAATGTCCACCCAAATTCGGCAAAAACCCCCGACCCATTGTGCCCGAATAACAATCGATTTACCCATCAACCCCTCATATAAATTAAAACACTTAACAAAAAAAAAATACATTCTTTACACATTACAAAGCAAATACACTACTATATTGAGAATTTATTCATAAAAGATTATGATTTTTTTACCATATTGCGGCTTTGCCTTCTCGGGTGGTATGATGTGCATCTTCACAACAATATCTACCAACTGATACAAAGGATTATGGTTTTACTTGATGAAATTAAGTGCCTTCTTCTAGAAAATTTGAGCGATGCTACATATATGGGAGTTCAAGGGTTAGGGAATTTTAGGGTTTTGTTATACAATAAGATTTTTTGTTAAGTGTTTTAATTTATATGAGGGGTTGATGGGTAAATCGATTGTTATTCGGGTACAATGGGTCGGGTATTATTTTTTCTAATTTAGGTGGACATTTATGCCCTTACTTCCGATATCACGTGCTTGTCACGTGACATTTTTTAGCCGAAAAATTGAACGGAATCCTTAATTGGTTACATTTAACATCCCGTAAATAGTTCATGCTATTTATCTCTTAATAAATAGTTTGTGCTAAAAATGGAAGTTAGTAAATAGTTATGTGCTATAAATAGCGATTTTCTTTTTTTTCGAATTTGGGTTGACATTTATGCCCTTGCTTCCGATCTCACGTGCTTGTCACGTGACATTTTTTAGCCGAAAATTTGAACGGAATCCTTAATGGGTCACATTTGACAGCCTGTAAATAGTTAATGTAATTTATCGCTTAATAAATAATTTGTGCTAAAAATCGAAGTTAGTAAATAGTTATATGCTATAAATAACAATTTTCTCTTCTATTTAATCTACCACTCATCATATGATATAAATTGACATTTCATCCAGCTCCAATGTAGTAATTTCGTTCGGAGGTCCCAAACTTTGGACAAGGAAAACATGCTCTATGCTACACCACAAATAATACATAAAACAATAATTTTAGTTTGTATTATTATTATTATTATTTTGGTAAAATGGAAGAGAAATGTCATAGATAAGGTGTACTACACCACCAATAGTACTTTTTAGTTCTTTCAAATGATTAAAACAGTGTATACAAATGCATAGAGTATTTTTTTTGCTGAATTCAAATGCATAGAGTATGCATACAAAGTAAAGACACAAACGCAGACAAGAAAAAGTTCACTCTTACTAAAATATCCTTGTACATATTTCATCTCGTCTACAAAAGTATCTTAAATCTATTAAAACGCATGTATTTTCATAATTAGCTCCAACATATAAGTTTTAGTTTATGTTGGGTAATATTCTCACAATTCCACATTGGCTAGAAAAGAAAAGGGTCAAGGCAAGAAACCTTATAAATAGACTCACATAGTGTTGAGTTTATTTGTACCAACTCCTTAAGTCTTGTGAGTGTAGACTTGGAGTTCTAGAATAGGGTTTGTAATTTTTCTTCCGTTCAAAAATTACTTAGTGAAAGTTTTTACCATTCGGGGTCGTGGATGTAGGTCTGCGTTGAGACAAAACCACGTTAAAAAATTTTGTGTTGTTTTTTCTACTTTCTTTTTGTTTCTGTTATAATTTGTTGTTTGGAGTGTTCCGCTACCCAACAACTGATATCAGAGCTAGAGGTTAGGCTTGGGGAAGAGACGAAAGGAAGCTGCAGATATAGTTTGCGGGTAAGTTTTCGGTGCTTCTTTAATTAAGATTTTGGTGTTATTTTAGTTAAAGTTATAGTGTTTAAATTATGGAGTCTTTAAACACTGTTGTGCCGATGAAGAGTGGTGTTTCATCTCCACTCTTTGATGGAAAGATCGATTTTACCTTATGGCAATGCACGATTCAAGACTATGGAATGCAACAAAGTCTTGATTCTGCTCTGGATGATAAAAATCCAAAAGGTATGAAAGATTATGAGTGGACTACAATTAAGAAGAGGGTGGTTAGTACAAATCGATTGGCTTTGGCTCCACAAATCAATATGATGGTGTTGAGAGAGACGTCGCCAAAGAAGTTGTGGGAGACTCTGGAAAATAATTATTCTTCGAAGACTTTCACTAACCAATTGAAGATGAAGATGGATCTGTACTCACTCAAAATGGAGGAAATAGGTAACCTTATTGATCACACTAATAAATTTAATGAGTTAGTATCTCGACTTGAGAATGCAGGGGAAGAGATTAAGGATGAAGAACAGGCGTTGTTGTTATTGGCTTCATTATCGAAATCCTATAAATCGTTGGTACAGTCACTGTTGGCAGGAAAGAACACACTGCAATTGAATGAGGTTTCAAAAACCTTGAAGGAGAACCGACAAATGATGAATGAGGATTACCCCGAGGAGGATCGAATACTAGCTACAGAGAGTTCTCGAAGAGAGAGGAATTGAAACAGGAGTAGAGGTGACCAAGGAAGAGGGAAATCTCGACAGAGAAGTGATTGCAGCGAAGTCGAATGCTTCTATTGTGGGGAACTTGACCATTTTCAAAGTCGTTGTCCAAAGATGAGGGAGGATTTGAAAAATCTCCATGAATAGATGAAAGGCAATGCAAATGTATGTGATTCCTCTACAAATGTGATCAAAGATAATGATGATTTATATTTGATGAAATGTTTGGATGAAACTATTGAGAATCATTCAAGCTGGATTATGGATAATGTCTGCTGACTTGCGTATCTGCAAGGACCGAGACGCGTTTGATACTTTGCAAATGGGAGACTTTGGCTACATCAAGTGGGCAACAACTCGAAGGTGAAGATTGATGGCGTTGGACGAGTCCGCCTGAAACTCCACAATGATGAGGTAAAAGTAATTCCTGATGTTAGATTTGTACCTGACTCAAGTGCCAAAATAATTTTGTTGGGTGAATTGGCATCAAAGGGTTACAAGTATGTTGGAATTCAGAATTTCTGCAAAGTGTATAGAGGCAACCGTCTAGTTATACGAGGAAGGAATAAAGGGAAGAATTTATACCACCTTGATGGTCATTTCTTTAAGAAGCAAGGAAGTAAAGCTGGAGGAAGAACAGAGGAGGAGACCGCGAAGACTGAGAAGAAAGTTAGGTTTTCTGATTCTGTTGTAATTTGGGAATTTGAGAGAAGGGAGAATATGTTGGGTAATATTTCTCACAATCTCACATTGGTTAGAAACGAAAAAGGGTCAAGGCAAGAGACTTTATAAATAGACCCACCTAGTGTTGAGTTTATTTGTACCAACTCCTTGAGTCTTGTGAGTGTAGACTACGAGTTCTAGAAGAGGGTTTGTATTTTTTCTTCCCTTAAAAAATTACACAGTGAAAGTTTTTACCCATCGAGGTTGTGGATGGAGGTCTGCGTTGAGACCGAACCACGTTAAAAATTTTGTGTTGTTTTTCTGCTTTCTTTTCGTTTCTGTTATAATTTGTTGTTTGGAGTGTTCCGCTGCCCAACAGTTTCGTCACTACTTAACATGTATCAATGGTCATGGTCACACTTCCCCTTCATGTAATATTCTCTAAGTCACGCATATATATATATATATATATATATATATATATATATATATATATATATATATATATATATATATGCAGTCTGTGTAGAAACACTTATTATCAAAGAGTATGTGAAAGTGAAATAGGACATGGACTAATGAAACCACCCCAGTTGCCTCTGTTTAGGATATACTACGTTATTATTTTTCCACAACTCCATGCTCACATATTATCTAACATATAATATATGCATTTACTAGACTGTAACATAACTATTTAATCATAGAAAATTAAAAGCCAATAAATTTATTTATCCATAAAAACATGTATTACCACAAAAGTTTTAAACTATGGAAACTGCCTCTCAAGCTTACAATATCAAATATTTCAGATGAAGATTAATTAAAGTAAAACTTATTATTTCTTAAGCAACTTTTTCACTTTCACCATGTTTAGTGTTGTTGTCACATAGAGCCAATCCTGCATGTTTGCTACAAATTTGAAATAGGCAAACCTCCAAGAACTGTTTAGCAGTAAAGAAGCTAAAGTTCCCAAAAGACCAACAGCAAAACCAATACCCAAACTTGCAAAAAAACCTTGATGTATGAACTTCTCATCATCTTTACTTTCATAACCTTGATTATTTCCTGAGACAATTTTTGGCTCGTCTTTGGGACACAAATTTGGAAGTGGAGGACCGCATAGACCTGGATTTCTAGAGTATGACGAAGCTTTGAAGCTTTATAACTGAGTACTGGACGGGATTTTGCCCGACAAATTGTTGCTAGACAAGTTCAGAACAACGATACGACTCACCTGAGAAAGACTTGTAGGAATCGTTCCCGAGAGCTGGTTTCTTGACAGATCAAGAAATTCTAGCAACTCCAATTGCCAATTTTCAAAGGGATTTTTCCATCCAAGTTGTTTCTCGAAAGGTTCAGTGCAACCAGACCTTCAAGATATGTAATTTCTAATGGAATTTCTCCAGTCAATTGGTTGCTTGAAAGATCAACCATTTTCACCAACCCGAGAGTATTTCCATATTCGAGTTCTACTCCTTTCCACTGCAATAAGGCAACTTCTTCATACGTTAGACTCATGTACATGTCTTTTGCTTTATATGTATCATTTTCAAAGCTGATTCTATTGTTTAAACTTCCTTGTTGTGCCATGACAGTGAAATTCCATAAGCACTTGGGTATCACTCCAGAAAAATTGTTGACAGCGATATCCAAGATTTGAATCATCTTCAAATAACATATCTCTAAAGGTATGCTTCCATGGAATTGATTTGACCGAAGACTCAATATAACCAAACTTGGGAAGCTCATTCCTAACCATACAGGCATTTTACCGGTGAATTTATTTTGTCCAAGGTCAATAACACTCAATTTTCGGCACTGCTGCAAGGAGGTAGGCAACTCTCCTTCTAAACTATTGTTCCGAAGATGCAGGGACATAATTTGATGTAGTTGCCCAATTGTATTAGGAATCGGTCCAGAAAATTGGTTATTTTTTAGACTAAAAAAAAACAGTTGTTTCAATTTTATCAAGCAATCCGGAAGACTTCCCGATAAAAGGTTATTTGAGAGATCAACATAAAATAGATAACTACTATTATTATTACATAGGGAAACAATAGAATCTCGAAACTTGTTTTTGGAAATATTTAGACGCACAACGTTAGCAGGAAGGCTTTGGTATTGGACCTTCAATATTGTTTGAGCTTAAATCAAAGGTAAAACATCTATCAAGCTTCAAAGACAAGTCTGGAATAACGCCATGGATGTAATTATTTGACATATTCAATTCCCAAAGATTAGGAGATAGATCCCAGAACCAGTTAGGAATAGTATCATCAATTGCACATGCCGAAATATCAATAAAACTTGAAAGTATTTGAGTTTGAAGCCATGAGGGAAAATGAGGTCCCAATTTGCAATTTGCTAATCCTATATAATAAAGCCTAAAAGGAGGAACCCAATGTGAGCTCAAATTCAAAACTAGTGAATTATAACTTAAATCCAAAAATTCTAATTTAGACAAATTCCGTAGGTTGACTTCAGTGATAACTCCTGTTAAACGATTGAATCCAAAATATAACTTCTTTAAACTACTTAAGTTCTCGATGGAGTTTGGAATTCCACCTTCCAAGTAGTTGTTAAAAAGAACTAGATATTCGAGAGATACCAGTTTTCCAAAATCCTCTAAAATTATACCGAACAACCCCGTTGTGCTTAAGTCAATAATTCTTAGGCTACTACAGTTAAAAATTCCATGACCCCATTGAAGATCAAGTCCAATATTGAAGTTATCTGATAGACCTAGGTATGAAATGGGCGTGGAAGAAGAATTAAATAAAGGAAAGGAAGAAGGATTGACACGAGGAAGTTCGAGATATTCTAGTTTGCTTTATGAACCAATGAATTCTGGGATGGTACTTCCAGAACTGTTAAAGGAACTCAAGTCCAAACTAGTTAAATGTTGCAACTCAAGTAACGAAGAGCCGATCTTACCTCTTAATTCGTAAGGAGAAAGATCAAGTCCAATTACATGACTGTTTCGATTGTTGCACGAAATTCATTTCCAATCACAGCAGTCATCCTTTGTTTGCCACGAAGAAAGGGAACCAGTCATGTAATTGGACTTGAGGCCCTCTCTAAACAAGAGAAGAGCTTTTTTCTCCTTCTTCAAGCACCTAATTCCAGTGCTTTTTCCTGATGTTGATGCTATAAGAAATATAAGAAATGAAAGGCGAATAATTAGTGATCTGTCACTAATGAAAATAAGCTTCTTCATGACTGTAGTAAAGAGCTTCATGTAGTGAACAACTTAGAAGAAATCCAACTGCTAGATGATTATTTATTTAGATGAAATGTTCATGACTTGCATTTTGTTGTTTTCCTTGGTCAATTGGCTTTTTCAGTCAAGTCTTCTCTAAAAAAATAATAATAATAATAATGTGAGAATATTCATAGAAGTAAATATTTTCAATAAATAATGGAATAAAAGTGTCGAACTACCATCTGTGTTATCCGGACTCACTCGAGTACGATTGTGAGTACTTTTTTTTTTTTTTTAACGCAAATAGCTAATGCATATAATTCGGCTAAAAAAATTAAAGTAAATAGTTGATTGTTATTTATAGCTATTAACTCTTATTATACTCATTATTACAGAGTAATACAAGAAGAAAATGTCTTATTGCAGTTTATATCAGAGGAATTGGTACAATTTTAAAGTTTAGAGCATATATTGTGAACAAAGTCGTTGATTTCTGAGATCAACTCTGATGATTCTTTGAGTTCTGGAAAAATATAGAAAGCATGGATCATGCTAGGGTACTCCAACAACTTTACTTCTTTGCCGGACTTCTTTAGATACTCGTAGTACCTCTTTTGCCAATCCTTGAGAGAATCAAACCCTGCCACCACCACTAAGGTTGCCGGAAACTCCTTTTGCGATATATCAACCGCCCTCGGACCGCTAACGTTGACCACCTCGTGGTCGCGGTTCATTCCCACTCCGGACGGAAGATAACCCTTCCACAGCCAATCGGTTCGGTCAATAGAGACTAATGGATCAATTCCAGATAGTGTTCTTTCTGCCTCTGTTCTTTCTTCCCCTCCAAAAAATGGTTGGATACAAATCAAACCAATCACCTTAAGTTTTTTGAACTGGGATTCTCCGGCTCGTAGTGCCACGTGGTGTGCCAAGTTCCCTCCTGCGCTATCTCCGGCAAGAAAACAGCGGGTGACGTCAGCATTCTCCGGTAAAATTCCCTTGTTCATGTCGTCATCAATAAACTTGAGGATGTCATATCCGTCGTCAATTTGCGCCGGATAACGGTGCTCTGGCGAGAGCCTATAGTTAACAGAGACAACAATTGCCGGAAATTTCCGAGCAAATCGACGGCAAACGAAATCATAATTTTTTACATCGGGACTAAGAAAAGCAAACCCGCCGCCATGATAGAATACAATTACGGGAAGACTTTTATTTTCAGGACCAACGGTCGGGATGAAAAGGCGGAACCAGAGATTGCGATTGGGATCTACGGTAATGTCGAAGGTGGAGACTCCTTTAATGGGATTCGGGTTGGCTGGGACGGCGTACTTAAAGAAGTTGAGGAGGCAGCGATTGACGGTGCCGTCTCTGCGGCTAGCGGCGCCTGTTAGAGTGCTGATTAGCTTGATTGAGAAACGAGTTAGCAGAGGAAGGACTAGAGATGGAGTTCCTTTGGTTGAATCCATAGAGGCGTTGGTGGAGAAGAGACTGAAATTAATGCGAGTAATTTGGTTAGTAATATAAGAGCAGAAGGTCGTAAATGTAACCTTGAAATTAATGCGAGTAATTTGGTTAGCAATATAACAGCAGATTGTCGAGTACTTAAACATTTACAACAAATTATCTGATCGATGTTGATCATATCCGATAAATATTTCATACATATATCCATTTCGTGTCGATACATCTACGACATGTATAAACGAAGAGTTTGAGTAACATACACTACCATTGCATTGGACACAGAAATGACACGCTAAATTGTCTAATTCTCAGAAGACCTCAAGTCATCCCAGGTGTTGACATTGGCCAACCATCAAAACATTCATTAACTATCTCTTTTTTTTGGAACATCCCACAAATATTTTTGAGTGATTAAAAGTTTTTATTTGAAATTAAACAAAATAAACATTATCTAACAATTTTTTATTTGTTATCCCAATGTGGTGCATGGTGTCTTCAATAGTGATAAGGTTAATCTAGACTCAATTTTTAACTCGCAAACTAAAACTCTTATTCGGGATATAATTTGGTCCAAAACTCTTTAATGTGGCGACAACTACTCTTTGTGGAAATGAAAGACCAATCCAAGAGATAAAAAATTTCTTTTGCCCCCAAGAGACGGCCGAGATCGGGGACTTTGACCAGAGAATAATGACCATCTCAAGCAC
The DNA here is from genome assembly GCA_026122235.1 of Vinca minor. Taxonomy (NCBI): domain Eukaryota; kingdom Viridiplantae; phylum Streptophyta; class Magnoliopsida; order Gentianales; family Apocynaceae; genus Vinca; species Vinca minor. Next base: position 7,150,631 of record JAOCZM010000241.1, on the reverse strand, counting down.
CAATGCCACTCGTTTGAGAAAGGCTTGTAGGTATCGTACCAAGAGCTTGATTCTTGACCTATCAAGAAATTCTAGCCACATAAGACGACCAATTTCTAGAGTGATTTTTCCATTCAAGTTGTTTCTTGAAAGGTTTATTGCAAGCAAACGTTCAAGATATGTAATTTCTGGTGAAATTTCTCCACTTAATTGGTTGCTTGCTTGCAAGGACGAAGTCAGGAATTTGGTGTTAGGGCGAGAATTGCAACAGTATGCCGAACTACATATAAAAATTGTAAAAGAAAAATGTTGGGGACGAATTTTATAAAATATTCCGAACTACATATAAAATTTGTTATATCTCTGAAGGTATGATGACCCCATGGAACTGATTCAACTGAAGATTTAGGTATTTGATTTGAGTTAATCGCTTTCCTGTTGATTCAAATTCTCACTTTGCTTAAGTAACCCTTGGAGAGTACAACTCCTTACACTACAACTTTTTTCCCCTTTAAGAGTGTGTACAGATAATAGATTCACTAGATTTTGTAACTAATCCTAATGCCCATTTAAGGTGAATCAATCCCAAGTCTCTAAGTGGTTTGCAGTATTAATTATAAAGTGCTTCGGAAGTTTTTATATGTAAACGCTTGTAGATTTGAACCCGTCAAATTATTTGATATTTAATTCTAGACAAAAAATTATCTCCCATAACTTTTCTTGAATTTTGTAGACCTAATTTTATTCTAAGTCGTACTATAAAAATATACTTATAGTATACCCATATCCGAACAGCAAAACATGTTGATATACTCGTGTGTAAATTCTACCTTCCAAGTAGTTGTTAAAAAAATCTAGACGTTCGAGCGATAGCAGTTTTCCAAAATCCTCTGGAATTAGACCGAAGAACCCCGTTCTGCTCAAGTCAATACTTATTAGACTACTACGGTTAAAAAGTCCATGGCCCCATTGAAGATCAAGCCCAATATTTAAGCTAACTGATAGATCTAGTTATGAAATGGGCGTGGAAGAAGAATTAAATAAATGACTCATACATATATCCATGTTGTGTCGATTCATGTACGACATGTATAAACGAAGAGTTCGAGTAACATACACTACCATTGTATTGGACACGGAAATGACACGCTAAATTGTCAAATTCTCAGAAGACCTCAAGTCATCCCAGATGTTGACATTGGCCAACCATCAAAACATTCATTACTCGTATATGAATATTTGCATCAATATTCCACTACTATTTCTTTTTTCTTTTTTTTTGGAACATCCCACAAATATTTCTGAGTGATTAAAAGTTTTTATTTGAAATTAAACAAAATAAACATTATCTAACAATTTTGTTTTTGTTATCACAATGTGGTGCATGATGTACTCAATTTACAACCCGCAAAATAAGACTTTTATTCGGAATAGAGTCTGTTTTAAAATTCTATGTGAAAATGAAAGACCAATCCCAAGAGATGGTTGATTGGTTATTGGACGAGAAAAAATTTCTTTTGCCCCCAAGAGACGACCGAGATGGGGGACAAGAAATTCTACTCATTTGAGAAAGACTTGATTCTTGACCGATCAAAAAATTCTAGCCACTTAAGACGATAAATTTGTAGAGCCATTCAAGTTGTTTCTTGAAAAGTTTATTGCAAGTAAATATGTAACTTTTGGTAAAATTTCTCCACTTAATTGGTTGCTTGTTTGTATTGGACGAAATAGAAATTTGGCGTTAGGTGCAAAAACTACAATAGTATGTCGAACTACATATAAAAATTGAAAAAATAAAATGTTGGACGGCGAATTTGATAAAATATTCCAAACTACATATAAAATTTACTATATCTATGAATGTATGATGACCCCATGAAACTGATTCAACCGAAGATTCATGTATTTGATTTGAGTCATCCGCTCTCTTGGTAATTCAAATTCTTTACTTCGATTAAGTAACCTTGGAGAGTGAAAATGATGCAAACTTACAACTCCTTACACTACAACTTCTTCTCCCCTTTAAGAGTGTGTACAGATAATAGATTCACTATATTTTATAACTATCTCCCAGGCTTGGACGAAGCTAGGAATTTAATTTTGGGGGCGAAACTGCAACAGTATATCGAATTATATATAAAAACGAAAAACAAAATTGGGGGATAGGGAGAAACTGATAAAATTTACTATACCTATTAATATTTTTTTAAATCTTACGGGGTGACTGCCTCCCCCGCCCCTATCTTCGTCCCTGCTCCAAGCTTATCCTAATGCCAATGTATGGTGAATCAATCCCAAGTCTCTAAGTGGTTTGCAGTATTACTTAAAACCTGCAATTTTTTGTTCTAAAATGCTTAGGAAGTTTTTTTATAACATTTGTAGATTTGGACCCATCGAATTGTTTGATCTTTAATTTTAGGGGAAAAAATGATCTCACAGAACTTTTCATGAATTTTGTAAACTCAATTTTAATCTAAGTCATACTATAAAGATATACTAATAGAATACCCATATCCGAACAGAAAAAAACTGTTGATGTACTCGTGTAAATGAAGATTCTGTTAGTGTTTATAAAAATAAACAATGTACAATTTTTTTACCATGCTTTTAGGCCCTGCATCTAAAAGTCATATGATCCTAGAGAATATGCTGAAAAATAGCATTCCGGATCCTACGCAGAACATTTGTTTTTAAGTATATACCGAGCGTCTCAGAACATGTGTTCTGAAGCTCAGGACAGTTGTTATGAGGTTCAGAGCAAGTGTTCCGCACAGTAAAAAACAGAACAGGTGTTATGTGCTCATAATAGGTTTCGTTTTAAATTAATATTAACCATAAAAAATTTAATCCAACAAACGAGGAAAGTTCCGCATATGCTACCCCGTTCCGCGCTGGAGTCAGCTTCGAAAAATAGTCTATAGAAACTGAAAATCCCACATGGCATTAAAAAATTCTACTTAATCAAGGAGCCTACCATCTCTCATTCTTGATTACCAGGTTAATAACAAGTCAGATATCGGTTACTTATTATTAGTCAATAAAAACATATGGTGAAACTTTAATAAGATACATTACATAATTTAATTCTTTCACACTATTTTAAGATTGGGTAATAGAACTCTTAATTATGCGGTTTAATTCTTTCACCTAACTCTATAACGAAGTGATGGGGCGTTTCAGAAATGAAGTTCATTCATTTTTTTAAAAGGACCATTAAATATGGTTACTTTTTTTGGCTGAATAACAATTCCAAGGTACTTGAAAGTGTAACCAATTATCAATTAAAAGGACCATTCCAAGTTTGCAAACGTAGTAGTTCTCATTTTCCTAATAACACCAAACAAATAAACAATGAAACTAGTGATAGTTTAGATCCTGGATTATTTTAATTGATTTTTTTATTTATAGAATTTTAGAGGATTGAAAAAGTGCATGAAATTTTTAATATTCAGAATATTTTAACCATGTTTTCACAAAACAGTACAGTATCCATTGAAAATGATCATATCCCCATTGGGCAGATTCAGCGCCAAACCAATTCTAAAACTTAACTAAAATTTCACTTGCAGAGACATATCTCCTATGCCTTCTATTGCAAATAATTAAGCTTTTACGCACCCGAAATGAAATAGAACTTAGCTTTCCAAATCATTTTAATTCAGTCTTTACGCAGCTAAAGAGTACGGTAGCTTAGTTTGGTTCCAAACTGAAATGAATCCGAACTTGGCTTTCCACTCAGCGGCGAAATTTATCCTCGTCCGTCGGATTGAAATTTTGATGGTCAAGATTAAATTTAATATAGGATACCGATTCTAATTCGGGAAACCTATTTTGCAGGACACCTATTCTGAGACCCATAACAGATGTCCTCATACAATCTGTATGTGTGAAAAATATGTTGTCCCGCATAGGACCCGAGCTGAGCTTTCCAAAACATCTCAGCTATCACCTCAGCAAAATGTTTAGTAGTTTTGGAAACCAACGTCACACAGCACCTTTTCATTGGGGCTATTGGCACTTTATGCACATAATAAATAACCAGCAGTTCTCATAGCAGTCCAATTAAAGCAAAAATGAAAAACAAAACAATATATATAAACTCAAAACTTTATAACTCAGCCAAATATTCAACTGATAGATTAATAATTGTAAAATTGGGGATTGTGATTTGAAATTGGGTAGATTTTAAATGGATTAATAATTGTAAATTTGTTTGATTTTCGACATTAAAATTTGAGAAATTTTAGGGTTTTGCAGAAGAAGGCGATGAAGAAGAAATTGACTAGTTTGCCCTTCAATCCGATGACATGTATTTGACACATGCATTTTTTTTCTTCTGAAACGTCACCGAATTTACTAATTGGACAGAAATAGATGCCCGTAAATTATTCATGTTGTTTTTAACCTAAATTGAAATTTGTGCTAAAAATTGAAATTTGAAAATAAATAAGTATTACAAATAGCAGATTTATCTTCTAATAAATTAGTCATATCGTGACGGTTATTTTTTCAGTAAAAAAAAATGTGAAACTTTTAACAAAAGAGTTGAACACAGTTATTTATAAATCATAGAAATAATAAATAAATATAGTGAATAAATCATCCCAAACTTCCTTAAAATGCTTTATTTTATTAGGTATCTGGACTCTGCTGTAATTTCTTTTATGTATATCTCCATTTACTAATAGTTTGGCTAAATATTTCCTTTATCTTTAATTGATTTTTACGGAAAATTAATTAGTTTTGTTCTGCAAGCTCATATGGTAAAGTGTATTGAAAATTGTGTAAACACAGCACACCCATACATATTGGGCTAGCTTACCGGAATAAATCTCCCCTCTCAAATTAGGGGCGTGTCTGGGGTGGGGCGGCCCTATGGGACGTGGCCCACCTCTCCTCTCACATAAATTCATGTAGGACCCGCCTGAAAATATCTTACAGGTGGGTCCTGTAGGAATTTATGTGAGAGGGGAGGTGGGTCATGTCCCATAGGACCGGTCCACCTTGAATTTTTCCCTCAAATTAGTGTCTCATCTCCTATCTCACCAATAATATCTTCACAAGTGTTATTTATTCTTTCTCAAAATTCTAAAATCTAAAAATAATGGTGAAATCCTTAAGGTAAAGTGTGACACTAGACAGTAAGAAAAATAGAATGTGATAGATGATGTTTTTCCCTAGCTTAACAAGCATACCACACTCCATAAACCCATTTTATTAAGTCAAGTTAAAAATATATTAGTCCTATCAAAAGACAATTTTCTTTATTTAGAAATATTATATAATACATTACAAGAAAACTTCGATTTTAGGACAGAAAATTTGGGATAGAAAATTTCTGTCATTATTTGAAATGGAATTAGGGACAAATTTGAGTTGCAAGTGTTTAAATGAGGCATAAGTTCAACTTTTGTCTTAAATGCGTCCCAAATTAAGACGAAACAACAACAGCAAAAATTCAAAATATGATTCGTCCTAAATTTAGAACTGGTTTAGGACGAACGTCATATCTATAACAAATATATAGGCAAATTGGCGCCCCAGGTCCAGAATATATTTACGATTTTTACGAAAGGTCCAAAAACAATGTTTTTACACTGTTCCATCCAAAAACAATTTACAATTGGTGGAGTCAATCCTTCCGTCAAAAATTGGGCTGGTCAACTGTCAATTTAAATTTTGAAATTTGTCAGGTATCAAAATATGATGAGCATTTTCGGAATTTTGTAATAAAACACACTTCCCATAATCCGACCCACATCAAACCCGACCCGACCCATCATGACCCATATAACCACGGCATAATCATCATCGTCCTCCGCCGCAAAAGTTCCAAATATCTTTGAATAATCGAGCTTTGTATTGGAAGACAAGCCATTATTATCTCCTTTGTCCAGGTAGGAAAGATCAAGTACAGGAATCGAAGAAGACACTCGCCGCTGGCCACCAAAAATCTCGCCGTAGTCCTCCACAACCACCCCAGCTCCTCCACTAAGATTCTTGGATTTTGGAGAAGACGACGCAAACAAAACGTTTTGCTCCTAAACTTATATATCTTTTTGAGTTTTAATGAGCAAAATGAGTTCTAGATGACAGACTTATTAGTTCTCGCTAAAACTCGCTCATCGCGATTTTTTACTTTATTTATGGCCTTGGTTCTGTTAACTTCTTGGGTTAGCATTTATGTAATTCTCCATTAGTTCTGTTATGTTTTTGTATTCATTTTCGGAAGTCGGATCCTTGGTCTTGGTGGAGAAGGAGGTGACGGCGGAATTTCTACAGGTGGTGGTGGTGGTTCGACTACTGGCGTCGGCAGTAAAGTCAAAGGTCTGCGTTGAAATTTTCTTATCGGTTTCTCCACCACATAGTCGAAAAGGGTCGGGTCGGATTTTAAATGGGTAGGATAATTAAAAGTGTCAATCATTACAAATTTTCAAAAGGAAAATGATTTGCTACTAGAATTCTTGGATATTAATTGGATAAAACTCAAATTAACACTATTCACCCCCTGCTGGTATAAGGGATTCACCCCAAATTTGAATTTTAGCCAATTTCTATCAAATAATTTTAGTAGCCTAGCAATGTCCTTTTCAAAAATGCCATCAGATTAAAAGAGTTGACTAACTTCAAAATTTAAATTGACAGTTGACCAACCCAATTTTTGACGGAAGGATAGACTCCACTCATTGTAAATTGTTTTTGGATGGAACAGTGTAAAAACATTGTTTGAACCTTTCGTAAAAATCGTAAATAGATTCTGAATCTGAGGCGCCAATTTGCCCAAATATATATGAAGTATTGAAATGCACTTTGGATAGGTAGTTTATAATTGATTCATTTTATTATTTCATTACATTAAAGTTGTTAACTTCCCTAAAATCTTTCTAAATTTGGGACGAATTTCTTAGGGAACTTATATTAAACAAAATCTCATTTAAATTACTTTATTCACAATATCCATTACAATTATGTTAAAATGTTACATTAATTTTTATATTTTTAAAATTATTTTTTAAATTTTGTAGGAATGCTTGTCAGAAATCCATCCTAAATGAGAAAACTCAATAATAAATTTATGCATGTAATGAAAAATTAATTTTCCATCTCTTAAATCTTTTAGGTTGGATAATTAATCACTTCATTCAATGAAAATATATGGATTGTAAATGGATTAGATATACAAAATCTCCACCAAATTCATCCTAAATAATTAAACTCGATTTTGAAGTCAAATATACTTTCACTTACATCAGCAATACGTTCCAAATCAAATTTTAATAAACAAGATCCATAAGAAATACATCTAAAATAAAATTATCATATTTTTGATCCCATATGAAATTTATCTTAGCTACATTTTAGATAAATAACATAAATGAGAAATAGATAATAGAAAACAATTGGGGGCAGATTGCAATATTTCACTTCAGTAACAATTACGCAATATTTCACTTCAGTAACAATTACGTAACAAATTAATGATATGCACAGAATATATAAATATTTCGGAATTTAATGTTGAACAGATTATAGTTAAAATATTTTTTAATTATAATCTGAAATATATGTATACAATAAATAATTCATATTGCATGTAAATATACTATAAATTTATTGTACCATAAAAAATAGGAAGATAGCTTGACTTGGTCCGGTGGGAGAGTGCGTGCTCTCAAAGTAACCGACGCGGGACTAAGGGTGGCAATGGGGCCGACCGGGCGTGTATCTCAATACCCAAACTCGCCCCCGCGTGATCTGTCGTGGGTCGAGAATCTTCTCCCCGCTCCCACCCCGTTCAACTCTTTTTTTAATGTTTTTAAAAAAAATCACATAAATAGAATTCAAAAAATTGGAATTAATAGTCGTTCAGGTCCTCATATTATTTTCGCTTAGCCATTTTTGTCACTTTTAGAAAATTTTATTTTTTTGGGTCACCAAAGATTTTACGGGCCGCCATATTTGTCATTCCGTCCGAAACTTCGAATTAATCCGTCAAAAAGCTTATGTGGCAAAAACGGCTCAATCTCCACTCTCCCTCTACGAAGGGCATTTTAGGAATATCAAAAAAGGTACTCTTAATTTCACCTCATAAAAATCAATTGGAGCAACCCATTTGATGAACCCTTGTCCATTTTCACACCAAAGAGGAAATAAAAAAATCCTTCCTCCATAGTTCATCATTTTTTCCCCAATTCTTGAAAGCTCCATCTTCAAAATCCTTCACTCTACCTCTTTTATTGTCATCAAGCTCTGTTTGTCATAAAGATTAATCAAAGTGGTAGCCATAACAATGGTAGAAAAGGTAAATTTAATTTATTTGATAATCTTGAATTTAAGCTTGGTTGTATTGATGGTGAATTCACTCAAAGAATATATCATAATTCGAAGTCCAATTTGGAGGAATGTTTGTTTTACAAAAACCCATTGTCAAAAGTGAACCCTAGGATGAAAATGAAACAAGAGTCAAGAGAGGGAATGAAATGTGAACTGTGTGGCAGGGCAGATGATTCAAATGTGGAGAAGGAAAGTCGTGGTCTTGAAGGACTTCGTAGGAAGATTGCTCAAAAAGAAGTCGAATAATCAAGCAAGCTTGGATTTTCAAGATTTTCTTCATTGTAATTGTATTTTTCTTTGGGTGTTTTGCTGCCAAAAATGGTTACATGTAAAGCTTGATAGGGATATTTTGGAAAATGGCAAATGTATTAGAAGAATGATATTTTGGAATTCACTAAATGGAATGCACAAGATAGTCTACTTTTGGATTTGGGATTTGGGATTTTTCTGAAATTGGGGAAATTAGTTTTTGGAATTTTTGGAGTAATCTCGAAATGTCATTTTGAAAAAAAAATGGATGACAGAAAAATGGGAAAATGACCTGAATGGTCCTCAAAGTATTTACCAATACAAGCTAAGGTCCCTAAAGTATTTCGACTTCCCATAAAGTCCTGAAACTATTTACGCAGCTTTTAAGTAATCCTACCACCACTTTGGACGGTGGTTTCCGGCCAAGCATCATCACGTCCAGGGGAAAAATCGTCCAAAAAAATGTATTCCGCATCTTTAAAGCTATTACAAATGGGTTTCGGCTAATTTGATGATTTGCTGCACCTATTGTTTTTCTGCTTCAGATTTTGGTAATGGGCTTTTGGGAAAAAATTGTGTAATTTGGAGTTGTGGGTTTTGATTGATTTGGTTTTTGAGAAAGAAATCTTGAATTAAGAAATGGGTTTTGATCAATTTGATGATTTCGTTTGCCTATACTCGTTGTTTTCGCTCCAGATTTGGGTCGATGAGTTTGGGAAAAGTTTGTGTAATTTGGAGTTTTGGGTTTTGGAAGAATGGGTTTAATTTCTGTGTTCTTTTGAGGAGCTTTTTCTTTGTTAACTTTGTTAATTGCTCTCTGATTTCTGTTATCTAGTTCAGTTTGAATACTTAATTGAGGTTTTGAGAAGTTTCAGCAAGTTTAGGATTCTCAATTGTCATTGTTGAGTAGCTGTTACTTTTTTTGGGACGATTTTGCCCCTGGGCGTGATGATGCTTTGCCGGAAACCACCGTCCAAAGTGGTGGTAGGATTACTTAAAAGCTGCGTAAATAATTTCAGGACCTTATGGGAAGTCGAAATACTTTAGGGACCTTAGCTTGTATTGGTAAATACTTTGAGGACCATTCAGGTCATTTTCCCCAGAAAAATTGGTTAAAATGGGTGAATTTACGTACTAAAATTTAAAGAATTGGGTCAAATGATAAAAAATGGGCAAGGTTTAATCAAATGGGTTGCTCCAAGGTATGGGTTAATTTAGAGACCCTTATTTGGTTATTCCGAAAATACCCTTCAAAAAATTCATAAGGGATTTCTGCCGTTATGGCCACGTATTCACTTTGACAGAATTATTTCAAGTTTTGGACGGAATGACTTGTTTGGTGGGCCGTAAATTGATTTGTGACCTAAAAAAATAAAAATCTCTAAAAGTGATAAAAATGGCTAGGCGGAAATTACTTGATGACCTGAATGGCGATTAATTCCAAAAAATTGAGATAAAACTTACAACATTTTTTTAAAACTAAATCTAGCAATAACCATTTTTCTTGGAAAAAAAATTAAGGAAAGCATAACTTAAAGAAGAGAATTTTGCATAAACAACTTTCATTTAAACACAATTTATAATACTAATATGCCCCGTTCTTGGGGTGGATCAGATATGCCCCGTTCTCGGTTTGGGGCGTGTTAAATCTACCCCAAATGACACGATCAAATTGGGGTGGGGCAGGTCAAATCAAAATTTCCATCCCTACGCAGGAACGATTCCCGCTTTTGGACATATTAAGGACAAGTATATAAATTCAATTGTTATTTATTCTCAATTTACTATATTTAATTTTTAATTATTATTATATTTTTTAAAATTTATCCAATCTTAAACACGCCTTAAAGTGTTTGGGACGGACTAATTATTATGTCCCTAAAATTTAGGGACCAAGTTTTTTTGGGGAGTAAACTTTTAGGGACCAAATTATTTAGAAGTAAACTTTTATGTCTTAAATCCGTCTCAAATAACCTATTTGATACATATTAAGGGCGTACTCACTTGTCAAAAATGAATGTTTTCTTGTAGTGATAAGTGTTCTTTTTTTTTGTTTTTTTCCAATAAATGCTTTCCATAACTTACATATTCTATTTGAAAAGTGTAAGATCCAAAACACATAGCTAACACTTTTCAGAAAATAATCCATAAGTAACGTCTTTATTTAACAAGGGTAAGATTAACAAAGGTAATTAAGATGCTAACTTATCTACAATTAAATATTTTAATTTTTGCCAAGATAAACATTTAATTTTTGGTGAAGGAGAAAAATGTAAATTAAGTAATAGATCTTCATAGTTTCTATTTAATCTACAACTAATCATATTATATAAATTGACATTTCATCCAGCTTCTATGTAGTAATTTCGTTCTGTCCCAAACTTGGGACAAGAAAAACAAGCTCTATGCTACACCACAAATAATACATAAAAAAATAATTTTAGTTTGTATTATTATTATTATATATTTTTTGGTAAAATGGAAGAGAAATGTGTGCTACACCACCAATAGTACTTTTTAGTTCTTTCAAATGATTAAACCAGTGGATACAAATGCATACAAAGTAAAGCCACAAACGCAGACCAACGCAGACAAAAAAGAATTCACTCTTAATAAAATATCCTCGTACATATTTCATCTCGTCCACAAAAATATTTTAAAGCTATTAAAATGCATGTCTTTTCAATGCTACTTTTTTTATTTTCTTTTTTGTGGGAACTACTTGCTTGACTGTGGGCATTTCCCCAAGGTAATAAAGACGCCAAATAATCTTATGTACCCGTTTGTGTATTAATTTTTGTACTCAATCAATCATAATTCACTATGTGTATATATAATTTAAAAAAATAATCACATAGCGAATTCTTATTGGTTGGGCACATCAATGGGTACACAGACGGGTACATAAGATTTTCACCCGTAAGTGAGTGGGGGAGGGTGTTAGTATAAGTGAAGTACCATTAATACCCTTGTTCAAAAATAGAATTTTTTTTACGAACTATTGACTAGCAGAAAAATGATAGAAGGACCTAAGTTATTAATCATAAAATGATTGATGATGTAAAAATTAAAAAGGGAAAAAGCGAAAAATACCTAAGTTACAAGTCGTAAATTGTTATTTGACCAAATTTACGAATTTGCTAAAAAAAAATTCTTTTTAGGTTTTTCTTTAATATGCTTGCAAGAAATTAAATATGCAAGTTGTTAGAGAAAATCATTTAAGATATGATATAGGGAAGTGGGTTTTCGCTAAATTTTAAATAGTTAGTTATATAGGGAGGAGAATTGGTGCTACAAGGGGCGATGATCGTGGAGAAGGGTGATGGTGGAAGGGGGGGGGGATCGGGGATGGGGATGGGGGATGGGGATGGGGGATGGGGGTGGGTGGGGATGGTCTTACAAGATGAAGGAAAACACTTGAAATTCAGTACTAAGAGTTGTATTATTTATAATTTAATATCTATATTCCTGTATTGTTATTTTTTTAGGGAGAGAAATGGAATAAAGTTCTTAAATTACTGTTGAAAAATAAGTTACGTGTTGACTTCGTGGCAGGTTTGACGTGAGTTTAATAATAAAAAAACTGTAAGAAATGTAATTATTGGCAGGTCCTAAATACATATAGGATGGGGGGATAGGAATGTGTACACAGACGGAGTACAAAAGAGCAGGGGCGTCTCAAACATTTTGGAGGCTCTATGCAGAACTTTAAATTAAGGCCCTATATAACCTAAAAAAACAAAAAAAAATTGGGGCCCGAATTGTTTGCCAAGTATATATATATAACAACAATAACAATAGCCAAGCCTTAATCTCAAAATATTGGGGTCGGATACATGAATAAAATAAAGAATTACGTAAGGTTATATATATATACAACAACAACAAATTGGGGACCCCAAATTTTTGGGGGCCCTGTGCGGTCGACCACCTTACACTCCCTCATAGCCGGCCCTGCAAACGAGTAAATGCGGACGCCATTTAATTAATGTAAAGGAGTTATATAATCAGTTTCATAACCACGACACTATTGTTGAGTAACCAAAATATATGCTTGAAACTCTGTGGCTATTAATTCCTTTTAACTCTTGTAAATACACTTTGCCAATACTAAATAAATTAATCTTGTTTTAAACTTTCATCAACAATTATATATTCACGGTGGTCACATGATTCTCGTCTTAAACTTTATTATTATGTTATAGTCTTAACAAACGTACAATGTACAAGCTGCCAGCAAACAAAAAGACCCAAATATTTTGGACGCCCTCAAAAGTTAAGCACAAGTTATTTGCAAGCTTTCAGAAACTTAATACAAGACTCAAGTCAACTGTCTAGGGGTACATTGATACAATTGTGCAATCAAAGACTGAGTCCCTTGCACCTGAAATTACCGAGGTTCTGGACACGGGATCTTTCGAAGCACTGGCGGATCTTCAACTGGAAGATGATTACGACGATTTTATCCCCGTTCGAACTCGTAAGGGTAAAAAAAAGAAACATTAAAGCTCCTACAGAGCACCATATGGAGACTAGGTACAAACCTTTTAAAAGACGTTAGAGTTTAGCTACTAATATAGACTATTAGGAATGATTCTCCCTATGTAGTTGTGGATTTGTTTCCACCTTTTATTCGAGGGTACAATGTCCCTCTCCATGTTGGCTCTTGCTTTTATTTTCAACAAAAGACCTTTTAACCCTACAAAAATAGCTATCACACAACTTGTTTTATCGAATGACCTTTGAACAGCATTCAGAATTATTCACTATATATAAATGGCTAAAAGCTGGACATTTTCCCCCAACATAGTAAAATGATAGTCCAAACTGACAAAAAAAAATGGTGGAGATGTCTTCCATGATATCTTTAGCAAAAGACCGGAAAATTGGCCTAATCGTCCTTTTTGTATTTTCAAATTGTTATTGAGACCTTTTTTTTTTTTTGAAACCCAAACGGGTGCAATTCATTAATGGTAAAAAAGGCGATCAGCGGAAATCGCGGACATTGCATCAGCTGGGTAATGACAATTCCACAGCTTAGAAGAGAATGAATGACCCATACGAGCCAAACAATTAGCAACTATGTTTCCATTTCGCTTAACAAGAAGCAGGGAAACTGAATCAAAAAGCGCCATAAGCATTTTAAAAAATTCAAAAACAGGGCCTAAGACAGAAAAGTCAAGGCTATCACACTCCAGTAAGACGTAACGCAGAAGTCCTTCAATGACAGCCAAAGCTTCACTGTGAGCAGGGCTAACACAAGCAATAAGTTGACCGCAAGCCGCGACAGGAGGTAGGCCAAGAGAAACTGAATGATGAATAGTCGAGTCCGCAAGTAGGCTTTGAAATTCATTTGCTGAGGCTACTGCATCACCATACACCATTGCAGGTGGCCTTCGCCGCATTTTAAAGACCATAGCATTCCGATCTTTCCAATAATACTAAGATAAGTGCGCAAACATAGTCGCTTCATCCATATACCGGTGCAGAGTTGGCGAGATGATGTTGGGGCACATGGATGCCGGGGTTGAATTCTGGCTCGAGCTTGGAGCAGCCAGATGATCTTCTGGAGTTGCAGCAGGTCCGGGCACATCAAAATTATTCCTAATGGAAGCTTGTTCACGCAAATCACCTCGTTCAGCAATCGGATGGAGATAAACTCCAAAGGGTAGAGCCTTTGATTCCGATTCCGTGGCTTCAGATACCTGGAGCGGGCAGAATATAAGAGTATGGTCCATATGGCCACAACGACGACAAACGTGGGGCAATCGCTCATACATGACCAGACCAGAGATCCGTCCATAGTTCGGGGCATCTATGATCACTCTTCTACGGACAGGTTGCGTCACATCTACAGATACCCGTAGGCTAAAAAATTTCTCACCAAGGCGCTTATTTTCACGAACCTGAACTGCGCTGCAATTGCAAAAACCACTCCCAATTCGGGTGCCTACTGGTATGGTATAACAGTCTCGGTGGAACCCCCGAGACCTGAACCCAGAATTCCGAGAAGGAGAAGGCTTCATCAGAAATGTTTACACTAGGGTTCCAGCGTAGCATGACCAGGAAGCATTCATCAAAACACCACGGACCCTCGCTCAGAATAAAGTCCGCATCTTGCGGATTGCCACAAGACTTTGACGACATTCCTCAACTCCTTGGGCAACGTCCTCCTTGGACATCTTGAGAACTTCGGATTCATTGACATTAATGGATAGGGATTGCAAGAGCCCCTGAATACTAGCACGATCCATGATAAAAATAGAAGGTAACAGGCAGAAATGTGGAATTTTTTTGAAGAATTCCGAGGCAAAACCCTAAACAGGGAGCCCCTGTTCTTACTCTGTTTCTATAAAAGCTAGCTGCTTTGAGAGGGCTTTATTCCAGCTACCTTGAGAGACCTTTAATCCACCTTCCAACGGACCTAAACTGAGAATACCAGTTGGTAGAACAAAACCCTAGACACACTATGGCATATTTGACTTTTGGTGGCACTGGATAAATGCCACGAAAAGTTGTTTAAGTGCCATAAAACTACTTTTGTGGCACTTGTGCGACACCTTTTGAAAGTGTCCCCACAAGTGGTGTCGCTTTTTTCCGTGGCACTAATTAAGTGCCATAAATAAATTGGCGGCACAATTTGTGGCACTTTTTAAATGCCACAAACACATTGAAAATATGACATATTTTGCGGCACTTTTTGGTAAATGCCGCGAAAATAATTTACTGTTTTTAAATAAAAAATAAAAAAAATTTATTTATAAAGAAAATATAATAAATAAGAGGATCCTTAAGCCTTATCCGTAGTCACACATTATCTATAATTTAATATTTGCGTTTGACAGAATTCGAACACTTAACCTCTCAAAGCAAACACTAACCGCTCTAACCAATGAACCACAATGACTTTTGTTTTAATTTTAACCAAATTTATTTATATAACATAATAATAAATTTTATTTAATTACTTTTAAATTTGATATTTATATTTATTAATATATATTAACAACAACCAATTAGAAATAAAACTCTTTTTTTTAAAAAAAAATTGAGTAGAAATAAAATACTAAATGAAAACTAGATACAAATTTTAATTTTCACATCATACGAATTGTAAAATAAGTTATAAACTAATAAGTTTATTTATTATATTTTTTAGTTATATATACTATTGTTAATATAATATTTTTAAAATTGGATGACATGAATTTAATAACTAAATATTTTCCATTTTTTTTTGTAAAACTTGAAAATGTAATAAAATTGATATAAGAAATGTATAATATAGAAAATATGAAATTCCGTGCAATGTGAGTTTTTTTTGTATTTCATCTAAAATATTTTGTTTTATAATTTTAAAATGAAAAAAATTAATTAATTTCATAGTCAATTAATTGTAATTATTTATTAGCATTAATAAAATATATCTTATTAACTTTTAAAATTGAAACACTCAAATAGTAATATCAATATTTTTTCTTTAAATTACTTTTAATATAAATTTCATTTATAATGTTTCATATCTTTATGAAATTAAATGGTTAATTATCTTATGGAATATTATGTGGTACTTTACATGCCACAAATTTTAAGGAAATAATTTAAATTTTGATAGATTAGTCATAAATTTTACCATGTATGAAATTTTTATAGATTGTCATATATTTTGTGGCACTATATGTGCCAATTGAACAAATGCCACAATGTTTTGTGGTACTTTTTAAAAAGTGCCACGAAAATGTGACATTTTCCCAATATTGCCATAATTATGTGGCACTTCATGAGGTAATTGAAAAAAATGCCATATATTTTGTGGCACTTTATGTGGCAATTGAACAAATGCCACAATATTTGTTGGCACTTGTTTAAAAATGCCACGAAAATGTGACATTTTTCTCAAAATTGTCATAATTATGTGACACTTAATGAGGCAATTGAAAAAATACCATAAATTTTGTAACACTTATTATAAAGTGCCACAAAACTATGGCATTTTCACATAAATGCCGTAAATAAATGACATATATCATAAGTGCCACAAGCTAAGTGCCACCAAAGCCCAATTTTGCCATAGTGACAGGGAGAACGAAACCCTAGACAGGGAGAACGGGAAGGCTCCAGAGAGCCAGAGTGGGGCCGGCTTGAATGGTTGACCTTGTTGATTTTTTTATTTTTAAGATCTTAACATTTTTTTAGACTTGCCAACAAAGAATATCCGTCAACCACAACCTCATTGTACATTGTTGTAAGCCTTCTAATTTTGTCCATTTCTTCGTCAACCACAACCTCATTGTACTTTGTTATAGCTAAAGAATCTATGCGGAAGGAAGATTTAGTTAATGGAAATGAAAATGAAATGTTAAGGATTTTAATTAATTTTTTTTTGTAATGGTAACATTTTTGTTTATGGGAAATTATTTATTTTGGAGCTGAAGGTTTGTATATTGTTGAAGTTGAAGCCATGTCTGGTACAATGTTTGTCGCCATGGAAACTTGCTTCAAATGTACTCCTCCATTCTTTAATATAAGTCGCTTAAGATATGTGACGAAAATTAAGAAAGTAAAAAAGTAAGGTGACTTGTTAGTCAAAAATTAATATTACTCTCTTAAATAGACTTGCATATCACTAATTCTTGTGTAATTTTATTTAAGAGAGTAATATTGATATTTTTATTAAAAAAAATATCTTACTTTTGCTTTCCTTAATTTTTTGCTACATTTTCTAAATGACTCATATTAAGAAACTGAAGAGAATAAAGGAAGAAATGTCGGTAGATGGTTAGGTTTATTAGCAAATGAACAATGGCCTTAGGTTTAAATTTAGGGTAAAAAGTGACCACGCCCCTAAACTATCTCGAATTTTTATTTTTGAACCTCAACTAAAAAAATGTCAAGTGCTTGACCCTAAACTATTTTGAAGTATTAATGGTGCCCCTTCCATCCAATTTTTCCGTTAAATATAATAACCGAAAGTGCCCATGTGACACTCACATGATAAAAAATGGGGCCAATTGGACAAAAATAAATTAACCTTTAAGAAATGGATTAGAAAATCGAGGTTCGCCTTAAATCTCTCCCTAATTTCTTCTTTATTTCACGTCTAGTGAAATCTCACTTCTTTTTGAAGTGAAAATATTGCAAATTGCCCAAGAAAGCCTTAAGCATTTTTTTTTGCTAAATAACTTAAGCATGACTTCCATGGAATTATGTTAAACTCCATGAAAGATGTAACTAATTATACCGAGTTTTTTTAACTTAGTTTTGAGCAAAAAAGATATTCAATGTCTTCATTATATCCTATAACAACCTAAGCATGACTTCCTTGTACACTTTCACCATTGTATAACTTTTATTTTCTTGTATTTTCTTTTTATCTTTTGATTGTAATGGCTTCGGCTATTTTATGATTAATGGATAATTTCTTATTTAGCAAAAAAAAGCATGACTTCCATAATTTATTTTTTGCCCGAAATTGAAAATACTATTTACTCATTTATCAAGATTTCTTGAATCAATTTCCAGTGGGAGATCACAATTTCTTTTCAAGGATTTAGGGTATTCTAATTTTGGGATGTTAAGAAAATTAGGGAGGGTTTTCCATTTTCTAATCCATTTTTGTAAAGATTAATTTATATTTACTCAATTTGCCCCTATTTTTTTTATCATGTGAGTGTCACATGGGAATCTCCTGTTATTATTTAACGGAGAAATTGGACGGAAGGGGCACTATTAAAACTTCAAAAAATTTAGGGTCAAGCACTTGACGTTTTTTAGTTGAGGGTCAAAAACTAAAATCTGAAATAGTTTAGGGGGCATTGGCACTTTTCACCCTTAATTTTAATTAAGCATGTGCATCTCACGTGATTTAAAAACTGATTCCATTTTATTTTGACGGAAAAAAACTTTTTTGGTTGTCCGTAAATAATTCGGGTATTCTTTATACAGTTTACATTGCACAGTGTGAGTACGTCTGAGGCGATTTCCTAATTAAAAAAGTCTCCACGGACCAAATACTTTTTCACATTCTTCTTCGTCTTCCACTAAGTTGTTCTGTGGCTTTCAATTTCGTATAAGTGCTACTTGAAATATGAGTCTTCAAAGAAAAATAGAGTTTCTGCAGGAGATTAACTCTCCTGGAAACGTTTTCCTTGAAATTTATGGTACTAAAAAAGCTAACCTTCCAAAAGTTTGCCCAAATACGGTTCCATCTATCAACTTGGTTAATGGAAACTAGGGACAAGTTGGCTGTCACATAATTGTGCACTATTTCGTTGGTGAGTCAATCCTTGCCCCTCTTCATTGTAGCTCTCTCTTCTCCCCAACATCAAATTTTACTGTCTCATATTTGAAATGTTTGAAATTAATGAATGAAAAATAAACATGTATCTAATTTATTTTCAGGTCCAATGATAAGGGTGTCTACGGAGCAAGGTTTTCGAAAATTGGGGATCCTAATTTTTTGTTGTATATATATATATAAGGGTATCTAATTTATTTTTTGTTGTCTACGGAGCACGTGTGTATTTTACTTGAAAAGTGATAAGAATTGTTCATCACTTACTCAGTATAAACAACTCACCGGTCAAAGTTGTCGAGCAAAAACGATGGAGAAAGGAGAGCGAGATGTTTTGGGCACAATCATTTGGATTTTACTGTAAAACTATATCAAATATATAAAGAAAAATCACGACTACTGCTATTTTCTTTGGTTTTAAAAATAAAAAAATCCGTAAATTGTATTATATTTTACATTTTTATAATATATATATATTTTAAATATAGGGACCCAACCTTGATAACTAGTAAAGCGCCTCAATATTGTTCGAGACGGACTTGTTTAGCATTCATTGTTGTTTTGGATATTCCTCTTGATGTAATGAAAATTGTTATCAAGTAGTTAGTTATTGATTAGAGGATCTAGGGCGGGAGTGGTAGCCGCCTCCAAGATTTTGAAACTTCCATATTTTATCCTTAGGGAATTTTTTTTTAAAAAAAACAATCCTTTACAATAGAAGTTTAGCACTCCCCCTTCCTGGAAAATTCAATTCTAGGACCGTCCCTGTGGCAGTGATGGATTCAGAACTTGAGATCAGTGGGGTCATGGACGATTTTAGTAAATTTTATATGTAGTTTGGAGTATTTTATCAAGTTCGCACCCCCCTCCCTCAAGTTTTTGTATTTTATCAAACAATATGCAACATAAAAAAATGACTGAGAAGGATAATGAGATGTCTAGCAGGAAGTAGTGGGAAGGAATTGAGACTTGAGAGCTGAGAGAAAGAGTATTTTTTAATGAGAGCAACTTGTTAAATATCCCGCGAAGCGGGAAGGAATTGAGACTTGACATCTGAGGGACAAGACTATTTTTTATTGAGAGCAACTTGTTAAATATCTTCTAGAAGAGTAAAAACAAAAAATATTTTTAAATCTTCTAGAAGAGGGGAACGGACGTTTCTGCTCCAGAAATGTTAAAAGGCTTCATTTCTGAAATTACCAGTACCATTGATGCACACTATATGAAGCTAATGAAGGATTCCGATGCAAATCACTTTTCTACATATTGAAGCTTTATGTATTCAACTGAACTTTGTAAGATTTAAGATCATCCGTTCCCCTCTTTGTCATGTACGTTACCCTCTCATATTCTTAAAACAAGTTGGTTTGTTTGGTTATCTTCTGTTCTTTACTCAAGGTAACATATAAGTATTCAGTACGCGCTATTTTCAGTAAAAAATAAAATGTAAAATACTATAGAATAAATTAATTGAATTGATTAATTAAACAAGTGAAATACCCAATATAAATACAAGGAGAGTCCTAAGAAAAAATGGGAGGTACTTAACGATGTAACTCTAAGAAGATGGAATTATACTTAACAATATAACTATAAGAATATGGTCAAGATTACAATAGGAAATTATTAGAATTCTACTAAAATAATAAGTCTATTCTAATACCCCTTAAGTTGGAGTGTGTAAATCGAGAACACCCAAGTTACGAACCAAGTATCACAAGGTCCATAACCCAGTGGAGATGGTCTGCCCACAACCAAGAGGTTGTGGGTTCGATACCCAACTCACACAAAAAAGAAGGATTTAATTTCCTATTCTTTGTTCCTCTTGTGTGGGTTCTTATACTCCCCTTCTTGGGGCACCCGCTAGCCGGGCTTCTACTACTCCCCTCATTAGGGCACCCGCTCAGCCGGGCTTCTACTACTCCCCTCTTGGGGCACCCGCTCAAACCGGGCTTCTACTACTCCCCTCATGGGTTCTACTACTCCCCCTCATGGGGCACCCGCTCAGCCGGGCTTCTATCCGCCCTACATGGGCTCCTCCTCTAGTGAGGTCGACCTCCTCTGGTGAGGTCCAAATAAAATAAAATAAAAAAGTTACGAACCAAGTAATCAAATTGCTTATGAGGTAAGGCTTTAGTGAGGATGTCTGCCAACTGCTCATTTGTACCAATGTGACAAGTTACAAGATCCGTTTTAGTAATCTTCTCGCGAATAAAGTGACAATCAATTTCTATGTGTTTGATACGTTCATGAAAAACTGGATTAGTGGCAGTATAAAGGGTTGATTGATTATCAAAAAAAAGTTTGGCTAGTCTGAGTGATACAACTTGTTTTTTCTTAGATTTTTAGGAGATAGGTTCATTGCCAAAGTTTGACAAAGTAACCTGTAATAGATATGTGATTCATCGAACAGACCGCCCAATCGAAATTTAAAAAAAAACTAATGAAGTATTTCAAATTTTTCAATAAGAATTTCGAAAACATACCGGATTCGAAGAATTTAAGTTCTTCCAAAGACTCTTCGATGTTTATTTCTTCCCTTGACGTTCTAAATCAATCTTCAACACATAGTAAAGCTTGCATAATTTTAAGAGTTAAAGAACTCCTAAATTGAAGGTTATTGTCGAAGCAGTTTCATAGGGAGAAAAGAATTTCATGAAATATACATATGAATAGGAAACCCTAAATTCGGACGTTCCTGCTCCAGAAATGTTAAAAGGCTTTAATTTCTGAAACTACCAGTACCATTGATGCACACTATATGAAGCTCATGAAGGATTCCAATGCTTGAGATGCAAATCACTTTTCTACATATTGAAGCTTTATGTTTTTATTGACTTTGTGAATTTGTTATACCTAATGTAATAAACTGAACGTGTAAGATATAAGATCATCTGTACCTCTCTCTATCATGTACGTTACCGTCTCATAATTTAAAATAAGTTGGTTTGTTTGGTTACACTCTATGTTTTGTTCTTTAGGCAAGGCAACATATAGGTATTCGGTACGTGTTATTTCATTATCTCCCAAAGAATCGTATATTCGTAATAATATGGATATAATTAAGTTTTTTAATTCTAATAAATTATTCATATTGTGACGGATTTTTTTCAGTAAAAAATAAAATGTAAAATAATATAGAATCAATGAATTGAATTGATTAATTAAACAATGAAAATACCCCATATAAATACAAAAAGAGTCCTAAGCAAAAAAAGAAGTTATTTAACAACAAAAGGTTCATAGCCCAGTGGGGCTATACGGTCGTGGGTTCGATACCCTCCTCACACAAGGGGCATGCTTTAATTTCCTTTTCTTGGGTTCTCTCTTGTGTGAGGCACTTATATTCTCCCTACATGGGTCTTCTAATATTCCTCCTCCGCGAGGCACTTATATTCCCCTCATGGGGTAACTGGTCTGCCGGTCTTCTAATCTACCTCCTTTGTGAGGCACTTATATATATATGATTTCCGCCCTACATGGTAAAGACTATAATAGATAACTACTAGAATTCTACTAACATAATAAGTCTATTATAATACCCTTAAGTTGGAGTGTGTAAATCGAGATAATTGCGTACCAAGCAATCAAATCGCTTCTGAGTTAAGGCTTTAGTGAGGATGTCTGCCAACTGCTCATTTGTGCCCATGCGACAAGTTACAAGATCCCTTTTAGTCATTCTCACGAACAAAGTGACAATCAATTTCTATGTGTTTGGTACGTTCATGAAAAACTATATTACTGGCAGTATAAAGGGTCGATTGATTATCACAAAAAGGTTTGGCTGGTCTGAGTGATACACCTACAAATTTGAATAATTCACGAATTCAAGTTAACCCACTAGTTGCATTTGCCATGGATGATATTCCGCCTTTGGAGAGGAACGTGATACAACTTGCTTTTTCTTAGATTTCTAGGAGATAGGTTCATTGCCAAGTTTAACAAAGTAACCTGTGATTAAGAACACAACCACCGGTACTAAAAGCATATTATGAGACAATAGTAAATTGGGATACTTAACACATCTTAGGTCAATTTGGAGAGAATTCGGGCTACTCTATTCCACCACATTAAGACAAATCTTTAATCGTCTCTTCTAAATATTTGTCTAACTCAGATTTAACATATCTACCACCGGGTTCCAACCTCATTTTCTTAAACTTTAACTTATACTTATGATTGATTATTTTTTAGGGGTCTCCCCCAATTGCAACTCTAACCTTTGAAGACCAACTTTTGTTTGTGAATATGTACCAGTTTTTTACCTATATTTTGGTTATGCATGATTGCTACCGCTTTTGTACTCACTAAACATGTCAACTAAATTTAAAGACATTTAATTATTAAAATTTTAATGAGAGTATTAATTTTAATTTGATACATAACAAAATCAAAACACAAAGAGTAATTAAAATTAGTAAAGGTAAAAAATCCAAAATTCCATTATAATAAATCAAAAAGGAGGAGAAACCAATAACAAATGACCATTTAGCTCAGCGGCCCATTGCACGACATACATGTAGGAGGTCGCGTGTTCAATTCCCATCCCTTTGAGTAGAGAGAAAATTTATTATATATTATTCAAAGGTGGCTAGACTCATCGGCTCGCCTTAGCTAAGCTCGGTCAGCCCGGTTTCAAAATTTACGAATGTTGGAATAGGTATTTTGTTGCGATTATTTACAAATGTTGGCAAAAGTACATTTTGACACACTTTAAAATGACGCAACAAACGTCATAATAGATAAGTACCAGCGCTTGTAACAAAGGTCGTAAAAAACCATAACGACACAGGAGAATGCAACGTTTAGTGACATTTGTAATAAATATTGGTATAGATCTATATCGACCTTTTTTGCCTTATTGCGACATATGACAAACGTCGCAATAGAACTTTTTTGTTGTATTGTATCTTCAGTCTCAATAATAATATCTTTATAAGTGTTTGTTTTTTTAAAATAATCTTAAAACTTAAAAATAATAGTGAAACCTTTAAGGAAAAAATATGATACTAGACAATGGAATAGATACAATGTGAAAGAGGATGTTTTGTCACTAGCTTATCAAGCATATCACACTCGCCAATGACGCATTGGTCTAGTGCTAAAGACTGGGGCCTTTCCAACACAAGTTGGCTCAGTTGGTACGGATTTAACACGTCCTTACAAATGTCAAGTGTTCAATTCCCATTGCCAACGTAAGGTCTGTGTTGATGGGTGATCTGTAAGTACCCTTATAAGTGACTTATGGTCCCTAGGGCCTGCCTTAACCCGTGGTGGTGACCGGAGCCGAAGCCACCCAAACTTTTAATTACCAAAAAAAAAGTCTGGGGCCTCGTGACATAGAGGTTATGAGTTCGAATCCTTTCCCCACTTCATGAATCCCCTATTTCTTATAATAGATAGATCTCCTCCCAATAAATAAAATTATTAAAAAAATATTTTAAAAAGCATATCACACTCCATAAAACTATTGAAAGGAATAAAAAAAAATTGGTCTAATATATGCATATATTTCTCCTATCAAAAGAACAATTTGTTTCTTTAGAAATAATAAAGGATAAGTGTTATTTTTCTTTCAATAAACATTCTATATGTGTTTTCATTTAAATTTCCCTAACTTACATCTTCTATTTAGAAAATGTGAGCTCCAACTACATAGCTAGCACCCATCAGAAATAAAATGTGAGTCCAACTACACATAGCTAATACCCATCAGAAAATAACGTCTTTAATTAACCATGATAAGATGTTAACTTTTCTACAATTAAATATTTTCTTTCGTGCCAAGGCACGATAAACATTTATTTTTGGGTGAAGAATAAAAATATAAATTAAGTAATAGAAATTCATAATTTCTATTTAATCTACAACTCATCAAATGATATAAATTGACATTTCACCCAGAGAATCGTATTTGGACATAAAAATTTTAATTCTAATAAACTAGTCATATTGTGTCGGGTTTTTATCAATAATAAAAAAAGAAAATGTGAAACTTTTAACAGGAGAGTTGAACACAGTTATTTACAAATCATACAGATAATAAATAAATATACTGTAATTTCTTTTATGAATATCTCCTGTTACTAATAGTTTGGGGTAAATATTTCCTTTATCTTGAACTGATTGTTACAGAAAATTTAAAACAACTATTTAGTTACCGAATTTAGCGACCAAAATTTTTGGTCTCGACGGAATACCGACCGAATTAAGATTCGGGAAAATTGTTGTCACTATTCGATCCATAAATCGTTGTTACCGTTGGTAATTTTGCCACTAATAAGAATTTGGTCGCTAATAGCTACCGATTAGCGATTGAGTTTCATTAATAAACTATTCAAAATTAAATAAAGGAATAAGGCACAAAATATGATATTGTTTGATATTTGATCGCTAGTCAATAGTTATTTTACCATCAATTAGCGACCGAATATAAAAACGAAGGCGGAAATGAAGGGAAAGAAGGGAATGTACCATTATGGAAGCGTCATACATAAAAGGAGGAAGCAAAGTACTCATAAAACTTTATTCATAAAATAAGTACTCATAAAATAAGTTGGTGTAATAGCTTTTCCAATATCAAAAATCAAACAACCAGCCCTATCAAGCGCAGCAAAAACGGTATCAATATAGCAACCGACTAGCGATCGAAATTAAAAAACTCTAAAATAAAAAATTTTCCCTAATAAAAACAATATTGTGGTTAAGATCACGGGCGGATATAATTTTTTGTTTCCAAATAAGCATCATGAATATGTTTTATTCCATCATTCGATGTTTAACATAATTTTATATACTAGGCTATTTAACATACATATTGGGCTAGTTTACCGGAATAAATCTCCCATCTCATATTTGTGTCTAATCTTCTATCTCACCAATAATATCTTCACAAGTATTATTTATTCTTTTTCAAAAATCTAAAACTAAAAATAATGGTGAAATCCTTGAGGGAAAAGTGTGACACTAGATACTGAGACAAATGGAGTGTGATAGAGGATGTTCTTCCCTAGCTTATCAAGCATATCGCACTCCATAAACCCATTTTATTAAGTCAAGTTAAAAATATATTACTCCTATAAAAAGACAAATTTCTTTATTTAGAAATATTAAAGAATAAACTACAAGAAAACTTCGATTTTAGGATAAAATATTTGTGACAGAAAATTTCCGTCATTATTTGAAACGGAATTAGGGACAGATTTGAGTTGCAAGTGCTTAAATGAGGTATAAATTCAACTTTTGTCTTAAATGCGTCCCAAATTAAGATGAATCAACAACATAAAGAATTCAGTATATGATTCGTCCTAAATTTAGGTCTGGTTTAGGACGAACGTCATATCTATAACAAATATATATGATGTATTGAAACTTGTTTTTGGAAAGATTTAGACGCACAACGTTAGCAGGAAGCTTTGGTATTGGACCTTCAATATTGTTTGAGCTTAAATCAAAGGTAAAGCATCTATCAAGCTTCAAAGACAAGTCTGGAATAACGCCATGGATGTAATTATTTGACATATTCAATTCCCAAAGATTAGGAGATAGATCCCAGAACCAGTTAGGAATAGTATCATCAATTGCACATGCCGAAATATCAATAAAACTTGAAAGTATTTGAGTTTGAAGCCATGAGGGAAAATGAGGTCCCAATTTGCAATTTGCTAATCCTATATAATAAAGCCTAAAAGGAGGAATCCAATGTGAGCTCAAATTCAAAACTAGTGAATTATAACTTAAATCCAAAAATCTAATTTAGACAAATTCCGTAGGTTGACTTCAGTGATAACTCCTGTTAAACTATTGAAACCAAAATATAACTTCTTTAAACTACTCAAGTTCTCGATGGAGTTTGGAATTCCACCTTCCAAGTAGTTGTTAAAAAGAACTAGATATTCGAGAGATACCAGTTTTCCAAAATCCTCTAAAATTATACCGAACAACCCCGTTGTGCTTAAGTCAATAATTCTTAGGCTACTACAGTTAAAAATTCCATGACCCCATTGAAGATCAAGCCCAATATTGAAGTTATCTGATAGACCTAGGTATGAAATGGGCATGGGAGAAGAATTAAATAAAGGAAAGGAAGAAGGATTGACACGTGGAAGTTCGAGATATTCTAGTTTGCTTTATGAACTAATGAATTCTGGGATGGTACTTCCAGAACTGTTAAAGGAACTCAAGTAACGAAGAGCCGATCTTACCTCTTAATTCGTAAGGAGAAAGATCAAATCCAATTACATGACTGTTTCGATTGTTGCACGAAATTCCTTTCCAATCACAGCAGTCATCCTTTGTTTGCCACGAAGAAAGGGAACCAGTCATGTAATTGGACTTGAGGCCCTCTCTAAACAAGAGAAGAGCTTTTTCCTGATGTTGATGCTATAAGAAATATAAGAAATGTAAGGCGAATAATTAGTGATCTATCACTAATGAAAATAAGCTTCTTCATGACTGTAGTAAAGAGCTTCATGTAGTGAACAACTTAGAAGAAATCCAACTGCTAGATGATTATTTATTTAGATGAAATGTTCATGACTTGCATTTTGTTGTTTTCCTTGGTCAATTGGCTTTTTCAGTCAAGTCTTCTCTAAAAAATAATAATAATAATAATGTGAGATATTCATAGAAGTAAATATTTTAAATAAATAATGGAATAAAAGGGTCGAACTACCATCTGTGTTATCCGGACTCACTCGAGTACGATTGTCGAGTACTTAAACATTTACAACAAATTATCTAATCGATGTTGATCATATCCGATAAATATTTCATACATATATCCATTTCGTGTCGATACATCTACAACATGTATAAACGAAGAGTTCGAGTAACATACACTACCATTGTATTGGACACAGAAATGACACGCTAAATTGTCTAATTCTCAGAAGACCTCAAGTCATCCCAGGTGTTGACATTGGCCAACCATCAAAACATTCATTCACTACAAGAAAACAGTTAAATAGCGACCGAATTTTTCGGTCACAAATTTAACGACGGAATACCGGCCGAATAGAAACCGAAAACCAATCGGTCGTTATTCCGTCGCCCATCCGTCGGCCACTTCGGTCCCGTTGACCAAATTGAAACGCCGTCGTTTTGTACACCCTTAACGACCGAATACCAACGGATATTAACGACCGTTTACCGACGGCATATATTACGACCCGAATACGCGGATATTACGACCGTTTTCGACGGCATATATACGACCGAATACCGGAATATAACGACGAATCGACGAATACATAATGGTATATATTTGTATAGTAATAAATGAAGGACATAAAATGACGTCATTTTATGTACTTTAACGACCGACTACCGACGGAAAGTAACGACGTATTACCTACGGAAATGTTACCGACGTAATAACAACCGAAATTAACGACCGAATAGCGACGGAATTCATACCGAACGGAAATCATGACGGAAGTCTTTCTAAAACGACATCGTTTTCTTGCTTGTTTTCTAAAAAAAAAATATACAAGGAAGTAGTATCTTCCTTTGGAATCCACCGACCGAAAAAACCCTCAATTTTCCCTCCCCGCAAATCCTCACCGCCTCCAAAATTCCTCCGTCGCCCCCTAATCTTCCTCCTCCTCCTTCATCTGCGACCACCAATTCCTTCTCGCCACCACCCTGTTCTTCGACCATCTTCGTCCGCCGCCACCAGCTGCCGCCACCAGCTAAGAGTGCCACCACCAAGTCCTTCCAAAAAGGTTTATTTCTGTCTTGATTCTCCTTGAGCTTTGTAGTATTATCTGAATGGTGCTAATTTATTTTTTTGGCTGAAATAATTTTTTGGCTGAAATGATATTTGATAAATATTGGAATTTTAAAAAAAAATAATAAGAATATTCCTAATTTCTTGTGCAGTTCTGGGAAACCATGACTATAGAGCTGATACTTTGGCACAATTCAATCCCTTTCTAACACAAAAGGACAAGAGATGGCTTTGTCGCAGGACTTATGTTATTGATGCAGGTCACATTTTGGAAACAATAAATTATTCACAAAAATTCTACAAAATTATTGTTACTTTTAACTTGAAAATTCCAAGAGCTTATCATATTAATTTTTTGGCTCAAAGTTATTGGTGTTTTATTTTGCTGAAATGATATTTTTTTTTCCTTAAATGATGTTTATTTTTTGCTGAAATGATATTTATATTTTGCTGATATGATAATTTATTTTTTGCTGAAATGATAAATTATTTTTTCTTATCTTTCGTATATATTTGTCATGTTTAATTGATTGTCTTTGGTTTTGCATATTAGCTTTTATGATTTCAAAATGAATCGGTTGAACTTGTGTGTTTAGGTTGAACTTTTCTGATATTTTTCTGAATTTTTCTGGTAATTAATCTTTACTTTTCTCTCAATAGTTTTTAGTATATAATGAGAGGTTAAGTGGCCTAGTAGAGTGATTTATATATAGAGGACATAATCAAATAGTTGGTGATGATGTTTGTAATCGGGGGTTGTACCTCATTTGTTGTTGTGTTTGTAATGCATAATTTAGCATGGTATGCGAAGAAACCACCAAGTAATAGTGAAATTATGGCCAGAAACACCATTACAAGTATAGTTTAGTATTTCTTAAAATCTCACCAGCTTGTCTGAAAGTGGCCCTCCTGTTACATATTCCATTACAATGTAGATTTTTGTCTTTGTTCCGATAACCTGAAATTCAAGATCAATCTATGCTTGTCTATAATCTTTATAGCTACATACTGTCCATTCTTGATGTTCTTCGCTAATTTAACCTTCGCGAATGTTTTTATTCTTTCCGTGTATTTCAGAGATGCCGCCAAGGAAAGGTATACGAGTAGCCTTACCATTTGGTTCGCCCTGACCACGTCTGCTCCGGCCTCCACCTCCCGGCTGGTTCATCACTGATTTGGTGGAGACACTGCGATCTGCTCCCGTGCCCGTTCACGACACCTCCATCACAGGGCGATGATGCACGAGACATCTCGGGATGCGTTTGCGCGAGTACACGCGGCCCGAGTCTACGCCGATAGCGGGGATCGG
Organism: Vinca minor; assembly: GCA_026122235.1. Classification (NCBI taxonomy): domain Eukaryota; kingdom Viridiplantae; phylum Streptophyta; class Magnoliopsida; order Gentianales; family Apocynaceae; genus Vinca; species Vinca minor. The sequence goes on along the minus strand of JAOCZM010000241.1, from coordinate 7,120,736 downwards.
TGACTCACCCGGGTCGACCGTCCCATAGGCGGCTCGATTCAGGCGGAGTTGCGTCTCTGATGAGATACGCGCATTCTCCCTGCGACCTACCACCCTAGCACGTAAGTAACTAATTTATTTCCTTTAAGCTAACTATACTACTTGTCGTCATTATAGTAACTAATCAAATTTTTTGTTTGCTATTATAGTTTCAGGTTGGCATCCAGCTGTTCCGCCGCAATTTTCTTCAATTTTTCAAGATCGTTTCAAGGGGCATATAGCACCATCAAGGATGTTCCCCAGGAAGAAGAAAAATTGTGGTGGGACGAGTTCAAGGTAAGTATATTAAAAAATAAGTTTGAATTTAGAAGTCTTTTGATTTAGAAGTATTCAAATTTAGTTATCTAACATTATTTCAAATTGCAGAAAAAGTATCGCTGGGCTCTTGAGCATGAGGATGGCATCAAGGCAGGTTGGCGTACCATACTGACGAGGAGACTAAGCGGCATTATGAGCGACGCTCGGAAAAAAAATAAGAAACCGAAATGGGTTTACGAGACGGATTAGGGCGCGACTTGAAGAGTCTTGGAAGACTCGGGAATTTAAAGCCAAGTCGGCAAAAGCGACAAAAAACCCGGAAAGAAGGGAGGGGTGGAAAAGGCCCGATGAAGCACACGGGGAGGTTCACTCGGCCACATTGAGCACCACATGAGGCTGAGTGCAGGGATCTTTATTAATTTACGTATTCTTATATTGTATGTGTTTTTTGTTCGTATTTAATGAATTTGTTTAACGGGGAAAAAGGAGGCCGGACATGCGGTCCCATTCTCGGCGATTCACGATCATGTTCATCAACATCATCTCGGGCCAAAAGAAAGGCGAATGGGTTGATGTAGATTCTAGAGAGTTGTCTGTAAGTATTTAATTACCGTTTTTCCTTTTTTTGATATTAGTTATTTAATGTAATATCCTAATGACAATTTTTTTTGACGATGGGTGTTCCACGAGGTTTATGACGCCGCCGCCAACAAAGCAACTCAAGCCGGACTGCCTCCTCCGGATTTGCCGACTCAGATTGAGTTGTCTGCTGAGGCTGCGGGTGGGCTAAGAAAGGGCCGGGTCCAAGGACTCGGTTCCTTTAGTGATGTGGTAAAGACAATGAAGCGAGGCAGCCAGGCGGTGTCGCATTCAGACATGGTCCAAATGCGGAGCGAAATGGAAGAAGATTTTAAGAAACAACTAGCCGAGCAAAAAAGAGAATTCAAGATGAAGGAAAAGAAGAGAAGTAAGGGTCTAGCTAGTATGTTAGCTGAAATTTTAACAAATAGGGACCAGGTTGTATTAAGTGCCTCGGAGATAGAGGGCGAAATTGAGTAGCATCTTAGACGATGAGTTAGAATCAGACTATGACGATGACCCTTTAACTGTCGATGATGTTTTGGGGAGTCAATAGAGTATTTAGTTAATTTTGTATCAATTTGTATAACTATTGTTAGCTTGTAATGCTTTTTTTTAAAGTTAAGTTTTGTGATTATTTTGGAATTTACTTTTTGGCTTATGTTTTCTGTTGAAATGGAAGAGAGCTGATTGCTTTATGTTTTGTTTTGAATGGAAGATAGCTGATTGTTTTTTTGTGCGAAGTGCAGTTATATAGTTACCACTGTTGCGCTCTTTCGGAAAATTGGCTTCATACCGACCGACAGGCGACCGAATAGCGACCGTCTTAGGGTTTAGGGTTAGGGTTTAGCGACGGAGTAGCGACGGATATAGATCGAGGCTTTATTACGACCGATTGGCGACCGAAACATTCTTTTCCGTCGCTATGTACAGTAACGGATATACCGGTCGTACTTCGGTCGGTAAATTCTCCCGGATTCCGTTTTTTTATAAAATAGCAAGGTTTTTAAAGATATATAAAAACCTGAATAGTGAAACAAGTAAACTTATACCTTTTGACAAAATACCTGTATAGACCTGAAGCAGAACAATTCAAGTAATGCATTTGTGTTGACATTTACGTGAATTATTAAGTAGTGTAACTAAAATTTTAATAAATGCTCATTAATGATGAAATAAAATAGGCAAAAGGTTTCTATATATCTTTAAAAAAACCTCGCTACATTACAAAAAACGGAATCCGGGAAAATAATAGCGACCGAATATGCCTAAAGGGTCGCTATTCGGTCGCTAATGTTACATGCCGAAACGGCGTCGTCTTGTCCAGTGTGTTGGCTCTTTATTTTCAAAAATTTGTAAGTGTTCAGATTTTCTTCTGGGCGACCGAATATACAAGGGCGGTCGCTATTCGGTCGTTATACGTCATGCCGAAACGGCGTCGTCTTCTCCAGTGCGTGGGATCTTTATTTTCAAAAATTGGCAAGTGTTCAGACTTTCTTTTGGGCGACCGAATAGCGACCGAATATGCCTAGGTCGACCGAACTGGGACCTCGGCTGATCCGACCAAAAGCTTCAACTCTCTGTTTCGATTCGGTCGATCTGAGGAAAGCTCAAATGATCCGAGGACAGCGGTCTCTAAATAAAATGTCGAAACGACGTCGTCTTGTCCAGTGCGCGGGATCTTTATTTTAAAAAATTTACAGGTGTTCAGACATTCTTCTGGGCGACCGAATATGCCAGTACGGTCGCTATTCGGTCGCTACCTATAAATGCCGAAACGGCGTCGTCTTTCCAGTGAGTGGGATCTTTATTTTAAAAAATTTACAAGTGTTCAAACTCTCTTTTGGGCGACTGAATATGCCAGTACGGTCGCTATTCGGTCGCTACCTTTAAATGCCGAAAGCAGCGTCGTCTTTCCGAGTGAGTGGGATCTTTATTTTCAAAAAATTTACAAGTGTTCAAACTCTCTTTTGGGCGACCGAATATGCCGATCACGGTCGCTCTTGGTCGCTATCTTTAAATGCCGAAAGCAGCGTCGTTTTTCCCAGTGAGTGGGATCTTTATTTTCAACCCTCCCCTTTACATATTCTGCAGCCGCGATTTCTAACTCTACCACCATCTCCTCTAGTGATTTATTCCAAAATCTACCTTGAAACTCCACCCTCCTCCCATCACCACCACCTCCGGCAACTCCAAGACGGCGCCACCACCTCCGGCATCCGTAAGACTTCCCCAACACCTCCAATTTCAGTTGGGTATTTGGTGAGAATCTCTTCATCTCTATTTATTATAATGTTATTAATGTCAATATTTATGCTCTTTTATATCATTTATTCTTTAGCTTAATCAAAATGTGGTATAAGGGATCAAAAAAACACACGATACCGAACAATTATCGAGATATGATTATTGATGCTGCGGGACCAAGTTTAATGAGCAGCAAAATAGGGACGTGGAAGAACCTCCCAATCCAGAGGCACAAAAAATTCTATGACATGTTGAAAGTCATTGATAGCCCTACTGTACAATGGTTGTACAACCCATTCCTGACTTTCAATGATCTGCCGAGATGTTGAGCATTAAGTCAGAAGACAACTTATACGAAACTACAATAGATAAATTTGCGTGAGTTGATGAAAGAGGCACTTCATCCAAATAATAATGTTTTAGGCGACTTTTACAAAATGAAGAAATTGGTTAAAGGCCTTGGATTACCGGTGCAAAAAGATTGATGTTTGTGTTAACGGTTGTATGTTGTATTGGAAAGATGATGTTGAGAGTAGAGAATGCAAATTTTGTGGCCATGGTAGATACATTAAGAAAAAGAAATCAAAAAAATACGATTAAAAGAGATTGCTTGCAAAAAAGATGTATTATTTTCCGATTACTCCAAGATTACAAAGATTGTATGCATATGAGAAAAGCGCAAGGCACATGACATGGCACTCGAGACGGTGAGAGGGAAGAGGGAATAATGAATCACCCACGGGATGGAGAAGCTTGGCAACATTTTGTGAGAACACGCACCCGATTTTGCGGCGGAACCTCGGAATGTAAGGCTTGGGTTATGCACGAGATGGTTTTGCACCTTTCGGCATGTCGGGGAAGAACTATTCTTCTTGGCAGTTCTTCTAACACCTTATAATCTCCCCCCTTGGATGTGTATGAAGAACAATGTAATCTTCTTAACTATCATTGTACACGGACCCCCAAAATTCAAAGCACAAGATCGATGTGTACTTGCGGCCATTAATCGATGAATTGAATCAAGCGTAGAGTTTGAAGGAGCGGAAACTTATGATATCTCAAAAAAAATAAAATTTTAAATTGAGGGCTTCATTACTTTGGACAATTAGTGATTTCCCAGCATATGGAATGTTGAGTGGATGGAGTACATCTGGCATTCACGCTTGCCCATATTGTATGGAGGAAACACAAGCGTTCCATTTGCGATGCGGAGGAAACAATCGTGGTTCGATTGCCACGAGATGCTTCTTGTCACTGATCATCCTTTTAGAAGAGATGCAAAGGGATTAGAAAGGGACAGGCGACAAGAGAGAGCGAGACCCGCCCGACTTCGCCTTAGTGGTCATGAAATGTTCCTTAGAGTTAGAGATTATCAAAAAATTACGAGATCATGGTGAAGAGATCGGTAAAGAGCAAGGCAGGGGACGGGATCATAGTTGGGTTAAACGTAGTATATTTTGGGACTTACCTTATTGGCGGACACTTTTGATAAGACACAACATTGTTGTCATGCATAATGAAAAAAACGTGTTTGATAATGTCTTTAACACCGTGATGGACGTGAAAGGTAAAACTAAAGACAATGTTAAAGCTAGAGAGAATGTTGAAAGGTATTGCAATCGTCCGGAATTGAATATTAAACACGATGACCGAGGTAAAACAACAAAACCGAAGGCATGTTTCACTCTTACCAAGCCTCAAAAAGAAATGGTTTTGCAGTGGGTTAAAGAATTAAGGCTCCCAGGATGGATATGCATCGAATTTGGCGCGATGCGTTGATATGAAAAGAGTTGAAAATGTCCGGAATGAAGAGTCACGATTCTCATGTATTCATGGAGAGACTTATCCCTATAGCACTTAGAGAAGTACTACAGGCAAATGTTTGGGGACCACTTGGGCTGAACTTAGTACATTTCTATAGAGATTTGTGTTCCCCCAAAGTTGAGTGTGGCGCATATGCAAGAATTGGAGGACACTATCGCTATTTTATTATGCAAGTTAGAGAAAATATTTCCTCAGGGATTTTTTGATGTGATGGAACACTTGCCGATTCACCTTCCGTCTGAAGCTGAGGTTGGTGGCCGGTGCGGTTTAGGTGGATGTACCCATTCGAGAGGTAACAACCATTGTCTTAAGTTATCTCATCTTTGTATTATATTTTTTCATGTACGTATTTACAATGTGATTAACTACATATGTTTTAATTAGATACTGCACCATCGAAAAAGAAGATAAAGAACAAGGCTAGAGTTGAGGGTCAATTTGCAATGCATACTTGGTCGAAGAAGGCTGCTACGTTTTTTAGCTATTATTTGAACCCCACGTGAAAAGCGAGAGTTACAACCATTGGGCGAAATGATGGTGAAGAGCGAGATTAGCGGACCGAGATGTATTATCAATTTGCAAGTTACCCAGGAAGATCATTTGGAAAAAAAAGAAAGGATTTTATTAAGCGATAAAGATTATAAAATAGCAATGAATTATATCCTAATGAATTGTGAAGAGGTCGAACCATATCTTGATAAGTAAACTTATCTATTTGCTTCATTTTTTGTTATATAATTAAAAGTGGCCAAATAATAATATTGTCATTTAATTTGTAACTCGGGAAATTTGTTAGTCAAGTAAATGAACAAACCCATGAGATAATGGAGGAAGAACTTCAAAGTCGGGTTTATAATGATTTTTCCAAATGGTTTGGAACTCATGTAAGTTGGTATTGTGTAGAAATGTACTTGTAATAAGAATGCATAATTAAAATAATTTAACTTTTATTGCTCAACGGATACATAGCATTCGGGAAGATTAGAAATTTTGTTGAAAAAATCTGTCTTGGGGCCCAGTCAAAGAGAGTGATGTCATACACGAGTTACTTTGTTAATGGTTATAGATTTCACACCAAAGCCCACAGCGATGGAAAAGGAGCGACAAGCAGTGGGGTATGGGTTAAAGGAGATTATTACGGTGAGTTGAAGCAAGTAAATGAGGTTGAACTTGCTTTGGAATACACGTCCAAAAAATTATTCTTTTCAAATGCAGTTTGGTTTGATTCTACTCCAAATCGAGGTTTAAGAGTGCATCCTCAATATAAACTTGTAGAAATCCATAGGAAAAGAACCTACGAGGGTTACGATCCATTTGTATTTGCTTCCCAATGTCAACAAGTCTACTACACACCTTATCCGGGTAGTAAGACATCATCTAGGGGCTGATTGGTTGGGCTGTATGTCGTTCCAAACCACGTCTATTTGGCGTTTACGGTGTTCGGTACCGTATCGGGGACGAAAGTACGCGAGGAGGAGACCCGGTCGCATTGATCCAACTATTATTGAAGTTGGTCAACTTGCACACCGGTCGGGAAATTGAAGTTGTACTTGTGGCGGTGCGAGTCGTGGTTATGAAGATGATGACGATGACGATGATGAAATTATGTCGGGAGATGACAATTCTGAAGAAGATGATGAATTAATGACCGATGATGATTTAGAATGATTAAGATTTCTCGCTTCTCTTGGAATTCCACATATTGAAAGTGAGTCATATTTGTTGTTTTTTTTGTACTTTATTACAATAAATTAATTGTCATATTGTATAACTTTTTAACATAATTCAAAGTAGAAATTTTATTGTCATAATAATTTGATTCTTAAATTTTGCAGATTGCAATTCATGCATTTTCAAGGATATGCATATGAATGACATCAAGGAGTTTATGAGAAATGCACACTTTGATTGTAAGTTTTGATAAATGAAATAAATTACTTTGAACGTGAGTGTTGCAATGTAATGTGCACACTTTGATTGTGAGTTTTGATAATTCAAAGTGTGCACTTTGAATGTGAGCTTTGTAATGTAATGTGTACACTTTGATTGTGAGTTGTAATGTAAGGTGCACACTATTATTGTGAGTTGTAATGTAAGGTGCACACTATTATTGTGAGTGTTGTTATTCAAAATGTGCACTTTGATTGTGAGTGTTGTAATAAAAAGTTTGCACTTTGATTGTGAGTATTTAATGTAATGAGCATTTTGGTTGTGAGCATTTTGATTGTGAGCATTTTGGTTGTGAGCATTTTGGTTATTAGCATTTTGGTTGTGAGCATTTTGGTTATTGCTGTTGTGTTCTGTAATAGGGATTTAATTAAATTAAATTTTTATTTTTTTAAATGACAACAATTTAGCGACGGTAAATACAGTCGGTATTCGATCAGCTATATGGTGACCCTCTTGTCCGTTGCTAAGTATCAGTCAGCTATTCGGTCGTTTATGGGTCAAGTCAAATGTCAACAATGTTGACCTGCCCGTCGGTATTCGGTCGCCATATGGTGACCCGCTTTTTCCGTTGCTAATTATCCGTTGGTATTCGGTCGTTCCTGGGTCAAGTCAAATGTCAACAATGTTGACCAGACCGTCGGTATGCTTTTCCGTTGCTAATTATCCGTCGGTATTCGGTCGTTATCCAGTCAAAATCAAAAGTCAACAATGTTGACCATTCGGTCGGTATTCGGACGGTAAATAGCGACCTAATAGTCGGTCGCTAACTGTTCCGTCGGTATTCGGTCGTTACTAAGTCAAAGTCAAAAGTCAGCAATGTTGACCAGTCGGTCGGTATTCGGTCGGTAAATTGCGACCTAATCTTCGGTCGCTAACTCTTCGGTCGGTATTTTGCTTTGCGACGAAAAATACACCGTTAATTGGTCGTTAATCGGTCGCTAAACTGAGTTTAGTGACGGATTAGCGACGGAAATGTCCGTCCCTGTTACACAATTTTCTTGTAGTGATTACTCGTATTGGAATATTTGAATCAATATTCCACAACTATCTCTTTTTTTTGGAACATCCCACAAATATTTCTGAGTGATTAAAAGTTTTTATTTGAAATTAAACAAAATAAACATTATCTAACAATTTTTTATTTGTTATCCCAATGTGGTGCATGGTGTCTTCAATAGTGATAAGGTTAATCTAGACTCAATTTTTAACTCGTAAACTAAAACTCTTATTCGGGATAGAATCTGTTCCAAAACTCTTTAATGTGGCGACAACTACTCTCTGTGGAAATGAAAGACCAATCCCAAGAGATTAAAAATTTCTTTTACCCCCAAGAGACGGCCGAGATCGGGGACTTTTACCAGTGAATAATGACCATCTCAAGCACCAATGCCACTCGTTTGAGAAAGGCTTGAAGGTATCGTACCAACGTCGCGGCTCTTATGCTGAACCAAAAAGGTTCAGTATGTGCGGGCCATCATGAGATCCGTTGGATCTTGTACTTTTGATCCAACGGCTCTCTGAAAAGCAGGGGTATTTTTGGGGTGAAGTTTGGGCAAATATTTTTGGCGGTAGAAATGCATCGAACTCCCCCCATTTTCTCTTTCTTACTTTTTAAAAGGGAGAAGATATATTTCAAATCTCCCATTTGAAATCTCCCAATTGAAATCTCCCTTTTCATCTCTATATTTCTACTACCTTTCAAAAAAACTCAGCCCGATTTTCTGCAACACCGAACCGATATTCATCTACCTTTTCTTCTCCGGTCATCCTTGAAAATGGATAGTGATAAAATGGATGTACATGGAACTGATAGTAAGGTTGAATGGCAAAGATTCAGAGATTTTCTTCAGAAGAATGGTGTCTCTTACGATGGCCAACCAAGTTCTCATGAAGAATATGGCTTATTTGGGGAGTTAGGCAAGAGAAAAAACTTGTGTTTTGAAGAAATTTCTTCTGTAACTAGTGATAATGATGATGTTCATACAGGGACAGCTAAAAGATCCAAGCATACAGTTATAGTTGACTCTGAAGATGACGACGGTGAGTTGTTTGGATATGCGAAAATGTCGTATCATGTTCTCTATTGTGTTTTTTTACCCAAAAATAAAGTGTGCCATGTAATAGTCGCAGTTCTGGAGCGAAGGGAAGAAGATCTGGATAAGCAAGATGGAAAGACAGTTGACAATACAGGGCAGATTTGTAAGACACGTCCTATGATATTTGTGCAGTGAAATATTTTTTTTCTTCTAAGAACACATGTTCTGTTTTGACACGTTCTTTTGTCATGAACACACGTTACGTTATCAAGAACACATGTTACGTGAACAAGAACACATGGATTAAAAAAACACGTGTTTTATTACCCAGAACACGTGTTCTCTGAAATAGAACAGAGAACACGTGTTCTGTCACAAAGAAAAGTTGTTTTTGCCCAGTTAACAGACATTGTTTTACAGGTAATGACGATTATTACAGCACAATTGATTTGAAGGCTAAGGAGTTCACTACAGAAATTGAGTTCAGAGATTTTTTCCTTGATTATGCTCATAACTTAGGGTATGGCATTCGGAAAAATTATAGTAAGCCGTTAAAAAGAAACAAGGAACAGGTCGGTTATGTGAAATATGTTTGTAACAAAGAGGGATTCAGGAAAAGGAAGTACATATAATCCCAAGAACAAGGAGAAATGCCCCGAAAGCCACGTTGAATCAAGGAATTTGCTGACGCGCTGCCGGGCTGAAGAGCGGACGGGTTTTATGGCTAAAGTAGTTGTGAAATTTAATCAACAGAGGCGTGTATTTGTAGTTAGCGATTGGGTGAAGGAGCATAATCATTCCTTTCATCCAGCAAACTTTTCACATTTGATAAGATCGAATCGCCAAGTGACGAATCTTCACGGAATTGTCACTGAGATGAATGATACTGCTGGGGTGCCACTAAAATCGTCGTACACTATAATGTCACAGCAAGATGGGGGCAATGAAAATCTAGGATTTATAAAGGTTGATTTAAAGAATCACCTGAGTAGGAGACATCAAAAGTCGATGGGACTCGGGGAAGGAACTGCCCTACTTGAGCATTCTTCATGGTTTCGTAATCATAAAGTGAACAACTCAGGGCATCACCCTGTAAATGTTTTCCCCTGAGGACATCCAACGAATGCACCTGAAACAAACAAATTGGAGTGTAAAGAACAGCATACAAGTTCACTAATCCACCACATTTTTCACTTACAAAAAACACATGTTCCCTTACAGAGAACACATGTTCTCTTTAACGGAACACATGTTCTCTTTGACGAAAACACATGTTCTCTTGAAGAAAAAACATTTTCACGTGTTCTTTGAAGAAAACGCATTTTCTCTTAAAGACAACACATGTTCTATTTAAGAAAACATGTGTTCTCTGACATGTCTCCAGTTCACAAAAATACATGTTCCCGAAAGAAATTATTCTCCTTTAAGAAAACACGTGTTCTCTTTAAGAAAACACATGTTCTCTGTAAAAAAAACACATGTTCTCTTTAAGAAAACATATGTTCTCTGACATGTGTTAAGTTCAAAAAAATACATGTTCCCGGAAATAAATTATTCTCTTTAAGAAAACACATGTTCTCTTTAAGAAAACATGTGTTCTCTGACATGTGTTCAGTTCACAAAAATACATGTTCCCGGAAATAAATTATTCTCTTTAAGAAAACACGTGTTCTCTTTAAGAAAACACATGTTATCTGTAAAAAACACATGTTCTCTTTAAGAAAACATGTGTTCTCTAACATAAAGAACGTGTTTTTGCATACTAATTGACATCCATACCGTCAGAAAGTGCATGTCCGCCGGAATCCTGAAGGTCACTGGCAATCCCACAACCACTTTTGGTTGTTGTACTCTCAGGGCCTCGTGCACAAACTCAGCAATCAAGCCTGCCCAATTGTATTTGCTACACTCATCAAAAAGCATTGCGTACATAACACTCACCATCCGACTGTTGTTTGCTACGAACAAGCGACTGAATATGTACAGTCCATACAGCCTAGCCCATCTCTCAGGCTTCATATCAACTTCGTTTTTAAGGACAGTGAATATATCGTCCTCGTTGACAAAACCCTTGTTCGAACAGTCAAAGTCCAAAAATTTCTCGGCATACGACTTCACCTTCTCCATGCTGAATTTTTTCTCCAACTCTTTATGAGTTGGTACATCTATAAGCCCCATGGGCACGCCGTATACCCTATGAACATCTTCTGCAGATATTGTTAATGCATGTCCATCTCCAAGCATTATGCATCTCTCTGCTGCATCATAGTGCTTGATGGCATATTTCAGCCATTCTTCATGTACCCCAGACAGTTTCATCTGGGTGATGCCTAAGAATCCGGCATTCTTCAACAGCTCCAACTTTCTTGCATTTGTTGGTAGATTAAGCTCCAATAATCGATTTAGAAACAGGATATTATGTGTGGAAACCAGAAATACCCATTTCTGTCTCCTTGTAGCCTCATCACCGGTTGATAATACACTTGTACTCATCTTTTCAAATAAAAAGATGTGTTCTACACCAAGGAATATGTGTTCTGCAAAGAAGAAAACGTGTTCTCCAAGGAAGAATGCGTGTTCTTGCAAGGAAATTTTATGTAACATGCGTGTTCTTGCAAGGAAATTTTATGTAACTAAAATATCAATGGTTTCTTGCTTGCTTGCAGGTTTGGATATGGAGATGAAGGTGAGAGGAAGATAACGGGTTTTTGCCTTTTCAGCCGTTTTTCTTACCTCGAAACGTGGAGAGATGTGACGGTTGCGTGACCTTTGATTTTCCCTTTTTTTTTCATTTGGGTCAAATTACATATGTACCCTTTTAACTATCTTTAAAATCTTAGCCATCGATGTATCAGACAACCCAATCTACGGCTCCAAGCGCGGCCCGCACGTGCGGAACTTTAGAGGTTCCGCACAGGAGCCGGACTGTCGTACCAAGAGCTTGATTCTTGACCTATCAAGAAATTCTAGCCACTTAAGACGACCAATTTCTAGAGTGATTTTTCCATTCAAGTTGTTTCTTGAAAGGTTTATTGCAAGCAAACGTTCAAGATATGTAATTTATGGTGAAATTTCTCCACTTAATTGGTTGCTTGCTTGTAAGGACGAAGTCAGGAATTTGGCGTTAGGGGGGAGAACTGCAACAGTATGCCAAACTACATATAAAAATTGTAAAAAAAAAAATGTTGGGGGCGAATTTGATAAAATATTCCGAACTACATATAAAATTTGTTATATCTCTGAAGGTATGATGACCCCATGGAACTGATTCAACCGAAGATTTAGGTATTTGATTTGAGTCAATCGCTTTCCTGTTGATTCAAATTGTCACTTTGCTTAAGTAACCCTTGGAGAGTACAACTCCTTACACTACAACTTTTTTCCCCTTTAAGAGTGTGTACAGATAATATATTCACTAGATTTTGTAACTAATCCTATTGCCCATTTAAGGTGAATCAATCCCAAGTCTCTAAGTGGTTTGCAGTATTAATTATAAAGTGCTTCGGAAGTTTTTATATGTAGACGCTTGTAGATTTGAACCCGTCAAATTATTTGATATTTAATTCTAGATAAAAAATTATCTCACATAACTTTTCTTGAATTTTGTAGACCTAATTTTATTCTAAGTCGTACTATAAAAATATACTTATAGTATACCCATATCCGAACAGCAAAACATGTTAATATACTCGTGTGTAAATTCTACCTTCCAATTAGTTGTTAAAAAAATCTAGACGTTCGAGAGATAGCAGTTTTCCAAAATCCTCTGGAATTAGACCGAAGAACCCCGTTCTGCTCAAGTCAATACTTATTAGACTACTACGGTTAAAAAGTCCATGGCCCCATTGAAGATCAAGCCCAATATTTAAATAAATGACTCATACATATATCCATGTCGTGTTCATGTACGACATGTATAAACAAAGAGTTCAAGTAACATACGCTACCATTATATTGGAAACGGAAATGACACGCTAAATTGTCAAATTCTCAGAAGACCTCAAGTCATCCCAGATGTTGACATTGGCCAACCATCAAAACGTTCATTACTCGTATATGAATATTTGCATCAATATTCCACTACTATTTCTTTTTTCTTTTTTTTTTGGAACATCCCACAAATATTTCTGAGTGATTAAAAGTTTTTATTTGAAATTAAACAAAATAAATATTATCTAACAATTTTGTTTTTGTTATCACAATGTGGTGCATGATGTACTCAATTTACAACCCGCAAAATAAGACTTTTATTCGGAATAGAGTCTGTTTTAAAATTCTGTGTGAAAATGAAAGACCAATCCCAAGAGATGGTTGATTGGTTATTGGACGAGAAAAATTTTCTTTTGCCCCCAAGAGACGACCGAGATGGGGGACAAGAAATTCTACTCATTTGAGAAAGACTTGATTCTTGACCGATCAAAAAATTCTAGCCACTTAAGACGATAAATTTGTAGAGCCATTCAAGTTGTTTCTTGAAAAGTTTATTGCAAGCAAATATGTAACTTTTGGTAAAATTTCTCCACTTAATTGGTTGCTTGTTTGTATTGGACGAAATAGAAATTTGGCGTTAGGTGCAAAAACTACAATGGTATGTCGAACTACATATACAAATTGAAAAAATAAAATATTGGACGGCGAATTTGATAAAATATTTCAAACTATATATAAAATTTACTATATCTATGAAGGTATGATGACCCCATAAAACTGATTCAACCGAAGATTCAGGTATTTGATTTGAGTCATCCGCTCTCTTGGTAATTCAAATTCTTGACTTCGATTAAGTAACCTTGGAGAGTGAAAATGATGCAAACTTACAACTCCTTACACTACAACTTCTTCTCCCCTTTAAGAGTGTGTACAGATAATAGATTCACTATATTTTATAACTATCTCCAAGGCTTGGACGAAGCTAGGAATTTAATTTTGGGGCGAAACTGCAACAGTATGTCGAATTATATATAAAAACGAAAAATAAAATTGGGGGATAGGGCGAAAATGATAAAATTTACTATACCTATTAATATTTTTTTAAATCTTACGGGGTGACTGCCTCCCCCGCCCCTATCTTCGTCCTTGCTCCAAGCTAATCCTAATGCCAATGTAAGGTGAATCAATCCCAAGTCTCTAAGTGGTTTGCAGTATTACTTAAAACCTGCAATTTTTTGTTCTAAAATGCTTAGGAAGTTTTTTTATAACATTTGTAGATTTGGACCCATCGAATTGTTTGATCTTTAATTTTAGGGGAAAAAATGATCTCACAGAACTTTTCATGAATTTTGTAAACTCAATTTTAATCTAAGTCATACTATAAAGATATACTTATAGAATACCCATATCCGAACAGAAAAAAACTGTTGATGTACTCGTGTAAATGAAGATTCTGTTAGTGTTTATAAAAATAAACAATGTACAATTTTTTTACCATGCTTTTAGGTCCTGCATCTAAAAGTCATATGATCCTAGAGAATATGCTAAAAAATAGCATTCCGGATCCTACGCAGAACATTTGTTTTTAAGTATATACCGAGCGTCTCAGAAACATGTGTTACGAAGCTCGGGAGCGATTGTTATGAGGTTCGGAAGCGAGTGTTCGCATACGATAAAAAAAGCGAGCGAGGTGTTATGTGCTCATAATAGGTTTCGTTTTAAATTAATATTAACCATAAAAAATTTAATCCAACAAACGAGGAAAGTTCCGCATATGCTACCCCGTTCCGCGCTGGAGTCAGCTTCGAAAAATAGTCTCTCGAAACAGAAAATCCCACATGGCATTAAAAAATTCTACTTAATCAAGGAGCCTACCATCTCTCATTCTTGATTACCAGGTTAATAACAAGTCAGATATCGGTTACTTATTATTAGTCAATAAAAACATATGGTGAAACTTTAATAAGATACATTACATAATTTAATTCTTTCACACTATTTTAAGATTGGGTAATAGAACTCTTAATTATGCGGTTTAATTCTTTCACCTAACTCTATAACGAAGTGATGGGGCGTTTCAGAAATGAAGTTCATTCATTTTTTAAAAGGACCATTAAATATGGTACTTTTTTTTTTGGCTGAATAACAATTCCAAGGTACTTGAAAGTGTAACCAATTATCAATTAAAAGGACCATTCCAAGTTTGCAAACGTAGTAGTTCTCATTTTCCTAATAACACCAAACAAATAAACAATGAAACTAGTGATAGTTTAGATCCTGGATTATTTTAATTGATTTTTTTATTTATAGAATTTTAGAGGATTGAAAAAGTGCATGAAATTTTTAATATTCAGAATATTTTAACCATGTTTTCACAAAACAGTACAGTATCCATTGAAAATGATCATATCCCCCATTGGGCAGATTCAGCGCCAAACCAATTCTAAAACTTAACTAAAATTTCACTTGCAGAGACATATCTCCTATGCCTTCTATTGCAAATAATTAAGATTTTACGCACCCGAAATGAAATAGAACTTAGCTTTCCAAATCATTTTAATTCAGTCTTTACGCAGCTAAAGAGTACGGTAGCTTAGTTTGGTTCCAAACTGAAATGAAATCGAACTTGGCTTTCCACTCAGCGGCTAAGTTCTGCACGTGCGAAATTTATCCTCGTCCGTCGGATTGAAATTTTGATGGTCAAGATTAAATTTAATACAGGACACCGGTTCTAATTCAGGAAACCTATTTTGCAGGACACGTATTCTGAGACTCATACCAGATGTTCTCATGCAATCCGTATGTGTCGAAAATATGTTGTTCCACATAGGATCCGCGCCGGGCTTTCCAAAACATCTCAGCTATCACCTCAGCAAAATGTTTAGTAGTTTTGGAAACCATCGTCACACAACACCTTTTCATTGGGGCTATTGGCACTTTATGCACATAATAAATAACCAGCAGTTCTCATAGCAGTCCAATTAAAGCAAATATGAAAAACAAAACAATATATATAAACTCAAAACTTTATAACTCAGCCAAATGAAATCAACTGATAGATTAATAATTGTAAAATTGGGGATTGTGATTTGAAATTGGGTAGATTTTAAATGGATTAATAATTGTAAATTTGTCTGATTTTCGACATTAAAATTTGAGAAATTTTAGGGTTTTGCAGAAGAAGGCGATGAAGAAGAAATTGACTAGTTTGCCCTTCAATCCGATGACATGTATTTGACACATGCATTTATTTTTTCCTGAAACGTCACCGAATTTACTAATTGGACAGAAATAGATGCCCGTAAATTATTCATGTTGTTTTTAGCCTAAATTGAAATTTGTGCTAAAAATTGAAATTTGAAAATAAATAAGTATTACAAATAGCAGATTTATCTTCTAATAAATTAGTCATATCGTGACGGTTATTTTTTCAGTAAAAAAAATGTGAAACTTTTAACAAAAGAGTTGAACACAGTTATTTATAAATCATAGAAATAATAAATAAATATAGTGAATACATCATCCCAAACTTCCTTAAAATGCTTTATTTTATTAGGTATCTGGACTCTGCTGTAATTTCTTTTATGTATATCTCCATTTACTAATAGTTTGGCTAAATATTTCCTTTATCTTTAATTGATTTTTACGGAAAATTAATTAGTTTTGTTCTGCAAGCTCATATGGTTAAGTGGCATAAAATCCTCTGTCCCCGTCCGTCTATGTTCCCGTGTCCCCAACCAATCACAATTCATCATATGTATATATAATTGAAACAAATATTTATATAGTAAATTCTGATTGGTTAGGGACATGGGGACATACACGGGCGGGGACAGAGGATTTTCACCCTGGTTAAGTGTATTGAAAATTGTGTAAACACAGCACACTGGCCCGAACCCGGCTCACATACCTCGAAAAAATGTGAGCGTGAACTTAATATTCAAGCTCGCTTCTTATGTGAGCTGAGCGTGAGCTTGACCCCGCTCAGCACGAAAAAAGATCGAACCCGAATAAGATTAATATAATTAAAATATTATATATATATATAATAATAATAATAATACTAATTTAAAAAAAAACTTATATACATTATAATGTGTGGATTAATTCAATAGTCTTTTTTTTTTTTTGGGTAGAAAGGAGATTATATTAAAGAAGGAGTCTTACAACACGAGCGAGACAGGTACAAAAGTTAAAGTAAGAGAGAAAACATGAAAAGACAGCGTAGGAAACACGGTACAAAATACATTGGGATGAATCACAACAAAAAGTGAGATGGTGTAGAAGAATTCAATGGGATTGTTAAAATTAGAATTGCCACTGACAATGGAATTAAATCAATCTTTTGAAATTTGCAATTTTATAATTTGTTAAAATTTTAAGTGTATGGATTCTCTTGTTTTTTGTTTTTTTATATAATACTCCTTTTATTAGCATATCAAACAATTTTGAAACTTTTGCTTCTTTTTGTGTATTTTTGTCCAAATTTAGTTTTAAGGCTCATTGTATTATGCTCTTCTTGAGACAGGGTTTTCGTTTTCTTCGCTAATATAAGTGAGCTTGGGAAGCTCGTGAGCTAAACTCGAGCTCGTGTTAAAATGTGAGCTGAGTGTGAGCTCAAGGTTTATGAGCTTTTCCGTGCTGAGGGTGAGCGTGAGCTTTTCAATTTTTATGTGAGCTGAGCGTGAGCTATGCCAAGCTCAACTCACATAGCTCGATTGACACCCCTAAGCACACCCATACATATTGGGCTAGCTTACCGGAATAAATCTCCCCTCTCAAATTAGTGTCTCATCTCCTATCTCACCAATAATATCTTCACAAGTGTTATTTATTCTTTTCAAAATTCTAAAATCTAAAAATAATGGTGAAATCTTTAAGGTAAAGTGTGACACTAGACAGTAAGAAAAATAGAATGTGATAGATGATGTTTTTCCCTAGCTTAACAAGCATACCACACTCCATAAACCCATTTTATTAAGTCAAGTTAAAAATATATTAGTCCTATCAAAAGACAATTTTCTTTATTTAGAAATATTATATAATACATTACAAGAAAACTTCGATTTTAGGACAGAAAATTTGGGATAGAAAATTTCTGTCATTATTTGAAATGGAATTAGGGACAAATTTGAGTTGCAAGTGTTTAAATGAGGCATAAGTTCAACTTTTGTCTTAAATGCGTCCCAAATTAAGACGAAATAACAACAGCAAAAATTCTAAATATGATTCGTCCTAAATTTAGAACTGGTTTAGGACGAACGTCATATCTATAACAAATATATAGGCAAATTGGCGCCCCAGGTCCAGAATATATTTACGTTTTTTACGAAAGGTCCAAAAACAATGTTTTTACATTGTTCCATCCAAAAACAATTTACAATTGGTGGAGTCAATCCTTCCGTCAAAAATTGGGTTGGTCAACTGTCAATTTAAAATTTGAAGTTTGTCAGCTATCAAAATATGATGAGCATTTTCGGAATTTTGTAATAAAACACACTTCCCATAATTCGACCCACATCAAACCCGACCCGACCCGACCCATCATGACCCATATAACCACGGCATAATCATCATCGTCCTCCGCCGCAAAAGTTCCAAATATCTTTGAATAATCGAGCTTTGTATTGGAAGACAAGCCATTATTATCTCCTTTGTCCAGGTAAGAAAGATCAAGTACAGGAATCGAAGAAGACACTCGCCGCTGGCCACCAAAAATCTCGCCGTAGTCCTCCACAACCACCGCAGCTCCTCCACCAAGATTCTTGGATTTTGGAGAAGACGACGCAAACAAAACGTTTTGCTCCTAAACTTATATATCTTTTTGAGTTTTAATGAGCAAAATGAGTTCTAGATGACAGACTTCTTAGTTCTCGCTAAAACTCGCTCATCGCGATTTTTTACTTTATTTATGGCCTTGGTTCTGTTAACTTCTTGGGTTAGCATTTATGTAATTCTCCAGGCTTCTTAGTTCTGTTATGTGTTTGTATTCATTTTCGGAAGTCGGATCCTTGGTCTTGGTGGAGAAGGAGGTGACGGCGGAATTTCTACAGGTGGTGGTTAGACTACTGGCGTCCGCGGTAAAGTCAAAGGTCTGCGTTGAAATTTTCTTATCGGTTTCTCCACCACAGAGTCGAAAAGGGTCGGGTTGGATTTTAAATAGGTAGGATAATTAAAAGTGTCAATCATTACAAATTTTCAAAAGGAAAATGATTTGCTATTAGAATTCTTGGATATTAATCGGATAAAACTCAAATTAACACTATTCACCCCCTGTTGGTATAAGGGATTCACCCCAAATTTGAAGTTTAGCCAATTTCTATCCAATAATTCTAGTAGCCTACCAAGGTCCTTTTCAAAAATGCCATCAGATTAAAAGAGTCGACTAACTTCAAAATTTAAATTGACAGTTGACCAACCCATTTTTTGACGGAAGGATGGACTCCACTCATTGTAAATTGTTTTTGGATGGAACAGTGTAAAAACATTGTTTGAACCTTTCGTAAAAATCGTAAACTGGATTTTGAAGTCAAATATACTTTCACTTTCATCACCAATACGTTCCAAGTTAAATTTTAATAAATAAGATCCATAAGAAATACATCTAAAATAAAATTATCATGGTTTTGTCCCTGTGAAATTTATCATAGCTACATTTTAGATAAATAACATAAATGAATCATCAAGTGCTTTGGCCCGGTGGGCAAGTGCTTGGCCCGGGACCGAGAGGTCCCGGGTTCGATACCTCCCTCACACAAGGGGAATGATTTAATTGTCATTTCTTTGGGTTCCCTTGTGTGAGGTCTTATACACCCCTCACGGGGCACCCGCTCAACGGGACTTCTACTACTCCTCACGGGGCACCCGCGCAACGGGACTTCTACGACATCCGCTCAACGAGGTCATCTACTTCTCCCCTCTCGGGGTCCTTATACGACACCCGCTCATACGGGACTTCTACGACTCCCCTCACGGGGGCACCCGATCAACGGGCTCTTCTACGACACCCGCTCAACGGGACTTCTACGACTCCTCACGGGGGCACCCGCTCTGCACGAGCTTCTACTACTCCTCCTCTCGGTGAGGCCGACCTCCTCCGGAGAGGTCTAATATATAAATAATTGTAATAAACTAGACCATACTTATAAATGGTCTAGTTTTAAAAATGAGAAATATATAATAGAAAATAATTGGGACGGATTTTTGACTAAGTAACTAAATTCCGTCACATAGTCAACGCTAACACTGATATGGTTTAAAATAATTAATCCATATCTTTTTTTCTGAACAAAAAACTGGATATTATTTAATAATTGCTTGTTACAAGATATTACGTATCTAAAATAATTTATTTTTAAATTCATGCAATATTTTCACTTTGATAATAAAAAATGCAATATTTCACTTTAGTAACAACTACGTGAGAAATTAATGATATGTACAGAATATATGAATATTTTGGTTAATGTTGAATAGATTATAATTAAAATATTTTTAAATTATAATTAAAAAATATTTATACAATAAATAATTCATAGTACATGTAAATATATTATAAATTTATTGTACCATAAAAAATAGGAAGATAACTTGACTTGGTTTGGTGGGAGAGTGCGTGCTCTCAAAGTAAGCGACGCGGGAGTAGGGATGGCATGAGGCAGATCGGGTCTGGTATCTCAATACCCACACCAGCCCCGCTTTGCCCCGTGATCCGCCACGGGTTAAGAATCTTCGCCCAGCCCCATTTAGGTCTCGTCGCCCTGCCCGGCTCGTTTAACTTTTTTTTTTTTTAAAAAAAAATCACATAAATAGCATTCAAAAATTGAGATATATAATGGAATAAAAGTGTCAAACTACCATCTATGTTACCTGGACTCGAGTACGGCTGTCGGGTACGGATATGTATTTAAGTGTCGGGTACTTAAACATCTACAACAAAGTGTATGATCGATGTTCATCAGATTCTATAAGTAGATACCCATATCGTGTCGACACAATTACGATATGTATAAACGAAGATTCCGGATAACCTAGTCTACCATTGTATTGAACTCGAGGCTTCCACTTGCCAAACTCTAAACTGTCAAATTCTAAGAAGACCTCAAGTGATCCCAGATGTTGACATTGGTCGACCATCAAAACGTTCATTACTCGTATTGGAATATTTGCATCAATATTCCACAACTATTTCTTTTTTTTCTTTTTTCTTTTTGGAACATCCCACAAATATTTCTGAGTTATTAAACTTTTTAATTTGAAATTTAAGCAAAATAAACAATATCTAACAACAATCCCAGAACTCTTCCTAGTTGTTGTAAGTTCACTCTGCTTCTCGTTATCCATCGGTTTCGATACTTGTGGTTTCTTGCACAGCATGAAATTACGGACTCCAATCGAACGAATAGTTTCCCATAGACTCAGAGAAGCAACCAAACAGAACAAATGTTAACATTGACCAGAATTAACAGTGACGAAGATAGGGGCGGAAGTCTCCCCCTCCCTCAAGATTTTAAAAAAATACTACTAAATATAGTAAATTTTATATGTAGTTCGGAATATTTGATCAAATCCCCCCACATTTTGTGCGGCATACTGCTACTATTTTTTGCTCCGAACCTCATGTCCTGGCTTCGTCCTGCGAATCAACAACCTAAATTGTCATTCATATTATTAATCAAAACAAATAACATTATCCACAATCATCCAACACTTCGGGGCCGAAACGCCTGCCACCCTGTCACACCTTGTAACCAGGGTGATGACATGGCAGTGTCTCATTGGTCGATGAGATACCAAAGCCTACGATATAGAGTTACTAAAAAGGCAATTCATTATGCATTAAATCCAAAGTAAATGTTTAACAGCAGAAATCTAAATACATAACTGAAAATGAATCTACTTATTACATTATTGGAATAAGTCTAAACGTTCTAAAAGAAATAACTGAAAAGGAAATAAAGTCTAGCAGCTATGTAGATTAGGATCACTCATCAAATGGCCCATCCCAGGTATCATCATCGTGAACAAGTTCAACATCTACATCACATGCACAGTAAAAAGCGGATGGACTAAACTCTGGTGCTCAGTAGGGACCTAAAAACACAGTTATAAACATAACAGAAAATAACACAGATAAATGAAATAGATTCCCGTTTCCCAAAATACCCCTTTGGAAAATAAAAGCTCTCGACAAGCCACTACACAAGTCTTTTAAGACCTAGAGCCTGAAACAGAACAGAGCAGAATCCAATTGGATCATAATAGAACAGTACAGAACATAAAAGCAACACAAAATACAAGTTAAAAGACTCAAACCAAGTATCAATAAGACCCAAACAAATGTTCGACTATACTTATCAAATCTGACATCCCATATCGGAATTCATGACATGAGCATTCCATACTACTCATCCACTACAAACCAATAGTTATGTTAGACAATCGAGTATAAAGCGAACAATGACCAAACCAGTTAAAGCAACAAATAAGCTAAACAACTATACTCTTCACGTCTGAGCACTTCATAATTTGCTTAGACTTTACGAACATATTTATCGCTATGACACTACAATCCCACAGTCAAGCTCAATTGTCGAATCAGACCCATAATCACTGCTACCAGCCCCCATGTATTAACCCACTGAGGAAGGGCCACACAGAATCCACACAGAAACCGGCCTAAACTTTCCCCCGGTTGGAGACAAAAATAAAGAATACATCCATTGTGTCATTGCCCACACCTGAGCTCCACAATTAACTGTTAGCAGCCCCAACTTGTTTCTCCCCGCTAGGGTCCGGGTCCACATATCCACACAGAAGTACACACAGAAATATCGCGAACACCAGGTTCTAGCGATATATAAATTGGATGTATCCTGCTACAGACCTTTCATAAACAAGAGCTCGAATGAGGTGACGACTCGGCCGACCAAACCAACTATGACTAAAATCAATGACTCTCAAATATGACGACCAAAGCGGTAACATTTATGCAAATTCAATATAGGCCCAATTAATCCAAGATTCACAATTATCATTTCATTATGAAAATTTACATAAGGAAATAACAAGAACAAAGTAATCAATTTATGGATCAGATTATAATGAATTTAAATTATACCCAAAACAGTTTATACAATATCGAAAGCAATAAACACAATTTGTGCAAATATTTTGTAAATTGAATAGTTTATTCGCTTTTACTTGCAGTAATTAATCCGTGAATTAAATAACGTAGGGGTCCCTACCTCGAATACTTAGAAAAGCGATAAACGTCCAAGAACTGGAAAAATCTGGTTCTGCCCTCTACTTCTGACATACATTACGGAAAATCTAACGGTTAAAATCTCAATCACTCCGGGTAGATTATAGCTCTATCAGTCTAGTTTCTAAATCAGAAATAATTACTCCGATTGGGGTTCAGATGTTACCTGTACGACGATTCTACTGAAAGCGCACAGAAAACGAAATTCAGAAAAACAGCCCCGCTCCCGGTGAGATATCTTTCCACTCCGAATTCCAAATCGAAATCCGTTTGCGCCCACGCATAGGTCATCTCTCTGTGATCGATTTACGTATAAGGTTCGTCGAAAACCGATGAGGATTACCCGCTCAAAAGTCTTGTCGAAGTTGATATTACTCTAAAAATCCCATCTTTTCCCTTCTGCCTCTCGCGGCACAGCAGCTGCTTCTTTTCTTTTTTATTGTGGCTGATTGGGCACGATACCCTAGGCTGATTCCCACGTTTGCTTTATATTAATTTATTTTTAATTTCATTTCCAATTTAATTACGGTGATTCTCTTAATCTCAATAAAAATTACTAATTAATTCTAATCCATCATCTAAGTGAAACACAATTTAAGTTCCTTAATTATGATACGTGTGTAAAACGCCCTCAATAAAACGTAAACATAATAAAACACGTAAATGTTATAAAAATAAATAGACAAAAATAATTGCGCAAAATAAATTACACCTATGCAATAAATCACACAAAAATAAATTAAATGTAAAATAACACGTAAGCAAAAGTTACGGGTTTCACACACCCCAAAAAAATCTTTTTTCCCATTTTCTAAAACCTGCATAGATTTTATGCAAACCACTAGTTCCATCTTAACTAACAACTTCACAACATCTATAAGGAGCAATTCACAAAGCATAAAGTTTTTAAATCAGCTCAAACATAATGCAAAATCATCAAGATTTCAACTTGTAAGCACAAAATGGACATCCTATCACATTTCAATGCTCTCCACTTCCATTTCAAAGTTCAACACGAATTTTAACTTTGGACCAACATCACCTCTCACAAACAATTTCCAACCAAAAAATTTCAAATAAAAAACAAATCCAAAATATACATAGGATAATCAACCACCAAAAATAACCTATTTTGGTTATCAAAAGCTGGAATTAACACTTCAACCAAAAATACGACAAAATTATATTAAACTCGATTTTGATGTGAAATATACTTTCACTTGCATCACCAATACGTTCCAAGTCAAATTTTAATAAACAAGATCGATAAGAAATACATCTAAAATAAATTTATCATGGTTTGGTCCTTATGAAATTTATCCTAGCTACATTTTAGATAAATAACATAAATGAGAAATAGATAATAGAAAACAATTGGAACGGATTTTCCACTGACTAACTAAATTCCGTCACAGATTCATTGCTAACATTGATATGGTTTAAAATAATTAATCCATATCTAATGGATTATAATTGGTTATTCCCACATATTACATAAGGAATGCTTATACAAGATATTACGTATCTACAACAATTTATTTTAAAATTCATGCAATATTTTTACGTTGATAATAAAAAATGCAATATTTTCACTTCAGTAACAATTACATAAGAAATTAATGATATGCACAGAATATATGAATATTTTGGAATTTAATGTTGAATAGGTTATAAATAAAATATTTTTGAATTGTAATTAAAAAATATTTATACAATAAATAATTCATAGTACATGTAAATATACTATAAATTTATTGTACCATAAAAAATAGGAAGACTAGGGATGGCAATGGGATAGATCGGGGCGAGTATCTCAATACCCAAATCAGCCCCACCCTGCCTCGTGGTAGGCCGCGGGTTAAGAATCTGCGCCCCGCACCCCACCCCGTTTAGGTCTGGTCGCCCTTTTAAACTTTTTTTTAATGTTTTTTTAAAAAATTATCACATAAATAGCATACAAAAATTGAGATAAAACCTAAAACATTTTTTCTAAAACTCAATCAAGCAATAACCATTCTTCTTTGGAGAAAAATTATGGAAATCATATAACTTAAAGAGGAGAATTTTGCATGAATAACCATTCATATAAACACAATTAATAATACTATAATATGAACGGGACGGGACAGATGTTATAAATGATCCAACCCTGATCTGACATGGTCACGGGGTGGGTCAGATCTACCCCGTTCTCGGATTGGGGTGGGTAAGATCTGCCCCCAAATGGCACCGTCAGATCGAGCGGGGCTGGTCTCGATTCTCACTTTTGGATATATTAAGGACAAGTATATAAATTCAATTATTTTTCATTCTCAATTTATTATATTTAATTTTAATTATAATCATATTTTTAAAATTTATTCATCTTAAACCCGTCCTAAAGTGTTTGGGACAGACTAATTATTCCGTCCCTAAAATTTAGGGACCGGGTTTTTTGGAGTAAACTTTTCTGTCCCAAATCCGTATCAAATAACCTATTTGATACATATTAGGGACGGAATCACTTGTCCAAAATGAATGGTTTCTTGTAGTAATAAGTAACTACAACAAAAAAGCCTTATTGCAACGTTTGTCATATGTTGTAATAAGACAAAGAAAAAGTCGATATATATCTATACCAACATTTATTACAAATGTCGCTTAAACGTCGCATTTTTCCTGCTTTTTACGACATTTGTTACAAGTGCCGATACTTATCTATTACGATGTTTGTTGCGTCATTTTAAAATGTATCAAAATGTATTTTTTCCGACATTTGCAAATAATCGCAACAAGTCGTTTATTACGACGTTTGTAAATACAGTGAATAAATGGTTATTCCGACATTTATTACGTCATTTTTAAATATTCGCACATTCGTAAATTTTGAAACCAGGTTGGCCAGGCCGAGTCGGAGCTGAAGCCGAAGCCTTGAAAAGCCGAGCTGTTGAGACTAGACACCTTTGAATAATCAAAGCCAGAGCCTAGAGACCAGCCGAGTCGTCGAGTCTAGCTACCTTTGAATAATATTGAATAAAGTTTCTCTCTACTCAAAGAGATGAGAAATGAACCCGAGATCTCCTTTATTTATGTCGTGCAATGGGCCGTTGAGGTAACTGATCATTTGTTATTTATTTATCCTCCTATTATATTTATTATAATGAAAATTTGAATTTTGTACCTTTACTTATTTTTAATATATCTTTGTGTTTTGATTCTTTTAATTAATCAAATTAAAATTAATAATCTCATTAAATTTGTAATAATTAAATGTCTTTAATTTTTCTTTAAAAAATATATTTCAAAAACATAATGTCTGTATTTCTGGTTGTTTGAAAATGTCACAAGATCTAATGACATAGTATATCAATGTCGTTATATGAGTCACAAAAAGTAACAATTTATAACATGTAATGTAAATGTCACTAACTAACTTCAATTTGTCGGTAAAAACAAAAATTACTATAACAGTCGTTATGAAACGTCATATAAATACAAACACAATGACGTTTGTATGAAATGTCACACGGTTTAACGACTGTATATAAATGTTGTTATATGAGTCGTAAAAGTAACAAATTATAACAATATTTAATATAAATGTCGCTAACCAACATCAAAACGTCGGTATGAACAACAATTATTATAACTGTAACTATGAAACGTCGTATAAAATCCAAACATAGCGACGAGTGTTGTTTTTTCTTTTTCATTCTCAATTTACTATATTTAATTTCTAATTATAATTATATTTTTTAAAATTTATTCAATCTTAAACACCTCCTAAAGTGTTTGGTACAGACTATCATTTTGTCCCTAAAATTTAGGGACCAAGCAAAACTTTTTCGTCCCAAATCCTTCTCAAATAACCTATTTGATACCGATTAGAGACGGAATCACTTGTCAAAAATGAATGTTTTCTTATAATGATAAGTGTTCTTTTTCTTTCAAAAAACTCTTTCCATGACTTACATATTCTATTTGAAAAGTGTAAGCTCCAAAAACACATAGCTAACACCTTTCAGAAAATTACCCATAAGTAACGTCTTTAATTAACAAGGGTAAGATTAACAATGGTAGATGCTAACTTATCCAAGGCAAACTCGGGTTTCTACGTAGGATCGGAAGGGTGTATAAGGATTGTAAGTTCGTAGAATCGTAACTCGGATCGTATATCCTACTTAATTTAAAAAATATTAATTAATTCAGTACTTTCGTAATTCTTTTAGATGAAATATAAAATTTTCCAGAATCTTATGATATTTGCTAGTATTAAGTAAATATTCATCACATGAAAGAGCCATAGGAAAATGATATTATGTTTCGTGTCTCAGAATTTTAAAACTTAATTTCTACCCGAAAAAATAGAAAAAAAAACTACTCGGGCGATGGTATAGTAAAAGGTCAGAGACAAAATAATAGAGGCATAGAAGAAAATTGGTATCGATCGAGGAAAAGAAGAATAGGTCGACAATTGAAGATTGTAGATGCTTGAGAGGATTGAATAAGCCACGGAGTTGAACAGATAATTTTTTTTTTATTTAAAATGAATTTTTTTAAAACATTCGGGTCGGGTTTAGCTAAAATCCGACCCGGAAGAAGAAAATAGTTAAGTCGGAGTTGACTCGTAGGATCCTCATACGTTCCCGAGTTCGGTCCCACAAGTTTACTCCGATCCTACGTAGTATTTAACACGTAAGATCCCTTAAAACTCGTAGAATCGTACGATCCTATGAGTCAACTCGCGAGTTTGACGGCCATGAACTTATCTACAATTAAATGTTTTATTTTGTGCCTAGGCACAACAAACATTTAATTTTGGGTGAAGGAGAAAAATGTAAATTAAGTAAATAGAACTTCATAGTTTCTTTTTAATCAACAACTCATCATATGATATAAATTGACATTTCATCCAGCTCCTATGTGGTAATTTCGTTCTGAGGTCCCAAACTTTGGACAAGGAAAACAAGCTCTATGCTACACCAAAAATAATACATAAAACAATCATTTTAGTTTTTATTATCATTATTTATTTTTTTTTGGTAAAATGGAAGAGAAATGCCATAGATAAGGTGTGCTACACCACCAATAGTACTTTTTAGTTGTTTGAAATGATTAAACAAGTGGATACCGCTAATGAGGCATTGGTCTAATAGTCAATGTTGAGATCTAATGACGTAGAGGTCATGAGTTTGAATCTCTTTCCCGCTTCTTGAATTCCTTATTTCTTTGTAATAGATAAGTCCCTTCTCCCAATAAAAAAAAATAAAAAAAATAAAAAAAATAAAACAGTGGATACAAATGCATAGAGTATGCATGCAAAGTAAAGAAAAACGCAGACAAGAAAAAGTTCACTTTTTACTAAAATATCCTCGTACATCATCCACAAAAATATCTTAAAGTTATTAAAATGCATGTCTTTTCATAGTTAGCTCAAACATACAAGTTATAGTTTCGTTACTACTTAACATGTATCAATGGTCATGATCTCACTTCCTCTTCATGTAATATTTTACGAGTCCCGCATATATATAGAGTTGGTGTAGATATATTTACTATAAATGAGTATTTAAAAGTGAAGTAGGATCAAAATTAATAAAATTATCACACCCCAGTTACTTCTGTTTAGGATATACTTCGTTATTATTTTTCCACAACTCCATGCTCACATATTATCTAACACATATTAACTAACCATTAATATTTGCATTTACTAGACTATGAAATATGATTAGCTGAAAAGTATTATTGTAAGTTTGTATTTTATTTTTATTTTATTTTTAAAAAAAATGAAGGGGAAGAAGGAAAATGTACCATTGTGGAAGCATCAGACATAAAAGGAGGAAGCAAAGTACTCATGAAACAAGCTGGTGTGGTATCTTGTCCCATATCAAAAATCAAACAACCAGCCCTATCAAGCCCAGCAAAAACAACAGCACTTAGTTTTGTAATGGTAACATTTTTGCTGATGGGAAATTATTTATTTTGGAACTTAAAGTTTGTATTGTAGACATTAAGATTGCGTTGAAGTTGAAACCATGGCTGGTACAATGTTTGTCGCCATGGAAACTTGCCTTCAAATGTGTAAAGGAAGAAATGTTCAGGCGTCGAACACAAGCAAAGACAGTTGCGCTCACTCGAACGTGTTTTTTAAAGGTAACATAACTTATTAATCATGAAAAATTAAAACCCAATAAATTTATTTATACATGTATTACCACATAAGTTTTAAATTATGGAAACTACCTCTCTAGCTTACAATATCAAATATTTAACATGAAGATGAAACACTCAATTTTCAGCACTGTTGTAAGGATGTAGGAAACTCTCCTTCTAAACTATTGTTCCGAAGATGCAGGGACTTAATTTGACGAAGTTGCCCAACTGTACTAGGAACCGGTCCAGAAAATTGGTTATTTTTTATACTAAAAAAAGACAATTGTTTCAATTTCATCAAGCAATCCGGAAGATTTTCCGATAAAAGGTTATCAGAGAGATCTACTTAACCTAGAGAACCATTATTATTACAGAGGGAAACAATGGAATCTCGAAACTTGTTTTTGGAAAGATATAGACGCACAACGTTAGCAGGAAGCTTTGGTATTGGACCTTCAATACTGTTTGAGCTTAAATCAAAGGTAGAGCAACTATCATGGATATAATTAAAGACAAGTCTGGAATAACACCATGGATATAATTATTTGACATATTCAATTTCCAAAGTTCAGGAGATAGATCCCAGAACCAGCTAGGAATAGTATCATCAATTCCACATGCCGAAATATCAATCACCATAAAACCATAAATTTGAAGCCAGGAGGGGAAACGAGGTCCAAGTTTGCAATTTGCTAACATTATAGGATAAAGACTCAAAGGAGGAACCCAATGTGAGCTCAAATTCAAAACTAGTGAATTATGACTTAAATCCAAATATTCTAATTTAGAAAGATTCAGTAGGTTGACTTCGGTGATAACTCCAGTTTGATGTCCTTAAACTACTTACGTTCTAGATGGAGTTTGGAATTCTACCTTCCAAGTAGTTTTTAGAAAGACGTAGATATTCGAGAGATACTAGTTTTCCAAAATCCTCTGAAATTAGACCGAACAACCCCATTCTGCTTAAGTTAATACGTCTTAGGCTACTACATTTAAAAAGTCCATGGCCCCATTGAAGATCAAGCCCAATATTGAAGTTAACTGATAGATCTAGAAGAGAAATGGGCGTGGAAGAAGAATTAAATAAAGGAAAAGAAGAAGTATTGACACGAGGGAGTTGGCATGAACTTAACCTCAATTCAGTGAGGAAAGGATGTCTACTTATTGCTCGCGACCAATCGTTTGCTTGACTAAGATCAACAGAACTGAGATCAAGCGACCGCTTAGAAGAGAGACGAGGAAGCCAATCCAAGTTTCTAACACTAAGGAGTAGTTTTATCTTGGTAAGGTACTAACTTATAACTTACATTCAAGCCAATCAATACAATACACGTAGGAAAGAGAAGTAAACTTACATTAATTCTCTTCAATTCTCTTTCCTATGTGTACTGTACTCATTAGTTTAATGTAACTTATCAAACTTAATAACCTACCAAAATAAAATTTCTCAACACTAACTTAATAGTTATAACTAAGATCCAGATACTGCAAGTTAGAGAGGTTTCCAAGCTGATCAGGAATTACACCAACAAAACCAGAAAATCTCAAATTGAGATATTTTAGTTTGCTTAATGAACCGATGAATTCTGGGATGGTATTTCCAGAACTGTTAAAGCAACTCAATTGCAAAACAGTTAAATGCTGCAACTCAAGTAACGAAGATCCGATCTTACCTCTTAATTCGTCAAGATAAAGAACAAGTCCAATTACATGACTGGTTTGATTGCTGCACGAAATTCCTTCCCAATCACAGCAGTCATCTATTGTTTGCCACGACGAAAGGGAACCAGAATCATCCTTGAGGCCCTCTCTTAACATGAGAAGAGCATTTTTCTCCTTATCCAAACACCTAATTCCAGTGCTTTTTCCTGATGTTGATGCTATAAGAAAGATTAGAAATGAAACGCGAATAATTAGTGATCTATCACTAATGAAAATGAGCTTCTTAATGATTGTAGAAAAGCGCTTCATGTAGTGAACAACTTGGAAGAAATCCAACTTCTAGATGATTATTTATATAGATGAAATGTTCATGACCTGCATTTTGTTGTTTAATTTGGTCAATTGGGTTTTTCAGTCAAGTCTTTTCTAAAAATACAAATAATAATAATGTGAGAATATTCATAGAAGTAAATATTTTTAAAAAATAATGGAAAAAAAGTGTCGAACTACCATCTATGTTACCTGGACTCGAGTACGGAGATGTATTTGAGTGTTGGGTACTTAAATATCTACAAAAAAAGTGTTTGATCGATTTTGATCAGATCCGGTAAGTATTTCATACCCATATCCATGTCGTGTCGACACAGATATAGCAGGTATAAACAAAGAGTTCGAGTAACATAGACTGTATTGAACTCAAGGCTTCCACTTTGACAAATTGGAAGAGACACGCGAAACTGTCAAATTCTCTCACAGAGGAGGTAGATTAGAAGACCGGCAGGCCGGTTGCCCCATGAGGGGGAATATAAGTGACTCACAGAAGAGGGAGATTAGAAGACTCACGTAAGGGGAATATAAGTGTCTCACACAAGAGAGAACCCAAGAAAAGGAAATTAAAGCATGCTCCTTGTGTGAGGAGGGTATCGAACCAGTCCCACTGAACTATGGACCTTGTGATGTCATCCAGATGTTGACATTGGCAACCATCAAAACGTTCATTACTCATATTGAAATATTTGCATCAATATTCCACAACTATTTCTTTTTTATTTTCTTTTTTGGAACATCCCACAAATATTTCTGATTGATTAAATTTTTTTATTTGAAATTCAAACAAAATAAACATTATCTAATTTGTTTTTTTTGATATCCCAATGTGGTGCATGATGTCCTCAACAGTGATAAGATCAATTTAGATTCAGTTTACAACACGCAAAATAAAACTCTTACACGTGTGGAATTTATCCTCGTCCGTCAGACAGAAATTTCGACAGTCAAAATTGATTTAAAACGGGACACACGTTCTGAGACCACGACAAGTATTCTTGTGTGATCCGTATGTGCAAAAAATATGCTATTCCGCATAGTGTCTTGGGCTTTTCAAACCATTCAGCTATCACCTCAACAAAATGTATAGTAGTTTTGGAAACCATACTCACACCGTACCATTTCTTGGGATGACAATGACAGATATTCCTAATTTATGGTTCTTGAGAAAACAAAAAATCTCAGTCACCAAAGAAATTATACATAATAGATAAGTGGTCATAGTTTATTTGACCTCATTTGAGCAACTTCAAGTTATATTTATCATGTTTAGATCCCAAGCTGAATTAGTGGTATCGATACCAGACGCAGGTCAACCATAAAAAACCATATAATAGATTCCTTCTACATGAGGGAATCAAACGTTCCTAGTAATCGCAATTACACCTAAAATATTGTTGTTTTCCTATTTCTAAAAAGAAAAATAAACAGAAGTAGAATGGGGTAATTTTCTATGATAAGTTTTTCATCGACCACTTTAAAGTCGTTGAAGCGAGCCTCAATGAATTTCTTAACAGTTATTAGAAGTGACTTTCAGTCTTGATGCGTTTTTTTCTGAGTTTTTTTGGCAATTTCCCACTTTATACTAATGTCTTGTGTCCATTAAAAAATGTTCCCACTTCATCATCTTTTCCTTTTCTTCAAACAAATTTTCTTCTTGCCAATGAGATATTATTTTAATGCTAAGATTTGAGGAATTGTAATTATAAGATGAAAATTTGACTCTCATCTATTATTTTCTATATGTTCACATTTTGTTTTTAATATGTCACAAATTAATCTGTCCACTTTTTATGGTTTATTAATATTGAATTTTTTTTCTCCAATTTTACCCTTTACATTGAAAGTTGGAAAAAGAAAAAAGAATGTAGAATTAAATTGAGAGTAAAATTAAATAGGGTCATGTTTGACATTTTACCAAATCTTACTATAGATTTTGATGAAACCTTAATTCTCATGCAAAATATAGAATATACAGATAATTTGAAAAAGAAAGAGTAGTTATTAGAAGCAATAAATGTCGCGTATTTGCCGGAAGTCTGATTAGATCAATTTTAATGCCCTCTAAATTTCAACCAAATTAGTTGCCCAAATAATACTTGGCACTATATATTACCTATTTTGAGTCGATATTGATGTGTCTATCGTCGACAACAGTGACTAATTCCCTCGTCACGGAGCTATCCGAGGAAACAAATGTCTGACCATGAAACGCGCTCCACTCCCATGGGATTGAATCAAACTTCTAACCTCATTATTAAAGGACGAAGCGAGCTACTATCACGCCAAACCAAACCTCTGGGGTTAACACTCTATATTACCAATTATGCCAATAATCCGATCCATGGTTCTTTGTCCAATTTTTTTCTTCATGTATCATCAAAATTTGCTCGTAATGGGATTCCGCACGAAAACTGAAATCGAGCATGAATTAATAAATTGTTTTTAAAAATGTGTTTTGTTTTTTGTTTTTTATTTATAGATATGTTAACAATCAGTACTTTGTTTATAAAATATTGTAAAGTAAAGATAAAATGGGGCCTCAGATCCAAAAACAATTTATATTTTAAAAAAATAGTTCAAAAACCTATGTTTTTCAAAAGTTTATGTATCCTTCATATAGAAAAACAATTGATTTTATTTAGCAAAAAAAAACAATTGAAATTATGTTAGTCCATGTATCCTTTCCTTTTCCCAACAACCCTGAATAAGCAAGCAGACATATCATAGTAAAACATACTAGTGGAAATATTTAGAAAAACGATAAGGATAAAAATTGAAGTGGGAAACATGAGTGATCGAGAAGATTGAAATCTTGAAAGACATTAAAAAGAAAAGAAAGGTAGTGCTTGGTGGAGTAAGGAGTTTGACGCAAACATAGAGTAATTGGAGGTAAAAGTGTAAAATAGCGTGGCAGACTTTTATAAATATGAAGGGACAGAATTACTTACTCTTATTTTGAAAATTTTGTCCCTTTTTTTTCTTTGACATTTATTCCAAGCTCATGCTCCAAACAACATTTTAATCTTGAACATGGTCGCGGTTACAGTGAAGTACACAAAATATTTACTACATATTAGCGTTTTTTGGCAAGTGTTACATATTTTTAGATTTTTTTTTTATTTTTTATTACAATTATTTATTGGACCTCACCAGAGGAGGTCAATCTCACCAGAGGAGGAGTAGTAGAAGCCCGGCTGAGCGGGTGCCCCGTGAGGGGGAGTATAAGACCCACACAAAGGAACCCAAAGAAATGACAATTAAATCACCCCTTGTTTGAGGTGGGTATCGAACCCACAACCTTAAGGTTGTGGGCGAACCCTTGCCCCACTGGGTTAAGAAACCTTAGATGTTACATATTTTTAGATAGATGTTACATTCTATTTAATATGTGTTCTCTCCTGATTAACACATGTCTTGAAAATGTAACATTTATTTTACACAACAGTTGTTAAAACATTACAATACATGTTCACTCCAAAACAATCAGGACTTCCGAATTTTTTATCTGACGGCCAAAAAATGTTTAGCATGTATTGAATTTTTTGTGTTCTTAACCATAGCCAGATCGCTTGAAAGAGAGTTAGTAGGATTCATGACAGTGGCAGGCCTGCAGTAGGTCCTGGTGGGCAGGGACGAAGACAAGGGGCGGGGGGAGGCAGTCGTCCCCCGAGATTTTTAAAAACACTATTAGGTATAGTAAATTTTATATGTAGTTCGAAATATTTTATCAGTTTCTCCCCTCCCCCCCCAAGAATATTTTTCTCGTTTTTATATGTAGTTCGACAAACTGTTGCAGTTTCGCCCCCTCCCCCTAACACCAAAATCCTGGCTTCGTCCCTGCCCCACTAGCTTTTCTAAAAAAAAAATTTGTTTTTTATAGTTTTATCTTTGTTTTTGTAACATCCCGTCCCGTAAGCTTTTTTTAGTTACACATTTTGAGTCAGTTTTCGATTTGAAATTATATTTTGTGGTTCGTGAAATATAGGAATCACACCACTTATTTCTTAACAATTTTGGTTAAAATTTTAACAAATTTAAGTGTGTAAAGGAAAGTACATCTCTCCCCAATGTGGGGCTGTTCTCTCTCCCTAATGTGGGGTAATCGCCCATCGTGGCGTCAAAAAAAAATTGTAATAGCATGCCGAATTACATACACCACAATGTAATAGATGTACTTGATATGGATAAGGATCCGCACTTTTGGATTACTGGGACGAAAGTAGAACTTTTAATTTGGAGAGAAAAATTGTAATAGTATGCCGAATTATATACAAAAATTACAAAAAAAAATATTGGTAGCGAATTTGATTAAATATTTCGAATCACATATAAAATTTACTTTATCTAGTAAAAATTTTAAAAATTTCGGACGGCCCTGCCCATGTACCTGCTCCATGGATCCCGAACCTTATGCCAATTCTATAAAAGTTTCTAGTTTTCGGGGGAAACCTTATTTCAGAATTTTTTAGCTGGTTTTAGAAACTTTATATAATGTGGTCCTTTCTTTTCTTTCCTTTTTAGGCTTTTACTTAGTTTTATAAGATATTGAATTCTCCGTAATATTTTGAATTATAATTTTGAGTTAATTGTAAAATACTTCCATTAAGTCACTTTGCCCAAAAGACTATTAGTCAAAGGTTGAAATTTACATGACTTAGAGCATAGTGGGGGAAAAACCTCACACACATAAGGTCAACAGCGGACAGGGACTGTTGTTGTAGGGGGGATTGGCGAGTCTTAGAGAGGGTTGTCTATAAAGTATGAATATAAAACGGTGTGTAATTTTAAGTTATAATTAATTAAACGGTGTGTAATTTTACTTTATAATTAATTAAAGGTAGAATATAGTTGTTATTTATTATTCATACAATTTCAGCTTATTAAACCGGTTTTAAAATCTAAAATGAAATCATATAATTTTGAGGATATTATTTTCAGGCCCAAGATATAAAATAGGATGCGGTCGTGTTTTGTAATGGATCAGCCTGGCTCCTATGCGGAACAGCCTTTAATCCGCACTTGTGAAATATGGATTTGGTCGTTGATTCAAATGTTTTTTTAATCGACACCTGCGATTTAAATGATGGTTAAAAAGGCAGATAAGTAATTTAATAAATATTTTAAAAAAAAGGAATACCCAAATAGTCTCATCAGTAATTATGTCCTCGATGTATTTAAAAAGACAAAAGTGACGCATTTTCTTCTTCTTCTTCCTTAAAACCCTATTCTTCTTCCTCATCATTCTTCATCTTCCATATCAATTATTTCTCTATAGTTCTTCTTCAATGTCTACAACTTTGCACCAAAGCCAAAATCATCCCAAAGGCTTACTCATCCGAGAGATTACTTCTTCTTCATTCTGAAAAATTTCTGAATCAGAATTTTGGGCTTCATGAATATGTGTTTAAATTTAAATCAAGAACTATGATGCGATGGAAGAAAAATAACAAGTTTAGGTGTTCACTCCCCGAAGAATGAATATTTTGGATTTCAATTATGTTTATTGTGGTAATAGACTGTAGTTTTTTGGTTGTTTAATGGTTTTTGTTTTTTTGGTCATTTTATTAATTATGTAGTATTTTGAAAAATAGACAAGTTGGTAATTTTAAAGCAGGTGTTCACAATAAATAAATAAAAACAGCTGCACACACTCAAAGAACATGTGTTAACACTGATAAAACATGTTTACATTACAAAAAAAAACAAGAGATCAAAAAATTAAAACAAGTGTTCGTAAACTTAAAAAAGTACGTTGCTTATCATAACCAAAGGTGTTCATAACCAATACAGAATGTATTCATAATCATAGAACATATGTGCACACTCAAAAAAAGGTGTTCACACTCAAAGAACAGATGTTCATACTCAAATAATAGGTGTTCACACTCCAAAAACAGGTGTTCACACTAAAAAAGTAGGTGTTCACACTAAAACAATAGGTGTTCACAATCAAAGAACAAGTGTTCAATATCATAGAACATGTGAATTGAACAATTGAATTTGCCCAAAATAATACCTAGTCTAATGCTTAAGGTGTTCAACACCAACCATCAACATATTTAAGATATCTAATGCTCAAAATAAGAGATGAATGTTTTCTTCATTTAGATAGGAAGTGTCTTATGTCTCTTCTACTTGCTGCCTAATATTTTTTGCCCTTGCATGCGAGAGCATTTCAAGGAATCTTCTCCCCTCTATGTATATAGGTTAAAACCCGTACTGTTTCATGCACCGAAGAATATATGACTCTTCAAAAACAAAAGAAAAAAAAAATTAAGAAAGAAAAAAATATGCAAATATAGAATGTACATTATAAGTAATCTTCAGACAAATATAGAATTATTAGCCAAATTAGTCATCCAATAACTTTCGTCCTGCCACTTTCATCATTTTCAAGTTTTTTTTAACTTTTTTGGTCATTCAATTATTTTCTAACAGCCACTTTCATCATTTTTAACTTTTTTCAGCCGCTTTCATCCCCAAAGTTTTTTCGAACAGCCATTTTGGTAATCCAATTATTTTCTAGCAGCCACTTTCATCATTTTTAACTTTTTTCAGCCACTTTCATCCCCAAAATTTTTACGAGCAGAGCTGCCATTTTTATTCTTTTGTCAAATAATTGTCTAAAAGCAGTCAAAATTAATGAAACTGTAGATCCACAATATTACAGTTTGGAGTGAAATCACCATCTATCACCCTAAACTCAAATTTAAGATATTGAAATTCATTTACTGTTCGTAAAAAATGTCTGCTCGTAAAATTTTTTGGAATTTACTCTTTCGCAATATTTTGGGAAACTTTTATTAAATACATCCAAATTATCCTTAAGCACCAATTGTCAAATCTCAACAAAACATTCCCATGTCCCCCCTCAAAAAAGAAAAAAAATGGAAAAGGAGATGAAGCGAAATAAATTAAAAGAAATTAAAGTAAGGAATATATTAAGAAACTAATCATATTAGTTTTAGGAGGTGTATTGAATCCAAAATTTAAAAGATTCTACCTAATTTTTAAAAGTTTATGACTTCTACTGATTTTATGGATTGTTTTAACTCTGTGCATACTTTACGCAAATTTTTATGGATTATATTATATTGATTTTTCATAATTTATTTTGATTTATAAAGTCTATAGATTATTTGAATGAAACAAAAAAATAAAGAAGAGATTAATCAAATGGTGTATTATACTAGTCTAATGATGTTGAATTTCCAAAACACGCATATGTTTATCCTGTCTTTTTTCTTTTGGAATCAAATCAGTTTGTTAAACATTCAAAAAAAAAGTGGTGATATGTCTTTGAATTGTTGAAGATCACGAAATTGTTGCTCTTTTTTTTATTTCTTTGTTCAATGTTTATATACTGTGATTCTTTTATTTTGTTTGATTAAGGTATATTTTGTAATGAGTTTTTGTTTGAATTTCAGTTTCTTGAACTCCCCCATTAATTTTCTCTTTCAGGAAAATAAAATACATGTTTGAAAAAGTGAAATTTGCGGTAGCTAGTGAATAAATTGTTTGATATTTTTTATTTTATTTTTTGTTTCGAGTAGACTAAGAAGAAAATTGTGACTGCAATTTGAAGTTTTATTTTTGCTTTTAAAAAAGTTGGATCACTGCAAAATTTGTAATTTCAAATAAAATTATTAAAGTCGTTTTCAAATTAAATGAGAGAAACTCAAAATATTGATGGAAAAAAAAGAGATTTATCAACATAAATTATTGCCTATAGAATGGATCAAAATCTTACATTTAATGAATCTATGAGAATCCCTAGAGTTTTAAATACCAACATATAATTTATAATCTGAATTGAATATCTCTAGATTTTAATGAACTTTTTAAAATTTGAATTAAATACCTAAAAACTTTAATTTTTTTTTACAAATCACGTAGAATCTATATTGAATACAATCTTATTAATTTAAGTTTACTAAATATTGCAAACTTTCTTTTGGTCATAATTAAATATTGCAAACTAGTGGACAGAACTAGAAACCAAAGTCTGTATAATCTCAGAAAAAAAGCCATAAATTAATCCCATTCTTTCTGTTTTAGTAACCGGAGATCATTTTTTTTTCTATTACAATTATTTATTGGACCTCACCAGCGGAGGTCAACCTCACCAGAGGAGGAGTAGTAGAAGCCCGACGGAGCGGGTGCCCCGTGAGGGGAGTAGTAGAAACTCGTTGAGCGAGTGTCGTAGATGCCCGTTGAGCGGGTGCCCCGTGAGGGGAGTAGTAAAAGTCCCGTTGAGCGGGTGTCGTAGAATCCCGTTGAGCGGGTGCCCCATAGGGGGAGTAACCGGAGATCATTAATAGGCCGGTAGGAGACATCAACGAATACAATAAAATGATTAAATTAACCAATATAAATTGAAGAATTAATAGGCCTCACGATATGAATTACTAAACCAATAGAAAAGAGGGACAATATCTTCATTATATTTTTTTGAACAAAAGATTTCTTGATAATAATAATATCAGAGGTTAGAGAGGTTACATGTGATAATAATAATATTTGAGTTCAAGTTTTAATTCTCATTGCATATTTTGACAAGTTATCAGCAGAAGTATTACATGATATGTAGACAAAAGATAAATTATTATAGTATTCCCCATCAAATTTTTAATTTTG
Organism: Vinca minor; assembly: GCA_026122235.1. NCBI lineage: Eukaryota > Viridiplantae > Streptophyta > Magnoliopsida > Gentianales > Apocynaceae > Vinca > Vinca minor. The sequence goes on along the minus strand of JAOCZM010000241.1, from coordinate 7,080,845 downwards.
CTAACAACGTGTGTCCTATCGTGAAAAATTCATCTTCTAATTGATAGACCCGATTAACCAGAACTTGACAATCACTTTCTATGAAACACGACTGGTATCCTCGAGCCACTGTGAACGTGGGTCTTTCCAGGAAGCGTTTTTGCTTCCACGTATTCAAGGTTGCGCGTGCTAGGAAAAAATTCTAGCGAATCCTTCCAGAAAACATCGTTCATGGTTGCGCACGATTACACCAAGACCACCAGAACTATTATTCCACATATCATCCATATTAATCTTAAGAAACTCATTATCAGGGGCTTCCATCTAAGGAGAGACAATTGTCATGAAACGCTGACCAGCTCTCCTACATTTAGATCAACAACCATTTTACCTTTGCCTTTGAGCATGTATTTAATTTGGTCGAAATTTGGCAAAGGCTGACATGCATTCCTTGTTCCTAAGGATGATGCAAAAATACTATTGAATTCGCGATACCAATTAGAGCAAAATTTGTAACCTTTTCCGCCAATTTTCACTTCCTTTAAAAAATAGTTTGATTCCTATTACACTAAATATTCCATGCAATATAAACAAAAATGGTGGAAATCTCATTGTCACATGTTAGGATAGGAAATACATAAATCTTCATTATAGACTGAATATAAAAGCTAGTTAGAAGTATTAACATGCTCCTAAAATTTCGGATCTCATGAAGCCCTAAGCACCGCCGCTTATGGCCACTTCTCCTCCATCATCCGGTGGGGGCGGAGCATGGGATCGGAAGTCTTTCGCGGACATTTTTTTGCAGTCACAAGGCACTCACACAACAACATCTCCACTGCCGATCATGACCCTTGATTCCTTCAAGGGAGAATCGTGTTTGACAATTGAGGAGGATGAGCATCCGGCCTTAGAAGCACCCTGGCAACTAACTTGCGTCGGGAAATTCCAACAGCGCTGCTGTTACAAAAGAAAGCTTTTTGGGAGAAATTTTCTGTGTATTTTTCTTAATGAAATGAATCGGAATACATCAGCTATTTATAGCCATCTAAAAGTCTAAGTACAACTATACAAATACAAGTAATTAAGTTATTTTATATTGCTAACTTGCTCCTCTAATTGGAGATATTTTGTACTATCTTGAACCTCTTATGCCCACGTGCAGCTAGGCGGGAAAGGCAGTTATCCTACCTTTTCCTACGCGGTTTTGGTGCTCCAATCACCTGCTTCTTTCTTCTAGAAGTTTCATGTGCCAGCTCAATGTTTCTTGTTATGTTGATGGTACACTTGGATGTGATAAATGGTGAGTGTGATAGCTGATCTTTGTCTCTATTTTGTTTGTTGTGTTGTGATGCTTTGCTGGCATTCTCATGTCTTTGTACTGCTATATTACCTTGGTATTCTGCTTGCTTGTTGTTGTGTTCCTTTGAGCTTTCCTGGTATGCTTCAACAATTGAGCCATTTGGATTTAACTTTGATATCCCCCCACAATCTGGACCAGAGTAAATGTTATGTGTCCTTAGGGAAAAAAGTAAAGGATAGAATAAAGAAGGATCTAAAGCCTTAGTAAAAATATCTGCTAATTGTAACCTACTGGAAATAGGCATAGGTTTAAGCAAGCCACTTTGATATTTTTCTCTGACATAGTGACAATCCATCTCTATGTGTTTAGTTCTTTCATGGAAAACAGGATTTTCCACAATATAGATTGCACTAGTGTTATCACAATAGAGAGGTACTGGTGTATGAACTGGAATCTGGAAAGATTGTAACAAGAAAACCATCCATTGAATCTCACAAGCAGTGAGAGCTAAAGCTCTATACTCAGCTTCAGCTGAGCTGCGAGATAGAGTTGGTTGTTTCTTGGACTTCCAACTGACTAAAGAATGTCCAAGAAATACACAAAAACCAGTAATGGATCTTCTGGTATCTGTGCAACCTCCCCAATCAGAATCAGAGAAAGCTTTAAGAGTTAAAGTGGACTGAGCATCATAAAATAGACCTTGGCCTGGAGCATTCTTAATGTATCTAAGTAGCCTGTGTGCTGCTTGAAGATGCAGTTCAGTTGGGACATCCAGAAACTGAGATAATTGTTGAACTGCAAACTGAATATCAGGTCTTGTTATAGACAAGTAAAGTAACTTTCCAATTAACCTTCTATAAGCAGTGTTATCAGAAAGAAGATTGGAATCTCCTAGGCTTAGTTTACTTCTAGAATCCATAGGTGTTGTAGCTGGTTTACAGCTTTCAAAACCTTCTTCAATGAGTAAATCCAAGGCATACTTCCTCTGGGACAGATTGATGCCTTTGGAAGTTCTAGAAACCTCTAAACCAAGAAAATATTTAAGGTTTCCCAAATCCTTAATTTTGAAGGTATTGTCTAGGAATACTTTGATTTCATTCAATGAAACCATATCATCTCCAGCTAAAAGAATGTCATCAACATAAACAGGAAGAGCAAGAAAACCTCTGGAAGTTTTCTTAGTAAAAAGACTATAATCACACTTGGATTGCATAAAGCCCTGACTTATAAGTGCTACAGTTAACCTAAGGTTCCATTGTCTGCTTGCTTGCTTAAGCCCATATATTGATTTTTGAAGTTTGCAGACCATTTTAACTCCTGTAGATTGATTAGCAACTTCATAACCAGGTGGTAATTCCATGTATACTTCTTCATTTAAATCCCCATGAAGAAAAGCATTGTTAATGTCAAGCTGTTGGATGTGCCAATTTTTTATAGATGCTATAGCAAGAAGTAGTCTGATGGTAGTGATTTTAGCAACAGGTGAAAAAGTGTCTAAATAATCAATTCCTGGTTGCTGTGTGTAACCCTTTGCAACCAGCCTAGCTTTGAATCTTTCAATGCTGCCATCACTAAAAAATTTCACCTTGTAGATCCACTTGCATCCAATTGCTCTTTTTCCTGAAGGTAAAGGTACAATAGTCCAAGTTTTAGTAATCTCTAATGCACAAATTTCAGCCTTCATTGCTTTCTGCCATTCCTGAAATTTACAAGCTTAATAGAAAGATTTAGGCTCATGTGTTACAGTTAAATTCATAATGTACTTTAAGTTTGATTCAGAGAGCTGTGAGAAAGAAACAACATGAGATATGTGATGTGGAGAACTATGAGGAATAGGTTTGTATATAAAATCTTGAAGATATGAAGGAGTAGACTTGATCCTGCTAGATCTTCTAGGTGAATGTGATATAGCAGGAGAAATAGAGACATTAGGACCATTTCCAGTTTCATTGTTTATGCTACTGTCAATAGAATCATCATCATGAGAATCAACAGACAAAGGATGTATGCCAGTTGCTTTTTGAATGGTGTCATGAATAGGATTAGGAAGAACAGAAATGTTTTTGGAAGGTTCAGAATAAGGAAATAAGGTTTCATGGAATTGAACATTCCTAGAAGTAAAAATTCTTCTAGAATGAATGTCTAGAAGTAAATGACCTTTGCTGGAGACAAGTAAACCTAGATACACACACTTCAAACTCCTGTTGTCAAATTTAGTTCTTCCTTGCTCAATGGTACAAGCAAAAGCCAAGCATCCAAAGACTTTAAAACTCTCATAATCAGGAGGTTTATGATATAACATTTCATGAGGTGTTTTATCCTTTAAAATAGGAGTAGGAGTAGCATTAATCAATCTTACTGCATGTAAAACAAAATAGTTCCAGTAAGATAGAGGTAATGAAGATTGAATTTTGAGACTTCTGGCTATATTTAAAATGTGTTGGTGTTTCCTTTCTACAAGGCCATTTTGTTCAGGAGTTTCAACACAAGTAGTTTGGTGTATGATGCCTTTAGAAGAGAAGAAGTCAGTCATGAAGAACTCTGTACCATTATCAGTTCTAATAATTTTTATGGAAGTATGAAACTGATTTTGGACATACTGATAAAAGGATTGAATTATAGCCCTTGTTTCTGACTTTTGTTTCATCAGGAATATCCAGCAATGTCTAGTATACTCATCTATAATTGTGAGAAAGTAAAGATGTCCATAGACAGTAGCAACTTTCAGTGGTCCCCAAATATCCATATGTACATTCTGAAAGGCTGTAGTAGCAGAATTATTTCTTTCTACAAAAGATGTTTTCCTTTGCTTAGCTAAAGGACAAACAGGACAATAGCAATTTTCAGGAAGAACAACATTAGAGGACAATTTCTTAACAATTTTTAGTCTAGGAATAGAACAATGACCAAGTCTATAGTGCCATAAAAGAGTTTTACAACACTTTTTAGAAGTAGAAACAGCAAAAACTTGCAAAGCAATAGAGTTTGATCCTATCAGTGAGCCTTTGTCAAGATAGTAAAGCCCACTGATTAGTTTAGCTATACCAATCCTCTTCAAACTCTGCAAAGCCTGAAGAATGCATCCATCAAGAACAAAAAAGGCAAGAACTCTTGATTTAGCAACCATTTGGCTAACAGAAATAAGGTTGAAACCAAAATTTGGAACAAATAATACATCATGTAGAATCAAAGAAGAAGAGAGATGTACTGTCCCTTTATGTGTGACAAGAACTTTGTGACCATTAGGAAGATTGACATAAGAAGATTTAACAGGAATATAAGAGGAAAAATGATTTAAAGTGCAGGAAATGTGATCTGTAGCTCCTGAGTCAACTATCCATACACTAGAATTTAATTGAGTACATGTACCTGGATCATCTTTAGGCTTGTCAAAATTTGCAGATAAAGCATAAGCAGTGTTTCCTTCATTTGCTTCTTGATTGTTGGTACTGGTATTTTCTTGATTTTGAGTCAACTGCTGTGTTTGTAAAAGCTTGACCAACTCTTGATACTGTTCCTTGGTAAACACAGAATTGCTAGCATTAGTCACGGCATTCACACTACTATTAATGTTGTTACCTGTATAGTTTCCAGATCCTTGCACAACTTTGCCTTTTCCGAATTATAATTCATTTGTGATCCTCCAAGTCCTTTGAAATTTGGTGGAAAGCCATATTTCTTATAGCACCTGTCAATGGTGTGGCCATTCTTTCCACAATATGAACAAAGGAAACTCTTCTGACCTCCTGATCCTCCTTTGCTTTGGAAATTGAAGTTTCTTTTGTAATTAGAATTAGCTGAGCTATATAATGCAATGCTGCCAGAACCTTCATTTCCAATATTCTTATTACCAGAATCAGAATTGACACTAGGATGCTCACTAGTGTAATTAACTTGTCTTTCAGCTTGCATAACCATAGAGAAGACCTTATTAATAGAAGGTAAAGGACTTGTAAGGAGGATCTGAGATTTAACAGAACCATAAGAATCATTTAATCCTTTTAGGAATCTAATGACATAATCAGATTCCATGTATTTCTGAATTTCATGAAGAGCACCACATGAACATTCTGGAATAGGTCTTAGAATGCTTAATTCATCCCATACAATTCTCAATCGAGTAAAATATTCACTTACACCAAGATTACCTTGTTTGATTGCTTGTAATTCTTCCAGCAAATCTGAAAGTCTGAATTGGTCTCCATTTGAGAACCTATCATTCAGATTCTTCCATACTTCTGCAGCAGTATTAATCCATAGCACACTTTGTGCTATAGATGTAGAAACAGAATTAATGATCCAACTCATTGTCATGTTGTTGCATTGCTCCCAAGCAGATGATGTTCTACTGCCAGATTCAGGCTTAGCAATGCTTCCATCCACAAAGCCAAGTTTGTTCTTTGATATTAAGGCAATTTTCATTGATCTGCACCAGGAATTATAATTGTTTCCTGTTAATAGCTTGGGAACCAAGACAGCTGAGGGATTTTCACTTGGATGAAGATATAGAGAATTTCCAATGGCGTTTTCATTAGAATTGTTTGCCATATCTATATTAGTATGATCAGAAAACAAAGAGAGAGAGAGAGAGAGAGAGAGAGAGAGAGAAAATCTCTAAAGAAACAAGATAAACTGATCAGAAAAACAAAGTAGAATTCAGAGAAAATGAGCTTCAAGCTCTGATACCATGTTACAAAAGAAAGCTTTTTGGGAGAAATTTTCTGTGTATTTTTCTTAATGAAATGAATCGGAATACATCAGCTATTTATAGCCATCTAAAAGTCTAAGTACAACTATACAAATACAAGTAATTAAGTTATTTTATATTGCTAACTTGCTCCTCTAATTGGAGATATTTTGTACTATCTTGAACCTCTTATGCCCACGTGCAGCTAGGCGGGAAAGGCGGTTATCCTACCTTTTCCCTACGCGGTTTTGGTGCTCCAATCACCCCGCTTCTTTCTTCTAGAAGTTTCATGTGCTAGCTCAATGTTTCTTGTTATGTTCTTTGGTACACTTGGATGTGATAAATGGTGAGTGTGATAGGCTGATCTTTGTCTCTATTTTGTTTGTTGTGTTGTGATGCTTTCTCTGGCATTCTCATGTCTTTGTACTGCTATATTACCTTGGTATTCTGCTTGCTTGTTGTTGTGTTCCTTTGAGCTTTCCTGGTATGCTTCAACAATTGAGCCATTTGGATTTAACTTTGATAGCTGCCCCCGCTGGAATTGTTCAAGAAGGATCTTGGACGGGTTGGCTTTACGGGCGGTTTTTGGGTAGGATGGTTAAACAACAACCATATTATCGTTCGCTTCACTCAAGATGAGGATTACTGTCGTTTTTTGAGACGGGGTCAATCGAGATTTTGCTATCTCTGGATGCGAGTTTTCAAGTGGACGTTTGATTTTAGCGTTCATTAGGTACCATCGATAGTCTTAGCGTGGATTAGCTAAACTCTTTTCACTCGCGACTGTGAGCCTCACACAACCTAGTGTGGCTAGAGTTTGCGTGAAACTTGATTTGTTGAGAATTGCCAAGCCGAATTTTGATTCGGCATGCGAAGACGGGCCAAGGGTTCTGGCAGACGATTACATACGATGATATCCCAGAGTATTGCAGGGGATGTATGACTTTGGGGCATTCCAAGGGTCAGATGCCTAGGATGGATAATTATATTCTTAGACCTGCTCGGCGGCAGGTGGGAAAAAATGGTGATAATGAGAAAAGGTGGCTGAAAAAGGGGAAACGAGTTTCAGTGTTTGAACGGGTTCGGCCGACTTAGGGCCGTGTGGATGAGGGCTCCGGTTCAGACACTCAAGATTTGGGGGCGGGTGTTCCGCCGGTAATTGTTGAACAAGGCACGGGGACTGTGCCGGGAGGAGAAAGGATTGAGACCCGCGGTGAAGACAAGTTCTTGAAGTACTAGAAGCAAGAGATTGAAGAAGAATCAGTTGGTATGTAATTTTATATTCACTTGACAATTTTGTTTTAGTTGAATTAATAACTGTGAATTTTTTGTATTAATTTTTTATTTCTTATAGGATACTTTTGCACAGTAATTTATTTGAATTTCAAAAATTTATGTTTCATTGATTTGTTGTGTTTAACTTATGAAAATAATATACATATTTTTTTTTTTATATTTTTTACCAGCTAAGTATATAAATAAAGTTTTATTTTATTTTTACTTTGTAATCTATATATTTTGTATCTCACAAAAATCGAACAACCAAACCGATGCAAACCGAATGCGTCGATTTGAAATTTTGAATGGTTTGGATTGTTTCAAAATTTTCAAACCAAATATTTCGATTTGGTTTAAAAAATGTGTAAAACCAAACCAAACTGAACCATTAACACTCCTAATTTTTTTCCCTAAAGTTTATCATTTTTAATTTAAAATGTGTAGATATAAAAATCTATAATTAAAATTAGAATGTTGCAGACTGTATTGGAGGAAGTGCAACACAAGATTCTAATCGTTAACAAATATGTAAATAGCCGAGAGGTTAATTATTATGTGATTGTGATAAATGGCATTTTACATTCATTAAAACGAAAGTTCACGATAGTTAGTGAAAATATTACCACTTGATGTTAGAGTTTTATTAGAACTTGAGTTATCTACTGACGAGTAATCCAACCCGCAACTGGGAACGGCTAGCTGTTTCCAAGCCGATTATTCATACTTCATAGTTTTTTTTAGTCTTGAGACTGGTAAATATTAAGGGAGGGGTATTACTATGATATATATCATTTTTAATTATTCAAGGAGTTGGTTTTCGGATGCCGATTTATGAATCTGTCTATAGAGCAACTGTGAGAGTTTGGCTCTAGAGGCCTCCCCGCAGTGGCGGAGCCAGGAATTTTTCTTTTGGGGGCACAATTAATATTGACAAAATAAATTCATAAAAGCATATAAATATTGGCGGAGCCAAAAAAATTTTTTTGATGAAATCTTATAGACTAGAGTTATTCACATTTTGTTCACCATTTTCACTCTACTGATCAGTGCTTCATGAACCTCCAAGTCCTCTGGCTTCATATTGTGGACTTTTTATTGTGAACTTTTTATAGTTTACAAGAGAGCCCATTGTGAATTTTTTATTAGTAATTTTATTTTTTTAATCTCTTACACACTTAAGTTTGTTACCAAATCAAGAGCAAAATTGTTAAAATATAAGTGGTGTCATTCCTATAATTCACAAACTAAATAGTTTAATTTTAAATCGTAAACTGATTCAAAATGGGTACAGTAAACAATATTCACGAGACGAAGTGTTACATAAACAAAACTAAAACTAAAAAAATAAAAAAATAATTTAATTTTAAATCGTAAAGTGATTCAAAATGGATACAGTAAACAATATTCACGAGACGAGGTGTTACATAAACAAAACTAAAACTAAAAAAATAAATAAATAATTTAATTTTAAATTGTAAAGTGATTCAAAATGGGTACAATAAATAATGTTCACGAGACGAGGTGTTACAAAAACAAAACTAAAACTTAAAAAAAAATAAAAAAAATTCACTAAGCCCCACTGTGGCTCCGCCACTGCTCCCCCGTCATGACCGGTCGGACTAGGGCTAGTAGCTAAAGTCTATTTAAGGGTTTCTTATGAATTAAGGAGTCAAGTGCCTATTTAGAAGATATTAAATACAGGGAGAATCAGAGAATAAGAGATAAGGGAAATGAATCAGATCTTGGACGATCTACGAGTTCTGGATCCTTATAGGGTTTACTTGGAGGTCAAAGTTTGATTTCAATAAATACTTAGGTATTTCGCTTTGTTTGTCATGTAGTTTAATTATCAAAAAAAATAAAAAAAAATAAAAAAAAATAAAAAAAAATAAAAAAATAAAACAAAAAAATGTAGTTTAATTATCCGTGATTCGATTACGGTTGCAGAATCGGTGAATGTTTGGAAAATTAACTCCATCTTCTTGTAATTTTGGTTCATAGGTGTTTTATAACTTTGGTTCATAAGAGTTTCGCTTTTTAGGGTTCTGGGTTTCAAATTTTAGGGCTTTACGACCGAATCTGCCACTGATTCAGCCTGTCAAACATCGGTCGCTACAAAGAGGCGACCGACCGTCCTTAGCTAGTGATATTTCCGTCGCACTCAACTATTATAATCGACTACGTCATCGGTAGCAAATAGTAGCGACCGAAAATTCTCTGTCGCATATGTTGGTCGCTGTCAGACAGTTCTTGTTGTTTCTGCAGTGCCTCCAATTGTACAGAGTAGAACTTTATGTTGCTCTTATTGTATTTGGTTTTATTGATTTAATAAACAAACAGGGTCTGACTTTTTGAAATAAGGGTCTGACTAAACCATCAAACATTAAATGTCTACAATAAATATACGCAACAATAAGGTGCAGTGTCTTTATTATTTTCATAAACATTGTACATCGTCTAAATTTAAAGCACACATGCATTTAATATTAAAATCACACACATTTTATTCATCCTAAACAAAAGGCGACACCCACGCCCACAGGGCCCCACCTCCCAATCCGACAGGAATTGTGGAGGATATAAATCAAGGTGACACAGCGGCTCGACTGGTGGGAGGCCTTGTCTTAGAACACCGCAAGAAGCCACCCTCACATTGGAGGGTTTAAACTTCCACACTGCGGCTTCCAAGATTCGAACATGCGCCCTCCTACACAATCTGCCACCCCCGAACCAACTGGGCTACTCTTGTGGATACACATTATATATATATATATATATATATATATATATATTGCCATCGCCAGAGACTAACCACACAAATTAAAAGATCCATCATGTAATATTAAAAGTCACACACATTTATTCATACATATATAGAGGATCAAGAGTGATGAGCTTCAATCTCTTCAACAAGGTGAAGTAGAAGGTTGAGCAATGTTCCTGGATGTGGGTCGTCTTCCTTGAGCTTCTCATAGTCAAGAGTCCATGTTACCAAACTGTCTGGACCAATTGTGTCTACATGATAAGTTAAGTCCATAGACTTGTATGTTTCCATAAGATCTCCTTCAATCACCTTGAATGTAAGTGATTGTTTTTCCTCATTGATATCTGTAATTATATCTTTTGCCACACACTCTTTGCCATCTGGAGGTAAAAAACAAGGAAACAATGTTCAACCATGCAGAAAAAAGGCAAAAAAATCCCTATCTTAATTCTTTGTCTCGTTCTCTATCACACGAATGTGTGGAAATCGTTTGTCCTCATACATGTACATACCCCTCAAAATTCGTCATTTAGACATTTCTTCCAATTATATATATATATATATATATATATATATATATATATATATATATATATATATATTTTAAAACTAGATCATTTATAAGTATGGTCTAGTTTATTACAATTATTTATTATTAGACTCTCGAGGAGTCGACCCTCACGGGAGGAGGAGTAGTAGAAGCCCGGCTGAGCGGGTGCCCCGTGAGGGGAGTAGTAGTACAAGTCCCGTTGAGCGGGTGTCGTAGAAGAGCCCGTTGAGCGGGTGCCCCGTGAGGGGAGTATAAGATCCACACAAGGGAGCCCAAAGAAATGACAATTAAATCATTCCCTTGTGTGAGATATAGGGATTGAACTTGGGACCTAAGCCCCAAGTGTGATGGCCTTACCCACTTGGCCATCCAATCCTTATATTCCAATTATATATATAGTGAATTGTAAGTATTGGGTGCAGAAATAAAAACATACACGAGGATAGAAGATTTTTTCCTCACGAATAAATGTTTGTCACGTGTTCACATTTCCCTAACAAATTTTATAATTTCATGAGCTCTCTGTTTAAAGATATCATGGAAAACATCTCCACCAGCCTTGATCTCTGTTTGGCCGATCATTTTTCCCTTGAGACCCATTTCAATAAGAATTTATGTATGAGATAAAGTTGGTGAAAATCTACTCCAACTTTTGGCCTTAATATAGGATTGACGAACACTGTATAGGAAATTAATATATTAAAAAAAAAAAGAGATAAGGAAATCGTTACTTGTAAATTGCTTGATAGTGACTATAATATCAGGTTATGAGCTTATCTTACTATCTCCATTTCATAATATAAATTTTTTAGAAAATGTAACAAAAATTAAGTAGAATTAGTGGTATATTGTGTTTGATTAATTCTAATATAAATAATTATCTAATATAACATGTAATTTGGATTCATTGACACCAAGAGAGAGAGTTTAAACTGAACTGTATAGATATGTCATTCGAGTTTAATTTATTGACAAGGCCAAAATTGAAATTTGAGCCAAAGTTTAGTTGAAAAGTACTATTAAACCCTCTAGAACCTCTCCTTAAAATTACTTTCCGAGTTTCTTCATCTATTTGAGAAAGTATCCCCCTGCATCGGGTTAATAAATCTAATTCGTGTTAGGTAAGTAAAAAGATTCAGGCAAATTTTAATTAGATCCATATTGATCCATATCGCAACTGATTGATAAGGTTATCTAATTCGTGTTAGGTGCGTAAAAAGACACCATTATTCTTGTCCTAGTTAGCATATTCAAGGGATCACTTTGGCATGGATCGGTCTTTGTGGGACTGGCCCCATGTCCTTCTCAAATGAGTTGGGGTGGAGCCTACCTGCAAAGTATGTCCCACTTCAATTCATGTGAGAGGGATCTGGGGCCAATCCCACAAGGCCGGTCCAATTAATTGGTTATTTGATATTGTTTGGTTATTTCCGAACCAATTCTTGTAGATTTACACGTGGTGCATTTTTTTTTAATGGAAAATGATCTTTGGCTAAGCTCAAATAGCTAAAAATTGGCTAAGTTGGTAAAATTTGGGTAAAGCGAACAAAAATACCCCTGAAGTCCTTTTGAAAACAAAAAAAAATAGCCCCAAAAGTAAAAAAAAAAAATAAAAAAGCCTAAAAAACCTTCACATCTTTTGAGAATTTATTAGGCACACCTAGCAGTAGAATGATGGGACAAAATTTGGACTGCGACTACGGTTTAGAACACTAAATATTCTGCATCGTGTGGAACAAATGGTGGTCGTCGGATAAAAAATCTAACGAATGAGATTATTTTGGTGAGATAATTAAAAAAAATATTTAACTCCCACAATCCCAAATTATCTCAGTCGTCTGATTCTTGATCCGACGGTCACAATTTGTTTCACACGGTGAAGAACATACCGAGTTGCAAAAACTAAAGAAAGAAACACATTCAAGAGAAGTAATTGTGGCCATTGATGAAGAACTCGTCAACGGTCCAAATTATTCTCTAGGGTTAATTTGGATCGCTGACGTGGCCAAAAATATTTTTCACTTAACAACCCTAAAGTCAACATATTATACATATTTATATACCCTAAGTCCCTATAAAAATATTATTTGCAACCATAAGTACATAAATTATATTACTTTTAGGTTCCTAATGTTATAAAACATTAAAAATTAAACTCGCACAATATATTTCCATTTCATAGATTGACCCACAAGTTTCTAATTAAATCTTTTAAATTCACAATTTGACCCAAAATTATGAAATTAACTTTGTGAAATTATAATTAGACCCCTAACCAAGGTTGTTAAACTCGCGTTTTTACGTAGACTCGGTGGAGGGGTGAAAAATCGTAAACTCGTGAATCGTAAAAAAATCGTAAAATCGTACCGAAAAATTAAAATATATATTTTATATATAAATAACAATAATTAACATGTAAATCATACCATATGGTCTAATAATATGCGAAAATTCATAAAACATACTTTCACAAGTTTTTTCAAAAGACAATAACGTAACAAAGTTCACAATAAAAAAACTTACAAGTCTTTCAAAATATAAAACGCGACAAAATCTAATTTTAACTTATCCGCTACGAGAACAAAAACGAAAAATAACAAATCGACTACGAGCATAAGGATACAAAAAATATTTGCGGAATGAACGAGCAATGATTAACCGATATCAAAATGCATCAAGGATTTTCATCGATCTGTTCTCCCCAACCGCTACTACTCATGTACTTGTCAACAATACCAAATTCTTCATTTTGAGCAAGCCCTGAGTGCATAGTTTTCTTTTGAAATAAGCCCCCTTTTTAAGTCGCCCTGTAATAAATAACCTCCCACGGCCACAAGCAAGCGGAACCAAAGTAAATTTCAAGAGGCCAACCATTTTCATTCTCACCCAGATTGCTCCAGGCCACAGTTTTTAAGAACCAAGCATAATACTTTGGAAGATATGTTCATCAAATTGGCAGCACGAAGCATTACACACATGATTTTGTATATCAAAAGCAGTTAAGTATCCAAGGAGAATAATTAGAAAAGAAAAAGAAATGATTTTATAAGTAAATTGGTAGAATCGGTAGAAACGGTAGAAACGTACGTTTTTTACGTTTTTACGATCCGAGTCAACGTTTCTACTCTGTTTCTACCAGATTGCGATTCTACTCACGATTCAACACGTTTTGCCTCCGTAGAATCGTAAAAACGTACGTTTTTACGTGTTGACTCGCGTTTTTAACAACCATGCCCCTAACTAATAACATATTCATAGTAATAATAGCAGATTCATAGTAATAATAAGTGATTGTCATATAATGGAATATATATAACCTTTGAAGTTTACTTTCACAATTATATAATACTAATAAGTGATTGACGTATATAAAAGTATAACGAATTTTGCATGTGTACAGTTAGAGTTTCATATTACTAACAAAAAATAGATTACGTACAACGCTTCATATTACTAATGGTCCATGGTTGAAACTACATATATCTATATATTCTCATTACATATATCTATATATTCTCATTAAAATCTTCAGAATGAGGCTTCAAGTTCAACCATGGTCCATCTCTTGTGAGGAAGCTTGATGACGTCGCGATAGAAGCCCAATTGAAAATAAATCGATTCATCCCACTAAATCCCAAGAAAATTGAATTTTAAATGGGTAAGGAGCATCATCTTATAGTACTGACCACGAAATGCAACTTTTTTAACCATAAACGCTCACGGATTCAGTCTAAGTAGATAAGGAAAGCTAGAGTGAGAATTTTTTACTCATTTTGGAACCAGTTTACTAGTCCATGGAACTAGGACTTTGAAAAAAATTAAATTCAAATGGGGTGGTAGTGTTTTCCATAATTGTGGGCATAATTCTTGGTAAAAGATAGTAAGATCAGGATGGATTTTCCCTTTGGATTTTTAAGTTTAACCAATTTTAATACTAGATAGAAGTTAAATAGGCTAACCATTTTGATTGAAAGAAAAAAAATAAATAAATGCAGCTTCATCTTTGAAGAAATCACCATGTTCTCCGATCATCTTTTCCGTTGCCACCTCCAAATGGGTTTCAATTTCAATCCAAATTTCATTAAAAAAAATCATACTAAATAATAATTTGAAATTATTGAAATCCACCACCACACCAAACAAGAATGGTCTCCTATGAATTCTTTGTCTCCAATTTCTCAAATAGATTGAGTGTTCAAGCTTCCATTCGAAAACAGAAAGCAACAAATTTGTGGTGGTGATTGTTGGCGGTGGAGGGGATTGGTGGTGGTGGTGGTGGGGTGGGTGTAGGGTGTCAGGTAGGCTAGAGGGATAGGGGTATATTATACATTTAAAAATATATATTCATATATAGGCAGAAAAGTATATTAGACATTTTATCTTTCCAATTTGAGTTTTTAGCCAATCAATCGGCTAAGTCTTAGCCGCCTAGCACTACCTTTTTTTAATTGGTATATGAGTACTCCGAGTAATCATATAGTTCCATGTGATGTAATTTAATTAAACTACTGTTATTTCAACCCTAAGTAAAATGTGTCAATGTCAAGAGTTTCTGAAGCTACTCGAATAAGAGTTAGATTATAAAAATGTTGTTGAAGCTAATTCAGAATTAGTCCTATTATCAGTGATTAGTACACCAAATGCCCACATAAATAACAAAAGGAGAAAAATGTGAACTAAATGTTCTACGGCCATGCCACTTCACACCATCCTTACATTTTAACTTTTTTCACATCAATGGCATTTTTATAATTTGATCAGGTAAGTAGTGGGTTTAATCATATTTATTTTATACATTGACAGAACTGGAACCCATCGTCACATGAAAATGAATTCGGTTGGGTGAACAAACTTCAGTTTCAATGAAATAAAAGACATTTCACACGAAATTGCAAAGCATTATGATAAGACATTTTTCCCTAAATATATATATTTTTTTTAAAGAAGAGACAACCAATATCTTCGGCATTAAAGCAGATATTGGAAATAATTCAAAACATGTGTTAATCATGTGATCCAATTAAGAATAGAAAAAAAATAACAATACCCACATTGCTAAATATAAGACTTTCAGGACAAGTAGGAAAGATTAATAAAGTAAAATTTAAGATATTTTATTAATCAAAATATTAATATTATTATACTAAATAAATTTGTATGTCACTAATTTTATTTAAGATAATAACATTGATATTTTGTTTAAAAAAAATATTTTAATATTTGTTTAACAATTTTTGTTATTTATAATGAAATGAAAGTCTTATATGTATAATTGGAGGGAGTAATAATTTGATCCGCTCAAATAATTCGCTCCATTATCTCAAATAATTCGCTCCATTATACTGCTCGCATTAGTTCAAGATTTCTTGATGTCTATAATTTTTTTTTTTTTTTCGTTTTACAGAAAAATCTCTACTTGGTGTTAGACAGAAGTCCAAGAAAGCAGAAAGTGAGAAAAAGCTGATAGTGATGTTAGGTTCTAGTACTAAGAAACGGGGCGAGACGGGCCGGTCCGGTCCGGTCCGGCCCGCGCGGGCTTATTTCAAAATAAGGCGGGGCGGGGTTGGCCCATTTTTTGTGGATCATTGAAACACATGCCCATACCCGCACCACACAAAGCCCGCGGGCCCACTCTATTTTTTTTTTTTTTGTTAAATAAAGATTTACCCATTAATCATAAAACAATTTTTGTTATTTATAATGAAATGAAAGTCTTATATGTATAATTGGAGGGAGTAATAATTTGATCCGCTCAAATAATTCGCTCCATTATACTGCTCGCATTAGTTCAAGATTTCTTGATGTCTATAATTTTTTTTTTTTTTTCGTTTTACAGAAAAATCTCTACTTGGTGTTAGACAGAAGTCCAAGAAAGCAGAAAGTGAGAAAAAGCTGATAGTGATGTTAGGTTCTAGTACTAAGAAACGGGGCGAGACGGGCCGGTCCGGTCCGGTCCGGCCCGCGCGGGCTTATTTCAAAATAAGGCGGGGCGGGGTTGGCCCATTTTTTGCGGATCATTGAAACACATGCCCATACCCGCACCACACAAAGCCCGCGGGCCCACTCTATTTTTTTTTTTTGTTAAATAAAGATTTACCCATTAATCATAAAATAGTCAAGGCCATTACAATCAAAAGATAAAACGCAATTAGAAGAAAAATAAAAGTTATACAATGGTGTAAACACCATGATAATATGTTAATATTAATATATACCATATTAATATATTATATATACCATCAAGCAAGTAGGAAATATGTTAATATATATCATATTATATATAATATATATACTTTTCCAAAAAATATTATATATAATATGTATACTTTTTTTTTACCATCAAGCGAGTAGGAAATATGTTAATATATACCATATTATATATAATATATATATATTTTTCTAAAAAATATTATATATAATATGAATATTTTTTTAAAAAAAATCCACTGGGGCTAAAAAGCCCGCATTTTTTCGAATCAATATTTCCTAAGCCCATTTCCAATCCGGTTAGCGGTGGGACGGACCAGTCCGCGGGCTTCGGCCCACTTTGACGGTACTATTAGGTTCCCACATGTGTTACTCTATAAATATAAATATATAAGAAGAAAATCTTTTATCCCTTTGTGTCTTCTTTTGCGCTTATATTTGTATTTTCTTTTGGGAACCATTAATAATACTCCATCCGATCTTATTTATTTTTCATTTTAAGACAATGCACATGAATTAAAAAAATAATTGAGATATATTAATTTAAAAGTAAAAGATATTTTTATCTTTAATTAATACATTTATGTTGGTAAAATTAAAATGAGTTGTTAACTGAATTAATGAAAGATAAAAATAATTTAGAAACTGATAAAATATATATAGTTAACAGATACTTGAGAACGGAGGGTGAAACCTGTAAAAACATCAAGCATATAGTGATGTGGGTACACTCTTTCACTAAACGAAAATAATTGAGCTGAACACTCTTTAACACTTTCTGCATTCTTGGACTTCTGTCCAACATCAAGCACAGTTTTTTTCTGTCAAGAACACTCTTTCACTAAACGAAAATAATAAAAAATTATAGATGTTGAGAATAATAGATTTATTGTGTTAATAGGATTACTTATTCTAGTCCATTTAAGTATCTTAGAATTAAATTATGATTTTTTTTACTTATTTATTTAAAGTTATATTGTTAAGTAACTTTCTACTTTATTAGGATTCTCTTTGTATTTATATGGGAAATTCCCCTTGTTCAAAAATCAATTCAAGATTATTAATTTCATATATTCTTACAATAGACATCAAGAAATCTTGAACTAATGCGAGCAGTATAACGGAGCGAATTATTTGAGCGGATCAAATTATTACTCCCTCCAATTCTAAATATAAGATTTTTAGGATAAATAACAAAAATTAAGAAAACAAATATTAAAATACTTTTTTAAACAAAATATCAATATTATTATCTTAAATAGAATTAGTGGTATACAAGTTTACTTAAGATAGTAATATTGACATTTTGATTAATAAAACAACTAAAATTATAATGCATTAATCTTCAATACTTGTCTTGAAAGTCTTATATTCATAAATGGAGGTATTGATATTTTTTTTTTCTATTCTTAATGGGATCACATGATTAACACATGTTTTGAATTATTTCCAATATCTACTTTAATGCGGGCTTGGCCTTTTAGACTGATCATGGATTGATATAATGGGCCAACCATGATAGTATTTTTTGTTGGACAACATTTTTAATATGAACGGATTCTCTTTGCGAAATCCGTTCTGGGCTGACATAATTATCAAGTGAGAACGGATTTGGGGAATCCGTTCTCACCAAGATCCGGGTACACTGATTGGCCTATTGAAGCCATTCACTTGCAGCGATTTCGGCAATGTAAAGATTAGAGTTTATGAATATTCAAAGTGCTATTGTGGAAAGGAGATTGCCTTAGTGTATTGAGATGCTTACAAGGTAATAATTTGGAGATTCACTGGACTGGGGCGGAAGTAGTATCTACTGGAGTAGCCATTTTGTCTAGATTTAATATTTGGAAAGTTAACTTTGTCAATAGATTAGCCAATTTTCATGCCCATAATATTGCACTTTGGGCGAAATCTAATTGTATTACTGGGTATTTGGATCCTTCTGCTATCCCCCGTCAATTCTTTGTGATAGGGAAGACACTTTTTGTAACGTTTTTCGGAGTTCGGAACCATTTAATGATTAGTGTGTTATTTAGCAAAAATAAAATAAAAATCACATTGTGTGCGTAATTCAGTGGTTTTAAAATTACTCAAAGATCATCAATCTTTTGTTTTCCTTCCCATTTACATATCTTATTATGTTATTATTATTATTTTTTAATTATGATTGCCCAGTTTTAGCTGTACATATTCATTTGAAATCAGCTTTGGAGGGCCCCACCCTACATCACATAAAGCGTCCCGGCTCCTATGCAGAACAGCTTTTTGTTCCGCACTGCGGGACACGATCTCAGCCGTCGGATGAGATTTTTTAACGGTCCAGATCTGGAGAGAGAAATTTTTTTAATAATTTTTTAAGTCCAGCCGCAACTTTTCTCTCTCCAAATCTGGACCGTTCAAAATCTCATCCGACGGCTGAGATTATTGCGCACGTGCGAAAAAAAAACTGTTCCGCATAGGAACCGGACTGCACATAAAGAATGTTTGTATTCTTTACGCTTTCGCAAAGGCTGAAGTGCAATGATCAATGTCTATAATATATGTACTATAGTAAGCCTGCTTTTTTTTTCATTTTTTTTTTTACGCCAGAAGGCGATTGCCTCCGAAGGGAAAGAGCGGAGAGTATCATAGATAGGGAGATTACCCCACAAGGAAGAGAATTTATTTGCCCCACAAGGGGAGATACGGGAATCGACTACGGGACCTCCGTCCCGTGACCGGGTAGCCTTACCACTTGGGCTACCCGATTCCCATGTATGCCTGATTAATGATGGGAATAATCACACACAAAAATCACACTATTATTAACTCATCAAGAGAATTTTAGCAATAATTCCTTAAACATTTATCTTTATTCATTTTTGGATCCAAAATGTAACCCATCC
Organism: Vinca minor; assembly: GCA_026122235.1. Taxonomy (NCBI): domain Eukaryota; kingdom Viridiplantae; phylum Streptophyta; class Magnoliopsida; order Gentianales; family Apocynaceae; genus Vinca; species Vinca minor. The sequence continues at coordinate 7,061,192 of JAOCZM010000241.1, read as the reverse complement.
ATTTGTATGCTTGCTGTTGATGGGTTCCTTTTGCCACTGGAACCTCATTATGGTCCCCCGGCAACATGACCCAAAAAGAAAATAAAGCATTCTTTCATGACATATTGCTTTCGATCCAACTATGGGAAAATTCTGATATAGACCTGGGCTATATGTGGGGGTAGACCACTTGGTCCACAATCAACCACATCACATCTTTTGATTAAAAAAAAAAATTCTCATAAGGCCCCACCTGTTTTTATTATTTTAATCAAAAGCGTGATGTGCATTGAATGCTAAGCTAGTCGATCAACGACAGTGCAGTAGGCTAGAGTCCCATATCGAAATTGTTCTCCAACTATGCCTATCACATCATCCTCACTTTTATTCATGTGCTGTGGCTATGTTAGGGGAAAATTAGGCATGGGACGGACCCAATGGGTACGACCCCACACTCCTCTCACATAAATTAGGGAGGACCTACATAATTGACCTACGGGACCTATCCTGCAGGTGGGTCCTGTCTAAATTTATGTGAGAGAAGTGTGGGGCGGACCCAATGCCAGACTTACCCCTATGTTAGGTTTCACTCATTCCCAGGTGTTAATACAATCAATCTTTGACTTGAAGATAATTTAAGTGATCAATTAATTAGATCTTAGATATGAGTTCTAATGTTGTTAAAAAAACGTTTGAATTTTTTTCAGAAGGAAAATGTACAAAAATTACAACACAGAGCGCCGAAAGTTGTATCAATGGAACATTTTCCGAATAAAAAGTAAATACCAAAAGAGCCTCTTAAAGTAAGGATTTTTGTCAAATAACGTGGGTTCGATACCCTCCCGACGCATGGGGAATGATTTAAATTGTCTCCCTTTTAGGGTTATCTCCTCCTCCTCTAATGAGATGTTACTCTCCCCTTTGGATGTACGCCCGTCTGGGCTTCAAAAAAAAAAAATTCATTTATCTGACAAGCACTTTAAAGTCCAAAATTTGTTCTACAAAATAAGTTGGGGAATCCGTTCTCAACCTACTCGGCACAAGGCTAAGTAACTGCATGCTAAGGGTACGCCTGTAATTAAAATGAGAACCAAATCCATGGCCAAAAAGCGATCCAACGCTACCATCGGTTGTAATAGAGGTTGTATTTGTTAAAATAGCAAAGATAATCAGACTTCAATAGGACAATCAGTGTACCCCGGATCTTGGTGAGAATGCATTCCCCAAATCCGTTCTCATTGGCGGAATTCGTTCTCCGCTGACGTGGTCAAGCGCGTATACAATCATCACGTCAGCCCAGAACAGAATGGATTTCGCAAATCCTTTCGGGGAATTCGTTCATGTTAAAAATATTGTTCCAATAAAAAAGATTGTAATAATTGACTCATTATACCAATTCATAATCAGTCTAAGGTCAAACCCTTTAATGCAGTTCGTACCAATTATTTCCAAGATCTACTTTAATCCAGAAGATATTGGTTGTCTCTCTTCTTTTTAATCCTGTCCCGCTATAATATCGTCTCAAGTTCTCGTTTCATTTTACAAAAAATAAAAAAACAATAACCTAAAAAAAATGGTGAAACCTATAAAAGATGTAGCAAATAGTTCGCTCAGAACAGGTGTCTTAAAGCGCATATCATGTATTCTGAACTCAGAATAAGTGTTTGTTTTAAATTTATTTTAACCATCAAAATTTTAATTTAACGGATGAAAAAAAATTGCACGTGTAAAATTACCCCGTTTCGCATTAGAGTCAGCGTCAATATTTTGGTCCTTTATTTAGGACTGATGAACACTATATAGGAAATTAATATATTAATAAAAAAAGAAAGGAAATGGTTACTTGTAAATTACTTGATAGCGGCTACATTCAAGGTAGGTAGTAAAACTCGCCAATTGATATGTAAGATCCTATAAGTCAGGGTGGTTTTGAATAATACTGAGACTTTCTACTATTTATTAAAGTTAAGTCCATAATTGTTATTTTTTAAAAGTATAAATTATTAAAATATAATATGATTTTCAGATTTTCAAAATCAAAGCAAATAACATAATTATGATTTTTCTTCATCTACTTGATCTAGTTTTTAATAGATTAACAAATAATATATTAACATTATATTAGATAATAATAACATTTAAAACTAAAAGGAAAGGAGTTCAGTGTAAAAAAATGTTAAGGCAAAGAATTCGTACCTTTAACATGATAATCCCAAATTTTGGAGAAAATACAAAAAAATTCTTTAAAAAAATTCAACAAAATACACACATGTTTATATAGGTAAAAACATTTGGGGCCCCAATTTTCGGAGACCCTGTTCGGTAGAGCGCATTTTGAGCCTGCTACGAGTTGTAAGGGGTCTTATGTGTTAGATTCTGAGTAGGATTGTTGTAAGCTCGTGGGATCAGACTCCATAACGTAGGATATTACGATCTGTCCGAATTAGCTATTTTCCCTTCCGGATCGGGTTGAACTAAAACACTACTTGAAAATAAAAATTTTAAAAAATTGAATTTTCATCTTAGACAAAAAAAAATCTCTATCAACTCAAACTCTGCAGTTCAATCTTTCTCTATTCAACTTTGCAGCTTCTTCAATCTTCTCAAGCCTCTTTAATCTTGAATTTTCAACTGCCGATCAATTTCCTCTCTTCCTAGGTCGATTCTAATTTCTATGTTTGCCTCTTCTTCTTTTTTCTCTCTCCGAATTCCTCATCCGCCATCGCTTGTAACAACGAAAAGGTAATTCGAAACCCTAAAGTTTTATTTGATCGATTAAATTATTGATTCAAATAATCAATGTTATTAAATTTAGATTGCTCCATGTCATCGAGGCTCGAGTATATTCTTTTTTCTATTTTTTTTCCAGTAAAAGTTTGATACGAGAAATTGAGGTTCAGAATTTTGAGAATCATAACAAAATACGCTATTTCATGTGATGAATCTAGCAAATATCATACAATTTAGGAAAAATCCAGATTTCATGTAGAGGAATAAGGAGAGTACTATAATAAATTGTAATTTTTTTTTTAAAAATTAAATAGGATATACCGTCCAAATTACAATTCTACATTCCTTTCACGCTCTTCCGATCTTACGTAAGATCTCGAGTTTGTCTCTCTTGACTACCATATCATGATTTGAAATTATGTTATTTGTTTTTTGAAAAAAAATACTTTTCTTTAAACGAAATCTTATGATTCAGGGTCTGTTTTTCATTTATATTTAATTTTTTCTTTTAAGTTAAAACGGAATATGTGTATCTCATATTCCACATCTGAAAGATTAGGGACGAAGCCCCGCCCCACTGAAATTTTTAAAAATACTATTAGGTATAAAAAATATATATGTAGTTTGGAAATTTTTATCAGTTTCGCCTTCCAAGAATTTTTTTCCCGTTTTTATATATAATTCGATATACTGTTGCAGTTTTGACCCCCAATAACAAATTCCTGACTTCGTCCCTGAGAAAGAACTGCTTGAATAGCAAACAATATACGTAAAGGTTTCTTCCCAACTCAATACATTTTCTCATTGAGAATAGCAAACCATATAGGTATGTCTGAGCTATCGCATTCACGTCCCTCTAAACCTTTAAACCATGGAAAATCCTTTCTTGTAGAGATGAACAATATCCATATCCTCCATCAAAGCCACCATGACAAACTCATATTTATGGGTTTTCAAATAACATAGGCCAGGGCCTTTTGGTAGGACAACATTTTATGACTAAAATGATATTTCTTAGTTTTTATTTTTTCCAAAATTTCATAATTTAATTATCTAATATTTCAGCCAGAAAAAGCAAAATAAAAACGTCAGAATTTCATTTGAAGTCTTCTTTTTTTTTCCCCTCTCTCTCTCCACTATTTACTTTCTTCTTCTTCAGATCTGAGTTGGATCTAGCCATTCTCCCTTCACTTTTTGTGTATTCACCCTTTCTTTTGGCCGTAAATCATGATGAAGTTTTCTCAAGACTCGGATGCAAGATTTACTTTAGATCCTTTAAGATCTGGAAGTTTCTTTCGATTCTCCTTGGAGGATTCTTTCAATCCTGACTTGTTATGGGCCCTTTCTCAGTTTTCTAAACCGTTCCGAGACAATCTACTAGACGGTTGATACGCCCATGGTCTTGTACATTGTCAATTTTTAAGAAGGATGTGGAAACTGAGCTTCTATTGCTACCGTTGTACAAGGATTACGAAGAAGATGTTGTGAAGAAAATTTAATTTTGTGTTTATTTTTTCTATTATTATTATTATTAGCGTTTTTTTACCCATTCCCGGGGTGTGAAATTTTATCTGTTATCATGGTTTATTTTCTTGTATTTTCAGATTATATTTTGATTGTAATGGCCTCGACTATTTTATTATTAATGGATAATTTTTTATTCAGCAAAAAAAAAAAGCAAAATTAAAACAAACCTATCTACTGCCTGAAATAAGGCAAAAAATCGTCTGTCCCCGTTCTGTGTCCCCACGAATAGATATTTGTCACTTGGATATTTTTTCCCAGTGGGTTACACTATTTCTTTTAGTTTATAATTTTTTAATTAAAAATTTAATACATGTCATTTTCTTATTAGTGGGACAGTGAGGGGGACACCGAATGTGGATAGAGGATTCCTAACCCTGAAATAAGTCATGTTCTAAGGACTTTAAAGTTAAGATTATAATCGTAAATGCAACACAAAATTTTCACTTTGAGTCTCACATCTTCTCTCGCAAATACTACAATTTTTCTGAGACCGAAATTCTCAAGTAAAAACCAATCACAAACAATTAACTTTGTATTTGTAGTTCAGATAACTTTAAAAAAATATTTTTTGGTAATTATATAATGTCTTTATTATTTTTATTTTTAAAAGTCAAAACGTATAAATGACGGAAGATTTTCAAATATTGATTCCCTGCACGAGTGGTTGGTGGTTTTTCATGCATTAACTATTGATAATGTAGGTGTACGAAATTCACATGATCCACATTCGATTTCTTGTCTTTAAATTTTCCATTTACTAGGTTACAACCCCGCGTATTTTAAAAATAATATACCATGGATTTTGCTAAACAAATTATTTGTCAGGAATATTTTATTTTTTATTTTAGAAAAATTTACATTAAAACCATTACATTTTTTACATTTACAGTGTTTCTTAAAAGTAAAAATAACCAAAACAATGATAAATTTTGTTACAAGATGTGACAATTTAATTTTTTAGCCATCTCGAACAAAAAGGAATACACACACATCAGGAGAACCGTTAGAGAACCAAATCTCTCTAAACCCCTAGCACCTTTCTTCTTCCCTCTGTCAGAGTCTTCCACTATCGCCGCCTCTTCTCTTTTCGTTTCTTCTCCCTAAATTCCGCTTCCCGACACTCTTCCACCAGCGATTATATAAAAAATAAAAAATAAAATCTTTCAGACGATTACAGGTTCGTCAACTATTTTCCTTCTCCTTTGATGTTCTAAATCTTTTATTAATATTCAACAGATCTCTTTCTAGATTGGTCGATTTTTTCTTAATCTTGTAGATCTACCTGTTGGGTTTCCCAAATTTTAATCTATAACTTTATTTGAAATATGATATGTTTATCTTGTCCAATATTCCAATCTTGCTTTTTTGTGGTTTTGTTTTAGTGAAAGTTCGTATAACAAATCCTACTATGATTGGTTGTTGTTGGTTTGGGATCAAAGTTTGTTTGTTTTAATGTGTTTGTTGGATTTCTTGTGGCCTTGAATTTGTCAATGTGTTTGTTGGATTTCTTGGAGAAGGTTTAGGGAATGTAGATTTTTGTAGTAAAGTTTTTACTTTATTTGAACTATGATATGTTTAACTTGTCTCAGATTCCAATCTCGATTTGTTTTTTTGTTTATGATGTTTGGTGGCTTTGATGGGTTGTTACTGATTTTTTTTTATTTATTTTTTTTAAATATGACCTTATATCTGAATAGTCTTTTGTGACCTTGGATTTGACAATGTGTTTGAGACATATGCTTTTTTGGTATATTCTGTAGTAAGATTAAATTTTGGAAAACTTTCCGCTCAATAGAATGAGGTTTGTAATGTCAATGAATGAGAATTTATGAATGATGCGTGGGGAAAATTACTTAGACGTTGCAGAAAATACTCAATCAATAAATAAGAATAAAAAAATACATACCTCTGCGGCTCTGATCCTACTTTATTCATGGATGGTTGCTAGAAAAGAACGGATTCGACACTGACGACTCCTCCCCTCCCTACTTGTTCTTGGATTGTCGTTCTACACACACATTTTCTCGATTTTTTCTTCTTCTGTAAACAAAACATAATGAAGAGTTTGTATAAAATTACTCAATTTTTAAGAGAAAATAAAAAATCAGACTATAATATACATTGACTTTTGTTTTGCAAACAATATTTTTCTTGAAGGCTCCCATTTGTCTGTAAACAGAAAATTCATAGGATTTGAGCTTTGGGGAAGGAAGATAGAAACAGCTATAACTCTTTTATCTTTCTTCTTGCATTTTTTTTTCTCTATCAGTTTTATCATAACTCGTGAATTGTGAAGATTCTAGAAATGGGTGATTTTTATAATGAAATTGTGTTGCTCATTCATATTTATTTGTTTTGTTTTGGTTGAAAAACTCTTCACATTCTCTATTTAGACTTTTTCAGTTTTATAGATGAGAATTGAAGAGTCCTAAAATTCATTTATTAAAGAAAAACCAATGAACTTATTAATTAACCATTGAACTTCTTCATTAAAAAAACTCATTCAACTTTTCATTAAAAAAAAACATTGAACTTCTTCATTAAAAAAAATATTGAACTTTTTTGTTTTCCACATGAATATCTCAAAGCATTTAGATGTATTATAACTATCTACTTCATGGAATACATTTATTTGCCATGTATAGGGAATTGTAAGAGTTTCTTAAATTCAAATCATTTATTTTACATATTTTTTCTATAATCTATAATTATACATAAAATTTATAGTTTCATTTATGAGCTAAACTATTCATCTTCTAACATTGGCATTGATCTACTTTATTGAATACAATTAATTGCCATGAATAGAGAATTGTAAGAGTTTCTTAAATTTAATTCATTTAAGTTGTGTATTTTTTCAATAATCTGTAAATATGTAACTTTAGAATGAAGATGAAGATTATAGCTAAACTATTCATCTTAATAGTAACTTTACAATGAAGATGAAAATTATAGTTTATGAAGCACTATTTTTGAGAAGAAAATTAATGACAAATTTGCCACATGGAAACTTATGATTGGACCATATCTCATAATATGACACATGTCACATCATGAAGATTTTACCTCAACTTTGCATAACTTTATATATTATAGACTTGATCAACAACGGTATTAGAAGTAAACGTCTGAGAGAAGAAAAAATATTTTAATATTCTTCAAGTAACGAGTCAAGCATTTCATCATTTAACTATGGAAAATGATTAATGGCTAAGCAACATTTGCTAAAATTGGCTAAAAATTCAAATTAAACATGATTCATCCACTGTTGGTATAAAGAATTTAACGAGTTATTATAATTTTTGCCACCAATTTATCTAATGAATTATAGCCACCTTTCATTACACTCAAACTATTGGTCTAACTGAAAGAAATTAGACAAAAAAATGTGAGAGAATATGGTGTGTATTTATCAGCCAAACATGGAGTATTTGTACATGAAGGAAACCCTTGTTTCAACGAGACCTAGCTCCACAATAACTATATAATATTATATTCGGTAGGAATTATCTGTTCTCCTTTCTTATTCCATCAATAAAAATATCTATTTGTTAATTTTTTTAATTTAAAAAATTATATACTAAAATAAATAGTGAAACTCTCAAAAGAAAAATTAGTATGTGGCAATTTCTTAGTAGTATATGGAACGAGACACATAATGAGAATAAGATTTTTTTATCAATTATATTTATTTAATGCAATGTGCAGCTTTATCGTATAGCTAATAGACAATTATCATGATTCAACTCTTTTACCCTCCCTCAACCTGAACGGAACGTTGTGAAGTTTTTTCTTTTTTAATCCGCAGACTTTATTGATGGCTGGAATTAAAAACTAGCAAAGCAATTTTTACATGAAAAAATGTCAACAAAAGCTAACTAAGGACCCGTTGAGGCAAAAAATCGTCAGTACCAACTTGTGTTCCCATGTATATATTTATCACTAAAAATTCGTCACGTGGAAAGAAAACTATTTTTCCTTACGAGTTTCACTATTTTTTTAGGTTATAGATTTTTTAATTAAAAAATTGACATATGTCAATTTCTTATTAATGGTACATGCATGAGTATACAAGTTGTGGATAGAGTATTCTTAACCCGTAGAGATCGGATTCCTTTCCGATCTAAATTTATGAGTCCCCGTACCTCAAGAAGTAAAGAAGCAAAGTCCATAAAAACTAAAACTTTGTATCACATCCTATATTAGCTAATAAATATGCAAGCTTGTTTGCTTCTCTATATACGTGAGGAACCTCCACTCCTTTTAGCTAAGAACATTGCCGAGTTGAAACATGCATCCAATATTCATGAAGAGATTCTTCCTCTCTTGCCAAAAGTTGGGAATCCGTTTGGACTAGAGTGACTTGTACACCTAAGTTGGCTGCTAGATTAGTCACATAATCACCAATGTAAGAAGCACAAGCGGCAACAAAAACCCCATTACCACGCCGTAGAACACAGCCAACTTCCGCTGTGCCAGGGTTACCTCTAGCAGCGCCATCGATGTTGAGAATTACTGCATCTGGGCCAAAAGATGGGGACAGCCATCGCACCACCTTCACTTGCTGCACAGGCATAGACGGTAAAACCTGAAACAAGCTGAGATTTCGAGCTTTAAATAAGGAGTACATGTAGATGCCAACAAACAGAGCTCGACAACACCAACAATGCTTCTTTTTCCTTCACTGAACACTCCAACCAAAGGACTTTATCATCGCTTGAGGAGACATGTGCGCGCAACTAGGATTGACAAAACCAATTTTTGATGATGCTTGGAGCCATAGATTCCGCGCCAATTGACAATCCACAAAGATATTCATATATGAATCGCTACCCCTTTGACATGAGCATGGAGTGACCATATTAAATCCTTGCTTCCAAAGGACTTCCACCAACGACAGAAAATTATCAAGGAATTTCCATAAGAAAATAGACATGGATAATGGAAGTTCTCTCGGCCATGCACATTGACGAGAGAAAAGAGAAGTCGATCCGTCCCGGATTAAAGCAATGACCGACTTCAGTGAAAACCGGCATTTTGCTCGGGCATCCAGACCCAAGTATTAGTCCCATCTTGAGGGGTTACATTTGGAAACAAACGTAGAACGTCCCCTGCTAGATGTCTCTTAACTCCCCATTGTTCCAATCAGTGGCGGAGCAGGATTGAACTTCAGGGGGGCCGTAGTAGAAAAAATTGAAATTTTTTGGGAGTCGTAGTAGAAAAAAATCTCTTTTATTCTGAACCGTTGAATATATATACCTAGTATATAAAAATATTGAAAATTCTTGGGGGGGCAGAGCCCCTGCCCCTTCAATGCTCCGCCACTGGTTCCAACCGTGTTGCCCCATAAAATCATTTGTTCTAGCTGATTGGAGAGACAAAGGTGCATTCGGCATAGAACAAGGATGTACCACGGCGTTGAGCAACCCTATGTAGGTCTCCATTTGTTTCTTAACTGCAAGCATCCTACACCATGTTACCGAGCAAGTCGATTATGTTGTAGCTAAGGTCATGTGTCCAAGTCTGTGGCAATAACGGTCTCGAAGCAGCTGTTCCCATAGAGTCTCCGTTGTCCTGAACCTCCACCATAACTTAATCGCATATGCATGGCGGTAGTGTTGCAAAGAAATTAATCCGAGCCCATTAGAAGAGGTATCCATCCCTACATAACGATTTCCACGCCATCTAGTGTCTCCTCCTTGAGCCATTCGAATCTCCCCATAGAAATCCCGCAAACATGCGTTCTATACTTTCCAAGACAATTGACGGAGGGTTAGCTGCTGCTACGATATGTAAAGTAGTAGAATACAAGCCATGTTTAAGCAAGATAAGCCTCCTCGTCATGTCTACCAATTTAGTCTGTCATCCCTCTATGCGAGCCGAGATCTTATAAACCAAACTTTGGAACATTGTGAAGTTTAAACTTTAATAAAAGATCATTAAACCGACCTCGAGACAAACACTTGTAAAGAAATCTACAACTTGCTTATTAGAAGGCAAAAAACAATATCATCACAACCACGCAAAGGGGTCTCGAGGTCACTCATATTTATAGAGAAGCTAATAAGGTTGCGGACCTGTTGGCTAACATACACTACAATTCTAAAACTTCTTTGTACTTTTATAGCTTTGATACGCTCCCCTTGGAAGTAAGGGGCTTGCTCACATTAGATCGACAAGGCACCCCTGCTATTATGGTCCTCTGATCGGGCACTTTTGTAATACGAGATTCCCTATTTTCAATAAAAATCTCGCATTTTAGAAAAAAAATTCAAGAATGAAAAAAATATCAATCTCTATTTGGTAGGTACGGACATGAAAAATAGGATTGGCGGCCATCTAGATGGCAGACAAATTATTAGAAAAATAGGCGGGCGAGAGATAAACAATCCAATTTCACGAAACAAGAAATAAAACCAGCGCAACTACGTTGTTGTACCAGCAAGGTGTGATATTCAGCATATGTACCCAAGACACCAAGTTTTGTTCGTAGAAAAATGCAAACTCACTTCGTGGTGTTGGCCAGCGTAACACTCCAAACAACAAATTATAACTGAAATGAAAAGAAAGCAGAAAAACAACACAATAATTTTAACGTGGTTCAGTCTCAAATCAAACCTACATCCACGATCCCGAAGGGTAAAAACTTTCACTAAGTAATTTTTGAACGGGAGAAAAATTACAAATCCTCTTTTAAGAACTCCAAGTCTACACTCACAAAACTCCGGGCCGTCTCAATCATTTTGGAGGCCCTGTGCTAAATTTTAAAATGAGGTCCCTACATAATCGGAAAAAAACGACTTTCATGTAAATATAAGGGAGAATGACCTGAAAATTCCTTAAAGTATTTACCAATACACGATAAGGTCCTATAAGTTTTTTCGCTTCTTGTTAGGTCCCGAAAGAATTTTCGTGCCAGATAAAGAGTCCTACCACCAATTTAAGCGGTGGTTTCTGGCCAAGTGACGTCGAATTAAGGGCAAAATGGTCAAAAAAAAGCTGGTCACCCCTGCCACCCCCTCTCCACCATGTCCTCCCTTCTCCCGCATTCTTTTTTTTAACTCTTAAGAGGAAGAAGAAGAAGAAGGAAGCCCCAGTTGCTTATTTCCTCCATTAACTTCTTCTCTTCGTCCCCTCCTCCCGCATTTACTCATCCGCCACCGCATTTTTCTTTATGGCTTGACTTTACTTCCTTTGATACCATTCTTTTATGCGATTTCTAGATTATTCTTGGTGAGTTTGAAGTTCAAACTTTACAGAAAGTTTCATCTTTTTACTATGAATAAGAGAATGTAATTGAATTTCGGTGTAATTATCTGTAGAGATTGGGTTTTTTTTTTTGGAAAATCTCTGTTCTTTGGGATTGTTTTGGCAAGGGTGACCAGCCTTTTTTGACCATTTTGCCCTTAATTCGACGTCACTTGGCCGGAAACCACCGCTTAAATTGGTGGTAGGACTCTTTATCTGGCACGAAAATTCTTGCAGGACCTAACAAGATGCGAAAAAACTTATAGGACCTTATCGTGTATTGATAAATACTTTAAGGATTTTTCAGGTCATTTTCCCTAAATATAACAAACAAACAAATAATTGTATCATAAAATTAGGACATTTATCAATTTTAAATCAATCTTTACCGTAAAATTTTTAATCTAACAAATAAAATTAAGTTCCGCACATATTGAAAAAATCGTGCAGCACTGATAGAGCCGTCTCGAACAATAGTAAGGACATGTACTAGTTATCAAAGTTAGGCCCCTAATTTTTTAAAAAGTATAAATTATAAAATGTGTCAAAATATAATACTATTTTTTCCATGTAATCTTTGAACAAAAATAAAAAAGACAATTCATACATTTAACTTGATAGTCCCTAATTTTAAAAAATTTCAAAAAAATACACACATGAATATATAGGTAACAAAAAATTGGGGCCCCCTGTTCCGTATGTCACTTTAAGCCCCCAGTTAGCCGGGCCTGACAAAACTCAAAGAGTTGGTAGAAATAAACTCAAAACTAGTTGGTCTATTTACATGCCCTCTAACCAATATGAGACTTTGAGAAATAGTACCCAACATATCCTCCATTTTCTCAAATTCCCAAGTTTTAACAGAATCATAAAACGTAACTTTTTTCTCAATCTTCGCGGTCTCATGCTCTGTTCTTCCTTCAACTTTAATTCCTTGCTTCTTCAAAGAATGACCATCAAGGTGATATAAATTCTTCCTTTTCTTCCTTCCTCGCATAACTAGATGGTTGCCTCTATACACTTTGCAGAATTTCCCAATTCCAACATACTTGTAACATTTTGATGGCAATTCTGTGAGACACGCATTTTTTTTAAGCATTTATAATAATAATATGAGTAGAAAGAAATAAATAGAATAAATAAAGATGAGGACTTGAATTGCAAATTTTAATAGTTGAAGGACGTAAATTGTAAATAGGACATCTTGGTGAGTCATATGTACACATGTAGAAAATGTAGGGAGTCAAGTACACCTCCTACTTCTTTTCTTTCCTTCAACCCGTCATCTTCCCCAGAGAATTCATTTCTCTGTAATTCTTCCCCTACCTTGTTCTCTCTCTCTCTCTCTCTCTCTCTCTCTCTCTCTCTCTCTCTCTCGGATTCCTTCCTCCTTCAATCACTTCCTCTCAATTCATCAATCAATCGTATTCACAAAAACAAATACTCCATTTTCTCATAATCTTCAAGATTCTAGATTTTAATTTTGGAGCCGAACCGGAACATCCCGAGACTTCGTAAGGCGTTAAGAGTTTAAATATTACAAGGTGAGTTCCTCTTTTCTTAAACCTTTTTAAATTGGAATTTAGGAACCTGTGCGTTCCAAGCTTTCTTAAACTGTTTGAATTGGGAATTTAGGAACCTGTGCGTTCCAAGCTTTCTTAAACTGTTTGAATTGGAATTTAGGAACCTGTGAGTTCCAAATATATTTCTGTATTGAATTTAGAATTGCTTTCGTATAACCATATACAGACATTGATCATTCTTGCATGTTTTTATAAAGTTGCATACATTCTGTATAGGCCCAGGCCGGGTGTCGATTTAATATTGAGAATTATCATTACAAATATAACACCCCGAGCCGGCCAGTTGTAACTAATGGAATTAACGGATCTTATTGCTATTCGGTAGCACGCTAAATCATACTATTCTTGTGGGCCCCAAGGCTGTAGATGTCTTACGCCATTGTCGGGAAAGCAAGGGCTGACGACTTTCCGCGTATAGCTCTGCAGTACTAATTGAGGTTGGCCAATTCTGGGTTAGGAGTTTTAACTCGGGATGGTCAGATCTAGGTGAATACAGGGCTAGTAGGTACCCTCCCCTGTGATTTACCCGCTGGATTTTCTGGTGGATACGGTAGCAAATCGCGCGCGTATCTGGTGTTCGGTTGGTATCTGGTTTTCTTGTACCTGGACTTCTAAACATCTGGTTCTCTGTTAAATGAATCAATTACTATCATGTTGTATACAGAAATGAAACAAAACTACATGATTTACAAAACTGCATGAGCACTTTTTATCTTAGCATTTTACATTACATGTACACTGTGGCACACACACAGGAACTCACTGAGCATTAGCTTACACGTTTTCTTTCAAACTGCATCTTAAAATGCATGTATGAAGTGCACTAGCGAGCTCCAATGAAATTTGTTTTTGTCGAACCTGGAGTGCATGTTCAGATTCCTAGTTGTTATAGATTAGCCGTTTGTTTTGGATTAATGTAAATTGATGTAAATTATGTATTTTCACAATTCCGCTGTATTGTATTAGCTATTACGGTTAAACAGGTTTTATTAACTATATTTTGAGGATGTATAGTTTATAAATGTGGATATTCTGTTTATAAACAGTTAGTCTTCTTTTAAGCGTCTTATACAGGAACGTTACTTCATGTTTACTGCCGAGAGGTAGGTAGATGCCCTATTCGGCCCCAGTTGTACCTACGGGTGGAATTGGGGGCGTCACAAATTCACCCAACGAAATTATATATATGGAACTCGAGTTAGGTACCAATCTAAAACCAAGAAGTAGTTTTACCTCATCATTGTGGAGTTTCAGGCGGACTCGTCCAACCCCCTCAACTTTCACTTTCGAGTTGTTTCCCACTCTGATGTAGCCAAAGTCTCCCAGCTGCAAAGTATCAAACGCGTCTCGGTCCTTGCAGATATGCAAGTCAGCAGCATTATCCATAACCCAGGTTGAATGATTCTCAACAGTGTCATCCAAACATCTAATTGAATATAAATAATCATCATCTCTGACCATATTTGTAAAGGAATCATATACCTTTGCATTCCTTTCATCTGTTCACAGAGATTTTTCAAATCTTCCCTCATCTTTGGAAATGACCAAATTCCACACAATAGAAACACTCGACCTCGCTGCAATCACCTCTCTGTCTAGATTTCCCTTTTCTTTGGTCACCCATACTTCTGCTTCGATTCCTCCCTCTTCTGGAATTCTCTATAGCTAGTACTTGATCCTCCGAAAAGTAATCCCCATTTATCATATGTTGGTTCTCCTTCAAAGCTTTTGAAACCTCATTTAATTGCAGTGTATTATTTCTTGCCAACAGTGAACACCAACGATTTATAGGATTTGGGTAATGAAGCTAATAACAACAACACTTGTTCTTCATCTTTAATCTCTTCCCCAATATTCTCAAGACGAGATACTAACTCATTAAATTTATTAGTGTAAGCCCTAAGGGTGAACAAACTCTGTTTTTGATAATGGTCAAACATTTGATGTTGTGACTAATGTCTTATATCTTTGTGATAGAATGTCGAAACTCGTTGTGGAAGCTCTAAGTTCTTCAATCAAGCTATAAAAAAGATCTTCAAGGCACATATCATCAATATTGAAGATTGAAGACTTAGGTTTGGTTAGGATAGCTTTATATTTATTAGTCGTTATCTTTAAGCTCTCTAACCAATGCTCTTAATGAACTTAAGTATACAACACTATAGTCTTGCATACATAATAAACACGTTTTCAAAAGGCTAAGTTTTAAAAACGATCTTCAAATGTGTTCGTATTTCAAAAGCCTTTGTTTTCAAAGTTCATGTCTTTTAAAACGGTTTTTTGAAATGCTTTTAATTGTTACCTTTTGGGAAAATCTTTTAGACTTCATTAGATTTCAAAACGTGTGAAAAATCAACTCAGGAAGGTCGGTCAACCGAGCTCAAGCTCGGATCAACCGAGCATGAAACTCGAGAGGTTTGAAAGTTTGGTTCGGTCGACCATAGGGTAGGTCGGTCGACCGACCTATGTTCGGTTCATCCGACCTTTTCTTTCGGTTCAACCGAGGAGATACTGAGAGTTGCATTTTACAGGCTCGGTCGACCTAAGCCATTGTTCGGTCGACCGAAGTTGTGTTCGGTCCACCGAGGTCCCTCAACGGTCAACCGAACTCTGAAAAAAACTAGCCGTTATCTGACCAGTTTTAAAGTCGTTTTTTGGACTTTTTGAATACTATAAAAGCTCTAAAGCTGTATATTCCTGATACACGAACCAGAACTGATCTACATTGAATATACAAAAGCTCTAACTCTCCAAAAGTATATCCATGCCTTTTTATGTGTTAAAAAGTTCAAATCCATCTCATATATGCAAGACACAAAGTGTTGAATTCAAAAGTTCAAAAGAGCATTAAAGTGTGATCTTAAAAGGTATCCTTACTCCACTTCTTGAGTGTGAAAATTGTATCTTTATATCTTCATCTTTTCCCTTTCTAAGTGATTGGGTATTAGTTGTGTTTAGTCCTACTTAGTGTTGGGCTTGTACTCTTAGTGAGTGTTGATTGTAATTGTGGTTATTTGAGTAAAACTCTTTGTGAGTTAGCCACAAGTGTAAAAAGATCTTCTTAGTGAAGTTGTTGAAAATCCTTGGGTGAAACTCAAGGTAGTGGACGTAGATTCTTTGTGAATCGAACCACTCTAAATTCGGTGTCTTGCACTTCTTGTTTTCATATTTGCTCTACAAATCTCCAAGCTTCATATACAAGTTCTTCACTTCTATATCTCAAAGAAAAAGAAGCCACTTTTTATAAAAACCCAATTCACCCCCCCCCTTGTGTTTTTATATTAGTGTAATCAATAAGGTTACCTCTTTCATCCATTTTGAGTGAATACATAACCATCATCATCTTCAATCGGTTAGTCAGGGTCTTCGAGGAATAATTATTTTCCAGAGTCTCCCACGACTTCTTTGGTGACGTCTCTCTCAACACCGTCATCTTGATTTGTGGAGCCAAAGCCAATGGAATTGTACTAACCGCCTTCTTCTTAATTGTAGCCCACTCATAACCTTTCATACCTTCTGGCTTTTTCATCACCCAGAGCAGAATCAAGACTCTACTGCACTAATTAAATAGTCTTGAATCGTGTATTGCCACAAGGTAAAATCAATATTTACATCAAAGAGGTTGATGTAACATCACTCTTCATCGGCATAATAGTGTTTAAAAAATCTATAATTTAAACACTCTAACTTTAATTAAAATAACACAAAATCTTAATTAAAGCAGCACCGGAAACTTACCAGCAAACTAAATATGCAACTTCTTTCGTCTCATCCCAAACCTGAATCTCTCGCTCTAATACCAGTTGTTGGGCAACAAAACACTCCAAAAAAAAATCATAACATAAACGAAAAGAAAGCAGAACAAATCAAGTAATACATTTGTGTGTGCATTTACGTGAATCATTAAGTGATGGAGTTAAAATATTAATAATTGATTATTAATAAAAAATAATTACTAAAATATTCATATTAGTTCGTACTCGCATTCTGAGCAATGTCGGTTTTCGAATTTATAATTTTTTAGCGTAATCCGTCACTATTCGGTCGCTATTAAGCTAAGGGGCGACCGAATTTGCCAAGGCGGTCGCTATTATTTTCCCGAATTCCGTTTTTTATAAAATATCGGAGTTTTTAAGGACATATAGAAATATTTTGCCTATTTTAGTTAAATGCCTAAACGACGTCGTTTTGTGCGTTTTATTTCTCTAAAAATATCTAAGGTAAGAAGCCTCTCCCTCTTTCTTCATTCAACCCAGCCACAACCTCCACCTTCACCACCACCTCTTCCGGCGGTTTTCTCCAAATCCACCGCGAAACCCGTCCCTCCTTCCATCGCCACCACCTCCGATTTCAGTTGGTTTTTTAGGGTTTAGGTGAGAATCTTGCTTTTTCTAGCTTTTTTTTCTTAACAATTGGAATAAGTACATATATTTTGAGAAGATTAAAACAAAAATGGAGGGGAGGTAGTACTGATTTCTGTTTGGATTTTAATATATGTGTTTTCTATAATTTCTTGCAATTTTTTTGCCAATTCCCATAATTTATTTGTTTTTCAGTGAAAGAAGGGGATAATCTTGAGTGATAATTAGTAGCAAATTAAAAAAAAAAAATCTAAACTTTTTCAAGAGATTTACTGGTTTTTTTAACTCAAAAGGTATGTAATTCTACTGTTTATATAGTGTTTTTTTTTTGTGATAATGTACACGGGTTCAAGCCAAAGATTTGGATGATTTACGATTTATGGAGTTTTTTAACATCCGGTGTAGTTTTCATGGTGTATTATTGAATTGTATGCTAATTATATCATTTTAGTTCCAATAAGTAAATAATTGATAATCGAACATAACAAGAATATTCGTATTAGTTCTATTGCACAATAAAATTCGCAATGACAAACAATATATATATATATATATATATATATATATATATATATATATATATATATATATATATATATATATGACAATATGCCATTAATAACATAGTAGACAATATGTCATTATCACACGTTAATAATTACTTTAAAAATAAGGTTGAAAATCATCAAACATAAGATTCAGAGTTAATATGCATTTAATTATTAAGACTTGATATATGCAGATATTGTGTTTATAATGGAGGACCGTAGTTGGATGTATATGTATTCGACAACAAATGGTGGACCTCGTCATAGTCAAGAATTTATAGCGGAATTGAAACGTTTTGTGGATTTCGCTGTTAGTATGTCTGCTAATGTACAAATTGATGGGATTAGGTGTCCTTGTGGGGTTTGTAAGAATAAGTATTTTCATATGCCTGATACTGTGAAGTATCATCTTGTTATGAACGGATTTGTGTCTAACTATTTTAATTGGACATGTCATGGTGAGGCATTCATTCCAATTGTATAACTTTTTAACATAATTCAAAGTGGTAATTTCATTGCCATAAAATAATTTGATTCTTCAATTTTCAGATTGCAACTCATGCATTTCCAAAGATATACATATAAATGACATCAAGGAGTTTATGAGAAGTGTAAACTTTGACTGTGAGTGTTGTAATGTAAATAAGAAGTGCACACTTTGATTGTGAGTTTTGATAATTCAAAGTGTGTGAGTGTTGTAATGTAAATGAGAAGTGCACACTTTGATTGTGAGTGTTGTAATTCAAAGTGCACACTTTGCTTGTGAGTGTTGTAACGTAAATGAGAAGTGTAAAACTTGTATTTTTTAGTAAGATAATTGGTTATGTAATGTTATTATTGGGTTTATTGATTATTTTTGCTATTTGAGGTCTTATTAATACTGTTTCTGGTTTGTATTTCTGTGTGTATTGGTGTTTTTTATAATAGGGATTTAATTAAAATTAAGATTTATTTATTTTAAATAAAAAACAATTTAGCGACGGAATAGCGACCGAAATATCGAGTGCTATATTAGTCGTCGGTATTCGGTCGTTAACCAGTCAAAAATCAGTAATGTTGACTATTCAGTCGGTATTCGGTCTGTAAATAGTGACCAAATGTTCGGTCGCTAGCTTTTCCGTCGGTATTCGGTCGTTAAATAGTCAAAGTCAAAAGTCAACATGTTGACCATTCGGTCGGTAAATAGCGACCGAATATTCGGTCGCTAGCCTTTTCGTCGGTATTCGGCCAGTAATTTGCTTAGCAACGAAAAATACATGACCAAGTCATTCGGTCGTTAATCGGTCGCTAAAATGAGTTTAGCGACGGAAATGTCCATCCATGTAACACAGTTTTCTTGTAATGAGGGTTTACTTGGAGGTCAAAGTTCGATTCCAATAAATACCTAGTTATTTAGCTTTGTTGTCATGAAGTTGTATTATCTGTAATTCGATTACTAACTTAAGAATCGGTGCATATTTGGGAAATTAACCTCACATTCTTAATTTTGTGGTTCATAAGGGTTTCGTTTTGTAGGGACCTAGGGTTTCAAATTTTAGGATTTTGCGACCGAATCTTCTACTGATTAGTTCCTGTCAATCATTGGTCGCAAAGAAATCCAATTTAGTTGTTAATTGGTGCAAAAAATTTGGCGATTCATCCACACCTCTAATTAGCTACAAAGAGGCAGCCGACCGTCCTTAGTGACTGATATTTTGGCTGTGTGTCCGTCACACTCAGTGGCGGAGCCAGAAAATTTTCTTTGGGGGGGCAAAATTACCATTGACAAAATAAATTCATAAAAGCATATAAACATTGGCGGAGCCAAAAAAATTTTTTTTTGATGAAATCTTATAGACTAGATTTATACACATTTTAGCCAAAATTAATAAGATATAAGTGGTGTCATTCCTATAATTCACGAATTAAATAATCTAATTTTAAATCGTAAAGTGATTCAAAATGAGTAAAATAAACAATGTTTACGGGACGAGGTGTTACAAAAACAATACTAAAACTATTATTTAGAAAAAAGTGGCCCCTTGGCTCCGTCAGTGCGAGAGAACCGTTCTTTTATTGCTTGAGGGACCAACTGGGAGGGGGACAATATAGTCTTTTCACTTTACTGATCAGTGCTTCATAAACTTAAAAAAAAATTTGCATCAAGAAAAATTTTCCAACTTAAATCTTGAATCCCATAAATTTGCCTCATTTTCATTGAAGATGCATTAAAGGGATTACCTTGAGTTATAGATTAAAGTTATACACACTTTTGTTCACCATTTTCTAATAGTAATTTTTTTTTATTAAATAAATATTATAGTCTCTTACACACTTAAACTTGTTACAATAAACAATGTTCACGGGATAATGTATTACAAAAACAATGTGATTGTGATATGGACCATGTGATTCCTATAATTCACGAACTAAAAAAATCTAATTTTAAATCGTAAAATTATTCAAAATGTTTACGGGACGAGGTGTTATAAAAACAATACTAAAATTATAAATTTTTTTTTTTTTTTTGGAAAAAATTGGGGGGGCAAGTCCTTAGCTCCGCCAGTGGTCACACTCAACTATTATAACCAATTGTATCGAATATTCTCGGCTGCATAAACCAATCGCTGTCAACAGCTTTTCTTGCTAATTTTCTTTGCCTCCAGTTGTAAAAGGTGGAACTTTATGCCCCTTTTATTGTATTTAGTTTTTATGATCCAATTACCAAATATGGTCTGACTAAACCAGCCACCATCAAATTTCTAAAATAAATATACGCAACAATAAGGTGCATTGTCTTTATTATTTTCAAAAACATTGTACAACGTCTAAATTTAAAGCGCACATGCATTTAATAATAAAATCACACACATTTATTCATACATATATAGATTCCCATAGCCAGAAATTAACCACACAAATTAAAAGGTCCATCCTGTAATATTAAAAGCACACATATTTTATGCATAACATATATAGAGGATCAAGAGTGATGAGCTTCAATGTCTTCAACAAGGTGAAGTAGAAAGTTGAGCAATGTTCCTGGATGTGGGTAGTCTTCCTTGAGCTTCTCATAGTCAAGAGTCCATGTTACCAAACAGTCTGGACCAATTGTGTCTACATGATAAGTTAAGTCCATAGACTTGTAGGTTTTCATAAGATCTCCTTCAACCACCTTCAATGTGAGTGATTGTTTTTCTTCATTGATATCTGTAATTATATCTGTTGCCACCCACTCTTTGCCATCTGGAGGTAAAAAAAAGAAGGAAACAATGTTCAACCATGCAGGAAAAAGGCAAAAAAATCTCTATCTTTATTCTGTGTCTCATTTTCTATCATACACTGGCGGAGCCAAAGGGGCCTGGTGGGGCAGTTTTTTCCAAATTTTTTTTTTTAAAAAATTTAGATTTGTTTTTGTAACAACTCGTCCCGTGAACATTTTGAATCACTTTACGATTTAAAATTATATTTTTAGTTTGTGAATTATAGGAATGATACCACTTATATCTTAACAATTTTGGTTAAAATTTTAACAAGCTTAGGGGTTTGGAAGTCTTGAGATATGTTAATCTTTGATTTTTTGTGATATTTCCTTATAAATATTGTATTTCGCCACCCTAAAAATTTGTCACCCCCCCAAAGATAAATTCCTAGCTCCGCCACTGATCACACGAATGTGTGAAAATCGTGTGTCCTCATACATGTTCTTATACATGTACCTACCCCTCAGAATTCATAATGTAGACATTTCTTCCAATTATATATATGGTGAATTGTAAGTATTGGGTACAGAAATAAGAACATATACGGAGATAAAATATTTTTTTTCCCCACGAATAAATATTTGTCACGTATTCACATTTCTCTTACAGATTCCACTATTTCGTTTAGATTATAATTTTTTAAAGTATGTGCGAATTCAGAACGTATTAGTTGGAACAAATTACATTATATTAAATATTAAAAAAAAATTGAGGAGGAAAGTGTAATATTAATAAGTGTTATATTTGACAAAAAATATAAAATTTTCAATAAAAAATTTCGCATTTCAGAAAATTTTAGAGGTGGCCTCCTATCCCTACCTTCCTTTATCCAAAAATAGTGTACGTGGGTGAATAAGTTTAAGCTTACCATGGCTATAGTTCCAGAGGACCTTTGAACCAACCTTTCCCAGAGGACCTTCGAGAAGATTGAAATCTTGAATCTTTGTAGGGGCCATTTTGGAGATCTCATGAGGTCTATGTTTAAAGATATCATGGAAAACATCTCCACCAGCTTTGATCGCTGTTTGGCCTATCATTTTTCCCTTGAGACCCATTTTTCCTCGCAATAAGAATTTATGTATGAGATAAAGTTGGTGAAAATCTACTCCAACTTTTGGTCCTTTATATAGGATTGATGAACACCGTATAGGAAATTAATATATTAAAAAAAAAGAGAGATAAGGAAATCGTTACTTGTAAATTGCTTGATAGTGACTATAATATCAGGTTATGAACTTATCTTACTATCTCCATTTAATAATATAAGTTGTTTAGAACATGTAACAAAAAAAAAAAAAATAAAAAAAAATAAGATCGTTTGTTAGTCAAAATATTAATAATTATGAGAAAGACATAGGAAGACATTTAGGCACTTCTTAATCACAACATTATTATTAGCAAGTATTGTAGCAGATTCAAACATGGATAGTGAGGATATAATTGACTTTATTGATGATACGTTCTTCCAAACCCTACCTTACCTGTCTAGGAGCAAAAAAGGAGAGCGATCGATACCAAACTATCTTGACCAATTGTGTCTACATGACAAGTTAAGACAATAGACTTGTATATTTCCATAAGATCTCCTTCAATCACCTTGAATGTGATTGATTGTTTTTTCTCATTGATATCTATAATTATCTCTTTTGCCACACGCTCTTTGCCATCTGGAAGGGAAAAAAGAAGGAAACATTGTTCAATCATGCAGAAAAAGGCAAAAAAAATCTTTACCTTACCTGTCTAGGAGAAAAGAAGGAGAGTGATGGATACCAAACTATCTTGACCAATTGTGTCTACATGACAAGTTAAGTCTATGGACTATAAGAAGATCTTCTTATAGTCCATAGACTTAAACTTGTTCACGTAGGTATATAAGTTTAGTCCATAGATTTGTAGGTGAACAAGTTTAAGCATACTTGGGTATAGTTCCATACGACCGTTAAAACCAACCTTTCCCAGAGGACCTTCGAGAAGATTGAAATCTTGAACCTTTGTAGGGGCCATTTTGGAGACCTCGTGAGGTCTCTGTTTAAAGACATCTCCACCAGCTTTGATCTCTGTTTGGCCGATCATTATTCCCTTCCCTTGAGACCCATTTTTCCTCGCGATAATAATTTATGTATAAGATAAAGTAGGTGAAAATCTTGTCCAACTTTTGGTCCATTATATAGGATTGATGAACATTGTATAGGAAATTAATATATTAAAAAAAAGAGACAAGTAAATGGTTACTTGTAAATTGCTTGATAGTGGCTACACTCAATGCAGTTAATTAAACTCGCAAGTAACTTGTACGATCTTACAAATTTTAATGAGTCTTACATATTAAATTCTGAGTAGGATTATTGTAAACTTGTGGATATGATTCAAAAAATGTAAGATTGTACTATCCGTGCAAATTAGTTATTTTCCCTTTCGGGTGGGTTGAACTAAAACACTACCGATTATTAATTTTTTTTAAAATTGATTTTTCATTCAAGACAAAAATTATTATTTTTATCAAGTCAGACTCCGCAGTTCAATCTTCTCTATTCAACTCTTGGGCTCCTCCAATCTTCTCAAACCTCTTTCATCTTCAATCTTCAAATACCGACCAATTTCCTCTTTTCCATTCCAATTTCTAATTTTGCATTTGTTTTTTATTGTCTTGAGTTTCTTCCCCGCAATCGCTTGGAACAACGAAAAAGTAATTCGAAATCCTAAACTCTTATTTAATCGATTAAGTTATTGAATCAAATAATCAATGTTAGAATCAATGTTATTAAGTTAGTATTTTTAAAATTAAGTAGGATCATATACGCTTAAAATTATAATTATACAATCATTTCACGACATTCCGATGTTAAGTTTGGCTGTCTTTGCTACTATATCATGATATGAAATTATGTTATTTGTTTTTAAAAAAAACAATACTTTCCTTTAAAAGAAATCTCATGATTCAGGGTCTGTTTTTCATTTTTATTTTTACTTTTCTTTTAAGTTAAAACGGAATATGCATATCTCATATTCAACATCAGAAAGATCTGTGCAAACCATATACGTACAATCTCATGATTCAGGGTTTATTTCTTGTAGAGATGAACAATCTCCATATCTTTCAGGCGAACCATTTTCATCAATCCGTACTTGTAGGCCTTTATGAATTCGCTTTGGGAAAGAGTTTTTATGGAGACTTGATTCAATCGCTCAGTGAACTCGCGTACGGTTTCGTCATTTCCATGTTCCATCTGCATTAGATGGTCAGTATCGGCAAATAATCCTCTGTCCCCAATTCCTGTCCACATCCCTGTCCCAGCCAATCACAATCCACCATGTGTATATATAATTAGCAAAACTATTTATATAGTAAATTTTGATTGGCTGGGAAGGGATGGGGACAGGAATTGGGGACAGAAATTTTCACTCGTCAGTATCGTATGAGAACAATCTCCATATCCTCCTTCAAAGCCACCATGACCAACTCATATTTAGGGTTTTCCAAATAATATAGGCCCCCGGGTCTTTTGGTACGATAACAATTTATGACTAAAATGATCTTTCTTAGTTTTACTTTTTCCCAAAACTATCTACTGCCTGAAATAAGCCATGTTCTAAGGACTCTAAAGTTAAATTATAATCGTAAATGCAACTATGTGCCATAATACTAATTATGTATTTGTGCACCACTTTTGCATATTATTTTCTCACTTTGAATCTTACATCTTCTCTCGCAAATATTGCAATTTTTCCGAAACCAAAATTCTTAAGTAACCAATCAAAAACAATTAACTTTATATTTGTAGTTTGAAAGGTTGTTAAAAATGCGATTCTACGTAGACTCGGATGAGGGGTGGAAAATCGTAAACTCGTGAATCGTATCGAGAAATTAATATATATTTTTTAATACATACATATATATATATATATATATATATATATATATATATATATATAACAATAATTAACATATAAATCATATCATATGATCCAAAAATATGAAAAAAAATTTCATTAAACATAGTTTCACTAGTTTTTTTAAAAGATAATAATTCAACAAAATTCACAATAAAGATATGTTTCTATTGTAGTAGATTTTCCTGTTTTTCTTTCTTTATTTCAACTATCGATGAATTTACAGCAGATATTCAAATGTTGTTCTTGCAGGAGGTCACTGCTCTTCTTGTTGCTGATGGAGTCTCCAGTGAAAAGATTTTGAGGAACTTCTAATGGCCAACTGAATGTAATTGTATTTCTTTTGTATTATTTAACGCTTGTGCGGAAAACAATTCATTATTTAACATTTGCTGAAATTCTAGATCTCACAGAATAATACCAATTTTGGTAAATTTAGATTACTCGAAGTTCCCCATTTCTTTGGAGAAACTGTCTTCTGCAACTGAAACTCCTTTATTATGATTCAACTCTTCAGCAGCCTGTTCCTTAAAGGTGCTTCGCTCGGCTGAGTAGAAGAGGAGCGAAGCAAATCATGCTCTCTTTAGACTTAAATCATACTTTTTGTAGAATGGGTAGAAATGTTCGTTTCTACGTTTTTACGATCCGACTCAACGTTTCTATCACGTTTCTACCAGATTGCGATTTTACTCACGATTCAACATGTTTTGTCTCCGTAAAATCGTAAAATCGTACGATTTTACGTGTTGACTCGCGATTTTAACAACAAACTACTAATTCAGATACCTTTTACAAAATATTTACATTTTTAGTACAGCACTCACGGCTAATATTGACCAATGTACTTGAAGTTCGCGGACCAGTTCAGTCCATTTTAGATGGACTGGACTTTAACTTCAAACTTCAAGTCCGTTTAAGAGGGGGTATTTTGGGTCCGAGTCCATTTGGATGCAAACTTTGTAGACTTGGACTTATACCAGTCTGTGGACCGGTCCGCAAAGAATTATATATATATATATATATATATATATATATATATATATATATATATATATATATATATATATATATATATATAAAGAGAAGATATCTCCAATCATATTCTAAAACTAACGAGTCTCATGATTTTGTTTGTTTTTTTTTAATATCTAATCTAGGTTATATAAATGTATATATAATTATATATTTTATATATGTAGTCTTCTCTTAAAACATTTTTTTGTTGCAATCACAATGTTAAATTTTTGTACATGTAAATTCATATCTATTTCACTATTTGTTTTGAAAATTACATTATTACTTCAATATTAATTTTCTATATATAGTTTGGATAAATAGATAATTAGTTTTTTCAAAAAAAATTAAAAAGTTAAAAAGTTCATAAGGCCGCGGACAGGTCCATAATCCGTGGTCTTTAAGCGGATTGGTTATGGACATAGCATTTCAAATACCTCAAAAAAAAATGGACTAAGTCCGATCCAATATGTTTATAGTGAGTCTGTGCGTACTTAAACTCATGTCTCCAGGTGCAAATGATTCGCTGGGCATGTCCTCCGCGCGTCGCTCGGCGGCTTACAACTAGTTTAGTACTCCTTCAATTCCTAAATATAAGACATTTAGGACATTTTAAACAAATTAAAGAACTCAAGCAAACGGTAATCTTTCATCACAATTTTAATAATACCCATTTCTTTCTCCATCTATTTCTCTTTTCAAATAAAAGATATGTTGGGGTATAATTGGAATAAATGGTTGACACCTAATAAAAGAGATGTAAATGAAAATTAATTTGGATATATATATATATATATATACAATAATTAAATAGGAATGGAGGGGTATAAAATAAAATGACGGTCTGGCTATGGAGGTGGTAAGCTGTCCAAAGTAGTTTTATGAAGGAACTGACAAGAAAAAAACAAAGCCGAGTTAAAAGAAAATCATCTAAAGATATCAATTATATGATCATTAATGACATACAATTGTATTTGCATTTCTATAGAAAAGGTCAATAATTTTAGAAACAGTAGATACCTAACTTTGTGTTAGGGCAGCGCAACACTCCAAACAACAAATTATAATGGAAACAAAAAGAAAGCGAAAAAAAATACAAGAATTTTAACGTGGTTCGGTCTCAACGCAGACCCACATCCACGACCCCGGTGGGTACAAACTTTCAAATATGTAATTTTTGAACGGAATAAAAATTACAAACCCTCTTCTAAAACTCCAAGTCTGAACACTCACAAGACTCAAGGAGTTGGTACAAATAAACTCAAGACTAGGTGGGTCTATTTATAAGGCCTCTTGCCTTTACACTTTTCTAACCAATGTGGGATTGTGAGAAATATTACCTAACATATCCTCCCTTTTCTCAAATTCCCAAGTTTCAACAGAATCAGAAAAGCTAACTTTCTTCTCAGTCTTCACGGTCTCCTTCTCTGTTCTTCCTCCAGCTTTACTTCCTTGCTTCTTCAAGGAATGACCATCAAGATGGTATAAATTCTTCCCTTTCTTCCTACCTTGCATAACCAGACGGTTGCCTCTATAAACATTGCATAAATTCTCAATTCCAACATACTTGTAACCCTTTGATGTCAATTCACCCAACGAAAATTATGTTGGCACTCGAATCAGGTACAAATCTAACATTAGGAAGTACTTTTACCTCATCATTGTGGAATTTCAGGCGGACTCGTCCAACACCCTCAACCTTCACCTTCGAGTTGTTGCCCACTTTGATGTAGCCAAAGTCTCCCATCTGCAAAGTATCAAACACGACTCAGTCCTTGCAGATATGCACGTCAGCAACATTATCCATAATCCAGTTTGAATGATTATCAACAATGTCATCCAAATATCTCGTCAAATATAAATCATCATAATCGTTGACCACATTTGTAGAGGAATCACATACCTTTGCCTTGCCTTTCATCTGTTCACGGAGATTTTTCAAATCATCCCTCATCTTTGGACAACGGCTTTGAAAATGACCAAGTTCCTCACAATAGAAGCACTCGACCTCGCTACAATCACCTCTCTGCCGAGATTTCCCTCTTCCTTGGTCACCCTACTCTTGCTTCGATTCCTCCCTCTTCGAGAACTCTCTACAGCTAGTATTCGATCCTCCTCAGGGTAATCCTTATTCATCATCTGTTGGTTCTCCTTCAAGGCTTTTGAAACCTCATTCAATTGCAGTGTGTTCTTTCCTGCCAACAGTGACTGCACCAACGATTTATAGGATTTCGGTAATGAAGCCAATAACAGCAACGCCTGTTCTTCATCCTTAATTTCTTCCCCTGCATTCTCAAGTCAAGATACTAACTCATTAAATTTATTAGTGTGATCAATAAGATTACCTCTTTCTTCCATTTTGAGTGAGTACAGATTCATCTTCATCTTCAAACGGTTAGTCAAAGTCTTCGAGGAATAATTATTCTCCAGAGTCTCCCACAACTTCTTTTGTGACTCTCTCTCAACACCGACATATTGATTTGTGGAGCCAAAGCCAATCGAATTGTACTAACAATCCTCTTCTTAATTGTAGCCCACTCAGAATCTTTCATACATTCTGGCTTTTCAACATCCAGAGTAGAATCAAGACCTTGCTGCACTAAATAGTCTTGAATCGTGCTTTGCCATAAGGTAAAATCAATCTTTCCATCAAAGAGGGGGGATGGAACATCACTCTTCATCGGCACAACGGTGTTTAAAGACTCCATAATTTAAACACTCTAACTTTAATTAAAATATCACCGCAATCTTAATTAAAGCAACACCGAAAACTTTTCCGCAAACTAAATCTGCAACTTCTTTCGTCTCCTCCCAAACCTGAACCTCGCGCTCTGATACCAGTTGTTGGGTAGCGGAACAGTCCAAACAACAAATTATAATGGAAACGAAAAGAAAGCAGAAAAACAACACAAGAATTTTAACGTGGTTTGGTCTCAACGCAGACCTACATCCACGACCCCGGAGGGTACAAACTTTCAACTATGTAATTTTTTAACGGAATAAAAATTACAAACCCTCTTCTAAAACTCCAAGTCTAAACACTCAGAAGATTCAAGGAGTTGGTACAAATAAACTCAACACTAGGTGGGTCTATTTATAAGGCCTCTTGCCTTTACACTTTTCTTTTTTAACCAATGTGGGATTGTGAGAAAATATTACCTAACACTTTGAACAGAAAATATAAATGATACGCCATTCTTTTTAAGATATAGATTATTTTGTAAACCTTAAAACCAAGATTCTTAAAAGCAAGAAATTTTTATTAAAGTACCATTTTTCTCTAATCCTTTTTAATCCTAATGCCCAAAACAATTCTAAATAAATAAAAGATGACATTATATAAAGAAATAAGCAATAAATTATAAATAATATACGCAAAATAACATATTTTAAGAAGACTACTTAATTTAAAACAATTTATATTCTGGAATGGAAGGAGTAATATTTTATAGCCTCGAACCAAATTCAAAGACTACATCAAGCACGTTGATGACTCATCATTGAATAAATATTAATCTATTTCATTTTTCTTGTTTGTGCATTTTATCGAAATTTGCAAATCTTGAAACAGAAAGTCTACGGTTGTCCAACCTATTGTTGTCAAAATCGCGAGTTGGATCGTAAAATCGTACAATTTTACGATTCAAGGGGTATAAATCGAGTTAAATCGCACACAAAATCGCATCAGAGTTGGATCGTAAAAGATCATACGATCCGAATCGTACGATCCAATACGATCAAATATTGTCTCTTTTCAATATTTTTTTTTATGATTCTGGCCCGATAACATAATAAAAATTTATTTTAATGTGAGAAATTCCTCTCTACTTTTTCTTTTGCTTCTGATTTAATTAGTTAGTGAATCATGAAGTTACTAATTACTGATTTAATCATTTGTTATGCTTTTTACTGTAAAAAAAAATTATATACATTTGAGAAAATAAAATCTTACTATTAATAATTGTTATAGGTGCAAGATTAATAAGAATTAAGGAAAAATAAGATGTCGGGAGCGTCCGGATCAGATAGTGGAAGTGTGGGCAATGATTCAAGCGCTGGAGGTGGTCAATCAAATCTTCGAAAGAAAGCAGTCGGGAATAGGAGCGATCTGGAGTGGAAGTATGAAAATATGGTTAAAAGACCTTATGAATTGTTGGTTTGCTTTTGAAGTTTATCACTTGTTAGTTTGTGTTTTAATTTCAACTTTTTAGTTCTATTGGTTTAAATTTATCATAAAATATTATTTTAATAATTTTTTCGGATCTTCCGATCCGTGCTACGATCCTCGTGTTTACGATTTTTGATACCCCTTCCATTTCGAGTCAAAATTACGATCTTGACAACCTTGATCCAACCATTTGTATAGTATACACATCTAATACTTATTTGAGAAAATTATTAACACTGTCAAACAGACTTAAAATTTGTGAATAGGTCTGAATTCATTTTATATGCATTGTATTTAAACTTCACATTTTAAGTCCAATTAGATGCTGGTGTTTTGGATTCGGGTCCGTTAAATACGAATTATGTAGATCGGACTTGGATCGCGGATCAGACCTAGTTTAAATTCATGTACCCGTGATTCAGTTTGTAGTCCGCAGATTATAAACAAACTAAGTATGAATTTACCATTTTGATGTTTGTAAAAAAATAAAATAAATTAAATCCGATCCATTCTGTTTAAAGTAAATTTATTGCGGATTTAAATCAGGCCTATGCGTTTGAAAGTGATATCTGTGAAAACAAAACAAAAAAAATAAAAAAAATAAGGAGGGTTGATGGATTAGACACGAGTAGGTGGAAGTTGGAATATTTCGGATAGGATTATTGAAAAAGATATTGAATGCAAGATTGTCACTCTGTTGTTTTGTTACTCCAGTCTCAAATTAAATATTTATGTATAATCTAAAACAAAAAATAAAAAATAAAAATTTTATTATAGATAAGTTATTATAAATTTCTTTTTAATGAAAGAGTTTAGTGATATGATTCATATGTTAGTGAGGTTAGTGGTGCGAGTTTAGAGATAAAATATGTACATTTTAAGGAAATGAATATTAATTTTGAGACAAACTAAATATGACATTTATTTTAGGATGGAGGAAGTATTAATTATTTTTTTCCGAATAGTCACTCTCTGGTTAATTATTCCCTCCGTCGTGTATTTAGTTTTCTCAATTCAAAATTTATACATATTAAAAAAATGATTAGTTGTGTTAATATTTCTTGTTAAGTAACTGAAAAAACCATCTAAGAACTTTTGAATATAATAAATTTTTGTGTTTGTTAAAATAATAAGTGTTGGGCCAATTGTGGAAAGGTTAAGTAAAAATAGCATTGGGTTTGCTACGTGACAAATTAAATTGGACAAGGGAAATGGGAGAATTAAGACAACTAAAATCACGATTCAAAACGCAAAAGTTAAAACTGATTATGTTCCCAAACGATTCTACTTCTAAAACGGCAGGAATATTCTTTTGTTGGGTGTCTCATTTTCTGTCACACTAATAAGAAATTAACATGTCTTACATGTTAATTAAAAATATATACCCAAAAAAAAATAGTTTAAACCGTAAGAAAAAGTGAATACATAGAAATTATCTATTCGTGGGATATAAAATGGGATACAAAATGAGGATAGAGGATTTTTTGCCCTTCCAAAATGCTAAAGCCTTCTTTGATTCCAAACGGTCTAGACACTTATTTGAGCTCCTCCTCCGCCATTGTTTGGAACAACTAAAAAAATTCCGGTTTGATCGATTAACTTATTGAATCAAATAATCATTGTTACAAAATTTGGATTATTCCAATTAGCCGATGCCCAAGTATATATTCTTTCTATTTTTGTCCGGTAAGAAGTTTGATAGGAGAAATTGAGTTTCAGAATGTTAACACACAAAACATAATATAATTTTCCTATGTCTCTTTAATGTGAAGAATATTTGTTTAATTTAATACTAGAAAATATCATAAGATTTTGGAAATTTTCAAATTTCATCTAGATGCATTAGGAGAGTATTGAATTAATTAGTAATTGTTTTTAATTAAGTAGGATCAACGATCTGAGTTACGATACTACGATCCTACGAACCTTCTAAGCCCTTCCGATCCTACGTAGAATCTCGAATTTGACTGTCTTGTTAGACATGATAGGGCAGCTGTTGTCAAACCTAATTTTAGTAATTGTAATTATTTGATCGTAATTTTCTAACGTGATTTTGCAATCATGATTCTGGTGATCGTACTTTTAAAAATTCAGAATAAAAACATGATTTTATATGTTTGGTAATTAATACTTTAAACGTGATTTTGAAAATGTATGATATACCCCTTATCATATATTTACATCATCAAAAATTAAACTTTAAATTTCCTCTAGGAAAATGAGCATTTGATGACAAATTATTTGTTTATAATTTTTATTTTATTTTATTTTATTTGACCATTACATAATTGTTTTTATATAAATATAATATTAACTCAACTATATTAATGTAAGAAAAAAAATATGATTTTAAAATAAATAATTTGATACTAAATGTAAATGTAAGAAGTAAAAAGAAACGAGGAATATAAATATATATATATATATATATATATATATATATGTGTGTATACCTATATATCTGTGTGTGTATATATATAGGTATATATAGGTATACACACACTTTACCATTAATTATATTTAACATATGACTAATTATAATAAATAAATTTAATTTAATTGAAATATCAGAGTTTTTATAGTATTTTCCTGCTAAAAAAAGTTTTTATAATAAATATCAGCGATTCATAAAAAAAAATAGGAATTTCGGCTTTTTACAATCATGAAAAAATCATGATTTGAAACGTTAAACGCTCAAACTATTTAAGTTTTCAAACGACCATCACTCAAACACGGAAGCTACTTTGATTTTCAAACTATCACCAAAACATTGTTTTCTGTCCAAACAGCCACTAAGCATATTGAAAAGTCAATTTAAGTCTCATACAATAATTGAGTTTTTTTTCTCTTTCTTATATGCTTTTGGGTACACTTTTATTATGGTACTGTTGGTTTGATAATTCTTTTTATATTTTTTTTGAAGGAATTTTGATTGATAATTCAACTATTAATAACCTCAAACCCCACTTTCAAAACAAAAAATAATATAAATGCATATTAAAGATGCAACATTATTTAAAGGATGGTCCCTGTTATTTAAAGGAATTTTTATTATGGTACTGTTGGTTTGATAATTCTTTTTATATTTTTCTCGTACCCGCTGCAGATTATCAGAGGCAACGTGATCAACTAAATAAATGCATATTAAAGAAATCATAATCTATATATACAAATATTAAACTAATCACCCGTTCTATTCAGCAAAAATAAGCCCCTGTTATACACAAAAATAAATTTAATTATTAAAAAAATATTAAATAGCATAAGAATATGATACTCTAAACTAATATTTATGTTTTTTTTATACATTTCTATAAAAAAAAATTAACAAATATAAAAATTTCGTATTTATATGCAAAATATAAAAAAAAAAAAAAAATTGGTAAGAGAGTAATATTCTTTGAATGATTTCTTGAGGTCGTCGTTTTGAGTTTTCTTGAAAACCTAACGGTTTAAATGAACCATCCAAAAATAAATAAAGGTGGCATCTCCAATTTATTGGGCAAATTTCAATTCATTTAATGACACAATGAGAATTAAATCACTCGATCCACCAAATTTTATTTTTTGAAGTTTTTACCATTTAATGAAAAAACGTTTGGTGAGAAAATTTTGCATATGGGTTCAACATATTTAATGATACTCTAAAAATCACATGATTCGATCAACAAAAGTTAATTTTTTAAAATTTTTACTCTTTTAAAGAAAAAAGTTTAGTGAGTAGTTTTACAATAATTCGGGTATTCTTTATACAGTTTACATTGCACAGTGTGAGTACGTCTGAGGCGATTTCCTAATTAAAAAAGTCTCCACGGACCAAATACTTTTTCACATTCTTCTTCGTCTTCCACTAAGTTGCTCTGTGGCTTCAATTTCGTATAAGTGCTACTTGAAATATGAGTCTTCAAGGAAAAATAGAGTTTCTGCAGGAGATTAACTCTCCTGGAAACGTTTTCCTTGAAATTTATGGTACTAAAAAAGCTAACCTTCCAAAAGTTTGCCCAAATACGGTTCCATCTATCAACTTGGTTAATGGGAACTGGTTGTCACATAATTGTGCACTATTTCGTTGGTGAGTCAATCCTTATCCCTCTTCATTGTAGCTCTCTTCTCCAAAACCTTAAATTTTACCGTCTCATATTTGAAATGTTTAAAATTAATGAATGAAAAATAAACACGTATCTAATTTAGTTTCAGGCCGAATGATAAAGGTGTCTAAAGTGCTCGACGGAACAAGGCTTTCGAAAATTGGGGTCCTAATTATTTGCTACCTACCTGTGCTTATTTATTTGAAAAATGATAAGAATTGTTAATCACTTACTCAGTATAAACAACTCACCTGTCAAAGTTGCAGAGCAAAAACTACGGAGGAAGGAGGGGGAGATGTTTTGGGCACAATCATTTGGATTTTACTGTAAAACTATATCAAATAGATAAAGAAAAACAATGACTACTGCTATTTTCTTTGGTTTTGAAAATCAAAAAATCAGAAAATCACATTATATTTTGACACTTTTTATAATTTATATTTTTTAAAAAATATAATGACCTAACTTTGATAAGTAGTAAATGGTCTCAACATTGTTTTAGACGTACCTGTTTAGTATTCATTGTTGTTTTGGATATTTCGCTTGATGTAATGAAAAATGTTTCCAAATAGTTAGCTATAGAATAGGAAAAATTTTATTTTTTGATAGGTGATTAAGTTTAAAAATTACAATCAAACCAATGAATATAATACACGTCAATTCTCTTTCCTACGTGTATTGTATTTATTGGCTTGAATGTAAAGATAAAATTTCTCATAGAATAGAGGATGTAGGGTGGTAATGGTATCCGCCTCCAAAATTTTGAAACTTTCATATTTTATCCTAAGGAAAAAAAATTCCTTTACAATATAAGTTTAGCACTCGCCCGCCCCAAAAGAATAAATTATTGTCATTTATACAACACAATTTTTTTAAATTTGCACTTACTACAAATTATCAAAACTTCTTTGCAACATTTCTTTTATTCTCAACTATCTAATTCTTTTATGTCTTCGGTAGCTTTTTTTGATTTATGATATGCAGAAGGGAAAGGGTTGATTTCAGAAGAAATGGTGGTAGCTGTGGACGAGGAAAAAAAATCAATCACTTATAATTTGTTTGGAGGGGATCTTATGAAGCTTTATAAGACCATGAAGGTTATTGTCCAAGCAGTCTCAAGGGGAGAAAAGAATTTCATGACGTATACATATGAATACGAAACCCTAAATTCGGACGTTTCTGCTCCAGAAATGTTAAAAGGCTTCATTTCTGAAACTACCAGTACCATTGATGCACACTATATGAAGTTCATGGAGGATTCCAATGCTTGAGATGCAAATCACTTTTCTACATATTGAAGCTTTATGTTTTTGTTGACTTTGTGAAACCTATGTTATTACCTAATGTAATAAACTGAACGTGTAAGATATAAGATAATCCGTACCTCTCTCATAATTTAAAATAGGTTTGTTTGTACGGTTACACTCTATGTTTTGTTCTTTAGGCAAGGTAACATATAGGTATTCGGTACGTGTTATTTTATTATCTCCAAAAGAATCGTATATTCGTAATAATATGGATATAATTAAATATTTTAATTCTGATAAATTATTCATATTGTGACGGAGTTTTTCAGTAAAAAAATAAAATGTAAAATAATTTGGAATCAGTGAAATTGAATTGATTAATTAAACAAGGGAAATACCCAATATAAATACAAAGAGAGCCCTAAGCAAAAAAATAAGTTATTTAACAATGTAACTTTAAGAATATGGTATAGACTATAATAGATAATTACTAGAATTATACCAACATAATAAGTCTATTATAATACCCTCCAGTTGGAGTGTGTAAATCAAGAACACCCAACTTGTGAACCAAGTAATCAAATTTCTTATGAGTTAAGGCTTTAGTGAGGATGTCTGCCAACTACTCATTTGTGCCGATGTGACAAGTTACAAGATTTCTTTTAGTCATCTTCTCACGAACAAAGTGACAATCAATTTCTATGTGTTTGGTATATTCATGAAAAACTGAATTAGTGGAAGTATAAAGGGCCGATTGATTATCACAAAACATTTGGTTGGTCCGAGTGATACGCCTAGAAATTTGAATAATTCACGTAGTCAAGTTAACTCACTAGTTGCATTTGTCATGGATGATATTCTGCCTTTGCCGAGGAACGTGATACAACTTGCTGTTTCATGAATTTTCAGGAGATATGTTCATTTCCAAGTTTGACAAAGTAACCTATAATAGACCTGCGAGTCATCGGACAGACCGTGCGATCAAAATTTCAATAAGAACTAAAGAAGTATTTCAAATTATTCAATAAGAATTGTGAAAGCATACCGGATTCCAAGACTTTAAGTTCTTCCAAAGACTCTTCTATGTTTATTTCTTCCTTTGATGTTCTAAACCAATCTTCAAAACATAGTAAAGCTTGCACAATCCTAATCAAGGTTGTCAATATCGTAATTTTGACTCGGAACGGAAGGGGTCTCAAGAATCGTAAACTCGAGGATCGTAACACGGATCGGAAGATCCGACAAAACTAGTAAAAAAATATACATAGTAGTAGTACACAGAATACAAATACACATAGACAGCTGTTGATGCAGCAGAAAAGAAAGAGGTCCATTGCCAATGATAATTCTTAGCATTAAGTAGGAAATATGTTCCAACAATTGTCACACAGACTGTAACAATGATGAGAATAACGAAGACCAGTAGCATAAACCCATAGACGTAGTAAACCTGTCAAAACAATCATAATATTCATCAAAACATTTGCAACCGTCTGTTAGAGTGATAACCATGCAATTTTGTGTTATATAAAATACCTTGTAGTTCCAAAAGGAGTTGAAAACAAAATACATTTCGATGAATATACTGCCGAATGGCAACAAGCCTCCCATCAAGGAAACTACGGATGGTGTCAAGTACCACTTCTTCTCAGGAATTGGCCTGGGAATGGTTTTCACTCTGCATGGATTATTTGGAGCACCGCTCCAGTTCCTTCCAATCACTGTACCAACAAGTGCCAAAGGGAAGGAGATGAAGGTCCAAATGACGAGAACAACAATCATTGTTCCGAACGGAATGGCTGCCAAAGCCCCATAAAATATTGCAATCGTGTTGAGGATTAAACCGATCCCAAAGCATAAGAATGGGAAAAGGGTTTCTGTAAGGATCATTGATTTGATCCAGGGTTTTTTTTTTTAAAAAAATGACGCAACCAGATTAGATACAACCCGACCCGGCCACGACCCATTGGTAAAAGGAGAAAATCTTGGATCGTTTTGGATCGTCCGATCCTACGATCTTACGATCTGGATCGACGATCCAGAACGATCCAACATCACAGCGATTTTTACACCGATCCAACACGTTTTTGGGCCTTAGGATCGTATCCAACTCGCGATTTTAACAACATTGATCCTAATAGTTAAAGAACTCCTAAATTGATCAAGAACACGACCATCGGTACTAAAAGCAGATTCTGAGGCAATTGTAAATTGGAATAGTTAACATATCTTAGGTCAATTTGGAGAGAACTGGGGCAATTCTATTCCACCACATTAAGACAAAGTTATCCTTATCTTTAACCGCCCCCTCCAAATATTTGTCTAATTCAGATTTATCATATCTACCTCTGGGTTCCAATCTCATTTTCTTAAACTTTAACTTATACTTATGATTGATTATTTTTTAGGGTCTCCCCCAATTGCAACTCTAACCTTTGAAGAACCAACTTTAACAATTTATGAGTCGCAACATTTAATGTAAATGTCGCTAACTAACATAAAAATGTCGATTCAAACAACAGTTATTATAATTGTCGCTATGGAACGTCGTAAAAAATTGAAATATAGCGACATTTGTAAGAAAATGTCGCAAGATCTAACGACATAGTATATAAATGTCGCTATATGAGTTGCAACATTTAACAATTTATAACAACATTTCATGTAAATGTCGCTAAATAACATCAAAATGTCGATTTGAACAACGGTTGTTATAACTGTCGCTATGAAACGTCGTAAAAAAATTGAATTATAGCGACGTTTGTATGAAAATGTCGCAAGATCTAACAACATAGTATATAAATGTCGCTATATGAGTAGCAACATTTAACCATTTATAACTACGTTTAATGTAAATGTCGCTAAATAACATCAAAATGTCGGTAAGAACAACAATTACTATAATTGTCGCTATGAAACGTTGTATAAAATTCAAAAATAGCGACATTTCAAAAATTGTTGCTTTAGCTTACTCAGTTCAGTTTTAAGCGATGTTTGAAAAAACGTTGGTAAAAAAAAGTCGCAAAAAGCTATTTTTGTTGTAGTGATAAATGGGAAAAGTCTAAAATAATTCTCACCATAGTATAACATTATGGATCAGAGACATCTCCGCTGAACAAAGAAATTTCAAAGGACAAACAGAAATGCCAACATATATGATTCAGCAAAACATACTCCATAAAATGGAGCAGCGAAAAAAAAAGGAAATCTGAATGAAATTTGCTCCAAACTTCAATATTTGTACCAATCTCAGCCTTTACATTGTCGTTGCGTCGCCGGAGAGGAGAATTGGAGGGAGTGAAAGGAAGTGGTGATGTTCGAGAAAATAATTCGATGGGTTCCGATAATTAGTGAATATTTTTTTTATTTTTAAAACTAGACCATCTATAAGTATGGTCCAGTTTATTACAATTATATATATTATTAGACCTCTCCAGAGGAGGTCGACCTCACCAGAGGAGGAGTAGTAGAAGCCCGGCTGAGCGGGTGCCCCCGTGGGGGGTCGTAGAAGTCCCGCTCGTAGAAGTCCCGTTGAGCGGGTGTCGTAGAAGCCCGTTGAGCGGGTGCCCTGTGAAGGGTCGTAGAAGTCCCGTTGAGCGGGTGCCCCGTGAGGGTCGTATAAGTCCCGCTCGTAGAAGTCCCATTGAGCGGGTGTCGTAGAAGCCCGTTGAGCAGGTGCCCCGTGAGGGAAGTAGTAGAAGTCCCGTTGAGCGGGTGTCGTAGAAGTCCCGATGAGCGGGTGCCCCGTGAGGGGAGTATAAGACCTCACACAAGGGAACCCAAAGAAATGACAATTAAATCATTCCCCTTGTGTGAGGTGGGTATCGAACCTGGACCTCTCGGTCTCAGGCAGTGGATGTTACCCACTGGGCTACCGTGCCTTCGATAATTAGTGAATATGCTGACTTTTCAGGCCAAAAAATCACGAAAAATTCTGATATAGACCTGGGCTATATGTGGGGTTGTAGACCACTTGGTCCACAATCAACCACATCACTTTTTTTGATTAAAAAATAAATAAAAACGCCTCAAAAAGCCCACCAAAAGGGGGAGAATTTTTATTATTTTAATCAAAACTGTGATGTGGCTGAATGTGGACCAAGTGGTCCATGACCACTTGGTAGTTCAGGTCTATATCAGAATTGTTCAAAAATCACACTACTTTACACGTTCTCTCAGAGTGAAGGGTAAAAATGTCTTTATCTATTTACAGATTTCGATACATAGTACCATCTTTTTATTAGGCTAAAATTAGCAGCATCAATTTACGGGCCACTACAAATGTCCAATTAGTGAATTCGATTACTATTCAGGCCAAAAATCATTCGTGCCTTACACATGCTCTCGGTGTGAAGGGTTAAAATGTCCAAAAACTCAATCCGACCCATTTTCCGACCATATAAGATCTGTCATTACCCACAATCTAAATCTTCACACTGAGAGCATATGATATTGTGGGTGTAGGGGTGGTACTGGAGCAGATGGTGGTTTGGTTTGAGATGGTGGAAATGATGGATATGGTGGAGAAGATTTAGATTGCGGGTAAGGTCAGATCTTATTTGGTCGGAAAATTGGTCAGATTGAGTTTTTGGACATTTTCGCCCTTCACTCCGAGAGCATGCGCAAGGCATGTGTATTTTTTTGGCTTGAATAGTGATCGGATTCACTAATTGGACATTTATAGTGGCTCGTAAATTGATTCTTCTATTTTTAGCCTAATAAAAAGATAGTGCTATTTATTGAAATCCGTAAATAAATAAAGACATTTTTACCCTTCCCTCCGAGAGCACGTGCAAGACATGTGATTTTTTGGCCTGAAAAGTCATCGGATTCACTAATTGAACATTTATAGTGGCCCGCAAATTGATGCTATTATTTTTACCCTAACAAAAAGATAGTGCTATTTATCGAAATTGATAAATAGATAAATGATACTAATAGGGGATTTCTCAAGAAATTGTCTTGTATTAATTTATTAATTAAAAATATTAAAACATAAAAGAAATAGTGCAATCCTTATAGAAAAAATTAACACACGACAATTTTTTATTGATGGACAAGAAAAGTAACGTTTTTTTAGAAATGTTATGAAAATATTAAGGTTGGAGTCCTTATTCCATAACCCCTTCAACATTATGGATACCTTAACTCTCTATTGAAAGAGGAGTTACAAGAAGTCCATAACCTACATATTCAACCTCCATTATCTACCCTTTATGAAAGGTTTCATAACCTACATTTTGTAACCCTATAAATAGAGGGCTTATTTTGATGTAAAAGAGGATATATATGAATAATATAGAAACACTTATACCATCTCTTGTCTTTTGTTCATTGTCTTTAGTTTATGTTTTACTTTTGTGGTGAAATTCATTCTAGAACTTCATTCATTTTATAACACGTTATCAGCACGAGCATCTACCATTAGCTGATTAGATTTGTGAAACTTTTTATCTCCTTGGTAGATATTCAGTGCGAATCGTTATGTTCATATATGTATTTGAGTTTTGTATATGATTTTTTGCATCTTGAATATAACGGACTTATTATTGAGGTTGAAGACTTAAGGGAAGAGGTTAAGGTAAGTTGTTTATATTCTAAAGGTTAATTTAATGGCTAATCTTGCTAAATTTGGATTTACAATTCTTGAGATCAACCAGAGAAATTACCTATCATGGATACAATATAATGAAATTCATCTGGATATAATGTGTCCTGAAGGCACCATTGAAAATCATCAGATCCACTAGATCACTGAAAATTTGTAGAGGAAATATACATCCAATATGCTCCAGCAGTAGCAATATCGAAATACTCACTTATCTTACCTCAAATATGTTGCAGTAGTAGCAATATCGAGAGTAAATATTTTCAGAAGTTTTATACATGTAATGAATATATATTCTTGAGCTTAGTTAAAAAAAAAAAATGAGTCATTAATGAAATATTGTAAAATATGACCAATGATTTATATGTCATTCCCTAGATTGAATGCATATAGGATATATAATTTATTTGTGAAATAGTATTGGTTGTGAATGTGGTTGTAGTAAACCATGTCGATAATCATGACTCATCGAATTCTCGAAGAAAATATTCTCACCCAAAGTGAGAAAATAATAAGGAGGAAATAGAATGTATGATTCCAAAATTTTATGAGAAAAAGATTATTTAAGCGATATACAAATTTTTTGTCACATACCTGTTGTATGTTGGACATCTTTTGAATCCCTCTACTAAATATCACTTCGAGAAAGAAAAAAAAGGTGTCATTTTGCTTCTCTAAAAGTAATGGTGCTACTTTAATTTTGGCATATGTAAATGTCGTCAATCTCTTTGAGTATTCAGATAAATATAACTTGATATTTTTTTTTGTATTAGAACTTGTCAATTGCATATATTATCATGTTATTTTAATTTGTTTACATTA
Organism: Vinca minor; assembly: GCA_026122235.1. Classification (NCBI taxonomy): domain Eukaryota; kingdom Viridiplantae; phylum Streptophyta; class Magnoliopsida; order Gentianales; family Apocynaceae; genus Vinca; species Vinca minor. The sequence goes on along the minus strand of JAOCZM010000241.1, from coordinate 7,019,136 downwards.
ATGAATAATAGATGTATGATAATATTATAGTTGTTGATTGAACACATTCAGGATAAATGTCAAATACCAAGTTCTAAAAGAACTACTTGATTAAACAGTTCCAGAAGAGTTATTTGTTTAAAGGCTCCAGAAGAGCTAATTGAACTAAAGGGTTACATATCAACATGTAAATACACGACTCTCCATAAAGTCTCTTAGAAAATTATTTTGATATTTTTCATAGTGAAGATTATTTGGAGACATTGGATTGAGTAGAGTTTTAAATCTTTGTGTATTACTAATATTATTTAAGAGAATAAATTTATATTACAGAAATCGTCATTTCTCTTTATTGTCTTATATTGCCACAAAATTTATTTAGTTAAGATATTTTATTAAGTAAACCTGAAGTTTACCGATTCAGATGTTGGCATGACCGGTTAGACCATCCCGGGTCACAAAAATACGAAATATAATTAAAAAGTCATGGAATATGAAGGAACCAAAAGTTTCCTTATCCGATGAATTCTTTTGTGCTACTTATTTCAAGGAAAATTGATATAAGGATATAACCAGTACAACTCGGGGTTGAATATGTTCATAGAATTGAATAAATAGTCGATCGACTCGCAACCTGAAGTTTGTGATATATTGATAATGAGCTCAAATTTTATATTCAACAAATGACATAATTTGGCTCGACTATACTGGTGTCATCATGTGAAAAATTGGTAGAATATTTTTATATACTAAATGGTCTGGTAGAACCATAAGTGCCTTGAACTTGTTGATACGAATTATTTTGTAGCATTAGCTCGTATTTTTCCAACAAGAATACTGTGAATTCTCCTCTATTAAATTAGTTTCTGGTCAGGAACTAAAATTTTCCCTCTCCCATCTAAGAGTTAAATGTGTGCTACAAAGTAGTAGTCACCACCTGTAAAGTATTAATATGGGACCTTAAATGTGTTAAGAATATATCTTGGTTATGAAATATTAAGATGAGAGATTTAATGTATAACCGGATAAAAATATGAGTTTGTGTCTCATCTTGATCCTCACATACTTTGAACCAGAAGTTCAAAGGATAAGACAGACATATTTACTGACCAAAATCCGGCTAAGAAGGCTCCTATTTGACGTCCTTGAAGGCGATCTACCACGACTAATAAGTATGAGACACAATTGAAGTGTGGTAGACTAGACGGTTCCAAATATTAAAAAAAAAAAAAATCCTCGCATATAAAAAGGAGTAAAGATTTAGATGGTTGTATATGGAAGACATATATTGTTAGTAGTGCCCTAGGACCATTAGCATATGTTGTACGTTTTATATTTTTGAGCATTTCATATGAATAGTTAATTTTGCTTATGAACATCAAATGCGTGATTTGATAGTAAAACTCATTTGCTTATGTAATTACTATTCTAGTTGTCCCTAGTTTTATGTAATCTATTTTACAATGAAATAAAACTAGTATGATGTTTGATTGATGATTATGTTTTACTAATCATGTGTAATGAGTACAAATCATATCATAGATATATCGTATTGGACGTGATCCGTTAGAGAAGTAATACTTCATGGTCCTTAGTCATAAGTATTACTTCCTCAATACTATTTTAGAATCCTTAGACCTTATGTCTCCATTGATTCTAGCATGAATGGAGCCACGTTTTGACTCAGTCGTACGTTGCTTTTAATCGAGTAATCAATACGAGTGATGATCGGATGTAGTGTCCTATCATGGCTTGAATATGAGAGGCATTGTAAGGAATTTGTCCCTTTCCTATTAGAGAGAGATATCCATGGGCCCCTCGATAGGGAAAGACTGTTTAAATGCATGGTCGTGCTCAAATGTATTTAATAAAGTGGTTATTAAATATTATTTGTTAGAACAGTCTACCTAGAGATCAAGCATAAATACAATTAAGCTTAATAAGGGTGATGACTACCATGCCTTATGCTTAATTAGGATATCGCGAGACAAAGGGATTAAATAGTGGATTGATATTAGGTTCCACCGTAAATTCATTCACTTTGGGTAATCACAATGTCCTGCTAGGGACCGCTTGTGATTTATGAACACATACTACTACTAAGTGTGTTTTCATTGCCATTGTGAGATGAACCTACAGGGTCACACGCATAAACGATCTAACGAGCTTCATGTCCAGATTCAATGAATCTAGAATGTGTCTAGGTTCATTGTATCTGACATTTATTTTTCTGAGAATAATAAAGCGTTATTATTCGAATTATAGATAAGGGGCATTTTCGGTATTTGGTTAATAGCTGGGATTATGTGGGAGTTATTATCCGATAAAGACTCCCACTACCAGTAGAAGTCTAGGGGACGTGGGAGTTAAAGACTCCCACTGCCGAGAGAAGTTGAGGATGTGAGAGTTGGTTATGAGAACAAACTCTCATACCCTATATAATGATCTCTTGGCCGAAACCCTAGCCAATTAAGTTTTTCAGCCGAAATACCAAAATCCACAAGAAATCAGATTTCTTGTTCTGCCTCCCTTTCTCCCTAATTCCCGAAACTCAGAAAGAATCAGAGCTAGCACTTGCTGCCCGTTTCGTCGCGTGGATACCGGTAGGGAGTAATTCCGCAAAGGGAATTCCGTTGGTGGTAGCAAAGCATCCAAGAAACAGGATCTTCAATTCAAGAATCGGATTCTTGAGCCGAAAATTGTAAGTCTTTTTCTCGATTTTTCGATTCGTTTACGTATGAGCGGATCCTTCAGGGGAGGACTCATGGGTGTTTGGAACGAGTTTCCGCCCATGAATCCTTTCATATATATGTTAAAGTCGAGGATTCCCTAGACATGATCAATGTAATATCTCTAGGAGAGATTCAGGTACCTGAAAGTTAAGATAATGAGATCTCTACATAATGTAATGATTGGGAACTATGGAACTGCGAAAGTGTAAGATATGATAAGTATTAATGCGCATAAAATGTGAATCTAAAATGAGGATCTAGATTCAAAGTCTGCAGAAACAAAATTTTGAGATTCGAGAAAATTAGCCAAAATAGATTATATATGAGTTCGCATGAGAAATATGAAAAGTCCGGACAATTAACAAGTACACCATAAGTGTATGATATTCTCAGTATGGATGATACACTTGAAGTGTATAGATAGCGGGACAACAATGCGAACTATAAAAATGTAAACGTCATTACTAGTGGAAAAATGTTCTTCTTAAAAGCCTGGCAATGGTTAGAAAGAAAGAAATTTTCAGGTGGTGGATGCAAGTATGTTTGTGTTTTAATAGCGTAAAGAATACTTAGCACATATATGAAGTCTTTGAATGATTTGATATGCCTGAAGCATATCCGTAAATTGTTCATGAAGAACGTAACATTATTTCCTTAGTGAAAATCTATCAAAAATTATATGATAGTGTAAATGTCCATGTATAAGGAAATTTGGATTGGATTTAGTTACTTGCCACATACAATTCTTTGTCTATTGACGAAAGATGCCTAAATGTCTAATTTGCTAATGAACATTATTAGTTAGAGATCTCCATATGAGGTGGAGAAAATCGGCAATGTAAAGGACTTTATTTAGGAACATCATTATCTTAATCTACGCATTAGGCATTAATGAACCAGAAGTTCATAACTTATTCATTTGCAAAGGATTGCAAATGCATAGCCTAATGCATTTATAGACTCTATAAGTAGATGTCTCCATATGTGAAAAGTAGGATAACGTATGAGTTATGTAGCTAAGGAGCATGCCTTAAGCATGATTGATATCTTAAGTCTTAGCATATAAGATCCTTGAAAGAAATGACTATAGATTTATCAAGATGTTCCTCCTAAATATGTTATAGTAGCAAGTGATTACTGAAGGAAAATTATGATCTCGGGTTTTAGAAATTCATGATTTTTCTTGATTTTTCAATTAGACATCCAGAAGATGATATATATGGACAAAGAACTTCCTTTAAGTATCCTATTATTTGTCTAATCGTTAGATATTACTAAATATCACTCGCTATCGCGAAAGGAAGAATGAAAATCCGCTTGGTCCGGAAATGCCATATTTAGTGCTATTGGAGCACTAATGTATCTTGAAAGTACTATTTGTCCTGATATTTCATTTGTAATGAAATTCTTTGCAAGTGGATGACGCTTATGGTTGAGATTCGATGATTCATCAGAGGTAGAAATCTCTATGATATTGTATGAGGATAATGCAGCTTGTATAACTCAATTGAGTGAAGGATATATCAAGGGAGATAGAACAAAATACATTTCACCTAAATTCTTCTTTACTCACGAACTTCAAAAGAAAGGTGAAATTGAAGTGCAACAAATTCAGTTATGTAAAAATCTGGCAGATTTGTTTACTAAGACATTACCGACTTCAACTTTTAAGAAGTTGATTTATAAGATTGGCATGCGTCGGTACAGAGATCTTAAGGGATCTAGTCAACAGGGGGAGTAAAATATAAAGAATGATGTACTCTTTTTCCTTCACTAGATAAGTTTTTTTTCCCACTGGGTTTTTAACTCTAGTAAGGTTTTAACGAGGCATATTCTATTAAGGACTCCAAAGGGGGAGTGTTATGAAAATATTAAGGTTGGAGTCCTCATTCCATAACCCCTTCAACATTATGGATACCTTAACTCTCTATTGAAAGAGGAGTTACAAGAAGTCCATAACCTACACATTCAACCTCCATTATCTACCCTTTATGAAAGGTTTCATAACCTACATTTTGTAACCCTATAAATAGAGGGTTTATTTTGATGTAAAAGAGGAGATATGAATAATATAGAAACACTTATACCATCTCTTGTCTTTTGTTCATTCTCTTTAGTTTATGTTTTACTTTTGTGGTGAAATTCATTCTAGAACTTCATCCATTTTATAACAAGAAAAATAATTTTGTTTTGTTGTTGTTGTTTTTTCTTAATGAAAGACTTGATAGTTTTTCATCTCATTTAAAAATATATCTCATTTTAATTTCTAGCATAGGGAAGGAGGGATTTGAGGTATTTTTTTAATTGGAGAGACGTGTGTTTCCCATAAAGGCGACTTTTATGGACGAAAAATAATCTGTCTACATTTTCTTATTCTCTTTTTAACATATAGCTGATTATGTGTTCACTTTTTCCTACAAATTTCCCTATTTTTTAAGTTATAATTTTTTAATTAAAAATAATAAATATTAATTGAAGATGCAATAAAATACAATAGAAGATTCCTAACCGCTTTTATGTCAGCTTGATCACATCTCTCCATCTTGGACTCATTCAACAATTCCTTGGAGCTTTTTATTCAGAGACGCTAGTAATGATGGAAACTCGTCACCTTCCATTCAGCTTCATCTCTAAAGTCCTTATTTAGGGTCTTATCTTTCATCTCAATAATAATATCTTTATAAGTGTGTTTTTTGTTCTTTTTAAATAAATTTCAAATTTCAAAATAATTGTGACCTTTAAAGAAAAAATATGACACTAAACAATAGAACAGATGCAATGTGAAAGAGGATGTTTTTCACTAGATTGTCAAGCATATCACACTCCATAAAACTATTGAAAGGAATAAAAAAGGGTCTAATATATGCATACATGAACATTTATTAAGTCTAGTTAAAAATATATTACTCCTATTTGGATTAAGTCAGTATTTAGGGGGTCAAGTTCCATATTTTGAACATTGTTTGTAGAAGACACTTTCAATTGTGGTTTAGGATAAGATGGCTTATCTTTTGGAATATATGAATTACATAGGATATTATTGGAGGTATTCAAATTTGTTGGGCTTATCTTTTCGAATATATGAATTACATAGGATATTACTATGATGTATATACTTCATAGTTTTCTTGAGACTTGTTTATTTGCAGAAAGAAAAATAATTAGATTGGTAACTCGGTTCCTGATGGAGATGGTTTTCACGAGTCTGTCTATCGAGAAACTATGATAGTTTGGCTCTAGAGTCCTTTCATCATGCCCGGTCGAACTAGGGTGAGTAGCTAAAGTCTCTCTAAGAGTTTCTTATGAATTAGGGAGTCAAGCGCCTATTTAAAAGATACTAGATACAAAGTGAATCAGAGAAAATGAAAGAGATCTTGGATTATTTAGGGTTTCTGGATCCTTATAGGGTTTATTTGGAGGTCAAAGTTTCATTCCAATAATACCTAGTTATTTCGCTTTGTTGTCATAAAGTTTTAATATCTGTGATTTGATTACAGACTTAAGAATCGATGCATATTCGAGACATTCTTATAACTTTGGTTCATAGGTGTTTTATAACTTTGGTTCATAAGGGTTTCTCTTTTTAGGGACCTAGTGTTTCAAAATTTAAGGTTTTGCAACCGAATCAGTCCTGTCAAACATTGGTCGCAAAGAGGTCCAATTTGATGGAAAAAAAATTGGCACAATTCAACCACGCATCCGATTAGCTACAAAGAGGCGACCGACTGTCCTTAGCGACTGATATTCGGCCGCATGTCCAGTCACACTCAACTATTACAACCGACTACATCGTCGGTCACAAATAGTAGCAACAGTAAAGTGTGCAATATCTTTATTATTTTCAGAAACATTGTACAACGTCTAAATTTAAAGCATGCATGCATTTAATATTAAAATCACACACATTTATTCATACATATATAGATTGCCATCACCAGAAATTAACCACACAAATTAAAAGATCCATCAAAAGCACAGACATTTATTCATAACAAGTTCAAGAGTGATGAACTTCAATGTCTTCAACAAGGTGAAGTAGAAGTTGAGCAATGTTCCTGGATGTGGTAGTCTTCCTTGAGCTTCTCATAGTCAAGAGTCCATGTTACCAAACTGTTTTGACCAATTGTGTCTACATGACAAGTTAAGTCCATAGAGTTGTATGTTTCCATAGGATCTCCTTCAATCACCTTGAATGTGATTGATTGTTTTTCCTCATTGATATTTGTAATTATCTGTAATATCTTCAATTGCAATTATGTCTCGAATTCGACATTTATCTACTCTTCTCTGCATTTAAGATAAATTTTTTCAAAAAATAATAATTATTATATTATAACAGATTAATCATCCATACATCCTTTGTTTTTTCTTCTTTTTTTTCTCGATTTTTTTAATTAAAATAATTATAACTTAAAGAGATGGAGGAATTTGTTGAAAAAAGTGAATATGTGATAGTTATATAAATATTAATCAGATAGAGAATAAAACAGGAATATTTTAAGACAAAAGATTTTTTTTCGACTACATCGCCTTCTCCATTTTCTCTGCCGAAATTAATTGGATGGACAAAAAAAAAACAAGAATTGGTTCGCAAATAACCAATCAATATCAATATTACTAGGTTACGTGTGGTGCATTTTTTTAATTGGTATATGTGTACTCCGAATAATCATATAGTTTCATGTGATGTAATTTAATTAAACACTAAATAAATTGTGTCAATGTCAATAGTTTTTTAAGCTACTCTAGTAAGAGTTAGATTATGAAGATGCTGCTGAAGCTAATTCTGAATTAGTCCTATTATTGGTGAGTGGTACACCAATAACAGAATTGCTATAATGGCTGCAATTTCTCCAAGGTCTTCTTACAATGCCAGACAATTTGATATTGGAATCATGATCTGTAAGGTAAACTTATACATCGTAATGTAGTTAAGTAATTACATTCTTAACCTATAAAGTATTACGCAAATGAGAGTATATAATTTAATAAAGTGCGTCTTATAATGTGAGATAACTCAAACTTTTAGTTTGTGGTCAATTTATAGTTGTCATAACATTTTTTGACTCGGAACAAAATAACGATCAATTTCTGCTAAATGAGTCAGCCTAACTTGTGATTATTTTATTGGGATATAACAGGTTGACTCACTGGTCAGTGATAAAAACATCCCTATTAGGCCATTAGTTAATATTTATCTATCTACTCTTCCCCAACTGTTTTTGAGATATTACATTGAGATTCTCTTCTTTGTAACAATTTTTTTCTTCTTCTTTTCCTATCTCAATTAAAAATCAAGTACTTCCTACTAGTGGAAAACAGCTGGCTTTTGAAAGCTATGGTCTCCAAGCTCGGTCCCCTATGCATTTTTTTCTTCCCAAAACTTGATTGGTAGGTGGTAACATATGAGTTCCACTATCATAAATTGGCCACCATGGTGCACTAACAATATTTGCATAATTCAAATTTTTTAAAATTTTAAAAAATGTGAGTGATGAAGAATCTTGATAACAAGTATCAAAGATTCGACACAAAAGGATTAATTCGAATCTTTCTCTATTTTGAACTAGTTTCAATATGGATATACTCAACACAACTCTAAATAGGCTAAGTATCCATGGAGGATGAAACACCATAACAAGTGAAACTAACTTGTTGATACAATAACACAAAGAACCCACTCTGAAAAGTATCGATTCTCGAAAGAACCATGAAAGCTAAAAATTTCACATTATATTCCAAAAATATCTTGTATAAAACTTAAATAATAAGGTGGCCGAATTCTCCTTTATATAGAGGTGGAATTCAGCTATCTTAACCTTACAAAGGAAGAGTGCTAATTGAATTAGAGCTCTTCAATCTCAAGCATAACAAACTTGCTATATAAAAGAAACACTATCTAAGATTATAGAGAATATGTCCTATTATCTAGCAACCACTCTAAACTAATTAAAACTAATTAAAATAACAATTAATAAAGTCGAAATTACCTAATTAATACTCCCTCCATTCCCATTTAATTATCGTTTAAGGGATATATAGGTATCCAAATTAATTTTCGTTTAAGGTTCTTTTATTAATTGTCAACAATTTATTCCAATTATACCCTCGATATTTCTTTTATTTGCCGCCTCTATCATCCCTATTTTTTCCTTTCTTTTCTTATGCTATAGAAGTGAGAGAGAGGGGTAATATTGAAACTTTATGTGAAAATGACAAGTTCCTTAATTTTCTAAAATTATCTAAAGAGTCTTATATTTAGGAATGGAGAGAGTATTAATTAAACTTGGACAGCAAAATATAAATAAGTCCAAACCAGGACAGCTTGTTGTTTCAACTTGCACGACGATTTCGGACACAAAGATGACAGAATCTGATCTTGTGATATTCATGAAAGTTGTAAATTCGACTCTTATATTTCATATGCAATTTGAATCAGCTCCTTTCGATACCTAGATCGAATATTATGACTATTATACCAAACTATCACAAAACTGTCTAATCCTCATCAGTGAGACTAGATAGTGTTGAGTTTTTTCTCGTCAAGAATTTTGAGTTTTTTTCCTCTAACCATGAACCTCAGTCCTCCATCAATGTTGTGTCGGTCACCTGACTCTTCTTTACTTTCACACACAGGTTCGGCCAATTACACTCTCTTCACGGGCTACATCCTTCCGTCTCATTATATCTCATATTTCTTGTTTCATCAATAAAAAAATTAGCAAATATCGATTTTTTTTTAATAAAAATAATTATAAATTAAAAAAATGACGGAACTTGTTTAAAAAATTGAACATGTGATAATTCGTGTTAGGTGCGTAAAAAGACACCTATATTCTTGTCCTAGTTAACATATTCAAGGAAGCAATTGCAATTATGTATCGAAATTGACATTTATCTACTCTTCTCTGCATTTAGGACAACTTTTTTCAAAAAAATAATAATTATTATATCATAGCAGATTAATCCATCCATCTATCCTTTGTTTTTTCTTTTTCTTTTTTTCCTCGTTGGATTATAAATGGATTCCTTATTTCCACTGGAAATTAGGAATAGATGGACTTTCTATAGGACCCATTTTACTGACGGGATTCATCACCACCATAGCTACTTTATCGGCTTGACCTGTTACTCGAGATTCTCGATTATATTTACTCATGGGTGGGGCAAGCTCTTCTATTCTGGTTCATGGTTTCTCTTGGCTATATGGTTCATCCGGGGGAGAGATCGAGCTTCAAAGTAAAATTTTAAAAGAAAAAAATTAAAAAGATTTCAAATAAATAGAAAAATTATAAAGAAAGCGATTGGACCAACATGACAGTCACGTCATTACTTTCTGCGTTTGGTATTATTTGAGTATGAGATCATCAAAGTTTATAGTGGGATCACTAATTTAATAATATATCTAATCAATATAAAATTACTATATAATTGGAAGTATAAAAGAAAATTCAATTAGAATAAAAAAAAATTATTGGGGTCATGTGACCCTACTGGTGATTACCTGCATCTGTCCCTCTGTGTGGCGCATTTTTTAATTGGTATATGAGTACTCCGAAGAATCATGTAATTTAATTAGACTACTGTTATTTCAACCCTAAGTAGAATGTGCCAATATCAAAAGTTTTTAAAAGTACTTGAGTAAGAGTTAGATTATGAAAATGTTGCTGAAGGTAAATCAGAATTTAGTCTTACTATCGGTGAGTAGTACACCAAATGCATAACAAAAAAGGAGAAAAAGGTGTACTAAATGTTCTACGGCCATTGAACTTCACACCATCCTTCCATTTTAATTTTTTTCTCATCAATGACATTTGTATAATTTGATCAGGTAAGTAGTGGGTTTAATTATATTTATTGAAAAATTATGTTGTGGATCTGTGCTATTTGTGGAGTTATGGATCATTTAGTCTATATTGAGCCACATCACCTTTTTTATTAAAAAAAAACCTCTTTACTTGCACTATTGAATTCAAAAGGGGAGTATTTTTATTTTAATTAATAAAAAGCTGATGTGGCTCAATATGAACCAACTGATTTATGACCCCATAAATAACTAAAGTCCACAACAAAATTAATCATATTTATTTTATACATTGACCGATGAAGAAGTATGTTGAACTAGAACCTATCGTCGCACGAAAATGAATTTGGTTGGTTGAACAAGACTTCAGTTTCAAAGAAAAATAACATTTATAGATGTATATAAAAGAAAAGACATTTCACACGAAATAATTCACCTCTGAATATATATTTTTAAAAAGAAGAGAGACGACCAATATCCTCTGCATTAAAGTAGATCTTGGAAATAATTGGTACGTATTGCATTAAAGTATATGTTGGAAATAATTCAGAACATGTGTTAATCATGTGATCCCATTGAGAATAGAAAAAAAAATAACAATACCTCCATTCAAAACAAATTTAAGATTTTCAAGATAAGTAATTAAGATTAATGAAGCCAAATTTAAAGTGTTTTGTTAATTAAAATGTTTAATATTATTATCTTAAATAAATTTGCATAACACTAATTTTATTTAAAATAATAGTATTGATATTTTATTTAAAAAATATTTTAATTTAAATTTTTTTTAATTATTGTTATTTTGTTATTTATCGTGAAAGTTTTATATGTAGAATTGGAGGGAGTAATAATTTGATCCGCTCAAATTATTCGCTCCATTATACTGCTCGCATTAGTTCAAGATTTCTTGATATCTATAATTTCTTTACTATTTTCGTTTAGTGAAAGAGTATTCTTGACACAAAAAAAAACCCTTTGCTACCAACACAAGTTGACTTAATTAGTGTTGAGAATCCCGCATAAACTAATTAATGAGCAAATTTGTTTTTTATAAGGATTGGACAATCCTCTCATCTTTAGGTAACTTTTTGAGGGAATGAGTTAGGTCCAAGTCCATTTTTTACATGGTATCAGAGCCACCTAATTCGATGTTGGGCCTCATTGATAGTCACGATCCAGATGTTCAGCCTTGGGCGTGAGGGGTATGTTGAGAATCCCACATCGACTAGTTAGAGAGCAAATTTGTTATTTATAAGTATTAGGCAATCCTCCTTCTCTTGAGGTATCTTTTGAGGAAATGAGTTAGGTCCAAGTCATTTTCTACAATTAGTAAAGAGTTGTCACGTTCTTATAAATGTCAAGTGTTTAATTTCTCTTACCGACGTGAGGGTTATGTTGATGAATAATCTTTAAATACCCTTATACTATTGATAATACCCTTGTCTTTAAACTTTCCATTTATTTGATCAACAACGACATTAGAAGTAAACATCTGAAAGAACAAAAAAATACATTTTAATATTCTTGAAGTAACGAGTCAAGCATTTCAGCATTTAACTATTGGTCTGACTGAAGGAAATTAGACAAAAAAGGAGAGAGAATGAGAAAATATCAGTCCGGCTCCTATGCGGATAGCTTTGGTGCAGGACATGCGGAATAATTTCACCTGTCGGATAATAATTGAACGATTCAGATCTTGAGAGAGAAAAATTGTTGCTGATTTAAAAAATAATAAAAAAAACTTTTTTCTCTCCAGATCTGGGCCGTTAAAAAATCTCACCCGACAGTTGATATGGTGTCCCGCACCAAAACTGTTCCGCATAGGAGCCGGGAGCAGAAAATATGGTGTATTCATCAATCTTCTGTTAGATTAGTTCACCGACAAAGTTTCCACCCTTTTCTCTCTCTTCTCTCTCTTTCCTCTCTCTTTCTGCGTTCTCCATTGCTGTTGGTCAGATTTGGCCATCGACTCCGGCCAATGGTCAAATCTTAATCATTTTGTTCTGTTTTTATTACTCTATTTTGTACCACGAATCATATGAAACATTTTTTAAATTTTTTTTTCTTCAAGATTCAAGACGCAATGGTTAGATGAGTTTCAGATCTTCACAGATCTAGACTTTTTTTTTCTTCTATGTTTCTAAGAGGATTCGTTCAACCCGGACTTGAACTGGGCCCATTATCAACTTTTTATATCTTCCCAGGGTAATTTGTAGGACGGTTGATACGCCCATGGTCCTATAAATTGTCGACCCCTAAGGAAAATGTTGTGGTTTAAAGATTGCGATGAAGATGCTTTGAAGGAAAAGATTATGTATTTGTTTAGTTGGTTAGTTTTTCTAATTGTTTTTCCTAACCATCCAAGTTTTTGGGTGTGTCTTTTGCCTGTTATCGCGATTTTTTAAATTATTGTATAACTTTTACTTTCTGTATTTTCAGATTTTCCTTTGATTGTAATGGCCTCGACTATTTGTGATTAATGGAAACACAATTTATTCAGCACAAAAAAAAATAAATCTTCTGTCTCATTTGTTGTTCTTTTATCTATCCCATCAATAAAAAAATGACATGTATTAAAATTTTAGTTAAAAAATTATAACCTAAAAGAAATAGTGAAACTTATAGAAAAAAAATATATACGTGACAAATATCTACTCGTAAGAGCACAGACGACCAATTACTAAGTGAGACTTTCAATAAAACCAAAATAGCTTTTTATAATAAAAAAAAAGAAGAAAACAATTGGAGAAAACGAGAAAATTACTCTCTCCGTTCTCAATTATCTGTCGCATAGGCTCAAAATTACTGTATTATCCTTTTTTTTACTCCCAGACAGATAAATGGAAACGGAGGGAGTAATAAATTAAAGGATAATATAGTAATTTTGCGTCCCCGTGCATAGCACGGAATTTTTGGCTAGTAATATTATATTTATCTAATACAATGTGCAACTTTATCGTATAGCTAATAGACATGTGGAAATCGTATGTCCCCATACATATCCTTATCCTACCAAGTTGCATGTTGGATATATATAGACACACACGTAGCTAATTGTTAGTGGTTGAAGATAGAAATACAAAATGCACACAAATGTACGATTCTTTGCCCTAAATAAAAAATTATATGATTTTAACTCTTTTACCCTCCCTCAACCTAAACGGAACATTTATTTATTTATTTATTTATTTTTTATTTTTTTAAGTCAGCACCCTAATTCTAGCGAATTTTATTTGCCTCAACGTTGGAGGCGGGTGTCGAACTTGTGACCTCATGGTCACAAGTCAAGGCCTTGCCCACCGGGCCAAAGCCTTCTTGACACCTAAACGGAACATAGTGAAGGTTAAACATGAATAAGAGATCATTAAACCGAGCTCGGGACAAACAAATCTACAACTTGCTTATCAGATGGCATAAACATTTTTTTAGAATGAAATGATAATCAATCTCTATTTGTCATCGAAGGCACGGTAGCCCAGTGGGTAACATCCACTGCTTGAGACCGAGAGGTCCAGGTTCGATACCCACCTCACACACGGGGAATGATTTAATTGTCATTTCTTTGGGTTCCCTTGTGTGAGGTCTTATACTCCCCTCACGGAGCACCCGCTCACCGGGACTTCTACGACACCCGCTCAACGGGACTTCTACTACTCCCCTCACGGGGCACCCGCTCAACGGGCTTCTACGACACCCGCTCAACGGGACTTCTACGAGCGGGACTTCTATGACCCTCACGGGGCACCCGCTCAACGAGACTTCTACGAGCGGGACTTCTACGACCCTCACGGGGCACCCGCTCAACGGGACTTCTACGACCCTCACGAGGCACCCGCTCAGCCGGGCTTCTACTACTCCTCCTCTGGTGAGGTCGACCTCCTCTGGAGAGGTCTAATAATATATATAATTGTAATAAACTGGACCATACTTATAAATGGTCTAGTTTTGTTTTTTTTTTAAAAAAAAATCTCTATTTGTCAAGTACGAGCATGAAAAAATAGGATAGGCCGCCATTTGAATGACAGACAAATTATCAAAAAAAAATAGGCGGACGAGAGATACTTAATCAAGAAATAAAACGAGCCAACTACATTTGAAATAAAACGAATCAAGAAATAATACTTGACTGAGAGATATTAGGGTTTTTCTTTGATGTCCAAGACACCAAGATTTGTTCTAGAAAAATGCAAGCTCACGTCGTAGATAGTCTATCATTAGGATTGCCATCCTAATCCCAATAGGAAAAGGCTTGCAACTCAAGAGGACTAGACTTTTGAAAGGTTAGACTAGTTTAAATTCTACCTTTGAAATGTTAGGAAATAAATCCTCTCAATTCTCAAGCAAATTTAAATAAGGAAAGCAATAAAATGATACAATGGCATACATTCAAGAGTAAAACGAGCATATAGTTTTAATATAATGGAGAAACAATAATACAATCGAGATTCTTCCAACTCATTAGCTTCTCTCGTCTTACTACTTCAAACAATATATATATATATATATATATATATATAAACTAGTATCTCAATTTCAAGATAATGAAATTAATGTCCTTGATAGTAATCAATTGGTAGAATTACTTAAAGTAATTAAGGAACCATAATTGAGATCTAGGATAATAGATCAAATGGGTAATATTCCTAGCACTTCAGAAAATATTTCTGAAATTGTTAAAGAAACAGTTTATAAAGAACCTTATACGATGCCTGAAGTTTATAAACTTCTTAAATCTAAACAAGTAGAGTCTCATCCAACTTCTTTGAAAGATATTTTAACTGAGATTGAAAATCTTAAATCAGAAATCAAGGATTTAAAAAATAAGAATAAAAGTCATGATAATAGAATTTCTAATTTAGAAACCTTGTCTATTTTAGAGAAAATTCCTAAGGAATTCAAGGGAAAAATTGAAATGAATATTCCAGATAAGGAAATTCCTATAAAAAAGGATAAAGATGTTATAGGAAAAGAAGTTTTAAACTCTTTGAAAGAAGATTTAACTATAGAAGAAAAAAAGGATTTTTTACAAACCCTTGAGGTTATTATAGGTAAAAAATGGTATATAAAAGTTACCCTTTTGATTGATAATTATTTTTCAAAAGAATTTATTGCATTAATTGATAGCGGTGCAGATTTAAATGTAATACAAGAAGGATTAATTCCTACTAGGTATTTTGAAAAAACCATTCACACTTTATCCCTAACTTTACTTTGAATCTTTTTAACTACATTGGTATGATCTTTAGACCAAGGTTTAGGAATTTTCTTCAGCCTATCATGTAATATAGCTGTATCTTGAGCAAGATTTTTAAACCTACTCAAAGATTATATTATTATAATAGACCTTCCCCTATTGATGTTTTGCATGAAGAAGATATCCAATTATCAAGAAAAGTAATTTCTTCCGATTTTATAGATCTTCTAGTAGTTATATCAGATCTACTAAAATTAATTTCAATTACTGCAATTCAACATAAGTATTTCTTGTTATCCTTATGAATAAAGGAAAGAATATTATTTCTAATAAATCTTCTGTTAAAAACAGTACAAGTCAAGAAATGGACTTACCCCAGAATTTAGAATTATTGAAATAGATGGACTTACCCCAGAATCTATTTCATTAAATAATGAAGAAATGTTCATACAATTATTAAGTGAATAAATGCATTTGGGTAAGACCAGGAATAATCTTGTCGGGCTTGCCTTTGAGGGATATTTGGTGTAACCTCCTTCCATTCATCATAATATTCTTTGAATACCAAGGGAAGAATTTCCTCCAAAGCTCCATAGAATTGCCACCATTTGATTAACCAAGTTGGTAGTGGATGGTTATAAATCTCTGAACAGATCTTTATAAACCAAGTATGACTTCTGCGACCATTTCCATATAAGAAAACTTTGTCAAAAGTTTGGATATAATCCCAATAATTACATTTAACCTGGGTATCCTTATATAATATCTGTCCTTAACTTTTAAAAAGGAAATAGTGAAATCACTATTGTACTATTACTAGAGTAAGTTTTTAATCTTTGTTTAAGATCCACCCGCCTAAATATGTCTATATAAGGGGGTGTTCTTATTAGTTGTAGGTACCGCTTTTCTGACCGCTTTCTTTACTCTCTTGTAAAAATCTCTCTCTTTATCAATAAAGCACACGGAGTTTGTATATCTCTTGATCTTGTAGACAGTTTGAATTTCTGTAAGTCTTTTTAAATTTCTGTATTTTAATTTTTAATTATATTTTGATTATAAGGACGAGCCTTATAGGCTAAATCCTTTATGTTGAATTATGTCTGAACTAGTGGATTAATTGAAGAACCGTGGTAAAGTTATTTCTATGACAATGGTACTTCAAAAATATAGCGTTATAGTTTGGATTACTGTTGTTGTGAATAGTTAACTGACTGGGTTATTTCAGAGCTTGGAGGCCGAACTACTTTGTTTAGCCCGTTTAGCCAATGAAAGGACAAGCGTTTAGGGCATTTGTGTAGTGACTGTTGAGTTTTGAAATGGTTTCCATGACGGTTGATTAATCTTGTAAAATTTGGATCAACAATGTCCAGTAATTTTGTCTATATATGCTATTTGTTGAGGATCCGGAGCCGTAGTGGTATCAGAGCCATGAATTGTTCAAGTAATTCATCTAGAACAGATGTAATTCAACATAAGTCTCTCTTGTTTATCCTTATGAATAAAGGAAAGAATATTATTTCTAATAAATCTTCTGTTAATTGCGTTAACAAAAATATTTGAAGATAATGTAGTAGTAATTACTAGTAAACATATTAATTCTCTTATACAACAGCAAAATTATGCTAATATTTTCCTTAGAGTATTAGGAGAACAAATTAGTTCTTTACATGAAAATGTAGATAATATCATCTCCCTTATGAATAATACAATTAATAATAAAATTGATAATACGCCTCCGATACAGATGATATCTAGTATCCAAGCTCCCCCTGAAATTAAGGATTTTAAATTAAAAGAAAAATCAGATTGGGAGAAAGAGATAACTAAAAAGATGCAAGTATTATTAAAAGAAAAAACTGATAGTTTATCTCTTAATACTTTGGATGATGAATTTACTAATCAATTTTATGACAATTCAGATCAGAAACAAGTTATACAAGACCAAGTTAATAAACTAGAAAAATGGGCTTATAAACCTACTCAAATATTATATTATTATAATAGACCTTCCCCTATTGATGTTTTGCATGAAGAACAAGAATACCAACTGAACAATAGTTACAATGGTAAAAACATTTATGAATGGAGTATTGATGGTCATACTGATAAACAGATTTATAATCGAATTCATAAAATGTTAATGTATTTTACTATTTGCAAAAGTGCTAATAACACTGATGTTAATATAGCTAAAATGATAGCAGCAGGATTTACTGGACAACTTAAAGGTTGGTGGGATAATTATTTATCTGCAGAAGGTAGAGAAACCATTTTAATAACTGTTAAAACAGAAAATGGTGAAGTAATAGAAAATGCAGTATATACACTGGTGATAAATATTGTTGAACATTTTACAGGTAGATATATTTCTAAAATTTAAAGTTACAGATCCTTCAGGAGTCTGGGTAACATTTAATAAATTTGTGTGTATGGTTGAGGAGGTCAAGCTTTCTCAATTGTCCAATTCTCAGGAAAAGTAATTTCTTCCCATTTTATAGATCTTCTAGTAGTTATATCAGATCTACTAAAATTAGTTTCAATTACTATGGTTTCATTTATTGGTTTATCAGCCAATTTACAATGAGGATTTAATGTATATACATGTTTAAAATAAATCCTATAGCATATACAAATAAGTTCCGAACCTTTAGCATAATTATAACCATGCGTTTTAACATTTAATGTTAAAGCATCAAGTATATTAATATCTGTGAAAAATAATTGTAAATTTGGATAAACATCAAAATAAATTGGTCCATGTGCCAGACTGGATTTTATAACACCCATTATAGATTTCTTCCAATCTAAAATTCTTCCATCTCTAAGAGCTGCTATAAAGCTCTCTGGTAAACCTTCTAAGAGCTGCTATAAAGGCAACCTGTACTAATCCAATATGGATAAATTTATGATTAGATTCCCTATAAGGTCTAATATCATATTCACTTAATAATTGTATGAATATTTCTTCATTATTTAATGAAATGGATTATTCAGTAGTTTTAACTACTTGTTTTAGGCCTAATCTTTCAAAAGCGCCTAATTGATATATTGTTTTTGTACTAACCTTAGGGATAGTCAATCTATTCAATAATTTTAAATTCTTGGGTAAGTCCATTTCTTGACTTGTATTGTTTTTAACAGAAGATTTATTAGAAATAATAAGTAGTAATTACTAGTAAACATATTAATTCTCTTATTTTCTGAAGTGCTAGGAATATTACCCATTTGATCTATTATCCTAGATCTCAATTCTGGTTCCTGAATTATTTTAAGTAATTCTACCCATTGATTACTATCAAGGACATTAATTTCATTATCTTGAAATTGAGATACTAGTTTATAAAATTCTTCATTTTCATTATTTTTTACACAAGGTTTTCCTATCAAGCAAAGTTCACATTCTGAATCACTTGACTCAGTAATATAAGGATCATTGTCCATAATTTTTAACTTACTTAATTCTTCATTACTAGAATAATCTGAATTTGATTCAATTTATGATTCTTCATCTGAAGTTAACAATAATTTAGATAACTTATCTTTAAGATTATCATCTACATCAAGACTATTTATCTTTGCAAAAATCGCGGAGAAGGTGTACGACAACTGAAGTATTCTAGAATCATTGGGAGTATAATGTACCTCATGGATTGTACTGGACCAGACATCGCAAATTCAGTCAACAGACTGGCAAGGTATACAAGTAATCCCAGTCACGAGCACTGGAAAGCATTAGTTAGAGTGCTTAGATATCTAAGATATACTGCGGACTATGGGTTACATTATACGAGATATCCAGCTGTACTTGAAGGGTACACTGATACAAATTAGATTTCAGACTCCAAAAATATAAAGTCCACTAGTGGATATATTTTTGTGATGGGAGGTGCAGCGGTTTCTTGGAAATCATGCAAACAAAGCTGCATTGGAAGATCCACTATAGAATCGGAGTTCATAGCTTTGGATATAGCAGCAACAGAGGCTGATTGGCTACGTAGTTTTTTTGAGGACGTTCCAATGTATTCAAAACCAATGCAATCAATAAGCTTACATTGTGATAGCTTATCAACTATTGGAAGAGCAACAAACAACGTGTATAATGGGAAATCTAGACATAAACGTCGAAGACACAAATCCGTTAGAACTCTGTTAAAAATCGGCGTTATTGCTTTGGACTTTGTGAGATCCAAAGAAAACATAGAGGACCCTTTAATTGTGTGTTCCACCACTTAGTTTTAAAGTGTTTTGAATTCATCGCGTAGTGGGTTGCGCAAGCTTCGCGATGATATATAACACGTGAGGAAACTAATTCTCGGTGTGAATGATAAATTTGGTTAAAGTGGAGAGGTTATTATTGGAGGTGTGATGGTATATCCCACATCGGTTGTGAGAATCGATTAAAACTAATTTATAAGTACTAGTGATTTTAAACAAGTGGGTAAGGAGTACCCCTCGCGCGCCGTCCGTTCGTTTGTCTTGTCTCGACTCGACTCGCCTCGCCACGCCACGCCTCGTCGCGTCGCGTCCCTGCCGGGAAGGCTGTAATAACTTTTTGGACAAAATTACCGTAATAGTCCATTAAGTATTGAGTAACTGCAAATGAGTTACATAACGTTTGTGTAATTGCAGAAAGGTCCTTCCACGATTCTCCAGCAGTTTTAAGAACTGCACTTTACCCCAATACGAGAAGTGGGAGTTACCCACGTTCTCCACTACGAGGTGAGGAAGTGAGGGCTAACTTGTAGTTTTCGATTGCTATAAAAGGCAGACTTCCCCCTCATAATTGTTTTACTACTACGAAATTATTTCTCCCTTCTTCATTTCTGCACTGCATAATAGTTAAGAGAGTTCTGACACAGAAAGGGTTCAAAGTTCTGCTTCTAAGCTTCTGGTAAGCAGAGTGATTGGGCATTGTACCTTGGGAACTCGTGGCACTTGTAGGCCTGAAGCAAATAGGTGAGCAAATAGAGTTTAAGGGCAAGTGGTGTACTACTGCCTCATCCATAATTAAATTCAAAATTAATTTATGACTATATAATGTCCTGTTTAATTTTCATTTTCGTAACGAAGAAATAACATTAACTCCATAGACTTGTATGTTTCCATATGATCTCCTTCAATCACCTAGAATGTGATTGATTGTTTTTCCTCATTGATATCTGTAATTATCTCTTTTACCACACGCTCTTTGCCATCTGGAGGGAAAAAAAAGAAGGAAACATTGTTCAACCATGCAGAAAAAGGCAAAAAAATCTCTATCATAATTATTTGTCTCGTTCTCTATCCTCATTAATGTGTACAAATCGTCTTTCTCTATACATATGCTTACCAGTCAGGCAGACATGAATGAGAATGTACACGGGGATAGAAAAAAAGTTGGCCCCACAAATAGATGTTTATCACGTATTCACATTTCGCATACAAATTTCACTATTTATAATTTTTAAAAGTATGGGAAAATTCAGAACGTATTAGTTGGAACAAATTACATTATATTAAATATTAAAAGAATGAGGAGGAAAGTGTAATATTAATAAGTGATTTGACAAAAAAATATAAAATTTTCAATAAATAATTTCGCGTTTCAGAAAATTTTAGAGGTGACCTCCTGTAAAACCCAGAACTTTTCGCTTACGTGTTAATGATGTGTAATTTATTTTTATGTGATTAAGTGTGTAGCGCATGTATTTCGTGTGATTATGTGACTATGTGTCTATCTAATTTTATAACCTGTTGCATATTTCATTTCGTGTACGTTTTATTGAGAGTCATTTCGCGCACATCTACAAAAAAAAAGGGTTTTAGTAACGAAAATTTTCGTTAGGAAAAGTCAAGAATTTCGTCACGAAAAATGTTCGTCACCAAATTCGTCCTAAAAGTCCTGTGGCTAAAGGTCTTTCCTGACGAATTTTGTATTTCGTAACTAAAGACCTTTCCTAACGACTGATTTTGCGTCACGAAAGACTTTTACTAACGACTTGATTTTCGTCACTAAAGCCTTTACCTAACGACGTTTTTTCGTTACGAAAGACTTTCCTAATGATATCTTTTCGTCACGAAAAGTCTCCCCAGATTCTTTATCCCAGCCTCTGCTGACAGAATGCTTTGTCACGAAAGGTTTTTTTTTTAATCCATTTAAAATGTATTTTCTACCCTATTTATAATTTTCTCAAAAAATAATATTATGACAACATCAATGAAAAGAGGTTAAAAATTGAATACATATGATGATCAAATTCAAACTAAAAACAATTCATCTTTACATTGTCAACCAATACATATATACAAAGAGCTCCAAAAGATATTCTTAAGTCACTTGGTACAAAAATATCAATGAGAGCTATAAAAAAACTTTCCAAACTGTTGGTTTACTAAGCTAAAATACTCCAAAAAACAAAACTGGTGAGTTCAACAAATGCTCAATGAAGCATCCACCCACACCATCAAACCTGAGAAACCAAAATTCATCATGATTAAATGACAGACACCAAAACTACTTCAATTGAATAAATAAAACTTTAAAAGGAAGGCAAATTATGCTAATGAAATAATTGTTTACAGTTCAGAAGGTATAACCAAGTTGGTAACAGATGTTAACGCCATTATGAAAGGAAACAATAATAGCTCTTCAAAATGCACAAAAGGAAGGTCAGAGAAAGGAGCCCAAAAAATATTATTTTCCAACTATAGAGGATGTAGGTTTTGCTACTTGCTGGAGAAAGATGAAAATGGTAATATACTAATAGCAATAACAATCAGTCATAGTAACTGACTAGAACCGGACCTACAATTTAGTTTCCAATATTACTTTACTTACCAGGGTTAATGGTTTCCATGTGAGGATCAGTAATATCAACAGCAGAATCATCATCTCCTGCAAGAAGCCTTCATCAGTCACCAAGCACCTAATACATAACTTTACCATGGGAATGCAGATAAAGCATGTTAATTCAAACAAGAAGAGTCATTTTTTGTCATTCCAACTATCTGTATACAAACTTAAACATAGAGGTTTCTAGAACGCAAAATGAAAATCAAATCGTTACAGGAGAATGAAAAAAAAAAAAGTCTTAAGATCCCTATGATGGTCCATCCACCCAACTGGCACATCTCGTCTCAGACAGTCTAAGAGAAAAACAGAAAAAAAAGAAGAGAAACAGATTTATGCTCCTGTACCAGTATTCAGTAAAAAACTATCAGCTTCCAAGTTCCAATTGAGCACCTACAGAGCATATTTCATACATTTCTCTAAGAGGTTCAACCAGAGGAACCACCTTGCCCAAAATAATAGAGGGAAATTAAAAGGACAAGAAAACGAAGTAAAAAAATAGTTTGGAACCAACTGGTACTGCTGAGACAGGTCTGCCTAAATAAGCTGGAATTAGATTTACGGCCTTGTTATCATTAGCATGGCAATCTTGTAATAAAAAAACCCCACAAACAACTTCTCCACCGACACACAATAACGAGAGGATCAAAGGAAGAAAAATGTTACCTTCTTCATGAAGAGCTGAAAAGAACATCCAAGAAATCCGAAAGTTCAACACCAATCTCCAAGCTCTCAATAGACAAAAAATGCCAATAAATATCCCGATCTGTACCGAAAATGATGGTCACCCATAGAAATATATTTATGGTATTTGAATAAAAACACCATAAATACACAGCCTTTAACCCAGTAGAAGCTTCCTTGAATAAATCCATATTATTCCACCTAAAATACATCAAAAGATGGTATTTTTAGAAAGATTAATCGCCAAAAAACGGACAGAAAGAGGTTAAGATCATGAAGCAAATACATATTCTTACCAGCAGCTTCAAGAACACAAATTAATGAAAAAATAAAAGTATGTCCGATGGTCCGATCTATTCACGAATTAGCCGAAACAGAATCTTTTGATAACCGACTTCAGTACACAAAACCCAGTTCAAAAACGTTTGATTCAAACCAATAAATCCAAATAGAAATAGTATTTAAGTGGATACAATGATTCTCCTCAATAAGTAGCACACAAAAATCAAACATTTAAAGCATTGAACACTCTTAGCAAGCGTAAATGCAACTATTCACTTCCAGTAGCTTTTTCCCTCTAGAGAGAGAATTTTTACACTACATTTTGACAATTTCTATTAGAGAGAAACTTACCCTTAGATGAAAAGTGAAGAAGACGATGTTCTTGGATTTGCTGAAGGGGAGGTTTCTCTGGTAGCGGATACTGAAGAAGACGGTGAAAAGATCCGAGAGCTCTCATGCTTCCCTCTTGGAGGCTTAGGCTCACTATGAAAAGTGTCTCCTTGATGAAAAGATGTATTGGCTAAATAAATCAAGGGTCTGGTAACTTAAAGAGGGGAACGCCAACACAAAGTTCTTCTATTCTGTTTGCAACACCCACCAGAAGAAAATGCTCGTTGCTAGAATCATGGATGGGAGCGGTTCGTGGCTGTCCAATCCGGAGGATATTTGCATTGATGGGGCTCGGTTCTTCAAAGATCTCTACACCGATGAGCCGAATGTGGAGGAAAACTCGGAGATTCTCGCATTCATTCCCCCACTTATCAATGAAGCCGACAACACTGCCATGGGCATTTTTTCCGAGCCAACAGGAGGTTAAGGAGGTTGTTTTTGCTTTGGATAAAGATAGTGCCTCAGGTCCGAATGGCTTTACGGGGTCTTTATTTCTGTTGGGACATTATGGCGGCCAGAGATTTTTGGGCAGGTATTCCGCAGCCTAAATCAATATCCAGCTCGCTCATAGTTTTACTTTCGAAGTCACAGAGTACATCATCCTTCATTGACTTTAGACCGATATCATTGTGCACTTTTGCAAGCAAGGTAATTTCAAAGGTACTCTCTTTACCCTTAGAAAAGTTGTTACCTCGTATTGGTTCTCTTAATCAGTCGGGTTTTGTTAAGGGCCGCTTTATTTCGGATAACATCTTATAAGCACAGGAGATGGTCCACCATAGGAGGCAGCGAGAATTTAATTATGATGAAAGCATTTGACAGAGTATCTCACGGTTTTCTTCTCTCAGTCTTGAGAAAATTCGGTTTGAATGAGCACTTTCTCCACCTCATACAGAATTCCTTGGTGAACCATTGGTTTTCGGTGTTTATAAATGGTAAGCCCCATGGCTATTTTAAATATGAGAAGGGGGTGAAGCAGGGTGACCCGTTCTCGTCTCTGATCTTTATTATCTCTGCAAATTTTTTATCACGGGGCCTAAATTATGGCATGGCGTCGGGCTTGGTCAATCCTTATTGTCTACCAAGGTATTCACTCAATGTTTCACACCAATGGGGAGATATCGAGCGGTTGATGGACATTTTGGGACATATGAGCACATCTCGGGGCAGCGGATTAATATGAGCAAAAGCTTCTTCTTTGTGTCATAAAAAATTAGTATTGATCAGGTTGCACTGATATATTGCGTGACTGGTTTTTAGCAAGGACTCTTCCCTTTCAAATATCTTCGTGTCCTCTTTATCATACACGCAACTGGGTGCTTTATTTCCAAGACCTAGAGGACACGCTTGCGGCAAAAATTGAGGGATGGCAACAAAAGCTTCTTGACTTGGCGGATAATCTAATGCTGCAATGAAGTGTATTGTACTCCATGTCCTTACACAATTTGGCTACCTCCCCCCCCCCCCACCCCGTTTGGTGATGGACAAACTGGAAAAGCTTTTTGCTCATTTCTTATGGGGCAAAGCTAATGGTACGAATCGTCGACATTGGATGTCGTGGTCTTCTATTTGCGAGGATAAGGAATGCAATGGATTGGGGTTGGTGTCCATGGCCCCGTATAGGCATTCTTTCACTAATAATCTATGGTGGCGCTTTCACACTAGTGACTCGCTACAGACGAGATATCTAAAGGCTTTCTATTGTTCTATTTTGGTTCACGTTTCATTGGCCAAGTCTCAGTCATGCTCTTCTATTGCTTTCCGTCATATGATGGAAGTCAAAGTCAAAGCCGAGCAGCATATTGGACTACTTGTTCGCAATAGCGACTCGAGCTTTTACTATGAAAATTTTACATTAAAAGGTTCCTTGGAAAAACTGCACCCGGCTGTGGGGAATGATTTCATACGGCTAGGCTCCATTAATCAATTTTTGGATGGAACAAGCAAAGCATTGTCACCCACATTGTCAATTTTTTTAATTCCATTTTCTTTGTTCTTTAAATTCTTCAATTCTAGCATCTGAATGAAATATAGGATCAACGTAATGATTGAATTTATTTGGTGAATGGTGTGAAGTTTTCCAACTAAGAAAAACTAATCAAAAGTTTACTAAAATATCACGTGCGAGCGCACGTAGATGAGTCTTTTATAAGAGAAATAATAATGAAAAATTATTGTAATTAAAAATCATTAAATCTAAAATATTATACTGTTATTTATTTTACTTATTAGTTCAAGAAAATATTTATAAACATACTAATTTTCTTGGGCACTTTCATACTGCCGCTTGTGTCTACGTGCAGACTTCTTCCCCGACCACAAGCTCTCCTCAAATGCATCAATACCATCAAAGACAGATGACAGATTATGAAAAGGCTCCCATGTATTCGCTGTCTCTGTCCAGCGTCGCAATTTAATTAGATACTGCACTTGACCCTTCCCATCCTTTTTCTTCCGTACAACCTCGATTTCGTAGTATCCTTCTTCCTGCTTAGGCGTCTCCGCCTCTTCGTCCCCTTATTCTTCTGCTGCCTTGTCAACCTCCTCTTCCTCATTCCCTTTTATTGGAAAGCCCTCTTCAAATTGGCCATCATCCTCGTCTTTCTCTCTGCGATGCCCCCGTATTCAGCGTCCTCCTCAATAACTAGCCGCTTCCCGTCAACCACAGTAGCCCTTCTCCCCTATAAAAGAGCAGAAGAAGGTTCTTTTCCCAGACTCCTGGGATTTTTAGTCGCAAGTCCCTTTCTCTGAATCGAATCAAGAAATGGAGAAGAAGAGTGATCACCTAGACAATTTCCGTTATTTTCAAAGTTGTCGTCCACCGCCTCGACTAGCGGCAGTGCTAGAGGTGATGGTGATGCTTCTTGGAACTGCCTCTTTTTAGCTCCTTTCATGGTTTTTTTCTTTAATTTTCTGAAGGAATTTACTTACCCTTCTTGGTGTGAACAATAGCATTTTTCCTTGCAGAAGGCTTTACTGAAGTGAGAAAAGGTTTTTGAAGTGAGAGAAAGGAGAAAGAGTAGAGAGAGAAGAGAGACGACTTATCCTCTTACCCGGTAGTATAGCGCAATAAATATTACCTCAGAATGATTTCAATATAATTTGGTCTTTTTCAATAATGTATCATGTAAACAAAATTATGTTATTACACGCCTTGCGCCTAGAGAAGTTTAAAACTGACATAAAAAGTTATATACACAAAAAGAAAAATGAAAAGAGAGAAAATGAAAAGAACAAATAAAAAGTGATTAACATCAAATTTTCATGTCAAACCTCAGCAAAAAAAAAAAAAAAACAATAACAAAACAAAGTGATTGGTGCAAAGTCGTGCGATTTTGTGCGATGGGACTTTTCCCAAATACCCTCCACTTCCACACCTAAAAAAATGAGGAAGAGAGATAGAGAGAGAGGAAGAAGGAAGACAAAAAATGTGATTTACATGCATATATTTTATTCAAAAACTTGTATAAGTTAACATAGCACTTTTACTAGGTAATTATGTCAATATTATTTTTATTTTTTGGATGGAAATTTATATAAATTGCATCTAGAAAGTAAGTCATGCTTTATGTTTCATGATAAGGAGATTATTTTTCTTCATTAGCCAAATATTTACTTAAATCAGATACGGTTAGTATATTATGTGTTACTGTTCAAGTAAGAGGAAGAGCCAATATTGACGTCTAGAGGATTTTATTATTGTCTTTTGCAAAAATTTATCAACTAAAAAAAAGTAATATATCATGTCCCATAAGAAATAACACAAAAGGTGATTTACAAAAAATATTACGAGAGAGGAAAGAAGAAGACATAAAATGTGATTTAATATTAATTTATTCAAAAACTTGTTTTTTCTTTTCTAAACGGATTATAATGAAAGTAATAATTAAGTCACTGTCTTCGGTTGTCTTTTGAGCTACATTCCCCTAGCTTATGAATTCATATTCTTTAAGGGAAGTACATGGTTAAACATTATTTTTAGCGTATGTAATCATGATATTTATCAGCAACTATGCATCATATGTTCAATAAAAAATATAGATCATCAAAAAACTCGCTTTAAAAATTTATCATTTCAATAATTCCCGTGAAATTTTTATTCCAATTTCTTTGTTATTTAAATTCTTCAATTTAAGCATCTGAATGAAATATAAGATCAACGTAATGATTGAATTTATTTGGTGAATGGTGTGAAGTTTTCCAACTAAGAAAAACTAATCAAAAGTTTACTAAAATATCACGTGCGAGCGCACGTAGATGAGTCTTTTATAAGAGAAATAATAATGAAAAATTATTGTAATTAAAAATCATTAAATCTAAAATATTATACTGTTATTTATTTTACTTATTAGTTCAAGAAAATATTTATAAACATACTAATTTTCTTGGGCACTTTCATACTGCCGCTTGTGTCTACGTGCAGACTTCTTCCCCGACCACAAGCTCTCCTCAAATGCATCAATACCATCAAAGACAGATGACAGATTATGAAAAGGCTCCCATGTATTCGCTGTCTCTGTCCAGCGTCGCAATTTAATTAGATACTGCACTTGACCCTTCCCATCCTTTTTCTTCCGTACAACCTCGATTTCGTAGTATCCTTCTTCCTGCTTAGGCGTCTCCGCCTCTTCGTCCCCTTATTCTTCTGCTGCCTTGTCAACCTCCTCTTCCTCATTCCCTTTTATTGGAAAGCCCTCTTCAAATTGGCCATCATCCTCGTCTTTCTCTCTGCGATGCCCCCGTATTCAGCGTCCTCCTCAATAACTAGCCGCTTCCCGTCAACCACAGTAGCCCTTCTCCCCTATAAAAGAGCAGAAGAAGGTTCTTTTCCCAGACTCCTGGGATTTTTAGTCGCAAGTCCCTTTCTCTGAATCGAATCAAGAAATGGACAAGAAGAGTGATCACCTAGACAATTTCCGTTATTTTCAAAGTTGTCGTCCACCGCCTCGACTAGCGGCAGTGCTAGAGGTGATGGTGATGCTTCTTGGAACTGCCTCTTTTTAGCTCCTTTCATGGTTTTTTTCTTTAATTTTCTGAAGGAATTTACTTACCCTTCTTGGTGTGAACAATAGCATTTTTCCTTGCAGAAGGCTTTACTGAAGTGAGAAAAGGTTTTTGAAGTGAGAGAAAGGAGAAAGAGTAGAGAGAGAAGAGAGACGACTTATCCTCTTACCCGGTAGTGTAGCGCAATAAATATTACCTCAGAATGATTTCAATATAATTTGGTCTTTTTCAATAATGTATCATGTAAACAAAATTATGTTATTACACGCCTTGCGCCTAGAGAAGTTTAAAACTGACATAAAAAGTTATATACACAAAAAGAAAAATGAAAAGAGAGAAAATGAAAAGAACAAATAAAAAGTGATTAACATCAAATTTTCATGTCAAACCTCAGAAACAATAACAAAACAAAGTGATTGGTGCAAAGTCGTGCGATTTTGTGCGATGGGACTTTTCCCAAATACCCTCCACTTCCACACCTAAAAAAATGAGGAAGAGAGATAGAGAGAGAGGAAGAAGGAAGACAAAAAATGTGATTTACATGCATATATTTTATTCAAAAACTTGTATAAGTTAACATAGCACTTTTACTAGGTAATTATGTCAATATTATTTTTATTTTTTGGATGGAAATTTATATAAATTGCATCTAGAAAGTAAGTCATGCTTTATGTTTCATGATAAGGAGATTATTTTTCTTCATTAGCCAAATATTTACTTAAATCAAATACGGTTAGTATATTATGTGTTACTGTTCAAGTAAGAGGAAGAGCCAATATTGACGTCTAGAGGATTTTATTATTGTCTTTTGCAAAAATTTATCAACTAAAAAAAAGTAATATATCATGTCCCATAAGAAATAACACAAAAGGTGATTTACAAAAAATATTACGAGAGAGGAAAGAAGAAGACATAAAATGTGATTTAATATTAATTTATTTAAAAACTTGTTTTTTCTTTTCTAAACGGATTATAATGAAAGTAATAATTAAGTCACTGTCTTCGGTTGTCTTTTGAGCTACATTCCCCTAGCTTATGAATTCATATTCTTTAAGGGAAGTACATGGTTAAACATTATTTTTAGCGTATGTAATCATGATATTTATCAGCAACTATGCATCATATGTTCAATAAAAAATATAGATCATCAAAAAACTCGCTTTAAAAATTTATCATTTCAATAATTCCCGTGAAATTTTTATTCCAATTTCTTTGTTATTTAAATTCTTCAATTTAAGCATCTGAATGAAATATAAGATCAACGTAATGATTGAATTTATTTGGTGAATGGTGTGAAGTTTTCCATCTAAGAAAAACTAAACAAAAGTTTTCTAAAATATCAAGTGCGAGCGCACGTATTCGCACGTAGATGAGACGTTTATAAGACTTGTTTATATGAGGAAGAGAGATAGAGAGAGAGGAAGTAGGAAGACAAAAAATGTGATTTACATGTATATATTTTATTCAAAAACTAGTTTAAGTTAACATTGCACTTTTAGTAGGTAATTATGTCTATAATATTTTTATTTTTTGGATAGAAATTTATATAAATTGAATCTAGAAAGTAAGTCATGGGTTACGTTTCATGATAAGGAGTTGTTTTTCTTCATTAGCCAAATATTTACTTAAATCAAATACGGTTAGTATATTATGTGTTACCGTTCAAGTAAGAGAAAGAGCCAATATTGACGTTGAGAGGATTTTATTATTGTCTTTTTCAAAAATTTATCAACTAAAAAAAAGTAATATATCATGTCCCATAAGAAATAACACAAAAGGTGATTTTCAAAAAATATTAGGAGAGAGGAAAGAAGAATACATAAAATTTGATTTAATATTAATTTATTCAAAAACTTGTTTTTTCTTTTCTAAACAGATTATTATGAAAATAATAATTAAGTCACTGTCTTCGGTTGTCTTTTGAGCTACATTTCCTTAGCTTTTTCTATTACAATTATTTATTGGACCTCACCCGAGGAGGTCGACCTCACCAGAGGAGTAGTAGTAGAAGCCCGGCTGAGGTTTTGCCCCATGAGGGGAGTAGTAAAACCCCGTTGAGCGGGTGCCCCGTGAGGGGAGTAGTTGAAGTCTCGTAGAAGCCCGTTTAGCGGGTGCCCCATGAGGGGAGTATAAGACCCACACAAGGGAACCCAAAGAAATGACAATTAAATTATTCCCCTTGTGTGAGGTGGGTATCGAACCCACAACCTCAAGGTTGTGGGCAGGCCCTTGCCCCACTGGGCTAAGGAACCTTAGATACATTTCCTTAGCTTAAGAATTCATATTCTTTAAGGGAAATAAATGGCTAAACATTATTTTTAGCGTATGTAATCTTGATATTTATCAGCAACTATGCATCATATGTTCAATAAAAAATATACATCATCAAAAAACTTTCACTTTAAAAAGGTATTATTTCAATAGTTTCCGTGAAAATTTTCTTCCATTTTCTTTGTTCTTTAAATTCTTTAATTTAAGCATCTGAATGAAATATTAGATCAACGTAATGATTGAATTTATTTGGTCAATGGTGTAAACTTTTCCATATAAGAAAAACTAAACAAAAATTTACTAAAATGTCATGTGCGAGCGCATGTAGATGAGTCATTTATAAGAGAAATAATAATGAAAAATTATTGTAATTAAAAATCATTAAATCTAAAATATTAAATTATTATTTATTTTACTTATTAGTTCAAGAAAATATTTATAAACATACTAATTTTCTTGGGCACTTCCAGACTGCCGCTTGCGCATACTACAAACTTCTTCCCCGGGCGTAAGCTATCCTCAAATGCATCAATACCATCAGAGAAGGATGACAGATTAAGAAAAGGCTCCCATGTATTCGCTGTCTCTGGCCAGCCTCGCCATTTAATTAGACACTGAACTTGACCCTTCCCAACCTTTTTCTTCCGTACAACCAGTCTCGTAGTGCTTTTTGTTGAATTTCTCTTTATTTCAGAAAGACCGCTTTCACAATATGGAGTTATCAACCATGGCAAGAGAAGGAAACTCGTATCCCCAACTATGTACTCCCCTAACTTTAGACGACTTGTAAGCTTAATATTTTTATTCAACCTCTTCCCTTTTTACAAAAGTTCGAAGACTCTCGAGCTTTTTAGTAGAATTGAATCACTTAACCTTCCTGGTCATGCACTAAGAATATAAATAAATATTGTATTTGCGTCAACAATTGTTTGTACTAGCATTGTTTTCTTGATTGTACCATACATTGTTATTTAGTATCAATCGCACCACGGAATTTTGGAAGACCGCGAATTTGCTCAAATTTCGTTTTGATATGCGTCATTTCTTCTTCAGTGTTAGGCTAACTGATGTGGTGATTTGCTCTTTCCTCCGTGGCTTTAACAGGTAGATCATAAAAAAATTTCACTTTAAAATTTTATTATTTCAATATTTCCCGTGAATTTTTTCTTCAATTTTCTTTGTTCTTTAAATTCTTCAATTTAAGTATCTGAATTGAATATAAGATCAACGTAATGATTGAATTTATTTGGTGAATGGTGTGAAGTTTTCCATCTAAGAAAAACTAAACAAAAGTTTACTAAAATATCACGTGCGAGCGCACGTATTCGCACGTAAAAGATTCTTTTATAAGAGAAATAATAATGAAAAATTATTGTAATTAAAAATCATTAAATCTAAAATATTAAAATATTATTTATTTTACTCATTTGTTCAAGAAAATATTTATAGACATACTAATTGTCTTGGGCACTTCTAGACTTCCGTTTGCGCCTATGTGCATACTTCTTCCCCGACCGCAAGCTCTTCTCAAATGCATCAATAACATCAGAGACGGATGACGGATTATCAAAAGGCTCCCATGTATTCTCTGTCTCTGGCCAGCCTCGCCATTTAATTAGATACTGAACTTGACCCTTCCCAACCCTTTTCTTCCGTACAACCTCGATTTCGTGGTACCCTTTTGCCAGCTTAGGCGTCTTAGCATCTCCGTCCCCTTCTTCTTCTGTCGCCTCATCAACCTTGTATTCTTCAAATTGATCATCATCCCTTCATTTCTCTTTGCCTCGGTCCTTGTCTTTAGCATCCTCCTCAACAACTGACTGCTTCCATTTAGCCACAACAGTCATTCTCCCCTCTAAAGAAGCAGAAGCAGGTTCTTTACCCAGACTCCTGGGATTTTCCGTCGTAGGTCCCTCTATCTGAGTCAAATCAAGAAATCGAGAGGGAGAGGGATTGCCCAGAGCATTTCCATTCTTTTCAGCATAGTCGTCCACCATCGTGACTGGAAGCCTCTTTTCAGCTCCTTTCATGGTTTTTTTCTTGAATTTTCTGAAGGAATTTCTTTACCCTTCTTAGTGTGAACAGTAGGATTTTTCCTTGCAGAACGCTTTTGTGAAGTGAGAAAATGTTTTTGAAGAGGAAGAAAGGAGAAAGAGTAGAGATAGAAGAGAGACGACTTATCCTCTTACCCTATAGCATAGCGCATTAAATATTATTCTCGTATGATTTCAATATAATTTTGTCATTTTCAATAATACATCAAGTAAAAAAAATTATGTTATTACACGCTTTGCACCTATAGAAGATTAAAAATGACATAAAAAGTTATATACACAAAAAGAAAAATGAAAACAACACATAAAAAGTGATTCCCGATCAAATTTTCATATTGAGAATTTCATGTCAAACCTCAGAAAATTCAAAAAAAAAACTAATAATTAAACAACGTGATTTGTGCGAAGTGGTGCGATTTTGTGCGATATGAGTTTTCTCAAATACCCTTGATTTCCACACCCAAACAAAAGGAGAGAGAAGGGAAGACAAAAAAATGTGATTTACATATATATATATATATATATATATATATATATATATTATTCAAAATCTTGTCTAAACTGACAAAACACTTTGAGTAGGTAATTATGTATGTATTACTTTTATTTTTCGGATGGAAATTTATATAAATTGAATATAGAAAGTAAGTCATGTGTTACGTTTCATGATAATGAGGTTTTTTCTTCTTTAGCCAAATATTTACTTAAATCAGATACGATTAGTATATTATGTGTTACATTTCAAGAGGAAGATCCAATATTTAAGTCGATAGGATTTTATTATTGTATTTTTAAAAAATTTATGAAGAAAAAAAAAGTATTACATCATGTCCCGTGCAAAAAAACACAAAAAGTGATTTACAAAAAATATTACGAGAGAGGGAAGAAGATGACATAAAATGTGATTTAATATTATTTTATTAAAAAAAAAATTCTTTTCTAAACGGATTATTATGAAAGTAATAATTAAGTCATTGTCTTTGGTTGTCTTTTGAGCTACATTTCCCTAGCTTATGAATTGATATTTTTTAAGGGAAGTACATGGTTAAACGTTATTTTTAGCGCATGTAATCAAGATATTTATGAATAACTATGCATCATATGTTCAATAAAACAATATAGATCATCAAAAAAAATTCACTTTAAAAAGTTATTATTTGAATAGTTCCCGTGAAATTTTTCTTCCATATTCTTTGTTCTTTAAATTCTTCAATTTGAGCATCTGAATGAAATATAAGATCAACGTAATGATTGAATTTATTCGGTGAATGGTGTGAAGTTTTCCATCTAAGAAAAATTAAACTAAAGTTTACTAAAATATCATGTGCGAGCGCACGTATGCGCACGTAGAAGAGTCTTTTATAAGAGAAATAATAATGAAAAATTATTGTAATTAAAAATTCATTAAATCTAAAATATTAAACTATTATTTATTTTACTTATTTGTTCAAGAAAATATTTATAAACATACTAATTTTCTTGGGCCTCTTTACATTACTCATTAATTTTTTTAAAAAGAAAACATTGTTATGAATATTATGGATGTCCCTTTAAATTTCCATAAGGTTCATGTAATCTCCATTAATGTATTGAATGTTTAAGACACTTGGCTTTTCAAGTGGCATAACATTCATTGTATGTTATGTATCTCCTAGCCTATAAATAGGCATGTATTTTTGTTGAGTACAATAACAAGAAGAAATACAATTCTCCTCATTCTCTTGATCTCTTGAGTTTTAGTTCTATCATATTATATATTAGTAATTCATCCTTGAAGCTTTATAACACGTTATCAGCACGAGTCTCTACCCAGCTAATCGAATCCGTTCACAGCTACTCTATTCCAATTGACTAAAGGATTAAGGTCCAATTTATATTGATTGAAATTTATATATAGACAATCATATACATAAGATCTCATTTTATATTAGCATACCAATCATATACATAAGATTTTGGAAGATTTTATCATATATATATATATATATATATATATATATATATATCTTAATTGTTTAGTATTGTTGATTTTGGAAGATTTGGATAACAATCATATACATAAGATCTCATTTTATATTAGCATACCAAAAAAAAAAAAAAAACTAAGCAATATCTTGTTAAATTATTAAGTTTGTCATCATTAGACTGAATCAAATCCTTGATAAAATTTTATTGACAAATTAAAATTTAACTTTTCATCTCTAGTAACGATATGCTAGTTTCCGCTCATCTTCCATTATTTTAGAGTGTACTATTATGATTAAAGAAGTAGTACTGGTGAAATGACAGATGAAAGCGCTTAAGCATGTGCTTGTGCACCATAATGTTAATACTGTCCGACTAATTAAAAAAATTTATTCGAAATTAGTGACGTGACCCAAAGTTTCAAGAAAAGACATTATGTAGACTATGGACAATGGAGAATAATTTGTAAAATAATGTATCTGTAATAAACAACAAGAACAAGTTAATTCAAAGTAAGGATAGAAAGGCTCCTATATTTGTTAAGTCTGGTACTTATATTTGTTATAAATTAAATTAACAGTTGTTAAGTCTGGAATTTAAATTTGTTATATATAGAGCTAACAATTGTTATGTATGAAATTAGCCGTTGTTATATATTAAGCTAATCAGTTGATATATATTGAATTAACAATTATTAAATCTGAAACTAATAGTTGTTATATACTGAAATAACAGTTGTTAAATCTGAAACTTAGACTTGTTATATTTTCGGTTATGCATATTTTAAATTCATGCATATATTTCTCAACATATATATGTATATCGATCCGTATTTGTATCATATATTTTCATTAACATGTTGGAAGTTCGAAAACAATATAGAAATAATATATTTCAACCAAATATAAATTTGTGTATTTTCTTCTAATTTGATATATACATTTGAATAGTTAATAACGTCGAAACTCGCAAAACTTGAATTTGTTATTTGGTTAGTTCTTGTTGAAAACTTGTCTACTACAAGATTAGTAATGGCTTGAGTTTCTTGACAATAGAAGATTAAAACATATTATCATCTAAAGAATTGAGGTTTATTTAGTAAAAATTAAAGATTTAGGCTTGAGCCTACTAGAGAAACTTGAAGATTTCCCTTGATCCATGTTGCTTGAGATAAAATGAAAGTGTCTTGATGCTTTTTGTAACTAACATGTTGCAAATATTATTTTTGGTAGTGAACATAAGGTTGTTGGTCCCTCATTGTATTAACTTTTAATATGGACAACAACTTGTTCCTAAAATACTAGTGTGAATTTCTATCTGAAAAATGTTTCGTATTTTTACATAATTCTTTTCATGGCTGGACTGGAAGTAAAAAGATTATGGAGCTTTCTTGTAAATAGCTATTATCTAATATGTCCTTGACAAAGAAAATGAAATAAATTAAAAGTAAAACATGTTAGAAAGATAGAACTTGGACTATCTAATGTTTGGTCCGCTAGTACTATTCTTTATAATCCATTAGATACATGATCGTGTAGTATAATATGATGAAATATGTTTTAGGCTCATACAGGAGGAGTTTTCTTAGTGAACATATTCATCATGAAGAGTAAAACAGATACACAGTTTTGGAAAGTGTTACATATGTGTCTTCATATTTCATAAGCATAAAGGGTGTTTGGTACCAAAATGCTTGACTTCCACTGAATTTTGACACAAATATATATATATATATATATATATATATATATATATATATATATATATATATATATATATATATATATATATATTGTGACTCAACTGTATATGTCACAGTTTTATGTTCTTAACTTTATGGTCGTACTATGCAATATTATGTAATTTATGAGACCTTTTTCAATATTACTTGTGACATTTATTTGTGAAGAATATGAATATCTCTCCAGTTCAGTTAACAATAAATGATGAATATTTATGTCTGGCAGACAATGAAACTACCTATACGATACTTAAGGATAAGAAATATTTTCTCGATTGGTAATAATAAAAAAAATGACTAGCGTGAGTACGATATCGGGTAGTACAAAATTATAGAAGGCTCCAGAAGAGCACATATATTATTAACTCAATTGAGGCATATACTATAATAAACCAGAAGTTTACTGATAACTTCATAGTTTGGCATGACCGGTTGGGCCATCCCGGTTCTATAATGATGCGAAAAATATTTGAAAATTCATGTGGACATTCATTTAAGAGCCAACAGATTCTTTCTAAGTAATTTTCATGTGCTAGTTGGCTCGCAAGGCAAATTGATTATTTGGCAGGTAAAAAGCGCTGACGCCTCCTAAACTATTCCGTTTTTTGGTTTTTGACTCTCAACTAAAAACGGTCAAGTTTTACCCCCTAAACTATTTCAGTTATTGGTTTTTGACTTTCCATCCATATTCTCCGTTACATCATAACGGAAGTCCAAAAAATGGGGAAAATTTGGGAAAATCATATCATTCATAATAAATAGAATTAAATTAGGGCCTTTTAAGATATTTTTTTAGTGGTTGGAATTTACAGTTGGTGGCTGGAGAAGAGGAGTGGTACCCGACTTCCGGCTTCTATAGTCACTGTTCTCACCGGCGACTTCTTCTTTCTCGTGAGAATAATAGGTTTTTTTTTATAAAAAAAAATTTTAGGATCTTATACAGATTGCCCAAAAATGCCCCCATTTTTTGGACATCCGTTGTTATGCAACGGAGAATATGGATGAAGGTCAAAAACCAAAAACCGAAATAGTTTAGGGGGTAAAACTTCACCGTTTTCAGTTTATTATAAGTATGGTCTAGTTTATTACAATTATATATTATTAGACCTCTCCAGAAGAGGTCGACCTCACCAGAGGAGGAGTAGTAGAAGCCCGTTGAGCGGGTGCCCCGTGTGGGGAGTAGTAGATGTCCCGTTGAGCGGGTGTCGTAGAAGTCCCGTTGAGCGGGTGCCTCGTGAGGGGAGTAGTAGAAGTCCCGTTGAGCGGGTGTCGTAGAAGTCTCGTTGAACGGGTGCCCCGTGAGGGGAGTATAAGACTCACACAAGGGAACCCAAAGAAATGACAATTAAATCATTCCCCTTGTGTGAGGTGGGTATCGAACCTGGACCTCTCGATCTCAGGCAGTGGATGTTACCCACTGGGCTACCATGCCTTCGATATTGCCAGACGCATTTACTGACCCTAAAAGAGTGACTAAGTCACATATCCCACCTATAGATGCTCCAATCAAAATTGATGTTCCAGAAGGACAACATCAAACTGCTAGTAGGTCTAAAACACGATTGCAACGTGGTAGGCCAATCGGTTCCAAATATAAGAATCCTCGAAAAAGAAAAGGAGCAATAATTTGTAATGGCCAAATCGAGGAAGAAATAACTTTTGAAAGATCTCCATAAGAGACTTTTGAAGGATCTCCAGAAGAGACCTTAAACATGACAAAATAAGAGGTTCAGGTACCTGAAAATGAAGAGATCTCAACAAATTATATCATGTCAGGAATAAAATGGAACCGGAAGCAAATCGACGTCGATGATATTTTTGTATGCAAAGTAGCGCTTGATATTATGAATGATAATGAGGATCTTGAACCAAAATCTATTGAGAAGTGTCGACAAATAATTGATTAGCCTAAATGAAAAGAGGCAATTGAGGCAAAATTGAAATCTCTTACGAAGAGAGAAGTATTTGGACCTGTAGTCCACACACCTGAAGGTGTAAGACCAGTGGGGATATAAATGTGCTTTTGTACGAAAGCAAAATGAAAATGGAAATTTTTTGAGATATAAAGTATGATTAGTTGCACAAGGGTTCTCACAGACACCTGGTATTGATTATGGAGAGACATATTCTCATGTGGTGGATGCAACTACTTTTAGATTCTTAATCAGTCTGGCGATAAAATAATGACTTGACTTACGTCTAATGTATATAGTCAAAGCCTATTTGTATGACCCAGTTGACAACAACATTTATATGAAACTTCCGGAAGGATTTAAACTATCAGAAGCAACAAATTCATATGAAACTGCCAGAAGCAGCAAATTAAGCAATATGGGCGCATGTGGTATAATCGCCTTAGTGAGTACTTATTAAGAGAAGGTTAAAAGATTGATCCAATTTGCCCATGCATTTTAATAAAGAGATTTCAGTTAGAATTTGTCATCATTGTAGTGTATTTTGATGATTTAAATATCATTGGGACTCTTGAAGAGATTTTAGTAACAGTGAAATACTTGTAGAAAGAATTTGAGATGAAAGACAAAATTTTGTCTAGGGTTGCAAAATGAGCACATAAAGAATTGGATCCTTGTACATCAAGAAACATACACGGGAAAAGTACTTAAAAGATTTTACATGGACAAAGCACCTCCATTGACCACCCAAATGGTTGTAAGGTTACTTGATGTGAACAAAGACCCTTTACGTCTTCGGGAAAAATAAATGAAGAAATTCTTGGCCCTGAAGTGCCATACTTGAGTGCAATTGGGGCACTAATGTATCTTGCTAGTCATACACGACCCAAAATATCATTTTCTGTCAACATATTAACAAGGTTTAGCTCATGTCCAACCCGAAGGCATTGGAACATGTTTAAGCATATACTACGCTACTTACAAGAAAGTTTAATTGGTTTTGCATATGCAAGGTACTTATCTGATCCTCATAATGCTTGATCACAATCTGGATATGTATTCACATATGGTGGAACTGCTATTTTTTGGCGTTTTATGAAACAAACTATTGTAACGACTCCTTCTAACCATGCTGAAATTGTGGCAATCCATGAGGCTAAACGTGCATGTGTATGGCTAAAATATGTAATTCACCACATAAGAGAAGATTGTGGTCTATCCTCTGGAAAAGAAGCTCCAATATTTTTGTATGAGGATAATGCAACATGCATTGCACAACTCAAAGAAGGATACATCAAAGGTGATAGAACAAAGCATATCTCACCAAAGTTTTCTTCACTCATGAACTTCAGAGAAATGGCGATATAAGTACTCTACAAATTCGTTCAAGTGAAAATTTGGTAGATTTATTTACTAAGGCGCTCTCAATTTGCTACATTTGATAAATTAGCTTACAACATTGAAATGCGTCGACTCAAATATCTCAATTGATGTAATCATGAGGGGGAGTAAAATGCGCGCTGTACTATTTTTCCCTTAACCATGGTTTTTCCCACTGGGTTTTCCTGGTAAGGTTTTTAACGAGGCAACATCTCATGCGCATTATGGAAATTGTTTCAAATAATGGACATCCAAGGGGGAGTGTTATGAATATTATGGATGTCTCTTTACATTTCCATAAGGTTCATATAATCTCCATTAATGTATTGAATGTTTAAGACTCTTGGCTTTTCAAGTGTCCTAACATTCATTGTATGTTATGTATCTCCTAGCCTATAAATAGGCATGTATATTTGTTGAGTACAATAACAAGAAGAAATACAATTCTCCTCATTCTCTTGATCTCTTGAGTTTTAGTTCTATCATATTATATATTAGTAATTCATCCTTGAAGTTTTATAACAAACATTCTTTATTAACTTACAATTTTTTTTTCTTGGGCACTTCTTTTACTGTATGACCATCTTGTTCGTCGAAGGCTAACTAAGGCCCTCTTGCTTGCAAGAAGGTTCTAATATGGTAGTGCTACTACTAGATTTCTGTGTTGATGCATGTCAGATTGTCAGTTGAGACATTTGGGGTTCGATCGCACAAATATTTGGGTGGTTTTTTAGTCTCTAGTCGAGGAATAGAGGCAAATCCAGCAAAATTAGAGTGTTGCTGGATATGGAACCACCTTGCAAGGTGAAGAAAGTTTCGAAACGTACTTAAAAGTATTATATCTAATCCCGTAAGATTTTCTTAAGCTTACCACAATATATGTCTTTATCTAATTCGTCTATCAACTCTGAAAAGACTGACCTTGTTGCATGAAACTCTTAAAATACTCTAAAATGTACTTAATTAAAAGCATTAGATCTAATCCCCCAGAACCTCTTCAAATCTCCATAGAAAAGTCAAAACTGTTAAAATTAGCTCATATGCCTTCATATCCTTTCAAAACCAATTGGCAATGAGAGGTGTTAACCCATGAGAGCTTATACCGCCCTTCTTAGGTTGCACGGGGACAGTTAAAGGCCCATCACCGTACTTGAGTAGTACGGGAACAATTAAAGCTCACTTAGGCATTTTGAGTCCGCACATCCCGTCTAAGGGCCGACTCTGATACCATGTGAAAATTAGTCATGGGCCTCCATATCCTCCTAAAATTAATTGGCAATGAGAGGTGTTAACCCATGAGCTTATAAGTAATTTGAATCTTCCTTTGCCACTCGATGTGGAACTTCATATTTCAACAAAAACAAATCACACCCTATTTAATATAGTAAACCACAAGATAAAAGATTCATAAAAAAAAAACCACAAGATAAAATGACCCAATCATCAAGAACCCTGCGTTTTTTATTTATATCATATATTAATCCTCATCAAATCATGACTGAAAATAAAATCTTGAAATCAAAAGTATACAAAAACATCTGAACAATAAGATAACTAAAGTAATTTTTTTTATATATATATATAAACCAAAATAGGATACAAAATAGGAAACAAAGGCCCAAAGACCTAAGACAAAACATGCCAAATGGCTATAAAAGACTAAGGCCTCTTAAAAGACATATAACGAGTCGTCATGTGATGCTCTATAAGCGTCCTTTTAGCATTTTTCTTACTTTTTCGCGAGCGGACAGGAATAAAGTCATTTTCTTCGACTAGTTCTTCCGGATGTTCATACTCCAAAAAATCGTCGCTCAAAGGGGCCGGAACAAGCTTATTGGTGGTAGGGTACCTTTGGACTTGAGAGTGTCTCAGCCGCATCCTTCGTTGGCTCTACCTCTGGGAGGTCTTCATTAAACATATCGTAGGATGATAAATCAATTTCTAAGGCTGCCACTTCTTTGCGCGCAATAATTTTTGCCTCATCTGCTTGTTCCTTAGCCCGTGTGGCGATTTCAAATTCATCCATGTCAATATGAAGCCTTGCGAACTCATTCAAAACCAAACTCTTGCTCAAATCATAACTAGTACCAGAAGGGAAGCTTATATCATCCTTACTGGACCCAAAGTTCCTCAAACTCCTATCTTTCATGCGAGGCGGTGGAATGGAGAAATCATCCATAATCCGCAATGTTGAAGGAAATGTAGATATATCGTCTGAGACATCTAATACCTCCAGCCGACGTTCCGTCTCTAGAGTAATAGGTGCATCATTGGAGGAAGGAGATGGAGACTGAAGTGCGAGAATGTGAGCATCAATGATTAATTCAGCCAGATGACGATCGGCTGAGGAGTTTGGCGTACTAATGATGGAGCTCGTGACGGTGAGAGGACTACTCTTAGAAACATCCGACAAATCATCCTCCTTTGCAGCAGACTCAAAAACTGCATGCGAAACCTGTAAATCCTGAGTCAAAACCACCGGAGTAGCAGGCGCTGGGTGAGCCGCTATCGGCACTTCCACAGCCGGTGCCACCGGGGATGTTGTCAGAGTCAACCGTGAAGTACTTGGGTCGGTGGACTTGCCACTGGTTGGGACCCAACAGATTTAGGTTGAAAGTCAACCGTTAGACCAGAAGCAAGAACCTTTCTCTGCGCTGGTTGTGGGTGACCTGGCTTAGGCGCCGCCTTCTCCCTCTCAGCCGGTTTAGCCGTTACAAGCCTTTGTATTGCTGGCGGTTTAACAACCGGATTCTGCTTCCCACATTTACTCACATGATGTCCAATTCGCATACAATTAAGGCAATATTCTGGTAAATCATCATACACAATTGATTGCCAAAATCCCTTACCAGTCTTAGCATGAGTGATCCTAATTCGATGTGGCAATTCAGATAGGAGATCCACTTCAACACAGACTTTGTCAATGCTTGGCCTAGAGACGGCTGCCGTCGGAGCATCCAAGGCAAGCGGTTGTCCAACCGCCCTTGCAAGCGAAAATAATTTGGATTTGTTGTATAAGTGAATTGGTAGCCCTTCAAAACCAATCCAGATGGGAACGATGGAGGGTTCTTTGTGAACATTGAAATCATAGGTCCACTTGAAAACTCTCATGGATAATCCGAAAAAATTCCAAATTCCTTGTCTCCAAAAACGACAATAATCCTCTTCAAGATCAAAACGGATTAACACATGGCGGGGATCCATTCTTCCAATCGAAAAATTCCCTTTGAATCCGACTTTATGGAAAGATTTCCGTAAAGATTCTAAATTTGGGGCATATTTGTGAAATTT
Source organism: Vinca minor (assembly GCA_026122235.1). Lineage (NCBI taxonomy): Eukaryota > Viridiplantae > Streptophyta > Magnoliopsida > Gentianales > Apocynaceae > Vinca > Vinca minor. The sequence continues at coordinate 6,975,623 of JAOCZM010000241.1, read as the reverse complement.
CCCAACAAGAGCAAATCTCCAAGGACTGATTAAAACATCATGTTCATCGTCTGGGATAACAAGATTCGGTTCCCCTTTATATACATCTAGTGGAGTGATTGGTAGGGAGATAGCCGTGGCTGATGGACGGGATAAAAGTTCGGCGAAACTCTTTTCTTTCCAAGGCGTCGGGACAGCAGCGGGAGCCACTGCCGCAGGTTGGCCGATGGCCATGAGTGGCACAAGAGGGACAAAGATGGGAGATTAAAGCCGGTGACTTCTTTGAGGCATTTCATCGAACAGGTTAAGGGCAATATCTGAAGAAGATAATTTTTTGTCGTAGCAAGCTGTGCTTTGTCCCTTGATTCAAGAAGTTGGGGAGAATTGATTTGTAAGCCCTGTTTGCTTAAGAGCTTCAGTAGGATGAGCACTACCAAAAAACAAATGGGAGTTCCTGCAGCCGCATTTTTTATAAGTCAGTTGCTTGACAAGGATTCAAAATAAACGAAGATCAGCGGATGAAATGGACCACTACCACTGAAGGATCATGAAAACCAACTAAAAAGTAAAAGATTCGACCAAAACCCAGGTGAAATCAGCGAAGAAAAATTTTCAGTTCATGGGTTTTTACGGTTCATTTTGATCGCCTTGGCAAGGAGAAAGTCTAACAATAAGGTAACTTGATATATTTCATATTTAAACAAAACTTGCAATATTTCTGCATCAGATGGGGTAGGTTGAAGTTCATGCAGAAGCAGATTGACATTGGAACAGTGAGAGGAATTAATACTAAGGATTAAGAAGACTTGGAGTGATGCATAGGTATATTATTGCAAATCAATAAAATAATAAATGGCAATAAGATAATGGTACATACCCTTTATTGATGAGAACTAGCTCCATTCTCAGCAAGTCGTTGAGACTTCCGAGGGGTTACATATGTTTTTTGGGTGTTCCTTTGCTTTTTTGTAGATTCCTTAAGATTATAATTAGTAAGATCAACAACAATGGAATCCACTAACAAATCATTCGGCTTCTCCTTTACCAATATTCCTTCCAATTGTGTTGAGAATTCCTTGAAGACATTCCAAACCTTATATGTGGATGATTGCGGGCATTTCTTTCGGCCAAAGGAAGGATGTTCAACACGCGTCCCTAGCTACATCTATCGAGTCATTGGATTTGAGAAAAAAATCTCGAATCATCTTGTCCACCTATGATTTTAGTACGATTTATTTCCACTGGTCGTACTAAAATATCATCAATAACCGTGTTCAAAACCTTGCGAATCCGGAGAAGAACGCTTCCCGATATCTTCCATAATCTCAGAAGTTTCCTCAACTACAATGATTCCGCTTTTGTTCTTGATCCCATCTTGAACAACCAAGACATCCTACTCGACCTTGACTTCCTTTTCCCCCGGAATCCCAATCCGTAAAAGACTATAATTGATCAAAATCTCAGTATCCAGTTGTGGAGAATCTATTATAGGTTTTGTTTCAGTTCCCATAATCCCAGTCCCATGAGGACTTGGATTATTCACATCCATACCTCCATCCAATCTCTCATTTCCCTCACTAGTCCTCTCCCGCATGGACTCTATAATCACCTTGGCCGGAGTCGTAATTCCCAAAGGAGTCTGATGAGAGTTCTTATCCACCGTTTTCCCTTTATCCAAAACAGATATAAAATTATCCTTGCCGCTATAACCAATTTGTGGAGATTTCTTCCCACTCGATTCACCATTTTCCATAGTCTACACATTCTGTGGAAAGCTCAAAACTTCCCCGCATTTCAAAATTCCTCTTTCGCCTTGTGATACTTGCTGAAAATTTCGGGTAGGTCTGACGTCATCCCTCTGCGCCGTAACGTCATCCCCTGCGGCCACATGATTGCAAGACGAGGTATCATGCCCTATTTTCCAGCATTTCGAGCATTAATCCGATAAATTTTCATACTCACTTGTTTGCTAAAAACCCTTTCCCGGTCTACCATGGGCGATCCAAATTCTCATACATAATTGTTTCAACAAATCTACCACCACACATACTCTCGCCACGCTTGGAAGAGTCACATTCGTCGTAGGTTCATCCAAAACTAGAGGCATCCCTAGGAATTACGCCATTGAGAACAAGTATAATTTATTAAAAAGATGATTCAAACCAAATCCACATTGGAACGATGGACGATTCGCTAATTTTGGTCGCTATTTAACTATTTTCTTGTAGTGTATGACATTGCACATTCTAGATGTATCCAACCCGCCCTTGCGTGTGTTTAAAGATATTGAGAAGCTTTTCTCGAGATTCCTTTGGGATCACACAGATGGTGTGCATCATCGACATTGGATGGCTTGGAAATCGGATTTGTAAAAGCTATTCAACCAATGGTTTGGAGCTCTATACCATGGAACAATGCTCGCAGGCATTTATGTGCAAATTGTGGTGGCGGTTTCAATCAACACCATCTTTATGGAGGGATTTTCTTGAGGCTCGTTATTGCCAAGACTTTCTTCACATCTCGCAGGTGGAGCTCGTAAATCAGTGTTCACCGATTTGGAGAAATATGTTGCAGGTGAAAGACTTGGTAGAGAAGCATTTGGGACTGTTGGTCCTCAACGGAACATCAGCAATACCCATCTGTTGAGGGTCCAGACTCACTTCTTGTGGCTAAAATTTGGGATTGTTGTAATGGGGATGGTTTGATCATTAATCACTGCTTTTCTGGGACACTTTTTTCGCTGCCTGTGATCCAATTGCAGCCTGCTTTGGGTGCGGATAAACTGATTTGGCATCTGGCTGCGGATGGCAATTTTAATCTGCGAACAGCGATACAGCTCATTCATGCACCGGCACCCTCGATGCTCACTCGGCGAATAACCTGGTCAACATTTTTACCCTTTTCTCTTTCATTATTTCTTTGGATATTTTGGAATATGTATTTGACTTTTGATGACATTAGGCAAAAATTTGGCTTCCATAAGGCATCACGGTGCTCTTGTTTTAATGGACAAGATTTTATGGATCATTGTTTTGTGCATTGTGAATTGGAAAAGGAGTTATGGCTATATGCGGCAAATAAAGTGGGGATACACTTGCCTTTTAATAACATAGCCTCATCGCATCTAATGTTGAAATATAGGTTTTTTTAAAGGAAGGGAGTGAAACACAAAATGTACGTGATCTTATCGAGCTCGGTTGTGTGGATATTGTGTATACATCGTTGTCGATTTGTGCATGAAGGGAAGCGATCTTACTTCCCGCAATTATGCTCCGCATTGGATGATTATATTCGGCCTATTTTGCTCAAGGAAGGAATTTTGGCATTGGATTTCCCAAGGGCAATAATCTCGGCCCCCTGCTCCAAATTTGCAAGTGTGAAGTGGCTTCAAGGACTTGATGACTCGAAGGTTATTCTCAACGTGTATGGCGCAACAAGGGGTAATCCCAGACCTGCTGGCGTTGGTGGAATTTTCAGGATAGGTTCGGGTTTTTTTCTTTTCGCATTTTCTATATATTTTTAAGATGAAGCTACCAATTCTGGGGCGGAATTAGAAGTTCTGTGGACAGCCCTGAACTATGCAAAAAGTCACTTGATTTCTATCTCATATGTACAATCTGACTCCACATTTATGGTTGAAGCCATTAAACGGAGATCCATCAATTCTTGGCGATTAGATGATGTTTTTCACAGAATTTGTGGCTTGCTAGGGAGTTCGTGTATTTCGGCTATACCTCGAGAGGCTAACAAAGTTGCAGACATTTTGGCCAATCTCTCCTTTGAGGATCGTTCTTCGAGAATATATACTCATTTTAAACAGTTACCTTCAGATATCCGAGGTTTGTGCACTCTTGATAGACTAGGAACTTCTTATATTCTACAAAAATAGTTCAAATGTATTGGATGATTTCTATTTATTCTTCAAATTTTTTAATTTTTTCTCATGCTAGCATAGGAATTCATTGTATCATCCTTGGCCATATTATAAATGGTCAAGATTTCATTTCTAGCATTGTTATCTTTTATGTATGGAGTGGATCTGTTTTCACATATTTGGAGGTCTTTGGCTTAGTCCCCCATCCATTATTTATTTGCCTATTTTGGCCTATTTTAATAAATGGGTAGGGGTCCATGCCAAACCCCCACCACAACAGGTGGCTTTACTAAAAAAAATAAAAAAATAAAATATATATATATATATATATATATATATATATATATATATATATATATATATATATATATATGATCACCGCACTCATTGAATTCCTAGGGGATGGTTTGATGTTTTCCGTCAAAGAAACACTAAACAAAAGTTTACTAAAATATCACATACGAGCGTACGTATTCGCACGTAATTGATCCTAGTGTTCTATAAGAGAAAAAAATAAATTTGTCCAGAAAATATTACCATATATAATGTACTAAAAATTTAACTATGTAAATAAAACTCTTGAAATTTGTGTTATTTGTATAATTTTTTAAATTCATTGTTATTAAATGATAATTTTGAAATTGATATGTAAATTGTGCACTAAGTATTAGAAATTGCAATTATCTTTTTTATGACTAAAATTATGATATTTCCACAAAAACAATGAAACAATGCAATACTCCCTAACTATCTACCTTACTATCTAAAGTGAATACGAAGATAACTATTCAATTTGAAACAAAACAAAATATGGACTCAAATCTTAATCCAAAGGTATATTAATACTAAATAATCCAAAGGTATATTAATACAAAATATGGACTCAAATCTTAATCCAAAACAAAATATTTCTATCTCGAATCTTGAGATGAATCAACTTAGAATCTATAACTTTGAGCTACTAAAAAAAATATTAAAATGATATATTTAAAAGTTCTGCAAGAAAATTGCTTTCTATTACGAAAACATCAAAGGAAAAAACAAGAACATAAATATCATAAAGAAGTTTATGTTTCATCAAAATAGACCATATACAAATTGTTCTTGTCCAAATTGATTATGCCAAAGGGGGAGAAAAATAGTGTATTAATCATGTTTTTTATCCTTTCCGGCATGTTTTGAGGGGGAGCTTTTTATGTATCTTATGTCTCAAAACATATTAAATGGAAGGAAGGAGGAAAGGAGGTTGGTTGGGAAATAGGGCTCTTCTAAGAGTCCCTAGATTATATGGCAAAAAGAAGTTATCATGACTAAGTGCTTTTGTCTTCATTGGTTTTATCTTTTAAAGCACTAGTCATTGCTCTTAATTGATCTTTAACTTTTTTCCATGCTTCCTTGTTCTTAATTTTGTCCATATTCTATCTTATTACATAAAAGTTTGTCATAATCAAAAAGGGGGAGATTGTAAGCCCTAAGGGCGAACAAACTCAGTTTTTGATATTGGACAAACTTTTGATGTTGTGTCTAATGATCTTAATCTTTGTGATAGAATATCGGAACTCATTATGGAAGCTCTAAGTACTTCAATCAAGACATTGGTATCAAGATTCAAAGTTATGCAAGGCGCATCTCATCGAGATTGAAGATTGAAGACTTAGGTTTGGTTAGAATAAGCTTAGTCTCTATAGTCTTTATCTTATAAGCTCTAACCAATGCTCTCATGAACATAAGCTCTACACTCTAGTCTTGCATGTTTTCATAAACACGTTTTTAAAAAGGCCAAAGTTTCAAAATGATTCTCGTATGTGTTCATATCTCAAAAGCCTTTGATTTCAAAGTATAAGTCTTTTAAAACGGTTTTCTAAATGCTCTTACTTGTTACATATTGAGAAAACCATTTAGACTTCAATAGACTTCAAAACGTGTGAAAAATCAACATCTCTCAAGGCTCTGGAAGTCGGTCAACCGAGCTCATCCTCGGATCAACCGACCATTTACTGAGAGTTGGTCTAGCCAAGGTCGGTCGACCTTAGCCTACCTCGGTCGACCGAGGTCCTCAAAGAGGGTCATCCGACCCTTGTTCGGTCAACCGAACTCTGTAAGAAACTAGCCGTTTTTTTACCGTTAGAGAGTCTTTTTTCAGCATATTTTGAAATGTATAAATACTCCAAAGCTAGAGAATGACTCCATGACTTGAACATACAATAAACATTCATATCTTTATCAAGTCCAGTGACGGATCCAGGAATTTTTTTTATTGGGGTCATTTAATATACACAATAATTGACTGCGGTTATTTATACATTTATTATCTAAATAGAGTAAAATATATCATATATAATTAAAAAAAATCATTTGAGGGTCATTTGATATATACAATAATTCATTTAGGGGTCATTTATACATTTATTATCTAAATGGAGTAAAATACATCATATATAATTATAAAAAAAAAAAAAAAAATTGAGTGGGGTCAAATGACCCCACTCAGAAGGCTCTGGATCCGTCGCTGATCAAGTCTAAACACTTTCAAAGCAAAATACTCTTCATCTCTATGATCTAAATCATTCAAGAGTATTCTTTCAAAAGCAAGACAAAGAGTGTGCATCAAATGTTCTAAGAGCTTAGTATTCTTGTACTTCAAAGGTATATCTTTCTCACTTAGAAGAGTGAATTATCTTGTTCTTTATTTATCTTAATTCCCTTTCTTAGTGATTGGGTAATTCTTGTATAAGTCCTACTTAGTGTGGGCAAGTAACTCTTAGTGAGTTTTGTATTGTGGTTGTTGTGTAAAACTCTTAGTGAGTTGTCCACAATTGTAAAGTTCTTCTTAGTGAAGTTGTTGAAATCCTTGGGTGCGGCTCAAGGTAGTGGATGTAGATTCTAAGTGAATCGAACCACTCTAAATCCTTTGTCTTGTTGTTGGGTTTTGCTTTTGGTTTTTGTTCATCTTGCTCAAACTCTCACTTGCATTGAATAGATTCGAAAAAGTTAGCAAGAATTGTTAAAACCCAATTCACCCACCCCCCTCTTGTGTTTTAACAGCTTACACATTTGGCTACCTCTCCCCCCCGTTTGGAGATGGACAACCTGGAAAAGCTTTTTTGCTCATTTATTATGGGGCAAAGCTAATGGTATGAATCGTCGACATTGGATGTCGCGGTCTTCTATTTGTGAGGATAAGGAATGCAATGGATTGGGGTTGGTGTCCATGGCTCCGTATAGGCATTCTTTCTCTAATAATCTATGGTGGTGCTTTCACACTAGTGACTCGCTTCGGACGAGATATCTAAAGGCTTGCTATTGTTCTACTTTGGTTCACGTTTCATTGGCCAAGTCTCAGTCATGCTCTTCTCTTGCTTTCCGTCATATGATGGAAGTCAAAGTCAAATCCGAGCAGCATATTGGACTACTTGTTCGCAATAGCGACTCGAGCTTTTACTATGAAAATTTTACATTAAAAGGTTCCTTGGCAAAACTGCACCTGGCTGTGGGGAATGATTTCATACGGCTAGGCTCCATTAATCAATTTTTGGACATAGGCTACAAGTTCCCGTTTAATAATTGGCAAAGAGGTTCGCCTACCATCTAAGATTAACCGACACCGCGCTTACCAAATGATACAACACCTTGAACTCGACCTGAATCCGCCTAGGTTGCCTTGTCAAGGTGTTGTATCATTTGGTAAGCGCGGTGTCGGTTAATCTTAGATGGTAGGCGAACCTCTTTGCCAATTATTAAACGGGAACTTGTAGCCTATGTCCAATGTTTGGGGAATCCAAGAATATCAACATTTGACCGCATATCTCAATGACAAGGCAACCTAGGCGGATTCAAGTGGTCAAATGGAATGGTGAAGACACCACTTGAAACGGACGTCATCCTCAATGTTGATGGGGCAACTAGAAGTAACCCGGGCCTTGCAGGAGTGGGGTGTATTCTTCGATATGGTAATGGAAAATTCATGGCGGCTTCCTCGATTTATATTAGTGAGTCTTCCAGCAAAAATAGTACAGAATTCACCGCACTTTAGTTAGGGTGGCTCGTTGCACACTCGCATGGCATCTACGATATTTTGGTTTAGACCGATTATCTCTTTTTGGTCAATTCCATTGCCAAGGGTCGAATATCGTCTTGGGAGTTGGACACTGTTTCCAATTTGTTCTCGGTGAAATGATGGGGCCCAAGATAGTTCATCTGTTTCGGGAGGCAAACAAGGTGGCAGACTACCTAGCAAACCATGCTTGCGACACTCGGGATAGTCATCTTTTTTTTTACAATTTCATTTATTACCATTAGAGGCAAGATGCTTGTGCAACCTTGATGTCAATAGCACACCATATGTACGGGTAGTCTATTAACCCATGTCACTTGTTTTGTAATGGTTCTGGCCAACTCTAGCCACATGCAATAAAGTTCTCGGTTAAAAATAATTAAAATTCATCGTTATTAATTGATAATTTTGAAATTGATATGTAAATTATTCCCTAAGTATTAAAAATTGCAATTATCATTTTTATGACTAAAATAATTATATTTCCATAAAAGTAATGAAAAAATGCAATACTCCATAACTATCTACCTTACTATCTAAAGTGAATACGAATATAACTATTCAATTTCAAACGAAACAAAATATGCACTCAAATCTTAATCCAAATGTATATTAATACTAAATAAGAGATGAGAATTTCTTTCTCATATCTTGAGTTAAATCAAATTAGAATATATAACTTTGAGCTACTAGAAAAAAAAAAATTGACATATTCACAAGTCTGCAACAAAATTTCTTTCTATTTCGACAAAACCAAAGGAAAAAACAAGAACATAAGTATCATAAAGAAGTTTATGTTTCATCAAAATAGACCATATACAAATTGTTCTTGATCTAAATTCAGAACCCCAAGAAGGCCATCTTCATGCTTTTACTATGACATATTGTCTTATAAATAGAGAGCAAGGTTCTCTCTCTGTATCACAGCCTTGATAAATGGGAAGCGTTCATTTTCTTGCTCACTATCAAGATCTTCACATTCTTTCAAGCACGTGCCATTTTGAAGTCATCCTCTAGATCAATCAATATGTTATTCAACAAAAACCATATGAAAATAATCCTTGACAACTTGTGCTTAGTGGGCCTCCGCATTACTCCTTGTATCACTCACCATGTTTCTTTTAGCTTGGCCAATGTAATTTTCGCTACTTTCCAAGTCTCGTAGTGCTTTTTGTTGAATTTGATCTTTGTTTCATAAAAACCTCTTTTACGATATGGAGTTATCAGTCATGGCAAGAGAGGGAATCTCGCATCCCCAACTATATACTCCCTTAGCTCTATAAGACTTGTAAGCTTAATATTTTTATTCCATCTCTTACCTTTTCCCGAAAGTTTGAAGACTTTCGAGCTTTTTAGTAGAATGGAATCACTTAACCTTCCTGGTCATCCACAAAAAAATATCAAGAAATCTCATATTTGCATAAAACACTTCTTATACATATGTGCAAGGAATGTTTTCTTGATTTTACCATACAATGTTATTCAGTTCACTTGTGGAGGAAAGGCTAACTTTGACGGTAGTAGCATCAGTTGCACCACAGAAATTTGGAAGATCGCGAATTTGCTCAATTTTGATTTGATATTCATCATTTCGTCTTCAGTGTTAGGCCAAATGATGTGCTGCTTAACTCTTTCCTCCACGTTATTTTAGAAACTTTATTGTGATTTAACTATTAATTCTTCGATGGTAGCAAATGAATCGCATGTGATTAGCCTTCTCAATGTGATAGACACGCAATCATAACACTCAAGGATCTCCCACAGATATCAGTATAGTCTGTTGACATCTGTTTCTTAAAAAGATCGATGATATAGTCAAAAGTTTTCCTACAGATTACAAGAAGAATACTCGAATGGACATCTAGATGAACCTGCAAAATCAGAAAGTATACCACTGAGTGGTTTTATTATGTTGTCAAACCACGTTGCAACTTTAATTTTCTAAATTTGCAGATTGATTTCATCCCAACCCTTTACAAAACAAATTAAGAACAAAACTACGTAATTTGTGCGGTGTGGGTTTTCTTGAAAACCCTTAATTTTCACACAAAAAAATAAAAAAGAGAGAGAGAGAGGAAGAAAGAAGACATAAAAGGTTACCAATATATATTGTGCAGAATAAGTTTTTTTAAACGCCCTTAATTTTCACACAAAAAATAAAAAGAGAGAGGTAGAATGAAGTCATATATAAAAGGTTATTTACCAATATATATTTTACGATATAATTTGTCCAAGTTGGCCTAGCACTTTTGACTCGGTAAATATATATGTATTTAGTTATATATATATATATATATATATATAAGCAAATATTTATATATTTACCGAGTCAAAAGTGCTAGGCCAACTTAGACAAATTATATATATGTATTATCACAAGGTCCATAGCCCAGTGGGGCTATGGCCTGCCCACGACCGTGAGGTCGTGGGTTCGATACCCTCCTCACACAAGGGCTTGCTTTAATTTCCTTTCCTTGGGTTCTCTCTTGTGTGATGAGGCACTTATATTCCCCTACATGGGTCTTCTAATCATCCTCCTCTGTGAGGCACTTATATTCCCCCTCATGGGGAAAACCGTCATGCCGGTCTTCTAATATACCTCCTCTGTGAGGCACTTATATTCCCCTTCATGGGGCAAACCGGGCCTGCCGGTCTTCTAATTTACCTCCTTTGTGAGGCTCTTATATATATATAATTTCCGCCCTACATGGGCTCCCTCCTCTGGTGAGGTCCAATTATATATATATATATATATATATATATATATATATATATATATATATATGTGTGTGTGTGTGTGTGTGTGTGTGTGTGTGTGTATTGTTTTTTATTTTTTTTGACTAGAAATTTACATAAATTGCATTGAGAAAGTATGTCTTGTGTTACGTTTCAGTTTCCTTCTTCCTATTTTGGCTTATGATTGGCCCCATCAATAATTTGGAGATAAAAAATTCTGAAACATGTCTCAAGAAAACTTTCTTCAAAAGGAAAAGTTGTCGACTTATTATTCAAAAGAAATGTAAAAGGTAGAAAAAGACATATATATATATATATATATATATATATATATATATATATATATATATATATATATGTGGAAGAAAAAGAAGAGAAAACGAGTAAAGATTCGCCGAACGGGTTTTCACGTAAAACTAGAGAAGAAGAAGAAGAGTAAAGAGTAAAGATTTGCACTGGAATTATATGTAATGTGTTACGTCTTATGATGATGATCTTTTTTTGTTTTTTATAATTCCATTAAAAAGAGAAAATTACATTGAAGGATAACAACATTTGATTAAGAAATCAAGGGCTACAGATAAATTAACCTCAACAGGCTAAAAAAAAAAGAACACAAAAACTTATCCCATGGAGTAACCACTAAGTTTAGTGTCATAACTACTTAGATACAGAGATAGAAAGTATAAAAATGTACATAAGAGACGGCCGCACTCCACCAATATAGAGTCCATATTTCATTCGGTAGCATTATACCGAAGATCCTGCTCATAGTAGTTGACCAACATAAGACTGTTGTTTGCCTTTAGAAACTTGTTATCAACTGTAACTTCTTTCCCGTCAGACCTCTTCGGCTTGAATGTCAGAGAAATATTATGGCTGTGACTGGATATGCAAGTAGAAAAGTTTATGGGCCTGATGATCTCCGTGATCGGACAAATATCATTCGAGTAGTCAGTTTTTATCAAGCAAAAAAAGTATAATATCATGTCCCATGCGAAATAACACAAAAAGTGATTTACAAAAAATATTATGAGAGGGTAAAGAAGAAGACATCAAATGTGATTTAGGGTTATTTTATTCAAAAAATTGTTTTTCTTTTCTAAAAGGATTACTATGAAAGTAATAATTAAGTCACTGTCTTCGGTTGCCTTTTGAGCTACATTTTCCTAGCTTATGAATTCATATTTTTTAAGGGAAGTACGTGGATAAACGTTATTTTTAGCGCATGCAATCATGATATTTATCAGCAACTATGCATCATATGTTCAATAAAAAATATAGATCATCAAAAAACTTTCACTTTAAAAAGTTATTATTTTAATAGGTCCCGTGAAATTTTTCTTCCATTTTCTTTGTTCTTTAAATTCTTCAATTCTAGCATCTGAATGAAATATAAGATCAACGTAATGATTGAATTTATTTGGTGAATGGTGTGAAGTTTTCCAACTAAGAAAAACTAAACAAAAGTTTACTAAAATATCACGTGCGAGCGCACGTAGATGAGTCTTTTATAAGGGAAATAATAATGAAAAATTATAGTAATTAAAAATCATTAAATCTAAAATATTAAACTATTATTTGTTTTACTTATTATTTCAAGAAAATATTTATAAGCATACTAATTTTCTTAGGCACTTTCATACTGCCGCTTGCGTCTACGTGCAGACTTCTTCCCCGACCGCAAGCTCTCCTCAAATGCATCAATACCATCAGAGACAGATAACAGATTATGAAAAGGCTCCCATGTATTCGCTGTCTCTGCTAGCGTCGCAATTTAATTAGATACTGAACTTGACCCTTCCCATTCTTTTTTCTTCCGTACAACCTTGATTTCGTAGTATCCTTCTGCCTGCTTTGGCGTCTCCTCCTCTCCGTCCCCTTCTTCATTTGCTGCCATGTCAACCTCCTCGTTCTCATCCCCGTTTATTTGTAAGCCCTCTTCAAATTGGCCATCATCCCCATCTTTCTCTCTGCGATGCCCGCGTATTCAGCGTCCTCCTCAACAACTAGTCGCTCCCAGTCAACCACAACAGCCCTTCTCCCCTATAAAGAAGCAGAAGAAGGTTCTTTACCCAGTCTCCTGGAATTTTGAGTCGCAAGTCCCTTTCTCTGAATCGAATCAAGAAATGGAGAGGGAGAGGGATTACCTAGACAATTTCCGTTATTTTCAAAGTTGTCGTCCACCGCCTCGACTAGCGCCAGTGCTAGAGGTGATGGTGATGCTTTTTGGAACTGACTCTTTCATGATTTTTTCTTAAATTTTCTGAAGGAATTTATTTACCCTTCTTGGTTTGAACAGTAACATTTTTCCTTTCAGAAGTCTTTAGTGAAGTGAGAAAAGGTTTTTGAAGTGAGAGAAAGGAGAAAGAGTAGAGAGAGAAGAGAGACGACTTATCCTCTTACCCGGTAGTGTAGCGCAATAAATATTACCTCAGAATGATTTCAATATAATTTGGCCTTTTTCAATAATGTATCGTGTAAACAAAATTATGTTATTACACGCCTTGCGCCTATAGAAGTTTAAAATTGAAATAAAAAGAAAAATGAAAAGAGAGAAAATGAAAAGAACAAATAAAAAGTAATTAACATCAAATTTTCATGTCAAACCTCAGCAAAAAAAAAAAAAAAAACAAAACAAAACAAAACAAAGTGATTGGTGCAAAGTTGTGCGATTTTGTGCGATGGGACTTTTCCTAAATACCCTCCACTTCCACACCCAAAAAAATGAGGAAGAGAGATAGAGAGAGAGAAAGAAGGAAGACAAAAATGTGATTTACATGCACATATTTTATTCAAAAACTCGTATAAGTTAACATAGCGCTTTTACTAGGTAATTATGTCTATATTATTTTTATTTTTTGGATGGAAATTTATATAAATTGCATCTAGAAAGTAAGTCATGCTTTATGTTTCATGTTAAGGAGATTTTTTCCTTCATTAGCCAAACATTTCCATAAATCAGATACGGTTAGTATATTATGTGTTACCGTTCAAGTAAGAGGAAGAGCCAATATTGACGTCGAGGGGATTTTATTATTGTCTTTTTCAAAAATTTATCAAGTAAAAAAAGTAATATATCATGTCCCATAAGAAATAACACAAAAAGTGATTTACAAAAAATATTACGAGAGAGGAAAGACGAAGACATAAAATGTGATTTGATATTAATTTATTCAAAAACTCGTTTTTTCTTTTCTAAACGGATTATAATGAAAGTAATAATTAAGTCACTGTCTTCGGTTGATTTCCCTAGCTTATTCATATTATTTAAGGGAAGTACATGGTTAAACGTTATTTTTAGCGCATGCAATCATGATATTTATCAGCAACTATGCATCATATGTTCAATAATAAATATAGATCATCAAAAAACTTTTGCTTTAAAAAGGTATTATTTCAATAGTTCCCGTGAAATTTTTCTTCCATTTTCTTTGTTCTTTAAATTCTTCAATTCTTGCATCTGAATGAAATATAAGATCAACATAATGATTGAATTTATTTGGTGAATGGTGTGAAGGTTTCCAACTAAGAAAAACTAAACAAAAGTTTACAAAAAATATCACGTGCGAGCGCACGTAGATGAGTCTTTTATAAGAGAAATAATAATGAAAATTTATTGTAATTAAAAATCATTAAATCTAAAATATTAAATTGTTATTTATTTTACTTATTAGTTCAAGAAAATATTTATAAACATACTAATTTTCTTGGGCACTTTCATACTGCCGCTTGCGTCTACGTGCAGACTTCTTCCCCGACCGCAAGCTCTCCTCAAATGCATCAATACCATCAAAGACAGATGACCGATTATGAAAAGGCTCCCATGTATTCGCTGTCTCTGTCCAGCGTCGCAATTTAATTAGATACTGAACTTGACCCTTCCCATTCTTTTTTCTTCCGTACAACCTCGATTTCGTAGTATCCTTCTGCCTGCTTTGGCGTCTCCTCCTCTCCGTCCCCTTCTTCATTTGCTGCCATGTCAACCTCCTCGTTCTCATCCCCGTTTATTTGTAGGCCCTCTTCAAATTGGCCATCATCCCCGTCTTTCTCTCTGCGATGCCCGCGTATTCAGCGTCATCTTCAACAACTAGTCGCTTCCAGTCAACCACAACAGCCCTTCTCCCCTATAAAGAAGCAGAAGAAGGTTCTTTACCCAGACTCCTGGAATTTTGAGTCGCAAGTCCCTTTCTCTGAATCGAATCAAGAAATGGAGAGGGAGAGGGATTACCTAGACAATTTCCGTTATTTTCAAAGTTGTCGTCCACCGCCTCGACTAGCGCCAGTGCTAGAGGTGATGGTGATGCTTTTTGGAACTGACTCTTTCATGATTTTTTCTTAAATTTTCTGAAGGAATTTATTTACCCTTCTTGGTGTGAACAGTAACATTTTTCCTTGCAGAAGTCTTTAGTGAAGTGAGAAAAGGTTTTTGAAGTGAGAGAAAGGAGAAAGAGTAGAGAGAGAAGAGAGACGACTTATCCTCTTACCCGGTAGTGTAGCGCAATAAATATTACCTCAGAATGATTTCAATATAATTTGGTCTTTTTCAATAATGTATCATGTAAACAAAATTATGTTATTATACACCTTGCGCCTATAGAAGTTTAAAATTGACATAAAAAGTTATATACACAAAAAGAAAAATGAAAAGAGAGAAAATGAAAAGAACAAATAAAAATTGATTAACATCAAATTTTCATGTCATAATTTATATAAATGGAATTGTAAGCCGTAATAATAAATTTGATTGAAATATGTGGAATCCCTCTAAACCAATATTGTTGAAATATGCATTACAATGTGTATGTCCCAGGAAAAAGGAATTTTCCCAACGTAAAGAACTTTTTTTAATGGTTTTGGAAATTACTTAAAGAATAAGTTAAAACCTCTACCAGTTGAATTTAAAAAGTAATTCCATTTTTCCTACAGTCATTAGAAGGAATATTACACGGACGGATTAACAGTTTTATTTCCATTTAGGCAGCAAGATCTCTAGGAATTATGTTGGGGGTTCAAGTAACATACTTTTGTCAAATGAAACCGCACAAGACCATCCAAAATCAATTGCTACAGGTACATTTTAAACTATACTACATGCCATTTAAAATTATACCATGTGTATTTACTTATTCACTTCCCAGATTCCACTGTCAACGCAACGTCCTATTATGGCATTGCTAAATTCCAGTGCAAATATTGTAGTGCAGCCTTTTGGGAAGAAGAAAAACTTAAGAATGGTGTGAAAAGTTTATATCCGAAATATAAACTATGTTGCAAGCAAGGGAAAGTTTCACTGCCTAAACTAAGAAATACTCCTGAACCCTTGAATACACTTCTAAATCCAAATGGGTCCAATGAGTCTATAAAATTTATAGACAATGTACGAGCATACAATGCAATGTTTGCAATGACCTCTATGGGGGCAAAGGTAGATCATAGCGTTAATAATCGATCAGGACCTTGTATATACAGAATCAATGGTGAGAATTACCACCAAATAGGATCGTTATTGCCCAGGGATGATGAAAGTGCACATTTCATTCAGTTGTATTTTTATGATACAACTAATGAAGTTCAACATCGAATTGACGCTGTAAATAAAAAAGAAGCAAATAAAAATTTAAGCCCAAAGGTTATTGAGACTCTGATGTCTATGCTTAATGAAAACAATGAGTTAGTCAAGGTTTTTAGAATGGCGCGGGACAAATATGATGCTGGGGAAATTCCAAATTTTCAAATACGACTATTTCACAATAGAAAATCTCCTGCAAGACAGTATACACAACCAAACGGGAATGAGATTGCTGCGTTAATTGTTGGAGACATAAACCAAAAAAATCAAGATAGAGATATTATACTTCAGATGAAGTCTGGGAAGTTTGAGAGAATCAGTTATCTCCATCCTTCATTCATGGCGCTACAATGTCCCTTATTGTTTCCGTATGGAGATGATGGGTTTCATTTACAAATTCCTTATAAAAGGAATAGTGGAACAAGGCAAACCAAGAGAAAATATGTTACAATGAGGGAATATTACGCATACCTTATTCAATACAGAAAGCAGGAAGGTCTTATTCTTTTCCTAGGGGAAAGATTGTTGCAGCAATTCATTGTGGATTGCTATACAACAATTGAACAAGCAAGGTTGAAATGGATAGCAGACCATCAAGGAAATTTACGTACTGATCTTTGTAGAAATTTAACAGATGCAGTCGCAAGGGGCGATACAGACTCAACTCAAATTGGGAAAAGAACTATTTTGCCATCATCTTTCACTGGCGGTCCTAGATATATGGTTCAAAATTACCAAGATGCTATGGCATTATGTAGATTCTTTGGTAATCCTGATTTATTTTTGACATTTACTGCAAATCCGAATTGGCGCGAGATTGAAGAAACCCTTAACGAGTTACCAGGCCAGCGATCAGAAAATCGTCCTGATATTACTACGCGCGCCTTCAAATTGAAGCTTGATGAAATGATTGAGGATATTATTAAACATAAAATCTTCGGGAAAATTCTTGCAGGTAATCGGATTTATTTATGCATTAGTCTGAGTTTAGAACTACATGAACTCATACATATTTATTCCTTAATTTGCCCGCTAATAACCTTAGTAATTTTCCCTACAATTTGCATTTCTATTTTCTGTTGTATACACAATTGAATTTCAAAAACGTGGATTACCTCATTCTCATATTATCATATGGTTGGAAGATGCGTGTAAATTCAAGTCTCCTGAAGATATAAATCAAATTATATCAGCAGAAATTCCATGCAAGGAAATTGATACAATTGCATACGAAGTAGTATCCCAATTCATGATCCATGGACCATGTGGAATTGGTTACACTAAATCGCCCTGCATGGTAGAAGGTATATATATATTTTTTATTATAATTTATAAAAGGAATATATAAATAATACATATTAAATTTGTTTTCCACTAAATAAATAGATTCATCTTAAATGTGTTTAAAATCTGATTTTTTAGGGAATTGCTCTAAACATTTTCCAAAAGCTCAACAAGAAATGACATCTATGGACGAGAATGGTTTTGTAATATGTCGCAGGAGGAAAAATGGAGCTCTAATTGAGAAACAGGGGATTAAGCTCGATAATAGATTTGTCGTTCCTTACAATCGATATTTGTTGGTCAAATTTCAAAGCCATATCAATGTTGAGGCATGTAATAAATCGCGCGCCATCAAATATTTATTCAAATATATAAACAAAGGGCCTGATCGGATTACAGCAATTATGGAAAAGAAAAATAAAAGAGACCCGGGAGGTAATTCAGAAGGTAATGCGGACATTAATGAGATCAAATGTTTCTTATATTGCATATATATATCTGCTTGTGAGGCATGTTGGAGAATCTATGAATTTGATGTGCATTTCCGAACCCCGACTGTTGAACGATTAGGATACCATTTGGAAGATGAACAATGTATTATTTTTTATGACAGTGCGAATTTACCCCATCTTACTTCGAATGAAATGGTACAAAAAACCATGTTTACAGAATGGTTCCTAATCAATCAACACGATTCACAAGCGAGAAAATTGACATACGGAGAATTCCCACAATATTATGTCTGGAACCAGAAGGGGAAAAAATGGTCTAGAAGGAAAAATGGGCGAAGTATTGGTAGAATGACTTTTGCCCACCCTGTTTCAGGAGAAAGGTATTATATGAGAATGCTTTTAAACTACGTCCATGGTCCAACATCATACGAAGATATACGTATTTATAATGGCCATTTGTATTCTACCTTTAAAGCAGCATGTTATGCAAGGGGGCTTCTTCAGAAAGATAAAGAATGGATTGATACAATGAAGGAAGCGAATCAATGGGCTTCAGGTTATCAGTTGAGAGAGTTATTTGTTACAATTTTGCTTTTTTACAACGTATCAGAGGTTGCAACTTTTTGGGAATCAAATTGGGAAAAATTATCTGATGATATCCTCTATAGACAAAGAAAAATCCTCAAGTTTCCAAAATTATCTTTATC
Organism: Vinca minor; assembly: GCA_026122235.1. NCBI lineage: Eukaryota > Viridiplantae > Streptophyta > Magnoliopsida > Gentianales > Apocynaceae > Vinca > Vinca minor. Next base: position 6,956,965 of record JAOCZM010000241.1, on the reverse strand, counting down.
AATGGAACAATTGCAGAATTCCACGCTTATTGAAGTCCAGAGCCTTTTGCTTAGTCACGACATGTCTTTAGAAGACATCGAAGGGGTCACCACTGCACCAGGGTATCTTAGATGATCTTAAAAATAGATGCATCCTTGAAGAGAGTCTTCATGATAATGAAGAATTAGCAAGGGAACATTGTTCAATGATTGTGAAATTGAATGATGAACAAAGACATGTGTACGAGCGGATTTTGGAAGCAATTGATGGCATAGGCAATAACTTCTTCTTTGTATATGGTCATGGAGGAACTGGGAAAACTTTTCTTTATAGGACCATTATTAATAAGCTTAGATCCGAGGGGAAAATTGTTCTAGCAGTGGCATCTTCAGGTACTTTATTTAAACTATAAAAAATTTGCTTAAATTTATAAATTTATATTCATATCAAGTGTCTAAACTTTTGTTAATTCCAAATATATTTATTATAACTAACACTACTCCTCACAATAGGAATTGCAGCTTTACTTTTGCCATGAGGAAGAACAGCCCATAGTAGATTCAAGATTCCACTATTCTGCACTGATGATACTACATGTGCTATCAAACTGAATTCACAAATTGCAGATCTAATAAAGAAAGCATCTTTAATTATTTGGGATGAGGCACCAATGAATTCAAGGTATATTTTCGAAACAGTAGATAAAGCATTTAGAGATATATTGAGGGATTCATCAGGTGGCATTGAGAACAAACCATTTGGAGGGAAACCAATTCTATTAGGTGGAGATTTCAGGCAAATTTTACCTGTTGTACCTAAAGGATGTCGAGAAGACATTGTGCATTCCTCATTGAATCAATCCGCATTATGGAAGGGATGTGAAGTGTTTAAACTTAGACAAAATATGAGGCTTAATGAAGTTGGAGTTCAAAGCTTGACCCAAAAAATGGAAATTGAAGAATTCTCACAATGGCTACTTGATATAGGCAATGGAAAAGCCGAGTGTATTGCTAGAGGAGATGACTTAGAACCCTGTTGGATAAAAATTTCAGAAAAATACATTGTCGCGTCAACAACAAATGATCTGGAAGAAATTTTTAATTCAACCTGTGATCAGTTCAATAGCAATATGCTAAACACTGATTATATCACAGAGCGCGCAATATTGACTCCTAGAAATGAGACAGTCGATAAGTTAAATATTTATGCACTTACAAGAGTTCCTGGAGAAACTATTGAATATGCAAGTGCAGATAGAATTGATAAGGCATCAGCAAATGTCCTTGGAGATCAAATGCTATACCCAATTGAATTCTTAAATAGTCTTAATCTCCCAGGAATTCCAGATCATAAACTACAAATCAAAAAAGGAGTTCCTATTATGCTACTGAGAAATATCAATCCAATCAAAGGTATGTGCAATGGGACACGTTTAATGGTCACCCAAACAGGTCACCGGGTTATCGAAGGAGAAATAATTTCAGGTTCCCACATTGGAGATAAGGTACAAATACCTAGAATTGATTTGAGTTCAATTGATCCAAAATTGCCTTTTACATTCATTAGAAGACAATTCCCGATCAAAGTGTGTTATGCAATGACCATAAACAAAAGTCAAGGGCAGACTCTTGCGAAAGTCGGTTTGTATTTACCTAAACCTGTCTTTACGCATGGACAGTTATATGTTGCTTTGTCAAGATTGAAGGATCCGAACGGATTAAAAATACTTCTAAATGTAGATGATAGGTAATTCAAAGACTATACTAAAAACATTGTTTATGAAGAAGTTTTATACACCTTACCATAAGTGGGAAGGTGTATTTTTTGTATTTTATAGCTATTCATGTATATTTTGTAAGATTTTCACATTACTTTACTCAACAAACACACCAAACCAGTTTTTGTTAAGCTAACATAAAGTCAACTAGCTTACATAACAAGATAACATACAACCCTACATACTTTATTACTATGTAATCTAAATATAAATTTTCAGACCATATGAGTTTATTCATCTGGTAAAATTTATTTGCAATTGAAACAGTGGTAACCAAATATAAATATAGTTTTAACAGTTTGAATTAAAATCTATTCAAAATGAAACTTTTATAATGCTGTCTACATAACTTCATTGTTGCTATGTTTAAATTGAATTTACTAAAACCAATGTCCAAACGAGCTACAAAACTGCAATTAAATTCATTTTACTTTTATAATTTATATTCCTTTGTAATACACTATGTGATTGCATTTTTTAAATATGTCACTTTCCAATGCATCCCACATAATCTACATAAACTTCAAAATCAAGGAAAAAACACATGCAGCTACACTTGTGAAACATACATGACTGTAATCCAAAACAAATTAAATTCAAAGTGGAAAAGGTATTATTTTGAATTCAAATTCATTTAATATGCAAATGTAAAACGCATACTCACATAATGTTATCGTCATACAGTTTCAACTAATGTTTATTCAAAATGATCTTACAAATAACAACTCTATGTAACCTTATGATAAAGTTGGTATGTTTAAATTGAGTTTACTCAGACCAAATTCCAAACAAGCTACAAAACTGCAAATAAAGTCATTTTATTTTTACAATTTATATTCATTTGTAATACACTATGTGATTGCAGGTTTTAAATATGTCACTTTCCTATGCATCCTACATAATCTACATAAATTTCAAAATCAAGTAAAAAAAAACCTGCAGCTACACTTATGAAACATATACGACTGTAATCCAAAACAAAATAAATTCAAATTGGAAAAGTTATTAGGTTGAATTAAGATTCATTTAATATGCAAATGTAAAATTTATACTCACATAATGTAATCGTTACACAGTTTAAACTAATGTTTATTCAAAATGGTCTTACAAATAACAACTCTATGAAAACTTATGATAAACAAGTTAAGTCTCCAACCATCAACACCAGAAACAGAAATATATTCTAGACAAAGTTAGGACTTTGGAGCTGAGGTTTATTTTTTTCAAAATTTCAGAAGTCATTCAGCGGATGTATAAGATACTATCTGAGAATAAAAAATCAAGTGTCGCAACATGTTTGCTCTAGGGGTACTGTGTCCAGATCCACAAACACAAACAGGAAACTAGATTTCAGCAGTCCAGAATCATGGATAAGCATAACAAGTGGCTCAGCTCAAGATTCCAGAAATGTGACACAACCACAGGTTGGAGGAGAAGATGGAATCGTGTTATATATATATATATATATATATATATATATATATATAACTTACCAACTTGAGCATAGATCCATTTTGCAAAGACATTTAAGCCTAACCTGATTTCCAGCAACTTTCCAAGAGAAATAAAAAATTTCTCCCTTGCATTTGTTGGAAAAATATCACATTGTATATTTAATCTGTTTCAACCACAACCCTCACACACAAACTCATCCATTAACAACGTACACTAGGAGGAATGCTGATTTTTTTTTTTAGCTATGCCCCTCAACTGCTTCATTTAATTTAGTCTGCATTTGTACCCTTTGTTTGCATTTATAATGCAATTCTCCATTAGATTTTTTAAAACAAATACATGAAAAATTAGGTAAACATGATATTAAAGGATTTAAATCTATTTTAAATAACTCCTTAATGTTTCATTCTCTCAATATATATGAACATATTTGGAAAAAAAATAAATATAAGTTGACAAGAGAGCAGATTGCCTGAGGATTCATTGAACATTCAACATTGAAATTTTAACCTAGACGACGCTATTGTTATACAGAATCATTTAGAATTCTGCACAAAAGGAAATTTCCAAGTAAATATCTATACGAAATTATGAGTTACAAGTTCAATCAAGGTTCATTAAACATGGAATTTATGAATACATATATGTATATTCATAAGTAACAACTGTCAATTGAGCTTCAAGGTGGAAAATAATTTAATACTAAACTGAAACCTTGGAAAATCACTAAACATGATATTAAAGAATTTAAATCTATTACAAAAAACCCATCAAGGTGTCACTCCCTCAATATATATGACCATAGTTAGAAAGTAAGCTAAATTCTAAGTGACAGAAAGAGCATGTTTTCTTAGGGTACTTTGAACATTCACAACTGAAATGTAAAACTACACAACGCTATGGGTATCCAGTTTCATTTAAACTTCTGCCACAAGGAAATTTCAATGGAAAAATATATACGCACTTTTAACTTCACATTTTAATTAATTTCCATTAAACATGGCAGTTTCATATACACATATGTATATTCATAAGTCACAAATGTCAACTAATATTCATGATGTCAAATAAGTTAATACTAACCTGTTGTGCAAACTTTGTTCATGGTCATACATTTTTTCCCCCATATTGGTTCAGGAAACCCAAATCCTTTGTCATTATTATATAACATTAATAAGTATAATATGCATATGGAATTGTAATAAACAATCAGTGCTACACGACTATTTTTTAGAAAAAAACTAGAAAACCTAAAGAGAACCTTTTATGATACCTGAAAATAGAGCTTACCAAAACATGCAAAACAAATACTACATGTTCACACAATGGTCAAAATAAAGAGTCGAAAAATGGCCGTATGAAAGGTATCTTCAAAACACACAGAAACAAATACTTCAAAATCCATAAACAATGGTTTGAAACAAAATATCGGAAAGATAAATAATACTAAAATTGCATATAACAAAATTAATCATAAAAAACTCACAAATAATGTGAAAAGAGTACACTGATCTTGAGAGTAATGTTTGCAGTTTCCCTTGAATTACTCAGTAGATTTTCCTAATCACTCTTGGAATAACTTAATCAATAAATAAAGTCACCAATCGTGCGAAAGGAAATTACTACAAAAAACATCAAAATGAATACTCCCCTATGAACAAAGCCAAAAACTGAAATGTAACCTCTATGTAAACAACTGAAATCATTGAGGGTGTTAAAAATACAACACTTACATTAATTACGTTAACTAAAATTTAACTTACACAACTTAAATTACATACTTTTCCATAAACCTCATAAGTAAATAAATAAGAATTGCATTACGGAATTTAATTTATTTATTAATAATCCAAGTTTACGAATACAGTCCAAGTTATCAACCTTCAGATTGTGCTTGCTTTTTCCTTCAAATATTTAACAGTAAAAAAAAAAAAAAAAAATCTGGCTAATTGCCTTGAGTTTCTTACTTTACCATTTAACCTCTACAATAATTCAAGAGAATTTGTTATTATATCTACCTTTTTTAAATAATATCTCCATACGTTCGCTTAAAATACTATTTATATTGTCTTCATTTCCAAATAAACAGATTGCTTTTTATATAAACATAAACACATTTGGATTTTAAACTGTTATGTTTTACAAATAATATATTCAATTTTAGTTTGCATTTTTTTTTAACTTATAATGACATTAATGAAACCTTTTTTAAGAGGAAACAAATCAAAGTAATTTAACAGATTTATCAGTTTTTTGTAATTAAACAATAGGCAGCTTATCCAATGCAACATATCAACATATGAAGTATCATTTTTATTTCAAGGTTATCAATACAATATAGATAAATTCAAAAAACAAATAATAATAAGTCTTCTACCGATTACATATTAAACTATAATTTATTCATATAAATATTTATTAATAACTACATATTGATTATATGTCAAATCCATTTGCATCTCCTTTGCGCTCCATACGCGCCCTCTTTCCAATATTTTCGGCTTCTCCATTATTTCTACGCCCAATGTCAACACTGTATATGCCATCCCCTTGAGTTGTTTGAACTAAAACTTTATCTGGATCATAGTACAACCAATAGGTATTACCAATCTCTCCAGGTAATTTCATTCGATGTGCTCCTAAAGATTGCTTGAACAGCTAAGCGTGAAGCCCGTAGTGGCATTTTGATTCAATGACGCAAACAACAAAAGGGTTGTAAAAATTTACAACAGTCTCCAGTTTCCTCTCTGCCTCACCCGCAGCTAAATAATCCTCACTAATAATGATGACAGATAAAGGGAATTCCATGTAATCGGCAACTCACACCCATGACCGAGTTTCAGTCCACCAATTAAAGTTTAACTCCTTATTCAAATTTAAAGGAATACAAGGCGGGTTTAAAAATTCTAGGAATTCCCTGGATTTCACATCACCCGGGCTCAATATTATCCTAAGGCAGTGAGATTTTTTGTGGGGGATAACATGGTGTACTCTCTCCATTTGTAAAACAGAAGAGTGTATAAAGACACTTTCAGAGTAAAAAGGGTGAATCTCAGGCTTACCAATTATAGTATACTTAGGTATTATTGCATTATATCCAGCCATGATAGGAAAATCAAATTAAGTGCAAATTTGTAAGAAATTATGAGGATTCCAATCTACAATAGAAAACCGGCCCTATATGTATTACATTTGCAGAAATGTAACACCAATTTATAACAAATTCCATCAGTCACCACATAAAGAGTCACACTTTTACAGAGTTGCCAAATTTTCTGGAATTACAATCTTCCATCTACCCGAAATATGTTTATTAGATTTTTAATTAATATCAAAACCTTTCAAATTCATCATAAAACACACAAACAATGAATTATACATTTATTAGCCGCAAGTTTTTAAAACTAAAACTTAACCATTTAAATTAAATACTTAATTAACATAATCAGCATGAAGGAAAATTCCTCCAAATTCATCAGTTAATGAATTTATCCAAACAAAACTGACAAAGACATGCATGCATCAAATCATACAGATTAAAACTAAATACACAAAAAAACTTAATGTTTAATTCATTCAAATAAATTTCACCAACCCAATCGACATACCTTTACATTCATGCCTTTAAGCTAATAATCATCAAAAAACCTCTTCGATTCTGAAGTTGTATAACTGAATTATCAAATCAATTTTCATATACATCGAACCGAAAAAATCCCCAAAACAACCAAATTCAAAACGGATATACAATTATTTGATTTTGTGGACGAAATTCAAGCGGACAAAATAACCCACAACAATCTAACTAAAAGCCATAAATTTTCTCCTTCAATGGAATTTATTTCTTCAAAACACAGAAGAAGCTAGAGAAATCTCTTATGAGGAAGTTGGAAGTTTTTTTTTTTTTGGACAAATTGGCTACACGTGTTAGCAGCCTCATTTACCCCGCCACTTCGGCACCTGCTGGGAACACACGTGTTCTCCACCTAACCAAAAGTCCCAAGTTTAAAAAAAAAAAAAAAAAAAACCCCCATTAAATGAATAATAGCCATTAAATTTTAACCCCTATAAAAACCTAAAACCATACATGCCTCTATCAATTTTTTATATTTTATAAGTTCTCATTCAGCCAAACAAGTCAGAAAAATCCACTAAACACTACTTTAGATTTTTGAAATTCCAAAACACAAAAAAATGGCAACTTTTGAAAGAGGTTTCATCAAGTGCATGACAAATGCCAATGATTTGATCGCAATGGTAAATTTTTCTACTCCTTTCAATTTTAATCCCGTTGTAAATCTATTATATGTAATTATTTTTCCCAAACTAACCAATATTTTATTTTAGGAAATACCAAGTAGCTTTATCATTGACAACGAAGACAATAGTCCAGAAATAATCTTCCTAACAAATCAACAAGGTACATTATGGAGTGTATACATTACCAAATTACAAGAGACTAACATTCTGAATGATGGATGGGCCGAATTTGTCAAAGACATGGAAATCAAGAAAGATGACTGCGTAGTTTTTCAAAAAGTAAGAGGAATCGTTTACAATGTTGTTATTCTTGAATCTCCAAAATAATCAACTATCAAATTCAACTCTAATACAATTTTTTCCCCTTTCATATATTATATTTTTATGTTAACTTGCAATAGTAAAAAAAAAATTAATGCAAATCACCTATTTGATTATATATACACATTATTCGATGTTAAAATATATTCAAACTACCCCGCGCTACGCGCGGGCTTTACCACTAGTATAAGAATAATAATAACATAATCATGGGTGTAAGGTGTCGTGGGAATCGCGCAAGTAACACGAAAATAGGAAATGTGCTCGTGTGCTGCAAGTAAAGTGAGAAAGAAAAATAATAATATAGGAAAATATCGTGCATCGTGGACAACAGAACATGGGTTTTGTGCGTGGGATTATGTGAGTGGGTAATCAATATGGGAAACATGGGTGTGATATATATATATAAAGGGTCTGGGGATTGGTGTATGAGTCGGACGTGGGCAACAAATAGAGAAAGGTGTGGCGGACAGTAGGTAGCCGCAAGCAACAGTAGAGTTTTCTGGTAAGTTTTAGAATTTGTTCCAGAATTTTGAGAGATCATTGAGGGATCGTTACTTGTGTGTTTTCATTCCATAATATACCGATTCGAAGGCGCTCGAGTTAGCTTCGAGTGAGCGAAGACAGGACGTCATTCCGAGTTCCGAGCAGGAAGTTATAGCACCGCGAGTAGAACTGTGCAGTGCTGTTTCAGATTTTCTGTTTTTAATTATCTTCGTAAGAGGTAGGGACACCTTTACGTCATTTAATTCTCGCATATAATTATGTATAATATTGGGTGATTAATTATTGCACAGTAAAAGCGGATAAATTATTCAATTTACGAAATAGTTGCACAAATTGTGTTTATTGTTTTCGATATTGTATAAACTATTTTGGGCATGATTTAAATTCATTATAATTTGATTTATAAATTGATTATTGCGCTCTTGTTATTGCCTTAGGTAAATTGTCTTAATTAATTGATAATTGTGAATTTTGAATTTCGGATTAATTGGGTTTATATTGAACTTGCATAAATGTTACCGCTTTGGTCGTCATATTTTGGAGTCATTGATTTTAGTCATATGTGGTTTTGGTCGACCGAGTCATCGCCCCCACTGAGCTCTTTGTCTAGGAACGACTAATTAGCAGGATTCGTTCGCTACTATATTCTGATACTGATTCAGTGACCCGAGAGGTCTTCTGCTATACGCGTCTCTGAACCCTCACCCGATGAGGTTATAATTGGGACGGTAATGCTTTGTTGAGTCCACTGTGGTGGGTAATGACACAATAAAAGAATGGATCCTTAAACCCTGGGCCCGTCGTTTGGGGGACCGTACCATACCTGCGTCTGCATTTTCTGAGTCGTCCTAACTCGGATAATAGCTAGGGCCATTACCGTTATTGTTGATTGGGAGTGAATAGATTAGTCAGCTCATGTAACAAATGTACAGTATCAGTATTTCCATGAGCCTTTCAAAAAGATGAATGCATATTTAGCAAATCAAGCCTGAAACATGATAAATTGACTTCTCTAAACATCTTAGTGTTTTGGTTGAATCATATTCGAGTTTTAGTTCTAGTGTAATACAAGAATTAATGTATAGTTCTGTTTTATGCTCAGGTTTTGAAGGTACCGTATTCTTATGGTTTTGCAATTATTCTACTGAATGTACTTGTAAAGGCCGTTACTTTTCCTTTGACCAAGAACAAGAACAAAATATTTAATCATAAATGTTTAGAAATTTTAATTTTATGTTTCTTATTGTCAAAATCTTTTGAATAGAGATCCTATCTCATGATTCTTCATAATGGAGCCTCTGAAACTGTTGGACCCAGGTGGAATCTACAATGGCAATGCGATCATTGGCACCTCAAATAAAGGATGTTCCAGAATGGTATGCTGGAGATCAGGTGTCCTTTCTATGAGATTTGTCAGTAATTTCTGATGTATTTCATTGACCCGGAGTAGTCAAGTGATTTCCGTTTTGTATTTCATAGATGAACTTCTGAGGTACCTACTGTTACTACTTGTGATTTATGCGTTCACAGGAGAAGTCCCAACTTGAAACTGCACGCCTATATAAACTTGCTGGCATAAACCCACTAGCAAGTACTTAACTAGTATATTCTACTAACCCGAGCTCTGGAGCAACTGGTTGGAGTTGTCATATCATATGCCTCACCATTGACAAGTGTTCTATTCCCACAGTGGACATCGACTCTCATGGAGTTTTCCCGCGGTGGTAGGGCTACGTGTAAAAGAGCAGTATGGGCCAGACTCTCCTCCGTTAGCGGTCACGCTACGGGAACCTCAGGCCTAGCCCAAATTAGTCACCACGTTGGAGGTAGACACGGGGTGCCCCTCGGGGTTAAACCAAAAAAAATAAAAAACTAGCATATTCTGCTGCATGGATTTTTTTTGCCTAAATTTCCCATCAGCACGACGAAATTAACCAAAAAGAAGGAAAAACCAAATAATAAAGAAATAAATAAAGATAAATAGCGGAGAGAAAAAGATCAACATTTATTTTTTTGATAATTTTGAATTCTTGGACTCTCTCTATCCGTTCAATTGTTGTTTCAAAGCATCCCTTTACGATTTCCAGGATGTTTGCCAACGCTTGCTACCATACCCATGTGGATTTCGTCTGTATAGAGCTCTTTCTAATGTGGCAATGAGGTAAGATACCATTTTACGTTCCGTTCATTATTAAAACTTTACCTTATATTCAGTTTCTACATTATGCTACTCCTTTTATCTTTTCTTTAAAAAAAAAAAATTGTCAAGGGACTCCTGACAGAAGGCTTTTTCTGGATACCATCACTCGTTGGTCCGACAACAATTGCTGCTCTACAAACTGGCGGCGGTACCTTAGTTTTAAAAGGCGCAAGGCGTACTGAGGCGATAAGGGTCCGAGGCGAACATTCGAGGCAAGCTTTTTGTACAAAAATACAGAACAATTTTTTACAAAAATACTTATATATTAGAGATAGTGATGAATCTTGATTCAGAACAAGGTATGGATGAAGAGATTAGAAAAAAAAATAGAGAAGAAAAGAGAGATACAGTTTTTTTTATCGTTCTTCACCAAAATAAATTGTATGGATAGTTTTTTTTCTTTCTTTTGAAATAATTGTTTTTATTTTTTTTTTAAAAAGAGATGGTCTGGTCAACATACATTTTTTAAAGGAAAAATAAAAAAGAACTACTATAAGTGTCTGGTCAACAGGTCGATTTAAAGAAAAAAAATCAATGGCCCATATTCGTCCTCACTAAAAAAATTCTAGTTCCTCTTCTCTATTTATTCTCAGAAGATCAATGGTTCAGATTCGTCCTCCCTAAAAAACCCTAGCTTCTCTTCTCTATCTAGCAGTCTCAGTCTCCCATCTCTTCTTCTCTATTCTCAGAAAAAACCCATCTTTTCTCTCTATATCTCCAGTCAATTAAAGGAGAGAGGATAGAAGAAGAGAGATCGGAGAAGAAGAAGAAGAGAGACCGGAGAAGAAAAGAAGAAGAAGAGAACGCACCTGGACTCTGCTCGCCTCAGCCGCTTCATACCATTGAAGCGTTTTCACATATGCCTCACCTAGCCTAGCGCGGACGCGCCTTTTTAATCCCAGGGCGGTACCTCTAGGATTTTTCCTTTTATTGTAAGTCCATACATATACCATCTTTGAAAATTGTCGGTGTTCGGATATCTTTTTCTATTTTTATGTTCGGTGACATTAGTGTAGGAAATGAACATACGCATATTACAAGCCTCTGAACATACGGGGCCATTTTTTTTTCTGCGTTTTTCTCCTTATAAATTCGTTTTCTTTCCTCGTCATCCTCCCCTTGGATGGTCAAATACCTTTGCATATCTTGTGTTGCCAGTTCTGTTGGTTGTCTCCCTGTACATATCTTTTCAAATTATGCAACCTCCGCAGGTTAGCTAACTTTAAGGTTTATTTTCCTCTACTACGTACAAAGGAGGGCCGACACTCAATCTTCCTTTTGATAATTTCATTTCATGAATTCTGTATATGAATGTAAGAAAAGAAAAATCTTCAAGCAATCTAGAAATCATGCACATGGTTAATCGATCGTGGTGATAATGATATGATCATGCATTAGCTAACTATTTCTTTACACGTTTATTTCAAGGTATCTTTTCTTTCTGATTTATAATGACTGTCTCATTACTTACTAGTACACCAACATATTATGTTCATCACTTCGTATAATAGCTCAATTGTCATTCATCTAAAGCAGTTGCTAATTCTATGTTGTTATAACGAAAGAATTTCTCACTATTATCTTTTGGTCTTGCATAATGGAAGGATTAGAAGAAATACATCTTATAAGTGAATTTTTTTTCTCTAGAAATCCGTATATTTAGATTGCAACGTCTTTTGAGTTAAAAGTTAAAAACTTTTCTTTAGTTTTACTGGGATCTGCAGTCGATCTTTGCGAGAAAAAAATATAGAGTTGTTTCTTAAAAAAAATGCTAATCAAATGGATCCTTACCGTTTCTCTACTTTTTATTTTTTTTTTTTTTGGGTGGGGTTCTTTAATTTAAGAGAAAATGACTATTTATACCCCTTCAACTATTTTCAAAAGCAAGTTATGCCCCTTGTCTTTTTTGCGTGCCATTAATGCCCCTGACAATTTACGGGGTGCCATAAATGTCCCTCAGAGGCGGAATCCGGCGAGTTTTGGTGGCGTAGCAAGCGTGTGAACCGCACAGGCAAAATTTGAGGAGTATTTTCGTCCAACCCTGAATCATCATCTTCACCAATCTCCTCTTTCAACTATCCACTAAAACCACCACCCCTCTCCACCACCACTGTCACCCCTCTCCACCACTCACCTCTCATTTCCCAGGGACTGGTTTAGCGACTTTATGGAGCTCATCCAAAGGAAAACTTTTATCAGCAAAAATCGACTTTCGGGAGGAAGGAATGAGAAGGGGAGCAAGGAAAAGAAAAGAAAAAGAGGGGAAGAAAAGAGAAAGGGAGGAGGGAGAAAGGGGATCGTAGAGAAAGAAAGAAGGGACAGAGGTGGCGAGTGAGGGAGATCGGAGAGGTTCGCGGCAGAGAAGGAGAAGAAGGAAAAGAAGAAAAGAAAAAGAAAGGAAGAGAGAAGGAGAACAAGAGAAAGAGAGGTGGCGGGGGTAATGGCGGAGGACCCGCGGCGGAAGGCAGGGAGAAAAAGGGGGAAAACGGCTGGGAGAAAGAAAAAAGAAGAAAGGAAAGGAAAGAGAAAGAGAAAAGGAGTAGAAGAGGAGAAGAGAAAGAAAAGAGAAGAACGGTAGTGGGGTAAGGCGGCGGCATCGCTGGAGAAGAAGGAGGAGCCGCCGCCGCTGAGAGAACATCCCCAGAAAATCCTAATTTATCTAAACCCATTAGAAAAAAATTGGATTTATGAATTTTGGGAAAGTTGGAATTTTGATTTTGAGGAAGAAGATGAAGATCTTCAATTGATTTTGAGGAAGAAGATGAAGATCTTCAATTGGGTCTTGAAATTGGATTGGACGATTTTGCCCTTGAAAAATCAGACATGTGACTCGCACGCTTGCTACGCCACCAATACTCGCCGGATTCCGCCTCTGAGGGACATTTATGGCACCCCGTAAATTGTCAGGGGCATTAATGGCACGCAAAAAAGAAAAGGGGCATAACTTGCTTTAGAAAATAGTTGAAGGGGTATAAATAGTCATTTTCTCTTAATTTAATTCACTTCAAACATTTATACTTGGGGAAATTTGAAGAAGAGCAAACCTTGACTTGCCGGTTGATTTGTGTATTTTTTTTGTTTTGATGCAGAGCAATGATCCGAACGTGAAGAGTTCTCAAGTCATAACCAAATTTCTGCCCTTAATGATTGGTTGCTATAATTAGATGAGAGTTTTGTTTGGGATCGAAAGAGATGGAGAGAATGCATCTATGTGGATGACCTTACGTGATTATTGATTTGGTTCATGTAGCCGACCTCAATCTTTTGGGATTAAGGCTTGGTTGTTGTTGTTAGGTTTACAAACAACATACTGAGCAAAACTCAACAAATATGGCTTCAGAAGTTTGGGGGCGCAAAAAATCCGCAGTAGAGAGAAGGAAAAAGAACTCACCTGAGGACCTCACCGGAGTGGAGAATGCCGAGAAGCGGCGCCGGACCGGTGCTGAGACGGCAGCAAGTGTCGCCGAAAAAGAGAGGCCGGGTGGGGGGCGGACTAGTGCGAAAATTTTCTCCAAAATGACGAAGATAAGAACGACCTAGAACATCTAGGACAAAAATTCATTAATTCTCATATTTAGTCCCTGAAGAACTCATAATTATCAAGTACAATTTTATTAATCTGCGCAATAAGTCCCTCCTTAACCACACTCAATTTTGTCCCGCGATTTTTTTAAATTAATTACAACTCTCACCGGAACGGCCATAGTAGGCCATGATATTCGCCATGCTAAAACTCACATAGAGCATAATGAAATTAATAACAAGTACATATACAAAGTCTTAGGTCAGCGGAACGACGAATCGCCGCGACGCAGACGGCGGTCCCGCTAACCGGTTAGCGGGCGGGGGGTCAAGGGTGCAGCGCCCCTAGAAGAAAAATCTGATTCTTCATCTACTCATCGAATGAGTTTTCTACCCCGATATCGGTTTTCGAATTTATAATTTTTTTAGCGTGGTCCGTCGTTATTCCATCGCTATTAGCGACCGACTAGCGACGGCCTTGGCAAATTCGGTCGCTATTCGGTCGCCCAACCCTAACCCTATTTCGGTCGTTACATTCGGTCGTTATTCCGTCGGTATATTTTTCGTCGGTAAACCGTCGGTATTAGGTCGTTAACGTACATAAAATGACATCGTTTTGTGTCCTTCATTTATTACTATACAAAATATAAACTGTTAGGGTAGGGCGACCGAATAGCGACCGACTTGGCAAATTCCGTCGCTATTCGGTCTCTATTATTTCCCCGGAATCCGTTTTTTTAAATAGCGATTTTAAGGATATATAGAAATATTTTACTTAATAGTAACTAAAATAGGAAAAATGTTTCTATATATCTTTAAAAACCCCCGCTATTTTATAAAAAACGGAATCCGGGAAAATAATAGCGACCGAATAGCTACGGAATTTCCCAAGTCGGTCGCTATTCGGTCGCTCCTTAGCTTAATAGCGACCGAATAGCGACGGATTTTAGTAAAAACTTATAAATCCGAAAACCGACATCGTTCAGAATGCGAGTACGAACTAATATGAATATTTTAGTAATTATTTGTTTATTAATAATCAATTAATAAAATTTTAACTCTATTACTTAATGATTCACGTAAATACACACAAATGTATTACTTGAATTGTTCTACTTCGAGTATAGATTGGTATTTTGTAAATAAGTATAAATTTTAATTGTTTGAATATTCAAGTTAATGTGTGTGTATGTATATATATATTAGTAATAGTAACTAAAATAGGCAAAAAAAAATTATATATCCTTAAAATCTTCGCTATTTTATAAAAAACGGAATTCCGGAAAATAATAGCGACCGAATAGCGACGGAATTTGCCAAGTCGGTCGCTATTCGGTCGCCCTACCCTAACCCTAATTCCGCTGCTATTCGGTCATTATTCCGTCGGTAATCCGTCGTTAAAGTCCGTCGGTAGTCGGTCGTTAACGAAAATAAAACGACTTCGTTTTGTATCCTTCATTTATTACTATACAAATAAACACCGTTATTTATTCCGTCGGTATTCGGTCGTTGTATTCCATCGGTATTCGGTCGTAATATATTCCGTCGGAAAACGGTCGTTAATATCCGTCGGTATTAGGTCGTTAAGGGTGAACAAAACGACGGCGTTTCAATTTGGTCAACAGGACCGATATGGTCGACGGATGGGCGACGGAATAACGACCGATTTGTTTTTGGTTTCTATTCGGTCGGTATTCCGTCGTTACATTTGTGACCGAAAAATTCAGTCGCTAAATTCGGTCGCTATTTAACTGTTTTCTTGTAGTGATTACAATTGAAAAAATCAATAACCAAAGCAATTCCAAAAGAGAATATGTCTCGAGCAGAAGAACCAAAATCGTCTTCAGAAGGGTCTCGTCCTGGTGAAAGGTAAGGCTTTACTGGAGTTTAAGAGTTATGTGATACCGTTAGAAGACTATGGTGTTTGTCTTGCATGATCTTTTTCCCCCCTCTTTCAGGTTTAAACAATTAAAGGAGCAAGAAGCGAGGAGAAGAAAGCAAAGAGAGGCTTCAACTAAAAATATTAACGGGGAACTCAATAAAGCAGCCGATTTGGTAGAGGTACAACGTGAAATTGAAGCCGAGAGTCCCATGAATGAAACTCCGGATTCTACTAGTACCAACTATCATGTGTTAAATGGTACTAGTTCACCTCCAAAATCGAACAATACCATCAAGGGGTAGAAGAAAGTGAAGTTTCTGATAATTATGATAACGGAAAACATAATCAGCAATCTTATGGCGCCATTGAAAAGGTAATTAAGCTCGGGATTTTGTATGTATTTTTTTCTTTTCTGGTAATTTCTGTCATCCATGATTGCACTTCTTTTCTTAATGCAGGAAGAAGTGGCTCATAGTAAGGTAGGTACAGAAAACACATATTTCGAAAAAGATACGAAAGAAGAAAATGAGTGAGAACAGCAAGTAAAATGTTAGAATGGTAAGCCGATGATACAATCAAGCGATATGACTGATAAGATCTATAAGCATGTGGTTATAAATGACCATATAAGCACTATAACCGGACTACATGTTGACATAGACCTACGGAAGCATTTTTTTTTCTTTTCGAAAATCGTCTCCTGCATATACATATATTGAAGACTCCAAGTAGTGTATTTGGTGAAATGCTGAGCTTCAATAGAAGTAATGATGTGCAAGTAGTGGAGATTAGTGCGCTTGAATGATAGGTTTTGATGTATGTTAATGGCAAAAAAATCGTCTGTGCCCAACTGATGTCCTCGTGTCTGTTCTAACCACTCAGAATTCGTTGTGTGTCCCTATGCTTGCTAGTTAAAAATGTAGAATTGAAGGGATATCCACATGCGACTGAGCGGTTAGGACAGACATAAGGACATCAATTGAAGATAAACGATTATTTCCTGTGTTTATTGTACTTGGAGGATTTCACCATTTGTATATATAATTGGAAGAAATGTTCACATAGCGAATTTTGAGTTGTTAGGGTACAGGAATGAAACACTGGACAGACGATTTTCACCCAAAACAAGTCGTCATCTTTTTGGTTTAAATAGATCTAAATATTATTATTAACTGAAAAAAATACAATAAGTATAAATTAATGTACAACTATCCAAAGTTAGTTAAACAATGTATAAATTAATGTACAGCTACAGACCATTAACCTTATCTAGGGCAGACCACAATTGAAACAACCAAAAACCTAACAACATCAAGCAGCAACAGTGGCGGAGCCAGGAATTTATTTTTGGGGGCATAATTAACATTGACAAAAAATTCATCATGTCCACGGAAGGCCAAACCTTGTCGTAAGGATAGCGAACACAATCAATAGACGTGTTCAACCGAATTCGATAATCATTTTGAGTTTGATTTGGTTGCTTAACAAGACAAGTTCAGATATTGTGTCCCTGATCCTTGAAAGATTCATACTTAATTCAAGCATGATTGTGTACACTACTTGATTTTGCAACGTGCTTTCTAATGAGTTATTTCTTTTTCCAGTTTGAGAACCCATTGTTAACAAATGAATCACATCCATCACTGAAAAGATAATAGTATAAAAAAAATACGGCATCTTTTGCTATACTATACTCCAACCAACTAGAATTCTCATTATACCATGACATGCAAAATCGCCTATCTTTCGTACTAATTTTTGTAGCTGAAAATAAATGGTTTCTAGGTTGACAAGGACCTCTCTAAATATATGTCTTCCGAATTAAATCTCGAATATTAACATCCATTTTTGTATCAATTTCAATATCATTTTCATCTCCAATCTCAACCCTTTTATCCCTAACACCCCCTTCACTAGTTTGTTCCGAACAAAACGCAAATTTACGTTTAATAAGGAATGTATCCATAACTGTGAGAAAAAAAATGTACATAAATATCAGGAAATAGAAATCATATTATATATGTATTTCACAAAAAATGTACATAAATAGTGAAGATTAAAGAAGCATTAAAGAGGTTACCTATTTAATTCAAATAATGAAGTATTGATGATTGATGACAAAACAAACCCTAATGAGAGCTTGAGGGAAAAAAATCGTCATTGTATTTGTTGTTGTTGAGACTTGAGTAACAGAGAGAAATGAGTCGTGACTTTTGCTATCTTGAAGACTTTTGCACCTGGTAGACTTGTAGTCAACAACTTATAGACTATAGACTATAGACTATATATATATATATATATATATATATAATATTTTATGAAATCTTATAGACTAGAGTTTTTTTGTTGTTAAATAAGTGATAGACTAGAGTTATACACACTTTTGTTCACCATTTTCTAGTAGTAAATTTTTTTTATTAAATAAATATTATAGTATCTTACACACTTAAACTTGTTACAATTTTAACCAATTTTGTTAATATATAAGTGGTATCATTTCTATAATTCATGAACTAAATAATCTAATTTTAAATCGTATAGTGATTCAAAATGGGTACAATAAACAATGTTCACGGGACGAGTTGTTACAAAAATAAAACTAAAACTATAATAATAAAAAAATTGGAAAAAATTGCCCCACCAGGCCCCATTGTGCCTCCATCAGTGAGCAGCAAGCAACACAAATTGACTAAGGTTATAAAGATTTTGCACGTCTTTACAAAAGTTAAGTATTCAATTACTGCCGATGTGAGGGTTGTGTTGGTGGCGATATGTAAGTAATTTTGTAAGCGACCTATGGTTTCTAGGGACTGCCATACCCCGTGATGATGACCGGAGACGAATCCACCCAAACTTTTTCTGACAAAAAAAAATTCAAGCAGCAACTTTTTCTTCTCTTCCTTTCTTCTTAACCGGTCAAAAATGAATCAATCAATGAATGGTCCACTTATGTGTGGAGATAAAAAAAAAATATAATAAGGGCCACCAATGTTGATATTAATCTTATAATTATAATATACAGATGAAAAGATGATATTATAATTTGATATTGTCTAACTTATTCATTAAATAAAAAAAACCCGACTCAGCTATTGATTGGACCAGTTGAAACAACCAAAGAACCTCTGCTAACAAACAATTTTTTCCACCCGCTCACGTACTCACTCACTCACTCACCAACTTTTCTTTCCTTTTACTACTCTTTTTTATTTTTCGGTAAATTTTCCTTTTACTACTCAATTCATCAGTTAGATTGATTCCAATAGCTGATTTATTGGTTCAAATCTCCTCTAACACTCTCGGTAATATTTTTTGTAACACTTTATTATAAAAACTTTCATTAATATATTTTAAACTAAATAAGATAAAATAAAGAAGAATATATTCAATATTTATCAAATATATAACTTCACTTTTAAAAAGAATTCTTAATCTTTCTTCGTGATATATTATAAAATATCGCTTGCAACGCATAAGACTTTTGCCTAATTATTGTAAACGTTGTATGCGAAATAAGATTTGAATTAAAAATATGAAAGTGCGTTTGGTATTCAATTAGACCATTCTTAAAATAAAGCCGCCCATACTATATATATATATATTAAAAGACATTAACATAAAACTTATGTTGAATTATAACTTCATAATGAACTAATCAAAACTCCAAGGCTCTGATACCATCAGGGGGTCAGGATCTTACAGCAACCAGCATACATGGGAGTTTTACAGATTATGCATTATTAGGGAAAGCCATTTCAGAACTCAACAGACACTACACACGCCTTAACGCCCTAATGCCTTCATCCTCTCAACGGCTTGACGGTCTAAACAGGTTAAACAGTAGTTCGTCCATAGTTTTCTGTATAACTCCCTAACTACTCATATTCTAACCATAACGCCAGATTTCTTGAAAACCCCTAGTCCAAGACATCTTCATCATGGATTTTCAATAGATTCATTAATCAGCCATAATCCAACATAAGAGAATTTAGCATATAAGGCTCATAAAAGCAAATAAAATTAAAATTAAAATAAATGCACTTACAAACTTAAAAGGAGACTTCTATATACAGCAAACTTTTGGAGGTTTTATTGATAAAGGGATTTTACAAAGTAGAAAGAGAAATGTGTAAAGAAAAGCGTGCTTTACAATTGATTTTCATCCGCTATTTATAAGCTTCCGCGGAATTCAATCTTAACTTCAAAATACTTAAACCTACAGTATTTTACATTATTGACACAAAAGTAGCTTTATTAAAGCATCTACTTTATTAAAGCATCGAATATTATCTACTTTATTAAAGCATCGAATATTATCTTGTCAGCTATTCTTCAAATCCAAGATTCCTGCTTATCCTTTCATCTTGTCCTTTCCTTTCTTGGATTTATCCAAATATTCAGTTATGCACTCTTGAGTGCTTTTCAACACATCTTCAATATTAATTTCAATATCATTAGGATCCTGTGAATCCTCCAATTCTTGAAATCTATTAGAACTTTTCATAGAAGTATCACTTCCCTGAGATTTTTTCTCCATCTCTATCTGCTTCTTTCCTGTTAAAGCTTTTTGAAGCTTTTGCATATGCTTAGCAACAATCTCTGCTGTCGAAAGATTTATGTCTTCCTCTTCTTCTGTATAACCTTGAAACATAAACTTTTGATATTCTTGAGTTTTCAACTCACTATACTTATCAAGCTTGTGTTTAATTAACTCAATAGTATCTGAGCAATTTAATTGCTTTGTCTGGGGATCTTCTCTCATCATAGTATCCCAGAACCTTGTATATGAGCAAAGTTTTAAACATCTCAAATGATTGTGATTATAATCAACTCTTGGATCATTCCTCCATATATATGGAATTGAAAATTCTATAAAGAAATTCATCTGGTTATAACCAGGAATAACCATATCAGATTTGTTAGGAGTAACTTCAATATACTCTGTATAATACTCCTTGAATATTGGAGGCAAAATTTCCTCTGAAGCTCCATAGAACTGCCACCAGTTTATAAACCATTTTGGAATTTGTTTATTATAAATCTGGGAACACAGTTTAATAAATCATGTATGGCTTCTTTTCCCATTCTCATATAAGAAGACTTTATCAAATGCCTGGATATAATCCCAATAATTATAGTTGAATTGAACATCCTTCATAAAGAAAGATTTTTCTCTAAAAGGAGAAATTCCCCATTCTTCAATAGATATAATCTGCTTAATTATAATCTTGGAGAAATTATAAACTTCCTTATTAGTACCCGTAAAATGGTTGAATTCACATTCATTATCTGAGAGTATCATCTCATAATATTTCTGAGATTTATAAGTCTCTATGGTATTACCCATGTTATTGAGATATCTCTCATAAATTGTCCAGGGATTATCTTCCCATTTTTTATCATCTTCATTTAAGAGTAAAATAACTCTTTCTTCAAGGTTTTTAACCATTAATTCATCTTTTTGCTTTCTTTCTTCCACTATTCTTGCGAAAGATGGAGCATTAGAACCACTGCTACTGGTATTACCTTCTTGAGCTTTCTTCCAAGCCCTAAATTGTTCCAATTCATCATTGTCTTTCCTGGATAAACCAGAAATATCATAAGCTATTAACTTTCTGTTACCATATTGTGCAAGAACCCTATCAGATCCTCGGCCTCTTCCACCTCTTCCTCTATAAGAGGAATTTCCTCGCTACCCTGACATAACTGGATTAACATTATAAGCACAAAACCAATCATCATGATCTAAATCATAAATAACACTATAAGGATCTTCATATAATGTAAAACCATATGGATCATATGATGAATTATCCTGATTATTATCTATTTCCATATCTTCAGAAAATATTTTTGTATCTAATCTTTTGATTTCTTCCAATGTTTCAATTTCTGCTTGCATAGCTTCTTCAGATGATTCATAACACCTTAAATCAATATTTTGAATAATATAATTATCCAATTCATAATTAATAAAAGTACTCATTTCTTGATCCAAATACATTTCTTCAACTATTAGATTTAAATGAATCATAACTATTCACGAGTTAAAAAATCAGGAAGACTATTATCCTGTCCTTTTTTATATATAATTTCAAAATCAAAAGGAGCTAAATTAGCTTGCCATCTCGCAAACATTTGTTTAGAGACATCATGTTTAAAATCTTTATTAAACATATATTTAGCGGCAAAAACACCGATTTCGTCCTAAAAGATGTTTCTAAGAGCCGTTAAGGTCCTAAAGGATTAATTTTCTCTTTTAATGTCTTGTATGTAGTTACGTGTTGCCATTAAGGTCTTTCCGTCCAAATTTCTGTGTAGATACCGTCAAGTCAGTCATGTGCTTCACATGTGAGGCATTTTTAAGGGTATTTCAGACATTTTAACATATTTCTCTCAAGAAAAATTTAAGTACTCAATTGTTAAACAAAATAAACAATGAATACTCAATTTAAATTAATTAATATAAACCCATACCCTCTCCCCACATCTTTCTCCGCCCCTACCCTTCCCCACCGCCATCAACCACCACCACGGCCACCACCTTCATCCTACACCTTCAAGTGCTTGAAGAAGAAACAAAAATCTTGAAAAACAATCTTGAACATTGAGAAACAAGAACACAATTCAAAATTAAAACAAGAACCCATCAAACTTTTACAAGATTATACCATAAGAGAAACTGAAATTGATCTAATCATTCAAGAATTTGTATAAAAGTTTGATGGTTTTTTTTTTCTCAATTGTGTTATTGAACCACCTTCGTCCCTCTCCCTATATTTCTTAATTTTTTTTTATTTTATACCCTCCATCTTCATCTTCATCAACCACCATAGTGAAAACAATCAAGATTCAAGAAGAAGCACATACGAATACGCCAATCCAAATGTGATTTTTGCAGAAAATCGAATACGCCAAAACAAGAGCTCCGATCTACTGTAGTGGGGGAGTGTTCTTTGGTCGGCGGCAAAGCTTACAAATGGGTTTTGATTCAAATGGTAAACAATATTTCTGTTGGGGAAAATGTTGTTTGTGGGTTTTGTTTCCCTTTAATGACATCATATTTCACTTTAAGAGTAACAAGAGTGGCTTTAAAGATGAGATTTCTTGAGATAAGATTGTCAACTTTTGAAGGTGTAGGATGAAGGTGGTGGCCATGGTGGTGGTTGATGGCGGTGGGGAAAGGTAGGGGCGGAGAAAGATGTGGGGAGAGGGAATGGGTTTATATTAATTAATTTAAATTGAGTATTCATTGTTTATTTTGTTTAACAATTGAGTACCTAAATTTTTCTTGAGAGAAATATGTTAAAATGTCCGAAATACCCTTAAAAAATGCCTCACATGTGAAGCACATGACTGACTTGACGGTATCTACACAGAAATTTGGACGGAAAGATCTTAATGGCAGCACGTAACTACATGCAGGACATTAAAAGAGAAAATTAATCCTTTAGGACCTTAACGGTTCTTAGAAACATCTTTTAGGACGAAATCGGTGTTTTTGCCTATATTTAGCTGATTGACAGTCAGTTTTTATTATAAACTTTTTGATTACATAAATCATCTTGAAATTTTAATACACATTTCACTATTGCAAGAATTTCCTTTGCTATAGTAGCATAGTTCTTTTGACTAGTATTCCATTTTCCTGAATGAAATCTAATCAGATTTTCTTGTTTATTTTCAGGATTAACCTGTTTCAAGATTCCTCCATACCCTATATCAGAGGCATCAGTTTCTATAATCTTATCCCAATTAGGATTAGATATCATTAAGCAAGGCAAAGTTTTTACTTTTTCCTTTATCTTTTGTACAATCTTAGTATGACTATCAGTCCAAGGTTTAGGATTTTTCTTTAACCTATCATATAAGATTGCAGTATCTTCTGCTAAATTTTTGTAATAAGGTAGAATGTAATTTAAACTTCCTAAAAATATCTGTAATTGAGTTTTATCAGTAATTACATCTGGAAACTTTGATCCAAATTCTATACTTCTATTGATTGGTATTATTTCACATTTTTCAATATTATGACCAAAGAATCTTATCTTAGTCTGGAATAAAACCATTTTTGGTTTAGAAATCACTAATCCATTAGCTATAACTAATTTTTTAAATATTTCTAATTGTCTAAAATGATCTTCTATTGTCTTAGAAAATACTAAGATATCATCAATATAAACAATTATGAAATCACTATAATTCATAAAAATATCATTCATAATTCTCTGAAAATCCGAGGGAGCATTTTTTAATCCAAAAGGCATAACATACCATTCATATTGTCCAAAAGGTACATTAAAGGCAGTTTTATACCTATCTACTGGATCTATTTGTATTTGCCAATAACCTGATTTTAAATCAAATTTGGAAAATATTAAGGCATCATATAACCTATCTAATAAATCATTTTTATTAGGAATGGGATATCTAACCCATTTTAATACTTTATTTAAAGGTTTATAATTAATTACCAGTCTTGGTACACCTCTTTCAATTTCTAAATGTTTATTAACATAAAAAGCAGTACAAGACCAAGGAGAATTAGATGGTCCTATAATTTTTCTTTCTAACAGAGATTCAATCTCTTTTTTTGCATAAATTTAAATATTCAGAATTCATTTGACAAAGTCTAGCCTTGGTAGGAATATTTTCCTCATTAAAACTTTCTTCATAAGGTAAACTTACTATATGCTTCTTTCTATCCCAAAAAGCATTAGGATGATCATTACAAATTTCCAGAGCAAATTGATTAGTTATATTAACTATCTTTTCTTTTAACTTTGGATTCTCCAATTTTTTTTCAATAGTAAGCATATTACCTTCATATTTTAAAAAACCTAATTGTTTTCTTTATGTAATATTTCATCATATAAATTATTTAACACCTTAGTAAAAGGTCTAGTTATAAACTTAAATGTAATTGGTTCATCTTTATAAGTTGCCACTATTTTTTCTTTATCTATCCATCTAAAAGGATAAATTTTATTCATAAATGGTTGTCCTAATATTACTGGGACAGACAACTTTTTTTGGTTAGTAAAAAACTTAATGGTATACATTTACCATCATTACAAACCATAGCTTTGGATAATTTATATTTAATATCCATTCTTTCACCACCTGCATGTTTTATATTATGAGTGGTTTTTTCAAAATATTTAGTAGGTATTACTCCTTCTTGTATAATATTTAAGTCTGCACCACTATCTACTAAAGCAGTGAATTCCTGAGAATAATAATTTCCTATTAGTAAAGTAAATTTTATGTGCCATTTTTGTAGAGTTACAAACTCAAGAATTTGTAAAAATCCTTCTTTCTCATTATCAGATTCTTTAAGAATTTCTTCTTTTCCTTTATTTTTAAAATGCTTATCAATTTTATCTATTATAGATAAAGTTTCTAAATTAGAAATTCTTGTATCATTTTCTATATTTTTATTTTTTAAATCTTTAATTTCAGATTTAAGATTATCAATCTCTTTAATAATATCCTTTATTGAAGTTGGTTTCTCTTTGATATTTTTATTTTCTAAAATCATTTTATGAACTTCAGACATACTATATTCTTCTTTATATTTATCAATATCAAATTCTTTTTTATCTTTTAATATACCCTTATTTTTAGAGGTACTAGGTATATTACCCATTTGATCTATCATTTTTAACCTTAATTCTGGGTCTTTAATTGTTTTTAACAATTCTATCCAATGATCAGATTTTAAAACATTGATTACATGATCTTTATCTTGAAATTGTGATATTATCTTATAAAGTTGTTCATCCTCCTTAGGAGGTTTTATACATGCTTGTCCTATCTGACAAGGTTCACATTCTGAATCACTTGAACTAGTATAATAGTCACTTTCTATTATATCCAAACTATGATCACTCTGTTCTGAACTATCAGTAGAATCTAACCATAATTTATATAATTTGTCTTTGATTTCATCATCTAAATCAAGATTTTTAATCTCTTTCTTAGTCCAGCATTTTTTCGCAATGTGTCCTACTTTATGACATTTATTACACACAATTATTTTGTCTTTTTTCTTATTATAGTTTTTATATTTCTTAGAGGATTTCCTCTTTTCTTTTCTATCATCTTTTTCTTCTAATTTCTTTTTAGAATATTTTCTTTTCTTTTTTTCTATAATAAGGTTGTTTATCAACAATTTTCTTCTTACCTTTATGCTTATAAGCAGGAAAATCCATACCAAATTGTCCACAAAATTCACCTAATTGTTTTCTTTCAACAATTTTTTGATTTTTTAATTGTTGATTTAATTTAATTTCATTACAAAGATTTAATCCTTCCTGAGTACAGGTTCCTATTAATTTCCCATAAGTATATTCATGGTAAGGTATTGTAGGTCTATTACCTTTTAAAGATTTTCTAATTCTTTCTGCAAATAAATGGGGTAAACCATCAACAAACTTAGCTTTCCAATGAGTACTATCACTCTCTGGTAATTCTAATACTCTATTAAGAAAAGTATCTTTATACCATCTAAAATCAGTAAGTGTTTTACACCTAAGATTTTGTAATAAAGTTCTAATTGTATCATAATTTTCAGAAAATATTCCTGTAAAATGTTCAATAATCTGAACTACCAGTGTATAAACAGCATTTTCTTTGGTTTCACCATTTTCAATTTTAACAGTTCTCAATATACCTTCCCTAGTTTCAGGTTTTAAATAATTATCCCACCAACCTTTTAGTTGGCCTGTAAATCCTGCAACTATCATCTTTGCAATATTAAGGTCATTATTACCTTCATTTTTACAAACAGTAGAATACATCAGCATCCTATGCATATGACTAAAAATTATTTTTGAGTAAAATTATCTATGTTCCATTCATAGATATATTTTCCACCATAGCTATTATTAAGCTGAAAATTTTCCTCATCATTAAGAGTATCCATAGGGGATGGCTTAGTATAATAATACAACCTTTGAATAGGCTTAGTTGCCCATTTTTCATGTACTACTGCATTGATATTATCATCATCTGAATCATTTATTACCACATTAATATTATCTTTTGATGATTCATCAGAATCTCTACCAAAAGGGTTGATATTGTGACGGCCCGTCCCTCTCGGGCCGTGACTGCCGCGTGTCTCTCGGCACTGGGTTCTATCTTTTACAATACAAAAGGAAGTACAATGAAATTTAACACAATACAAAAGAAGAATCCCTATATACAGATTTCAAATCCCAAGATTTCGCTGCGCACTCCGATACCAAAATCTTCTAATATGGGTTTGTGTCTAGCGTTGACTCAAGTCCCGGTTCACCTCTACACCTTAGAATGTTCTTGTTCCATCTGTGCAATCCTGCAGAAACTAAAACAGAAAATAGAGAAAGGGTGAGCTATAAATAGCTCAGTGAGTCCCCAGTGAAGTGAGTGCTAGTGTTTTGAAATTCATTTTATTTTGCAAACATTTTATTTTGAAGACACGGAGAAACTTTCTTTAATCAGAAATACTTTTCCTTTCCAAAACAATTCAGAAATACTTTATTAGGAAATGTTCTCTTTATCTGGAATATTCTTTCTTTTATTCAATTTCAGAAATACCCTTTCTAGAATAAGAAAATCATTACGAAATAAGAAGACCATTTCAGATATTAGATTTAAAGTAAAAAGGGCGCATGACCGGCCAAGTCAATAACCCTTTAGTCAATACCAGCCTTACACCAGACATAGCTATGATTTTCAACCATATACCCCGTCTAGAAGTGAGACATCGGTAGCTAGGGGTACCTACCAGTCCGAGTCCACATACCAAAGCCCTGGAGTTAAACCTCCTAACCGAGGGACATTCAGCCTTTCAAGCCAGAAGGCGCTGAAGGTACGCAGAGGAGATCAGTCAGCCCGATGCTTTCCCTGCCCCTACTGTTTCCCAACAGGCCAGGGATCCCATTTAAATAAATAATAACCAGAAGTCCAAAACCAAAGGTTCGAGATGCTCTTGTACGGGGTGACTAGCCTCCGTACAGTGCAAGCCCCCAATGGATGGACAAAGAAACTTCCATCGAGTAGTATAAATGTCATCAGAATTCCAGTACAGTTTAGACTTGCCATTCATTCACTTTTCAAAGATACTTTCCAGAATTCCATTTCATAAATATTTTAAACTTTCATTTGTAACCATTTATATAAAACACATTTAATAAAACAAATTCTCCGGTTTTAAGAGGGAACTCACCTTAGTCTCCTTATTTGTGTGTACCTTCGGTCGAATATGTACCTGATTAGCTGACTTTCTTCAAATTCCAAATATATCCTAGAAGAGAACTTCGCCATAATTTATTAATAGATCATACCTTCCAATAAACAACACTAGAATTTGGCACAAATGTAGAGATTCCAAAATCATATGGTATAAAGAAGGAAATGAAGAAGATGAGAGATTTTTGAATGAAAATGAAATCAGGGAATATGAACTATTTATAGAAGAATGGAAGCTGCTGAGCAGCTACTTTAATTAAGCAGCTGCAAAGCAAAAGCTGCTGTGCAGTTCAAGCAGCTGCAAATCAAAAGCTGCTGAGCAATTTGCTCCCCATAGCATTTGCAAGTCAAAAAGCTCGTTTGAGCAGTTCAAGTAGCTGCAAATCAAAAGCTGCTGAGCAGCTGCTTCCCATAAGCAGAGCAGCTGCAAGTCAAAAGCTGCTGAGCAATTGCTTTTATAGCAGCTGTGCAGTTCTAATCCATATTTTGAGATTTTTGTACACATGAGGTGCTTGAGAGAGGGGTTGTTACAATCTCACCTCCTTAAAAGAATTGCGTCCGCGCAATTCAAATCTCTTAGTTACAACACGATCAAACTTATGGTTTACCAAATGTGATCTCAAATCGTCGTCAAACCTAGTGGATACCCTACCCAATCTAGAATCTTACCGCTCTGATACCAATTGTGACCTTAAATATATGAAAGACGTTCACGCCAGCTTATTGATATATTCAAACTTAGGGTTAGAATTCACTTAAAGTGTATTTTTGTACACATGAGGTGCTTGAGAGAGGGGTTGTTACAGATATCATCTTCACTTAAGTGTTTAAACTTAATTTTTCTATTTTCCCTCTTAAAATTTCTGCTAATTGTCCAGTTACTTCTTTCTCCCATGAAGAAGATTTTTCTAGATTTAAAATCTTTAATTTCAGGAGGACTTTGTAAATTAGTCTCTACCTTAATTGGTTCAGTACTTTCTGGTTTTACCGTTGTCATATTACTATTCATTAATGATATAACACTATCAATTTTCTTTTCTAAAGAAACAATCTGCTTTCCTAATATATTTAAATTAAGATTAGCAAAATTCTGTTGTTCTATTAAAGAATTTATGTGCTTAACAGTAACACTCAAAGTATCATCTTCAAATAACTTTGATAAGGCTAGAAAATTACAATTTTCTACTTTAAAAGCTGTTAAAGGAGGATTGACATCGTTTACTATATCACCATTTAATAACTTAAAATATAGAATTCTATTGTGTAATTCACAAAATTCATAGAATTCTTTTATTGTGTTAAAGGAATAAAATATATTATTTTATTGTGTAATTCACAAAATTCATAGAATTCTTTTTGTTGAATTTTATCAAAATTCTCAAAGAACCATTTTCTAAAAGCTTCCCATCTGGGTAGATTAAATTCAGTCATAATAATTTTTCTAGCTTCTGAGCCAAAACTAAAATCTATTTTAGTTTCACTATCCATTACCTAAATTATAACTCATTTGAGACAGTCTCTGGATCCTTTTTATGAGTAAATCCTCTTAAAATATTATCATCATGCAATTTTAAATATATATATATATATATATATATATATATATATATATTTGATCAATATCACACACAGAAATATTAAATCATATTGATACACTAAAAAACAGTCCAAACGTTACTTTCACATGCCCCAATTGTCGTAAAAAAATGGTTATTGGTGACGCCCTGTTAGGGCGATTGCTCTAGGGGAGATAGCGAAGAGTACCCTGAATAGAGAGATTGTAGCATGCCCAATGCCTGGGGAGGAAAATTAGCCTCATAAGGAGGAGAAATTATTTGCCCCACTTGGAGAGATATGAGAATCGAACACGAAACCTTTGTCCCGTGTTCGAGTAGCCTTACACACCCAAAAGGAATCCTTGAAACAATCAATGATCTAACCAATCTTTCCACACCCACGCAAGCAGCAACTTTTTCTTCTCTTCCCTATTCAACGGATTATTCAATCTCAAAAGGACGCCACGTTCCTTTTCAGACTGAGTTAACGGAGCTCACATATGCAAGTAAATACCGTTCAATTCATATAAATAAATTAGTAATTTAGTAATAAAAAAATTCTAACCTGTTTCCTTTACTCTAACCCTATCAAATTGATTTTGGACTGTATTTGGAGTGATTTTGAATTTATATTTATAACTAAATTTGTACTGAATTTGGACTGCTATAAATTGTACTTAATTTTGTATAAAAAAACATGGTAGGAATTGTGTTGTACTTAACCAGATTCTACTCAAAATTGGACCCGAAATGGACTTGATTTTTGCAAAAATTTGAACAAAAAATGCACCCTCCAATTCGGCCGAAACCGAATTTCGAATTCACCATTTCGGTCGATTTTTTGAGGTATGAAAAAAATGAATTAAAATAACCGAATTCGCGAATTCGAGGCTCACCCCTACTCAATTCATCAATTCTGAAGATGATATTATTAATCTTAGGGAAATTAGCCTATTTAGTCCCCCAATATTTTTCGTTTAGCCCGTATAGTCCCCAATATTTAATTTCAACCTGTAAAGTTCCTTATCTATTTACGGGATGCATATAGTTGTTCCACCACCTCTTCTGCGGCGGAATCAGGGCAGCCCCAAATTCATGTCACGTGCTTAATGAGCGGGGGAATAATTATCAATTTCAATCTATAAAATTTACAAAATACAAAAAATCAGTATAAAAATGGTTATTAAAAGGAAACCCCAAATTCTATTGCCCTAATTTGGAGGAACACATTTTCCCTAAGTCCTCCGCATAAGAGGTGGTGGAACCTTTATATGCACCCCGTAAATAGGTAAGGGACTTTAGAGGCCGAAATTAAATATTGGGGACTATACGGGCTAAACGAAAATTTTTGGGGGACTTTACTAGCATAACGAAAATTTTTTGGGGGGATATATATATATATATATATATATATATATATATATATATATATATATATATATAGAAGACTCCAAGTAGTGTATTTGGTGAAATGCTTAGCTTAAATAGAAGTAATGATGTGGAAGTACTGGAGATTAGTGTGCTTGAATGATAGGTTTTGATGTGTACCCAACTGATGTCTTCATGTCTGTCTTATCCATTCAGAATTCGTAACGTGTCCCCATGCTTGCTAGTTAAAAATGTAGAATTGAAGGGATATCCACATGCGGTTGAGCGGTTAGGACAGACATAAGGACATCAATTGAAAATAAACGATTATTTCCTGTGTTTGATGTACTTGGAGGATTTCACCATGAAGTTAAAAAAAAAAAAAAACCAATAAGGGAGCATAATACCTCTTTTCGAATTTTATTTATTATTTTCTATCCCAAATTTTGACTGACATTTTCCCATTCAGTTAACAAATTTGTAACTTTGATATGTTTGCTTTTTTTGAGTAATTACTATTACATGCTTTTTACCTTCCTTTTTTTCTTCGAATTATGCTAAAATAAACAAACTTGGTTGCCACCTGCAAGATCTTTTATGCAAATATTTGTGTAAAAAATTAAATTTTAGACCGTTAAGTATAAGTTCGATAAAAGTTCAAGAAATTGATTACGTTTGAATGAAGTTTGAGAAGAAGCATTACAAAAATGGGTTCAGCAAAATCTGAGCTTGGGAAAGATTAAATGAAGCTTGAGTCGATTAGGTCAAAACTTGACTCAACTCGGATAGTTGCGGCCTTAATAAATCCTTGCGGCCGTTTCAATTATGCCTGCAAACGGATACAAACAGATACGAAATTGTCTATTCCGAATCCAAATCCGTTTTTAATTTTTCCTACTGAATCCGTATCTGTATCTGTACGGATCCATAATATGTATTACCAGATCCGCTGATTTGGATCCGAGTACGGATATGGTAAAACCCTTTTCAAAAAGTCCAATCCTCGTAGTTTTTACTTTTCTGTTTTGGCTGATTAAAAACATACATGTTTAATCTAATAATCTTACATATCAGATGCTACTTCACACCAATTATTCTATAATCCGCAAATAATTCTACGAAATAGAATACAATCCATAATCATATTGTTGTTCAAAATTCAAATAAAAATAAATAACCATAATCTCGATCTCATTTCAATATAAATATTCAGAAGCCTTCTCAAAATAAAATAAATAACGCTTGAATAACTATGAATCCTCAAAACAAATCTAACTAAACCACTTGGACAAAATGAACTTGGTAAAATTTTCCTAAATGCTACGATTCTTTACCTTAATGAGACAGAATATTTAGAACTGATATATATATATATATATGACAAGATTTTTTATATTTCAGATCCGTAACAATTTTAATACTCTTATATGGATTCGGATTCGGATGCGGGTATATGGGTCTGAAGTTCTTACCAAAATCCTAGAAAAAAAAATCGGATTCGAGTTGGATACGGATAAAAATACTGCCCGTTTGCAGTCCTAGTTTCAATCATTTTGATGATCATGTTTTTAAATTTTAAACTTTAAAATAATGCCCTATTAATCGAAAAAAAAAAGACTTATGTAAATGTAACAAAAAATAATGCTAATTTAGTTGAAAGAGAAATATTAAAAATTAGTGTATTAACTATTAAGTCTGAATGATTAAAAATTTGTAAAGATTATATAGATTTTTTTAATAGAAATATTATATAAAACATCACATAATATATAATAATAAAAAATAAAAAATAAAATCCTAAGAAACAACTTTATCCACCCACTCAGACAAGCATAAACTTACCTTCTCATAGGATAATTCGAGTATGAGCTAGAGCGTAGTGTAGAGCGCAGTCAAAACTTAGTCTGAATTAGCGCATCATGCTCTCCGAATTTTTTTTTACTTTTCCCGATTCTGATTAAAATACGAAAAAAAATATTGTTTCGATATGGGACACGGTTAAAAGTAAAAAAATTGTACAAATTTATCACATCACTATAAAATGAGGAGAGAGACAATTTTTTACTTTTAATTGTGTCCATATCAGAACAATCTTTTTTGTATTTTAACTGTGACTGAGAGAAATTTATTTTTTATTTTTTTTGGAGGGGACGACGTGGCCAATTCAGGGCCAAGTGGACCAGGGCCCTACCTATGGCCCTGTTCCATATCAGAATTTTCCCTTCTCATAAGTAAATAACAAACAACTTTTTTGTGTATGAGAAACTTATCTTCTCTTTCCTTCTCAACCGACCGTTCAAAAAGAATCAATTCTGCAATTAGATATATCACTCACAAATGTTTAGTTCTAACCTCAAAATTCAGTGAGTTATGGAGATAGATTTTGATTTAGTTCGCAGCTTTGTCGATGACCTTTATAATGAAATCACTCCATCGAACTTGAACTTCCTTTCAATGATTCGAATTAATAATGAACTTCAGACCTTTCAACAGGAGATACCGTTCCGGAAAATATGTGTGTGGTGCTATTCGAATTGGTCAAATGTCTTTGAGGATAATTTTCCATCTTCTACTAAAGCAATTGAAGCTATTTCCTTGCATTAAATGCCAAGAAATGGCATTACGGGGATGATGATGATCTTGTTGATTTTTTTGGTGTAATGAATGTGGTTTTTGAAAAGCTTCAGTACTTTAAACCATTTCTTAAAGAAGCTTTCCTCGATTTGTCACGTCTGTCGCTGGAATGCAAATATTCCATCGAAGAATCGAAGGAACTCGATGATATTGCCATCAAGAGTCTGAAACATCTCATGGATCTGAAACCCACTTTGGAAAATCAAATTGGAGCTGTTTTAAAAAGGTTAGAGTTCGTTTCTGTGATTTTTCACTTTGCTTCAAGAACAACAACTGATGAGTTCAATAGTTTCTTCAATCATCTTCAACATTGGACCAATTGTGCAGCTGCCGTATCATTTCTTTATTGGTTTGACTAAAAAGATAAAAGGTTGACCATTTTTGTTTCTGATCTAATTGACAAATTCAAGTCTTGCACTTTCGAGCTTGCAAAATTGTATCTTGATGTCTTGTTGGCTTTCACGCCATACCGATATTCTGTTTTTTTATCTCAAAGGTACAGCTGGTGCACGTTTTATCGAAATACTACTAGAGGATATTCCTCCTCTTCCCACTGATGATGGTTTTGAAACTCTCCAACATTGTTTCACATTTTACATATCATTTCTTATGAATCCACCAAGGGAGTATGCCGAAGAGGAGGGGAGCAATCTTTGTGTCAATGACGCCGCATCTTTGATTTGCAACCTGAACAAAGGGAGCTATACTCTTCTTCTTCTTCATGATTTACTAGAAAAGATCAATCTGAGTTGTCGCTGAAATCAGAGAGCTTCAAGGAACTAATTCATCTTGGAACAATTTCCCCAAGACAAATGTTAAGGGCTTCTTGGATTCATTCTTTGAAGGTCTCAAGGAAAAGATGAAATATGAGACTTTCACAATATACCAAAGGCATCATGCTACGACTATTCAGAAGTTGCTACTGTCTCTTGAACCCTCGCTCACGGGTGTATTCGAGCTGCAAGATGAGAGTGAGGACCTAAAAGATTTTCGGATGCGAATCAATAGGATGGCCATACATGGCTGACTACGTCATCGACTCGTGTTTTCTTTTTGATCCTACTGAATATTGGCATAATTTGTGTTTTCTTTCTGATGTCACAGAAGAAATTCAGTTCATTAAAACTGTGGTTAATGCATCCAAACACATAGGGACGCGCAACATGAGATCGGCCCTTCCTATTAAGATGGATTCTAGTAGAGTCTTCCCTCTTCAAGCTAACAACACCTCCACGGATGATGTCATGGTTGGTTTCGTGGATGAGACAGAGAAAATAATTATTTGTCTTAGAGCTGGATTACCTCAACTCGACATAGTCGCAATTGTTGGCATGGCGGGTCAAGGTAAGACGAATCTTGCCCGAAAAATTTATCATGATAGTTCTGTGTGGCTTGATTTTAATAAATATGCATGGTGTTGCATATCTCAAGAATATAATATTAAAGACATATTGATTGAGATTTTAAAGCAATTAAATCCAGTTGCACATGAAAATGAAATCTCTGTGAAAAGTCTTGAAGACTTGGCTCACGTACTTCACAGATGCTTGAAAGGTTATAAATACCTTATTGTGTTAGATGATATATGGGATATTAGGGCCTAGAGTGAGTTAAAAGCTTCATTTCCGGATGACTTCAATGGGAGCAGAATTGAGGAAACCCAGGAGGGGGGTGAATTGGGTTTTAAAATCGGTTGTTAAAATCGCTGGGAGGCTGGATCGGTCTGGATCGTCGATCCAGATCGTAAGATCGTAGGATCGAACGATCCAGAACGATCCAACATTTTTTGCACTTTGCAGAAGAAGAAGAAGAAGAAAATGGTTCTCTGTAAACTGCTCATCCATGGAGCGGCCCATCCTCAAACCGAGATGCCTTTATGCATCTATTTCTGAACAAATCTGCACTGTGATGGGGAGACTTCGAAATTGCGCGAAATATGAGCTCCGGTCCAAGAATTTTGATTTTGTACCGGAAGAGAAAAAAAGGAGAAGAGAGAAGGAAATGAAGGGAAGAGAAAAGGGGGAGAAGGTAGGATGGGGGAAGAAAAGGGCGGTGGTGGTGAAGAGAACGGCGGGGAGGATGGGGGAAAATCGCGGCTGGGACCTGGGAGAGAAGAAGAGAAGACAAATTTTAGGGTTTCTCAAGGCTTAAGAGACTATATATACTCGGGGGGACTAAAAGTGCAATTAAAATATTAGCATATAAACCTTATAAAATAATTATGCTGAAACAAGTCCTAAACTATTTACTTTGTATTTTCAGTATTTAATTGGATATTAAAACAAAATGAGATGTTTAAGGGAATGATTTAAAATAAAATATATTTGAGATATTAATTTTAAAATAAAATATTTATTTTTTAATAATTTTTTCGGATCTTCCGATCCGTGTTACGATCCTCGAGTTTACGATTCTTGAGACCCCTTCCGTTCCGAGTCAAAAATACGATCTTGACAACCTTGGTTTTAACTAAACTTGCTAACTTTTTACAATCTTTTCAATGCTAGTGTAAGTTTGAGCAAGATGATTAAAAGCAAAGCAAAACCCAATAACAAGACAAAGGATTTATAGTGGTTCGACTCACTCAGAATCTACATCCACTACCTTGAGCCGCACCCAAGGATTTTAAACAACTTCACTAAGAAGAATGTTTACACTTGTGGCTAACTCACTAAGAATTTTACAACACAACCACAACTCAAAGCTCACAAAGAACTTGCCCACACTAAGTAGGACTTTTACAATTTGCCCACACAAAGTAGGACTTTACAACCAATACCCAATCACTAAGAAAGGGATGCCCACACAAAGTAGGACTTACAATAATAACCCTATCACTAAGAAAGGGGAATTGAGAATGTTTAAGAACAAGGTTGTTCACTCTTCTAAGTGAGAATATATACCTTTGAAGCACAACAATTTAGCTCTTGAACATATGAAGTTCACTCTTTGTCTTGCTTTTGAAAGAACACCTTTGAATGATTCAAATCATTGAAATGAAATGTTTTTGCTTTGAAGGTGTCTTGGACTTGATAAGAAATCAATCTATTTTGTATCTCAAAGTCCTTGAGTCATTCTCTAGCTTTGGAGTATATATACACTTCAAATTTGGCTGAAAAACGACTCTTTAACGGTCAAATAACGGCTAGTTTCTTACAGAGTTCGGTTGACCGAACTTGAACTTCGGATCCACTTAGCCTACTTCGGTCGACCGAAGTACCCCTTAGGTCGACCGACCTCAATTTTCACAACACACTATCTTGCTTCGGTTGATCCGAGGCAAGCTCGGATGATCCGACTTTCTGAGCATTGAGAGATGTTATTTTGACCCTTGTATTGAAATCTTTTGAACTCTAAAAGGTTTTCTCAATAGGTAACATGTAAGAACATTTGGAAAACCATTTTAAAGACTTATACTTTGTAAACAAAAGCTTTTTGGATAAGAACACATATTTGAAGCTTTTGCCTTTTGAAAACTTGTTTAGGAAAACATGCAAGACTTGAGTGTAGGGCTTATGTTCATGAGAGCTTTGGTTAGAGCTTTATAAGATAACGACAATGACGACAAAGCTAAACTAACCAAACCTAAGTCTTCAATCTTCAATCTTGATAGATGAGCCATGAATAACTTTGAATCTTGAAACCAAAGGCTTGATTGAAGTACTTAGAGCTTCCATAATGAGTTCCGATATTCTATCACAAAGATTAAGATCATTAGACACAACATCAAAAGTTTGTCCAATATCAAAAACTGAGTTTGTTCGCCCTTAGGGCTTACAATCTCCCCCTTTTTGATTATGACAAACTTTTGTGTAATAAGATAGAATATGGACAAAATTAAGAACAAGGAAGCATGAGGAAGCATGGCAAAAAGTTAAAGATCAATTAAGAGCAATGACTAGTGCTTTAAAAGATACCAATGAAGACAAAAGCACTTAGTCATGATAACTTCTTTTTGCCATATAATCTAAGGACTCTTAGAAAAGCCCTATTTCCCAACCAACCTCCTTTCCTCCTTCCTTCCATTATAATGTTTTGATACATAAGATCTATAATAAGCTCCCCCTCAAAACATGCCAGGAAAGGATAAAAAACATTATTAATACACCAAGATTAATACACCATTTTAGCACGATTAATACACTATTTTTCTCCCCCTTTGGCATAATAAAAAAGACTTCAATCTCCAAGATATAAGGGTGTACTTGCAAAAACATAAACAGTTCATAGCACAAGCAAAGTTAATACACCAATTTTCTGAAGACTGATCTTTTTGAATAAGCTTGGTTGATTTCTAAAAACAAAGAGTCCATAATGACAAAAAGAATATCAACCTAAGCTAAAAACAAAGGAGATAGGGAATATAACCTTTAAGAACAATCTCCCCGTTTATCAAACATACGATGTTAGCTATTTGAGATAAAACCAAGTATGATACCAATTGACCAATTGTAAAACATGATACCAATTGTAAATATAGCCAATTGTAAAACATGTTTGAAAATATAGCTAACAAAGTACTAGTGGAAGTGATACCATGAATTCATAAGATAAGCACAAGTATCACAACCAAAAGAAGTAGAGGAAGTGTAAGATAACACTTTGAGTACATTCCTCTAACAAGTTAATGGTTAGCTAAATGAGTGTAGCAACTCTTAAAGTGATACTAACCAAAAACTATAATGAGATCACAATGGATAAGAAAATGACGAATATGATCTCAAAGTTATTAAGGGAGAGTATATGTGATACTAATTAAAGACATAAACATTTATAACACATATAACTCCCAAAATAACTTACACAAGTTGGCTAAAAGATTTAAAAGATGAAAGGCAAGCCAACAAGTGATGTGATGATGTAAAATATGAACAATTGAGCATACATCACATATTATTAGTTTATATTCTAAGTCAAGCATCTAGACGATCAACCACATAAGATTAATGCTATAGACTCGAATATAAACACAACCCCTATATGCAATGAAGATCAAGTAAAAACTGAACATAGCATATAACAAACTCCCCCAAAGCATAAGACACTAAATAAAAGAGGGGAGGGGGTTTTAGTTGAATACAAAAGGATCAAACACAAACCAATGATCACCTACAAGGGATGAGTTAAGCCTTGTACCTCAATGCTCTTTGAGCTTGGACTTCTTACCATTTTGGTTGATCTTCTTTATCAACAAGTCCATAGAGGCCCTTTGTGTGATCCTTTTCATGACAAGTGTAGAGTCATCAATGATGGGTGACCTTTCTTTTCTTGATGAACCCTCTACAATCTTGTAATCCTTGGCATTTGACTCTTTTCTTGGAGTCTTAGCTCATTTGTGCCATTCCTTGTAGTTCATATCTTCTTCTTGAAGGTTAGAACTCTTTGTTACCTACAAGGAAATCTTGAGAACTAATGTGGTACCTTTTCAAAGGTCCTTCATGATTAGCTCAATATCTCAAGTAACACAAATATGAATAAGGATCAAGCAAATCAAAAACCAAAAACAACTAGATGGATTCTTACATGAATATGACATGACAAAAACAAGAATCAATCAAGTTGCATATGCTACATCTCATAGATACCTTAGCTAAATAGACATGGACAATAAAGAACATGCTAAAGGTTATCTATATAAAATAAACTTTAAGAATGTGAGATGCAACATGTATAAGAGCAAGCATGTATATATATCAAAAACACTTAAACACATTAAATAAAGTGTTAAGAGAAAATGATTTTGATACCTTGCTTTCTTACCAAGTGATGAAGACATTGTATTGACACTAAGGCTCTTGTCATCACTTGATGCTTTGCTCTTAGTATCTAACCAACTTGGTTCTCCAATTGATTAACATTTGAGCTATGAGAAACCAAGTGTTAAGGAGTGCATTTGAATTTCTTCCTTTGGCACATCTCCTTTAACTTCTCCCCAATGCCACTTCTCTTCTAATCAAGTCCATTGAAGCTTTGTGGCATACTTCTAACTTATAAGAACCTATAAGATCAAGGGAAGAGTAGCTTTTGGTACCCACTTTTGTTTGGGTCCATTGGGGTTAGTTAAAGTACGCTTAACTCTCCAAACCGTTTTAACTCCCCTTTCAATCTTCTTCTTAACATGGCATCTATCATAAGAGTGACCATGTTTTCCACAATATGTGCAATGAATATGTGGCTTAGAATATTTGTGAGCATGCACAAGATAACTACTTGGCCCTATGTGACATTCTAGCATTTACAACATGATTCTTAGGTATAAGCGAAGAGCTAGCAATATCAACATGTTTAGCAATATAACCAAGGCCATGTTTATCAAGAGAAGCACATTGCATGCCAAGAATTTGATCAAGATTATTCTTACCCTTATTAAAGTTATCAACAAGAAGGGTAAGATCATTAACTTTGTTCTTTAATTGATCAAATTCAACAAGCTTGTTTTCTAAAGAAGACAATTTATTACAAGCTTCTAAGTATTGTAATGAAGATGTATTGCAAGTAGTAATAAGATCATCATTTTCACATTTCAAGCAATTAACATCAACACACAATTTCTTATTTTTCATCTACCAACTTAGCTCTTTCATCAAGCAAATATTCAATTTTAAGCTTCATAGCTTTGTTTTGCTTTGCACAATTTTTCAATTGATCAAACATATCAAATAAAAGCACATTAGGATCATCCTCCTCATCATCATAAGAATTTGAAGTAGAAGGAGAATGATGTACCTCATTACCAAAAGCCATGAAGCATAAGTTGGCGTTTTCATCATCACCGTCATCACTTGAAGAGCTTAATCCTCCATGAGTATCATCAAGCTTTTTCCACATAGAGTGGGCGGATTTGCTTCCAAGGACACGGTTGTACTCCTCCGGACTTAAGGCACAACTAAGAATGTTCATAGACTTAAAATTTCGAGTCATTTTCATGGACTCGTCTTCATTTAGCTCATTGTCCGTTTTTGGAGTTTGAACACCCTCTACAACTTTCATCGGTACAAATGGACCTTCTTCAAATATATGCCATAACGAATAATCTATGGAGCATACATATATCTTGAATCGGTCTTTCCAATCATCAAAATGATTTTCATCAAGAAGTGGTGGTCTATCGATGGAAGTCCCCTCTAGGTATGCTAAAGCGGAATAATCGGCCATTATCTTTTCTTCAAGTGGTTAGACTAAGAATGAAGACGAGGCTCTGATACCAATTGAGGAAACCCAAGAGGGGGGTGAATTGGGTTTTAACTAAACTTGCTAACTTTTTACAATCTTTTCAATGCTAGTGTAAGTTTGAGCAAGATGATTAAAAGCAAAGCAAAACCCAATAACAAGACAAAGGATTTATAGTGGTTCGACTCACTCAGAATCTACATCCACTACCTTGAGCCGCACCCAAGGATTTTAAACAACTTCACTAAGAAGAATGTTTACACTTGTGGCTAACTCACTAAGAGTTTTACAACACAACCACAACTCAAAGCTCACAAAGAACTTGCCCACACTAAGTAGGACTTTTACAATTTGCCCACACAAAGTAGGACTTACAATAATAACCCTATCACTAAGAAAGGGAATTGAGAATGTTTAAGAACAAGGTTGTTCACTCTTCTAAGTGAGAATATATACCTTTGAAGCACAACAATTTAGCTCTTGAACATATGAAGTTCACTCTTTGTCTTGCTTTTGAAAGAACACCTTTGAATGATTCAAATCATTGAAATGAAATGTTTTTGCTTTGAAGGTGTCTTGGACTTGATAAGAAATCAATCTATTTTGTATCTCAAAGTCCTTGAGTCATTCTCTAGCTTTGGAGTATATATACACTTCAAATTTGGCTGAAAAACGACTCTTTAACGGTCAAATAACGGCTAGTTTCTTACAGAGTTCGGTTGACCGAACTTGAACTTCGGATCCACTTAGCCTACTTCGTTCGACCGAAGTACCCCCCTTAGGTCGACCGACCTCAATTTTCACAACACACTGTCTTGCTTCGGTTGATCCGAGGCAAGCTCGGATGATCCAACTTTCTGAGCATTGAGAGATGTTATTTTGACCCTTGTATTGAAATCTTTTGAACTCTAAAAGGTTTTCTCAATAGGTAACATGTAAGAACATTTGGAAAACCATTTTAAAGACTTACACTTTGTAAACAAAAGCTTTTTGGATAAGAACACATATTTGAAGCTTTTGCCTTTTGAAAACTTGTTTAGGAAAACATGCAAGACTTGAGTGTAGGGCTTATGTTCATGAGAGCTTTGGTTAGAGCTTTATAAGATAACGACAATGACGACAAAGCTAAACTAACCAAACCTAAGTCTTCAATCTTCAATCTTGATAGATGAGGCATGAATAACTTTGAATCTTGAAACCAAATGCTTGATTGAAGTACTTAGAGCTTCCATAATGAGTTCCGATATTCTATCACAAAGATTAAGATCATTAGACACAACATCAAAAGTTTGTCCAATATCAAAAACTGAGTTTGTTCGCCCTTAGGGTTTACAAGAATTATGATTACCAGTAGAATTCACACAGTGGCTTTGGAAGGTAAAGATGATTGCAATCTTTATGAGCTTCATCCACCGTCACTTGATGATAGTTTGGAGTTGCTGCAACTGAAGCTGTCTTGTAAAAATGGACTTCCTCAAAATTTGGTTGACATTGGAATGACGATTCTTGAGTATTGCAAAGGGTTACCTTTAACCATTGTAGTGATTGCAGGTGTACTTGGAAAAGTAGACGCTAATGTTGCTTCCTGGAAACATATTTCTGAAAGCGTAAAGTCACAGATTGCAAATGAAGGGTGTATGGATATTCTTGAGTTAAGTTATGAGTATTTACCAGATTATTTAAAACCTTGCTTCCTGTATCTTGCAGCATTTAGAGAGGATCAAATCATTTCTGCCAAGCGTTTGACCCGATACTGGATCGCTGAGGGGTTCGTACGAAAACACAAGACCAAAAGCATGGAGAATGTAGCGAATGAGTAGCTGGTGGATCTGGTTCGGAGAAGCCTATTATTTGTAAAAAAGAGAAGTTCCAAATTTGAAATTAAGATGTGCTCTTATCACGACTTGGTGCGGGAGTTGTGTTTGAAAAAAGCCAATTAAGAAAACTTTTTACTAGTGCCAATTTTTTTTGACAATCATTTGATTGACAGAATGCATCAATCTTTTCGTGTATTGTTTCAGGCGAATCGTTTTCCGTATTTTCAGTCAACTCCAACTCCAACTATCCATACTTTCCTCTTTGATGAATTATGTCTACAGATTTAATTTTTCTTTGTTTCAAACTCTTGCGGATATTAAACTTACAATGTTTCGTGATAGAAAATGATCTTGATGCCATCACTCAACTGGTTCATTTGCGATATTTGGAATTTCGGAGTATATATTACCTTCCATCATCCATAGTCAACCTTTCAAGATTGGAGTTTCTCAGTTTACTATGGTATGGTGTTATACCACTCCCCATAACTATATGGAATATGAAAAGTTTGCGATGTCTTCGTCTAGGCGATTTTTAGAGATTGTCTTATTATTTAGTAGACAAATCTTTTCAACCGGATAATCTATCATATTTTTCAACATCCCATGACTATACTGCAAAAGAAGAGCTGATATGGGTATTGAGAAGGATGCCAAATGTTCGAAAACTGTGCCTCAGGTTGAAGGTTTTTGTACCAATATCAATCCATGTGAATAAGCTTGAATCTCTAAACATGAAAGTAACAGAAGAGCTATCTGCATTTGAGTTCGACTTGCCGGCAGGGACGAAGACAGGGGGGAAGATTTTTAAAAATACTACTATTTATCGAGATTTTATGTGTATTTTGGAAAATTTTATCAATTTCGCCCCCCCAAGAATTTTTTTTTGCCTTTTTTATCGGCCCCCAAGAATTTTGGAATTTTTTACCAGTTTCGCC
The DNA here is from genome assembly GCA_026122235.1 of Vinca minor. Lineage (NCBI taxonomy): Eukaryota > Viridiplantae > Streptophyta > Magnoliopsida > Gentianales > Apocynaceae > Vinca > Vinca minor. The sequence goes on along the minus strand of JAOCZM010000241.1, from coordinate 6,913,341 downwards.
CCCCAACACCTGGCTTTGTCCCTGCTTGCCGGTCACTCTTACGAAGCTGACATTTGATGTCCCTCATCTTTTTGCACGTATTACATTTGCAATTGGCAAGCTCTCCAATCTTGTGGTTCTCAAATTAATGAGGGCTAGCTTTGACAACAACAGGTGGGACGTGGATGACTGGATGACGAAGAATTCTCAAACTTACAATACCTGGAGTTATTGGACTCGAACATTGAAGAATGGAGTGTATCGGATTATTCCTTCCCCAAACTTCGACATCTTAGTCTGAATGATTGCGAGAATCTGAGTAAGATTCCTTCTAGATTCGGGCAGCTTTCTACATTGGAAGTGTTGAAAGTCCGTTGGTGCAAAAACCTTGTTAATTCTGTTCGAGAGATTGTTGCAGAACAACATGAAAATGGTGCTGTGGGTCTTCAAATTATAACAAATTTTGATGAAGAATGAAGGTAAACTTTATTCCACTTCCTTTCTTCTTATGGAGTCATGGATATCGCCACTAGAAAAAATCAACTAAAATTTTCTCTTATGAATTATCTGAATTTCTCTTAGATTTCATTGGAAACTAAGAAATTCACCTTTTCTATTAAAAAAAATTATATTTCTATGCGAAACTTTTATTTAGAATAATTCTACTCACGAACTACTTTCTAGACGAGAATTTTGAAAATTTATTTATAAACTATTTTCGAGACAATAATTTTAACAAATTAATCATGTTGTTTTTAGACAAAATTTGCAGCAATCATCAACACATTTTATTGGGGCTCGGATTTTTTTTGTCCCTCCCATTTACAAAAAAAAAAGTTTGTTAGATGTATTTTTAGTCTAAAACCACCGTGTTTTTTTTTAATTTGTAAAAAGTGTCATTATGAAAATAATTCATTGATAGAAATGTTCTAAACAAAATTTTTGGATAAAAATAGAAACTGGAAAATAGTTTTTGAGTAAAAATAACAAATTTCTCTTAGAAATTTTAGCTTTCAACCTCCGAAGAATTATGCAAAGTTTTAACTTTACATCTTAACTTGAAGTTCCTAATTCCGTCTATGTTATTAGCCTAAGTTGTCTAATTTTTGCAGGGATCCAAAAGATGTCCAAGAGCTCACCTCCTCTGAATTCCAACAATATTGAAGTTAAATAAGTGGTTTCAATCTGAGTAGTGTACTTCATCAACATCCATATGCATAGCTGCCTCATTTTATTTGCTGGTTCTTCAATTTGTTTTTTCTTGGTGAATTCTTCTTTTCCTTTTGTTGATGATCTTTAGGAAGCAACAATTTCTGTAATCTGCAATTTTTCTTTAAAGTTGAAAACTATTTCTTTTTCATGAATGCCTCTTTGATATGAATTGTTGATAAACGTCAAGAGGTCCATAGTCCAGTGGGGCTATGGCCTGCCCACGACCGTGAGGTCGCGGGTTCGACACCCCTCCCCTACATGGGGCAAATAAATACTCCCTTTCTAGGGGCGGTCCCACCTCCTCCTATGAAGCTAAAAAAAATGAATTGTTGATAAACTATGTACAATGTAATTATCTGCAATTCTGTGGATGTTTTTCCTATTTCAGGTGTGTGTTTCGTTTTTCATTTCTTTTTTAAGTTATTCTTACCATGCTTAATATTTAGAAATATTTTGTTGGGTTTTAAAAAAATTGAGGAGAATTATTTATATGCTTCTTATTAGAGTTCTAATCAAGGTTGTTAAACTCGCGATTCTACGTAGACTCGGTGGAGGGGTGAAAAATCGTAAACTCGTGAATCGTAAAAAAATCGTAAAATCGTATCGAGAAATTATTATATATATTTTATATATATATAACAATAATTAACATATAAATCATATCATATGATCTAAAAATATGGAAAAAAAAATCATTAAACATAGTTTCACAAGTTTTTTCAATAGACAATGCAACAAAATTCACAATAAAGAACTTACAAGACTTTCAAAATATAAAAATGCGACTACACATAATTCTTAGCTTATAAATTTCAAAAGATGAAAATAAAATAAAGTACGTAATAAGTTTATGATCTTTTAATCAAAATAACCAACTAAATATTCCATCTTGCAGATTAGCCAAAGAATTTTCGACCGTCGCAGCCCCATTAAATCAGTTTCAAGAAGGAAGATGGTTGGGTGGTATGTAGGGTATTCAAGAAGAAAATGACCACCAGAGGGTTCCAACCTGAAATTGCTGATCATCAGGAACAACATTTTACTAACATGGAGGCTAGTAGTACCACAATAATGGATCCAAAACCAAATTCTCGAGGTCTATGTCTCGATTACACATTTGATTACAGTTCCATGCATCTCCCGCAACTACTAAGCTCTCATCAGTCTGCAACAGTCCACCAGGGCTCTTTCTTTCCAGTCCCGATGAACAGTACGGACATCGTCGATGTTCACACAATTTGCTTAGGTTGACATCAGCAGCTGGAACCAGTTGTGGGGGTTTCCCTCAACAAGAAAAGTTTAGCAGCGATTGGTCATTTTTGGACACATTCAAATCACTTTTTGTAGAATCGGTAGAATCGTACGATTCTACGATTCTACGATTCTACTCCGTTTCTACCAGATTGCGATTCTACTACCGATTCAACACGTTTTGCCTCCGTAGAATCGTAGAATCGTACGATTCTACGTGTTGACTCGCGATTTTAACAACAATGGTTCTAATAGTGATAATGTTGGTAATTTAATTGATTGAAAATTACTTTTCATAATATTGATGTCTAAATACTATTGACTCATCTAATACATTTCTGGGTTGTTTTGATCTTTATTTTTGGTTCCTTGTGTTTTCTGAGATGGGTTTATGCCAATTTTCTTAGACCTGCTAAGAATTTGAAGAAATATGGATCCCTTTCCTCTGATGGCATTGGAAAGGGATTTGCCTTTGAATTGGCCCGAAAAGGGCAAAATTTGATTTTGGTAGGTTGAAATATTGGCAAACTGGATGATGTTTCGAGTCAAATTCAATCCAAGTGTGGAAAAAATTCAGATCAAGAATGTTGTGGTTGATTTCAGTGGTGATTTGAATGAGGGTATCAAGAAGATTTCTCAAGTAATTGTAGGATTGGATGTTAGAATCTTGATATATAATGTGGGAACTTCTTATCCTTATGCTAGATTTTTCCATGAGGTTGATGATGAATTGCTCAAGAATTTGATTAAGGTTAAATGTACAAGGCACTACAAAGGTTACAAAAGTTGTTCTACCTGGGTTGATTCGGAGAAAAAGAGGAGCAATTATCAATATTGGCTCTGGTGCTGCCACTGTGATCCCCTCTGATCCTCTCTATATGCTGTTTTTTTTTCTGAGTTTGATTAATTTTTAATCAGTAATTAATGTATGGTTTATGGCAAATAATAAGTGGTTTTGGTTCTTCTTTTTTTATAGATATATTGATAAATTATCTAAGTGTCTTCATGTTGAATATGAACAACTTGGAATTGATGTTCAATGCCAGGTATGTATCTCTATCATACTTCAGTTCTGAATTAGTTCATAAAATTTGGAGGATTAGAGTTCATAAAGGGCAACAAGAACTTGTCTGTTTTTTAGAGTACAAATCTTATTACTAAAATCTGCATTTGCGATGATGGCATTGGTGGAGATCTTGTTATCTTTGGGCAGGTAATTTATTTTATTTTTGATATTTTTGTGACTTTTGGTATAAAGATATCTGATTCGTTTCATTTTCTTCCAGTTTGGGTTGAAGGTCCTCTGGGATTTGGTTGTTGTTGAGGCATTCCAATTATATTACATCATTGTGAAGTAAGTTTGGTTTCTGTTGAAATATGGTTAGAAGCTTATGTCTTCTAAACATTTAAGGAATTTGATTCTAATAATATTTCTAATTACACATAAGACCTCGACCAATATCATTCTTTGAGCCCGCTGGGGGGGAGGGGAGGAGAGGAAAATGAACACAAATTAGGACAAAAGTATGTACTTAGCCACAACGGCTTATATCAAACTGCAAAAAAGACTCTGGATGGATGTAAAATTTGATATAATTTTCTTATTGCAATGTCCAGTTCAAGAAAAGGTTTTTATTTTATATGTGCTTTTGTTTATTCAAGTTTCATGGTGATTAATTTTTACATTAAATTTCTCATCAGATGCAGAATTTTTTTATTAATTTTGCTAGTATTCTTTCTAATTATGGTTCCACTGTTTTCCTATGATGTTTCAGAAGGCGGATGCCACCAGTTAGATCATATATTTTTCTTCCGCTAATTTTGTCGCCATGTATTGTTGGTGCTTCATGTAAGGCTTGCCCATTTTAATTTCTCTAAAGTTCTTTTCCTCTAGCTAATGCTCTTGATTTTGTGGATGCATTAGGTAATTCTAAGCTATAACGGGATCTTGTTAGCTTTTCTCTTGACCAAAAGTTTCTCAATGTTTACCTTTTTTTTTAACAACATTGGTCGTTGGCAATCACATTCCATTACATAGGAGAGAGTTCCACGCTAGCAGGTTTTCTTGATTAGCAAGGTTGCAGGTTCTTTCTTTAACCACTTGTTCGTCAAAGCCATCTAACTTGTGAGTTGCAGAAGAATAGTTCATAAAAGTCTATAGTCAATGAAGTTGTTGAATTATTAAGCTTTGAAAATTTCAGGTTTCTTTCGAGTCATTCGGATGCATGAGATTCTATGACCAATGTCTAACTGGTCTGGGATATATTCATCTTTGATCAGTACTGAAAGAAATGTTTGTTGGATATGCAAAAGCTGCTCTTCATTGGGAACCTCGATGTACGCCTTACTGGCCTCATTCCTTAATCTGGAAGAAAGCCTTTAAATTACCATTGCCGCTCTGTTGAATTTTACAAGAGCTGCACATCAGATGGAGTTCAGATTCCATGAACTCAAAGACTTGTGGTGTGGTGGAATTCTCGTCTCCACTTCTTCCATTGGTAGGATTTCTCTATTTTGAGCCCATACTTCATAATTCATGCATGATTGAGTTTTCATAATATTGCTTTTCTTTTCTTGTTTGTGTCCAACAATTTTTTCTCTCATTAAAAAGGACTTGAGGGCAGTTTCCCATAAATCATTCTTGAAGTTTAGGAAAAGTGTGGTATGACTTTAAGGCATTGTTATAAATTCCGGATAGCGGCGCTTGGAAATGCTATATCGGGATAACGGGTAGTAAGAGTGGAGCTATTTGATTTTTGTAAATAATTAACAAAAAGTCAAGACACATTCATAATTTCATAATTAAAGAAACAACAGTCTTGTAAATAACTAAACATAACCAAAGTCATAATCCCAGATAGCCGACCGGTGGATTGCCGGTGGCTGCGGGTCACTGGCGTTTGGGTCAGCGGCTGCTGATTCGCGCGACTGCTGCCTGCTGGACAGAGATGAGAAGAAGAGAAGTATATTGATCTTTTTTGTTTAGAGTTTGATGTCAGATAAGTTAAAAATTTGGACTTTTTAAGGTATGAAATCCCTATTTTACCTTTTAATTTCGACTGTTATTAAGGGTAAATATGGGCTTTTAGCTCATAAAACAATAGCGCTGCTATTTGCCGCTATTCTGGCCTCTAATGCCACTACGGAGAACCGCTCTTCTATGGAGTGTGTAGCGGCTACCTGCGGCTCAGCTATGCGACGGCGGTATTTGCCGCTATTGACTACTCTGCGCTAAGCTTTTCTTGATTAGCAATGTAGCAGGTTCTTTCTTTAACCACTTGTTCGTCAAAGTCATCTAACTTGTGAGTTGTAGAAGAATAGTTCATAAAAGTCTATAGTCGATGAAGCTATTGAATTATTAAGCTTTGAAAATTTCACGTTGCTTTCGAGTCATTAGGATGCATGAGACTCTATGAGCAATGTCTAACTGCTCTGGGATATATTCATCTTTGATCAGTACTGAAAGAAATGTTTGCTGGATATGCAAAATCTGCTCGTCATTGGATAGGCCGAGAACCTCGATGTACGCCTTACTAGCATCATTCCTTAATCTGGAACCTCATATAATTGTTACCAGAATCTATCATGGACGATTAACGTTTCAAATTTTGTCTTAGGATTACAAAGAGAGGACAACTCAAAGATTCTAGGAAGAACAATTAGTAGAATGTAGAGTATTATCCGCTTTATCATTCTATCTTAAAAATATGCAAAGTTTCAGTTTGTAATTTACCATTCTTTTCTTTCTTTATATTAGTCCCTTCAATGATTGTGTGGTATCTTAATTAAACTATTCTCATCTTCAAATTGATAATTCATTCAAGTTTTCAGCTCTTGAGCATCTCTTTGTATTTTTTCCCTTCATTTCTTAGACTAGTTTATGTCCTAACTATCTGATTTCCAGTCCCCCAGTACGGAACAAGTGTTCATTCCGCACATGCGGAACACATTCTCATATGTCGGCTCATTTTATATGTAACGGTTGAGAGGAGGAATTATGTGTTTTTCCTTTAGAGAAAACTCAGCCGTCAGATCAAAATGTGCCGACAGCCGAGAAACAACCAAGAACCTAACAACATCAAGCAACAACTTTTGCTTCTCTTCTCTTCTTCTTAACCGGTAAAAAATGAATCAATCAATCAATGACCCACTTATGTGTGGAGATAAAAAAACAAGGGCCACGAATTTCATACTCTCTCCGTCTCCATCTCAATTTATATGTTCATATTTTTTTAATCAGTCTAAAATTAACTATTCATTATCTAAATAAATGACTCATTAATGATGATTTTTTTCAATCATATCTCTTACCTTGAATGTTGTTGGAGAGAGAATAATAAAATGAGAAAAAGAATGTACATTAAATTGAGGGTAAAATTAAATAATATCATATTTTATTACATAACTAGGTTTCATGCCCGACGCGATGCGCGGTTGTATTTCTAATGAATAATCACGATTACAACAACAAAAATAAATTAGAATGAATCTTACTTTTTCATCCAAAATCAAAGAATCAACACTCATTAAATCGTCAGGTTTCTGGGCATTGGAAGTGTTCCATAATCTGCTTACTCGAAATAATATTCTCTTTTCTTATTTTCATTTTCCAAGTTCATTGAGATGCATATACTGAAGTCTTGATTTCCCCATAATGTTTGTTTTGATGATATTTTTTTTTGTGTAAGGGAATACATGATTGATTTTTGTTTATATAGTCGGTTATTTTCTTAAAATATTAAATCTAATTTATGACGTAAGACTTTTAGAATTCCTATATACATTAATAAGAATTCCGTTTTTTCTTGGAACATGAAATTTACTTCATAATGCAAGCCTTTTATAATTCCTATATGCATTAATAAGAATAAAAAAATTCATTATGCATAATTTTTTATGTAAGGTTTTTAGAATTCCTATATACATGTTATTTTCTTAGAATATTAAATCTACTTTATGATGGAAGACTTTTAGAATTCCTATATACATTAAATCTACTTCATTAAAAAAGAAAACTATTGAACTTCATTTTTTAAAAAAAAACCATTGAACTTCTTTATTTAAAAAAAAACTGATTCAAATTCTTCATTTAAAAAGAACCAATGAACTTCTTCATTCAAAAGAAAACCATTCAACTTATTCATTGAAAAAAACCATTGAACTTCTTCATTTAAATTCAATTCATTTATGTTACATAGCTTTTTAGAATTCCTATATACCTGTTATTTTTTTAGAATATTAAATCTACTCTATGATGGAAGACTTTTAGAATTCCTATATACATTAAACTATTGAACTTCTTCATTTAAAAAATAAAACTATTGAACTTCTTTATTTAAAAAAACCCATTCAACTTCTTCATTTAAAAAGAATCAATGAACTTCTTCATTAAAAAAGAAAACCATTCAACTTCTTCATTAAAAAAACCCATTGAACTTCTTCATTTAAATTCAATTCATTTATGTTACATACTTTTTCTATAATCTATAAATATGTAACTTTAGAATGAAGATGAAGATTATAGCTAAACTATTCATCTTCATAGTAACTTTAGAATGAAGATGAAGATTATAACTCATGAAGCACTATTTTTAGAAGAAAATTAATGACAAAGTTGCCACATGGAAGCTTATGATTGGAACACATCTCATAATATGCCACATGTCACATCATGAAGCTTCTACCTCAACTTGACCTAACTTTATATATTATAGATTTTATAAAATCTTAAAAATACAAAATTGACAGATAATTTAGAATGGATGGATATAGTATGTAAGGTTCATCTGTGATCACTTGTGTGGCTAGGAATGAGACTTTGGTCAACGGTCTGAAGAAGAATAAGGCTCTTGGTTGACTTTAATCAATTATGCAAAGAGTATTTATTCCAATTTCTGCTAATTCAAAAATCTTTAGCAATAACCTCAAAATCAGTGAGTGATGGAGAGAAAGTTTGATTTTGTTCGCAGCTTTGTCGATCACCTTGATTCACAAATCAATCCATTGTACGCAGATATCGACGAGTTTGAATTGTTACCAGCTTATTACGTCCTTTCATTGTTCACAGATTTGGATGATAATAGTAAGCTTGAGTCCTTACAAAAAGAGATATCGTTCCTGAGAGTATGGGTATGGTGCTATTCAAATTGGTCAGCTGTCTTTCAAGATAATTTTCCATCTGCTACTAAAGCAATTGAAGCTCTTGATTTCCTTGCAAAAACAGCCGAGGAAGTGGGTGGCTTTGACTATGGTGGTGTTGTTGATTTTTTTTGGAAATGTGTATATTGTTGTTGAAGAGCTTGAAAACTTTAAGCCATTTCTTAAAGATGCTTTCCTTGATTTGTCACGTATGTCGCTCAAATGCAAATATTCCATCCAAGACTCGAAGAAACTCATTGATATTGCCATCAAGAGTCTGAAACATCTCATGGATCTGAAACCCACTTTGGAAAATCAAATTGGAGCTGTTTTAAAAAGGTTAGAGTTTGTTTCTGTGATTTTTCACTTTGCTTCAAGAACAACAACTGATGAGTTCAATAGTTTCTTCAATCATCTTCAACATTGGAGCAATTGCGCAGCTGGCGTATCATTTCTTTATTGGTTCGACGAAAAAGATGAAAGATTGACCATTTTTGTTTCTGATCTAATTGACAAATTCAAGCCTTGCACTTTCGAGCTTGCAAAATTGTATCTTGATGCCTTGTTGGCTTTGCCGCCATACCCAGATTATGCCAAGAGAACAGCTGGTGCACGTTTTATCGAAATACTCCTAGAGGATCTTCCTCTTCTTCATACCGATGATGGTTTTGAAACTCTCCAACATTGTCTCATATTTTACATATCATTTCTTATGAATCCACCAAGGGAGTATGCCGAAGAGGGGGGGAAGAGCAATCTTTGTGGCAATGACGCCGCATCTTTGATTTGCAACCTAAACAAAGGGAGCAATACTCTTATTCTTCTTCATGATTTACTAGAAAATATCAAGCGAGTTGTAGCTGAAATCAGAGAGCTTCGTAGAGCTAATTCATCTTGGAACAATTTCCCCAAGACAAATGTAAAGGGCTTCTTGGATTCATTCTTTGAAGATCTCAAGGAAAAGCTAAAATATGAGACTTTCACAATATACCAAAGGCATCATGCTATGACTATCCAGAAGTCGCTACTGTCTCTTGAACCGTCACTCATGGGTGTATTCGAGCTGCAAGATGAGAGTGAGGACATAAAAGATCTTCGGATGCGTATCAGTAGGATGGCATACATGGCTGACTACGTCATCGACTCGTGTTTTCTTTTTTGATCCTACTGATTATTGGCATAATTTGTGTTTTCTTTCTGATGTCACAGAAGAAATTCAGTTCATTAAAACTGTGATTAATACATCAAAACACATTGGGACACGCAACCTGAAATCAGCCATTCCCAATAAGATGAATTCTAGTAGAGTCTTCCCTTTTCAAGCTAACAACACCGCCACGGATGATGTCATGGTTGGTTTCGTGGACGAGGCAGAGAAAATAAGTATTTGTCTTAGAGCTGGATTACCTCAACTCGACATAGTCGCAATTGTTGGCATGGCGGGTCAAGGTAAGACGACTCTTGCCCGAAAAATTTATCATGATAGTTCTGTGCGTCTTGATTTTAATAAATATGCATGGTGTTGCATATCTCAAGAATATAATATTAAAGACATATTGATTGAGATTTTAAAGCAATTAAATCCAGTTGCACATGAAAATGAAATCTCTGTGAAAAGTCATGAAGACTTGGCTCACGTGCTTCACAGATGCTTGAAAGGTTATAAATACCTTATTGTGTTAGATGATATATGGGATATTAGGGCCTGGAGTGAGTTAAAAGCTTCATTTCCGGATGACTTCAATGGGAGCAGAATTATGATTACCAGTAGAATTCACACAGTGGCTTTGGAAGCTAAAGATGATTGCAATCTTTATGAGCTTCGCCCACTGTCACTTGATGATAGTTTGGAGTTGCTGCAACTGAAGCTGTCTTGTAAAAATGGACTTCCTCAAAATTTGGTTGACATTGGAAAGACGATTCTTGAGTATTGCAAAGGGTTACCTTTAGCCATTGTAGTGATTGCAGGTGTACTTGGAAAAATAGACGCTAATGTTGCTTCCTGGAAACATATTTCTGAAAGCGTAAAGTCACAGATTGCAAATGAAGGGTGTATGGATATTCTTGAGTTAAGTTATGAGTATTTACCAAATTATTTAAAGCCTTGCTTCCTGTATCTTGCAGCATTTAGATAGGATCAAATCATTTCTGCCAAGCGTTTGACCCGATACTGGATCGCTGAGGGGTTCATACGAAAGCACAAGACCAAAAGCATGGAGGATGTAGCAAATGAGTACCTGATGGACCTAGTTCGGAGAAGCCTGTTATTTGTTGAAAGGAGAAGTTCCAAATTTGGAATTAAGAGATGTTTCTATCATGACTCGGTGAGGGAGTTATGTTTGGAAAAAGCCAATAAAGAAAACTTTTTACTAGTGCCAAAAATTTCTGACAATTATTCGATTGACAGAATGCATCAATCATTTCGTGTATGGTTTTAGGCGGGATGTTTGCCGTATTTTGAGTCAAAACCTACAACTCCGACTCCAACTATCCGTACTTTCCTCTCTGATGACATATATGGTTCCACTATCTTCTTTCTCTGTTTTAAACTTCTGCGGATATTGAACTTCAGCCATGTCAGGATAAATTATGATGTTGATGCCGTCACTCAACTGATTCATTTGCGATATTTGGAACTTGAGAGTATATCTCACATTCCATCATCCATAGTCAACCTTTCAAGATTGGAGTTTCTCAGTATACAATATGGTGGTCCTTATCTACTCCCCATAACTATATGGAATATGAAAAGTTTGCGATATCTTCGTCTACCCGATTTTAAGATATTATCTTATTATTTAGTAGACAATTCTTTTCAACTGGATAATCTAAACTATTTTTCAGTAACATTCCATAAATATACTACAAAAGAAGAGCTGATATGGGTATTGAGAAGGATGCCAAATGTTCGAAAACTGAGCCTCGAGTTGGAGGATTTTATACCAATATCAATCTATGTGAATAAGCTTGAATCTCTGAACTTGACCGTATCAGGAGACCTATCTGCCGCAGAGTTTGACTTGCCCGTCACTCTTACGAAGCTGAAACTGGAGGCCTGCCGTCTTTTTGCAAGTATTACATTTGCAATTGGCAAGCTCTCCAATCTTGGGGTTATCAAATTAGTGAGGGCTAATTTTGACAACAACAGGTGGGACGTGGAAGACGAAGAATTCTCAAACTTACAATACCTGGCGTTATTGGGCTCGGACATTGAAGAATGGAGTGTATCGGATTATTCCTTCCCCAAACTTCGACATCTTAGTCTGAATGATTGCAAGAATCTGAGGGAGATTCCTTCTAGATTCGGACAGCTTTCTACCTTGGAAGTGTTGAAAGTCCAGGAGTGCAAAAACCTTGTTAATTCTGTTCGAGAGATTGTTACAGAACAACATGAAAATGGTGCTGAGGGCCTTCAAATTATAACAGATTCTGATGAAGAATAAGATTCAGATTTTGATGAAGAATGGTATTCTTCCATTTCATTTCTTCTTAAGGAGTCATAGATATTGCCACTCGAAAAAATAAACTCAATTTTTTTCTCTTGTGGATTATCTAAATTTTCATAGATTTCATTAGAAATTGAGAAATTCATTATTTCGATTCAAAACCTTTATTTAGATTAATTCTACTCATGAACTAATTTCGAGAAGATATTTTTTAAATTTTAATTATGTACTATTTTCGAGACGATAATTTTGACAAATTAATCATGTTGTTTTGAGACAAAATTTGCAGCCACCGTTGACACATATTTTATGGGGGCTCGGGTTTGTTTTTTTGGTCCCTTCATGATTCCATCCCCTCCCTTTTGCAAAAAAAATAAAAAATAAAAATAAAAATAAAAATAAAAATAAAAATTGCTGGATGTACTTTTAGCCTGAAACAACCGTGTTTTTTTTTAAATTTGTCAAAAGTGTCATTATGAAAATAGTTCATTGATACAAAAGTTTTGGTTAAAAATAGAAACTGAAAAATTAGTTTTCGAGTAAAAAATAACGATTTTTTCTTAGAAATTTTAGCTTTCAACCTCTGAAAAATTATGTACAATTTTAACTTTACCTTCTGACTTGAAGTTTCTAATTCCGTCTATGTTATTAGGCTAAGTTGTCTAATTTTTGCAGGGATCCAAAAGATGTCTAGGAGGTCACCTCCTCTGAATTCCAACAATATTGAAGTTAAATAAGTGGTTTTAATTCGAGTAGTTCACTTCATCAACATCCATATATATAGCTACATCATTGTGTTTGATGGTTCTTCTATTTACTTTTTTCTTGGTTAGTTCTTCTTTTCTTTTTGTTGATGATCTTTAGGAATCAACTGTTTCTGTAATCTACAGTTTTTCTCTGAAGTTGAAAACTATTTCCTTTTAATGAATGCATCTTTGATATGTAATTGTTGATAAACTATGTACAACGTAATTATCTGCAATTCTATGGATGTTTTTCATATTTCGGGGGTGTGTTTCTTTTTTTTTTTTTTTCTTTTTCTTGAAGTTGTCATTACAATGCTGAATATTTAGAAATATTTTGTTGGGTTTTAAAAAAAATGAGGAGAATTATTTATATGCTTCTTATGAGAGTTCTAATAGTGATAATGTTGGTAATTTAATCGATTGATGAAAAATACTTTTCATAATATTGGTGTCTAAATATTATTTTGAGATGTTGAAAATTTGCCCGGCATGATAGTATTGTTCATGAATAACACATTAAGACTGTATTTGGATCATTTTTATCGAGTCATGGACATCAGATTGTGTTTGATCTCTCACACGAAATTTTTACGTCTTGGGCCAAAGCCAAGTACTCATGGTCAGTAGCAGCATGAATGCCTTGGGTTGTCTGAATACTGTGGAAACTGTAACTATTGTTAAGAAAGAAAGATTATTGTCGGAAAATTTAATGAGCTGCCATTCCTTTCTTGCCTTTAGCTTCAACTACAAATGGTCTCTGCTATTTCCTCTTCTTATTATGGGATGCTGCTGTTCTTGTTCTTGTTGAGAAGAAAGAGTGAATCTTGATGGATTCTTGAACTTGAAATTGATAATCTAAACAGTGGATCCAAAGACATAGCTTACCTCCATAGTTGTCCTACTATTGGATGAATGAATTTATCAGTTTCTATGAATGAATTTCTTGGTGAATTTTGGTGCTAAAAGTGGAGGAAATGTTTCTCCCACTCTTGATATACCACTGTATGGGGACACTTGATCCTTGGATTAGCTCATCCAGCACATTTGGCTATCAAACGAGGGTAATTCTGATATGGACAATGATATAATGGATCATGTGCGAGAATTTTTTTTTGGTGATATGGATAAATTAGAAACACATGACTCATATTAGAAAAAATCATCAAACAAACTAAGTAAATAGTAAATACTTGCCTAGTTGGTTCAGAGTTGAACGTGTCATTTTGGCTTGGACTTCTACCCAAGAATCAATCCAGTTGCGTCATTGAGGTTTTTCTCAGCTCATACAAATACAATCTCAATCATTAATTGGATCTGAAATTCAAAAAATTTCAACATATATTGATATTAAGAGATTAAGATGACAAAAGTTTTTGTAATCTGCAGTTTTTCTTTGAAGTTGAAAACTATTTGTTTTTCATGAATGGCTCTTTGATATGTAATTGTTGATAAACTGTGTCCAACTTAATTATCCACAATTCTGTGGATGTTTCTCCTATTTCAGGTGTGTGTTTCATTTTTTCTTTTTTTTTTTAAAGTTATTCTCACAATGCTGAATATTTACAAATATATTGTTGGGTTTAAAAAAAAAATTGAGGAGAATTATTTATATGCTTCTTATGAGAGTTCTAATAGAGATAATGTTGGTAATTTAATTGATTGAAAAATACTTTCATAATATTGGTGTCTAAATATTATTGACTCCTCTAATACCTTTCTGGGATGTTTTGATCCTTATTTTTTGTTCTATATCTTTATTAAACCCTCCATATGTTTTCTGAGATGTGTTTATGCCAATTTTCTTAGACCTGCTAAGAATTTGAAGAAATATGGATCCCTTTCCACTGATGTCATTGGAAAGGGATTTGACTTCGAATTGGCCCGAAAAGGCCAAAATTTGATTTTGGTAGGTTGAAATATTGGCAAACTGGATGATGTTTCGAGTCAAATTCAATCCAAGTGTGGAAAAAATTCAGATCAAGAATGTTGTGGTTGATTTCAGTGGTGATTTGATTGAGGGTATCAAGAAGATTTCTCAAGTAATTGAAGGATTGGATGTTAGAATCTTGATATATAATGTGGGAACTTCTTATCCTTGTGCTAGATTTTTCCATGAGGTTGATGATGAATTGCTCAAGAATTTGATTAAGGTTAATGTACAAGGCACTACAAAGGTTACAAAAGTTGTTCTACCTGGGTTGATTCGGAGAAAAAGAGGAGCAATTATCAATATTGGCTCTGGTGCTGCCACTGTGATCCCCTCTAATCCTCTCTATAAGCAGTTTTTTTTTTCCGAGTTTGATTAATTTTTATTCAGTAATTAATGTATGGTTTATGGCTAATAATAAGTGGTTTTGGTTCTTCTTTTTTTATAGATATATAGATAAATTATCCAAGTGTCTTCATGTTGAATATGAACAACTTGGAATTGATGTTCAATGCCAGGTATGTATCTCTATCATACTTCAGTTGTGAATTAGTTCATAAAATTTGGAGGATTAGAGTTCATAAAGGGCAACAAGAACTTGATTCTAATAATATGGTTAGAAGCTTATGTCTTCTAAACATTTAAGGAATTTGATTCTAATAATATTTCTAATTACACATAAGACCTCGACCAATATCATTCTTTGAGCCCGCTAGGGGGGAGGGGAGGAGTGGAAAATGAACACAAATTAGGACAAAAGTATGTACTTAGCCACAACGGCTTATATCAAACTGCAAAAAAGACTGTGGATGGATGTAAAATTTGATATAATTTTCTTATTGCAATGTCCTTCACCTGTTAATTTTTGGTAATAAAGGTTTCCAGTTCAAGAAAAGGTTTTTATTTTATATGTGCTTTTGTTTATTCAAGTTTCAAGGTGATTATTTTTTACATTAAATTTCTCATCAGATGCAGAATTTTTTTATTAATTTTGCTAGTATTCTTGCTAATTATGGTTCCACTGTTTTCCTATGATGTTTCAGAAGGAGGATGCCACCAGTTAGATCATATATTTTTCTTCCGCTAATTTTGTCGCCCATGTATTGTTGGTGCTTCATGTAAGGCTTGCCCATTTTAATTTCTCTAATGCTCTTGATTTTGTGGATGCAGTAGGTAATTCTAAGCTATAACGGGATCTTGTTAACTTTTCTCTTGACCAAAAGTTTCTCAATGTTTTACCTTTTTTTTAACAACATTGGTCGTTGGCAATCACATTCCATTACATAGGAGAGAGTTACACGCTAGCAGGTTTTCTTGATTTGCAATGTTGCAGGTTCTTTCTTTAACCACTTGTTCGTCAAAGTCATCTAACTTGTGAGTTGCAGAAGAATAGTTCATAAAAGTCTATAGTCGATGAAGTTGTTGAATTATTAAGCTTTGAAAATTTCAGGTTGCTTTCGAGTCATTAGGATGCATGAGATTCTATGACCAATGTCTAACTGCTCTGGGATATATTCATCTTTGATCAGTACTGAAAGAAATGTTTGCTGGATATGCAAAAGCTGCTCTTCATTGGGAACCTCGATGTACGCCTTACTGGCCTCATTCCTTAATCTGGAACCTTATATAATTGTTACCTGAATCTATCATGACGCGTATTGTTTCAAATTTTGTCTTAGGATTAGAAAGAGAGGACAACTCAAAGATTCTAGGAAGAACAATTAGTAGAATGTAGTATTATCTGCTTTATCATTTCTATCTTAAAAATATTCCAAGTTTCAGTTTTAATTTACCATTTTTTTCTTTCTTTATGTTAGTCCCTTCAATGATTGTATGACATCTTAATGAAACTATTCTCATCTTCAAATGGATAATTCATTCAAGTTTTCAGCTCTTGAGCGTCTCTTTGTATTTTCCTTCATTTCTTTGACTAGTTTATGTCCTAACTATCTGATTTCCAGCCCCCGGTGTGGAACTAGTGTTCATTCCGCACATGCAAAAACACATTCTCATCTGTCGGCACATTTTTTATGTAATGGTTGAGAAGAAGAATTATGTGTTTTTCTTTGAGAAAAGGAATGTGTTTTTCCTTGAGAAAAAACTCAACCGTCAGATCAAACTGTGTCGACAGCCGAGAAACAACCAAGAACCTAACAACATCAAGCAACAACTTTTGCTTCTCTTCCCTTCTTCTTAGACCTGCTAAGAATTTGAAGAAATATGGATCCCTTTCCACTGATGGCATTGGAAAGGGATTTGCCTCCGAATTGGCTCGAAAAGGCCAAAATTTGATCTTGGTAGGTCGAAATATTGGCAAACTCGATGATGTTTCGAGTCAAAATCAGTCCAAGTACGGGAGAATTCAGTTCAAGAAAGTTGTGGTGATTTGAAAAAGGGTATCAAGAAGATTTCTCAAGTAATTTAAGGATTGGATGGTAGAATCTTGATAAATAATGTGGGAATTTCTTATCCTTATGCTAGATTTTTTTCATGAGGTTGATGATGAATTGCTCAGATTAAGGCACTACAAAGGTTACAAAAGTTGTTCTACCACTGTGATCCCCTCTGATCCTCTCTATATGCTGTTTTTTTTGTTGGAGTTTGATTAATTTTTATTTAGTAATTAATCTATGGTTTATGGCCAATAATAAGTGGTTTTGGTTCTTCTTTTTTATAGATATATTGATAAATTATCCAAGTGTTTTCATGTTGAATATAAACAACTTGGAATTGATGTTCAATGCCAGGTCTGTATCTCTATCATACTTCAGTTGTGGATTAGTTCATAAAATTTGGAGGATTAGAGTTCATAAAGGGCAACAAGAACTTGTGATAACTTACAATGCCAGGATTAGAGTTCTTAAATTTTTTGTATTTAAGAGGTAAGAATAATAAAATTATGCCGAAAACAATGCCAGCTTGAGACCTTCTTGCAAGGTTTTGAATCCCGGCCTTGATGTCAACACGGAAAAGTTATTGAGACAAGTGCTAACATGACCAAATCATTTCTGCCAAGTGTTTGACCCGATACTGGATTGCTAAGGGGTTCTTAAGAAAACACGAGACCAAAAGCATGGAGGATGTAGCGAATGAGTACCTGATGGATCTGGTTCGGAGAAGCCTATTATTTATAAATGAGAGAAATGACAAATTTGGTATCAAGAGATGTTCCTTTCATGATTTGGTGCGGGTGTTATGTTTGGAATTAGCCAATAAAGAAAACTTTTTACTAGTGCCAAATATTTCTGACAATCATTCGATTGACAGAATGCATCAATCTTTTCGTGTATGGTATCAGACGGAATGTTCTCCAAATTTTCAATTAAAACCTATAACTCTAACTCCAACTGTCCGTACTTTCCTCTCTAATGGCTCCCTGCACATAGATGATTTCCCTATCTTTTTTCTCTGTTTTAAACTTCTGCGGAAATTGAACTTGATCTATGCCGGGGTAAGTCTTGATGTTGATATCGTCATTCAACTGATTCATTTGCGATATTTGGAACTTGAGAGTATATCTCACATTCCATCATCCATCAACCTTTCAATATTGGAGTTTCTCAGTATACAACATGGTGGTCCTTATCTACTCCCCATAACTATATGGAATATGAAAAGTTTGCAATATCTTCGTCTAAATGATTTTTGTATATTGCCTTATTATTTAGTAGACAATTCTTTTCAACTGGATAATCTAAACTATTTTTCAACAACATTCCATTACTAAACTACAAAAGAATAGCTGATATGGGTATTGAGAAGGATGCCAAATGTTCGAAAATTGCACCTCAAGTTGAAGGTTTTTGTATCAATATCAGTCTATGTTAATAAACTTGAATCTCTGAACTTTACCCTATTAAGAAAGCTATCTGCCATTTAGTTCGACTTGCCAGTCACTCTTACGAAGCTGAAACTTTTGCTACCTCGTCTTTTTGCAAGTAATAGATTAGAAATTGGCAAGCTCTCCAATCTTGTGGTTCTCAAATTAGCGAGGGCTAGTTTTCAGAACAACAGGTGCGACATGGAAGACGAAGAATTCTCAAACTTACAATACCTGGCGTTATTGGGCTCAGACATTGAAGAATGGAGTATATCGGATTATTCCTTCCCCAAACTTCGACATCTTTGTCTGAATGATTGCAAGAATCTGAGTGAGATTCCTTCTAGATTCGGACAGCTTTCTACCTTGGAAGTGTTGAAAGTCCAGGAGTGCAAAAACCTTGTTAATTCTGTTTGAGAGATTGTTGCAGAACAACATGAAAATGGTGCTGTGGGCCTTCAAGTTATAACAGATTTTGATGAAGAATGAAGGTAAACTTTATTCCACTTCCTTTCTTCTTATGGAGTCATGGATATTGCCACTAGAAAAAATCAACTTAAATTTTCTCTTATGAATTATCTGAATTTTCATAGATTTCATTAGAAATTGAGAAATTCATTATTTCTATTTCTAATAATAATAAAAACTCTATTTCGATTCAAAACTTCTATTTAGGATAATTCTACTCATGAACTACTTTCGAGACAATAATTTTGACAAATTAAGCATGTTGTTTTGAGACAAAATTTGCAGCCATCATTGACACATATTTTATCGGGGCTCGATTTTTTTTTTTGGTCCTTTCATGATTCCATTTCCTCCCTTGTGCAAAAAAAAATAAAAAGTTTTTGGATGTACTCTTAGCCTGAAACCATCGTGTTTTTTTTTTTTAATTTGTCAAAAGTGTCATTATGAAAATAGTTCATTGATACAAATGTTCTAAACAAAAGTTTTGGTTAAAAATAGAAACTGAAAATTAGTTTTTGAGTAAAAAATAACGATTTTTTCTTATAAATTTTAGCTTTCAACCCCTAAAAAATTATGTAAAATTTTAACTTTACCTTTTAACTTGAAGTTCCTAATTCCGACTATGTTATTAGGCTAAGTTGTCTAATTTTTGCAAGGATCCAAAAGATGTCTAGGAGCTCACCTCCTATGAATTCCAACAATATTGAAGTTAAATAAGTGGTATTAATCTGAGTAGTTCACTTCATCAACATCCATATATAGCTGCTCATTGTGTTTGATGGTTCTTCAATTTGCTTTTTTCTTGGTGAATTCTTCTTTTCTTTTTGTTGATGATCTTTAGGAATCAACAGTTTTTGTAATCTACAGTTTTTCTCTGAAGTTGAAAACTATTTCCTTTTAATGAATGCCTCTTTGATATGTAATTGTTGATAAACTATGTTCAACATAATTATCTTCAATTCTATGGATGTTTTTCATATTTCGGTGTTGTGTTTATTTTTTTTCTTGAAGTTTTCGTTTTTTTGTGGGGGGGGGGCATTAGTAGTCCCAGGGCGATGTGGCCCGGTGTCGAACTCAGGACCTCTCGGGTGTGAGTGAAGGGGAGCCCCACTGGGCTACGGCCTTCTTGACTGAAGTTGTCATTACAATGCTGAATATTTAGAAATATTTTGTTGGGTTTTAAAAAAATGAGTAGAATTATTTATATGCTTCTTATGAGAGTTCTAATAGTGATAATGTTGGTAATTTAATCGATTGATCAAAAATACTTTTCATAATATTGGTGTCTAAATATTATTTTGAGTTGCTGAAAAATTGCCTGGCATGATAGTATTGTTCATGAATAACACATTAAGACTGTATTTGGATCAGTTCTTCTCGAGTCGTGGCCATCAAATTGTGTCTTATCTCACACGAAATTTTAACGTAGTGGGTCAAAGCCAAGTACTCATGGTCAGTAGCAGCATGAATGCCTTGGGTTGTCTAAATACTGTGGAAACTGTAACTAGTGTTGAGAAAGAAAAAATATTGTCGGAAAATTTAATAAGCTCCCATTCCTTTCTTGCCTTTAGCTTCAATTATAAATTGTCTCTGCTGTTTCCTCTTCTTATTCTGGGCTGCTGCGGTTCTTGTTCTTGTTGAGTAGAAAGAGTGAATCCTGATGGGTTCTTCTTCTTCTTGAACTTGAAATTGATAATCTAAACAATGGATCCAAAGACATAGCTGCCTCCATACTTGTCCTACTGTTGGATGAATGAATTTATCAGTTTCTATGAATGAATGAATTTCTGGGTGAATTTTGGTGCTAAAAGTGGAGGAAATGCTTTTCCCACTCTTGATATACTTGAGGTAGATGGAATGACAAACCACTGTATGGGGACACTTATCCTTGGATTAGCTCATCCAACAGAATCACATTTGGCTATCAAACGAGGGTAATTCTGATATGGACAATGATATAATGGATCATGTGCGGGAATTTTTTTCTTGTGATATGGATAAATTAGAAACACGACTTAGCTGTGTACTTTGACTGCTGTTCCCAACTTCCAGCTTCAACTTAACAATGGACGTTAATGAGGAACATATTGCCCCTGAAAATCCAGAGATTGATGATGACATTTTAATTGCAGTGGGGCAAAAGTAATCCGAAATGTTTCCACTATTGGAGAAATTTGAGGGGATTTTTCCTGAAACTATGTTGTTGTTGTGGAACATGAAGGAGGAGCACAATTGCAATTCTAAATACAAGTTATATTTTGACAGTCTACCTACTGAATTTAATACAGGTTTAAGCTTCAGTGTCCATGCTTTCTTGGCTCTCGATGGAACTTCTCTGTTATAAGAGATAGCGGAAGCAAAAGAGCACTTGCGTACCCAGTATTTCTATGGGGCTTGTGAGCTATGGTACTCTAATGGCATGAAAGTTATGTTCAATGATGGAAAGCTGAGGGCCTGCTTAATTCCTATTGCTGGTTTCCTCAATCATTCGATATGTCCACACATTACGCGCTATGGAAAATGGACCCTGTGACGAGTTCTTTATCGAGACCATGCAATGCTGGAGAAGAATGCTTTCTTAGCTATGGCAATTTTCCAGCTCGCATCTACTTACATTCTATGGCTTCTTACCTAAACGAGACAATCCTTATGATGTGATTCCACTGGATATTGACATAGCCATGGAAGAATACAGTGAAATGTGATTGGAACGCTCAAATGGTGCGGGGTACCTTGTTCTCAAAGATTTACAGAGGAAGATTATTTCTTCCGTCATAGGTCGAAAGTTGGTGGAATCTGAACTGAGCAAATCTGCAGCATAGCAAGCTATGCATCGTCAGGCACTCGTAGAGTTGGTTTGTTCTTCCTTCACAATCACAAGGCAATACATTGTTATTTGTTTCTTTTTCCATGTAATTTGTGCTATGTTGAATGTGCTCACGTCGAACTCGAGACCTCTCTGCTTTTAAGAAATACTTTATCAATTAAACTATTGTCTTGCGTTAACTATGGATGTTGGTATTAGTTTGAAATGAAGTAGGATTGTCATGGTTTGCAAAAGGCTTCTATAATTCAATATTTGACATCTATTATAAATAAAAAAAATAAAAAAATACATGGCTCATATCAGAAAAAATCATCAAATAAACTAAGTGAATAGTAAATACTTTTCCAGTTGGTTCAAAGTTGAACATATCATTTTGCCTTGGACTTCTTCCCAAGAATCAATCCAATTGCATCATTGAGGTTTTTCTCAGCTCATACAAATACAATCTCAATCCCGTTCCTTTTTAAAACAGCTCTAACTTGCTTTTCCAAAGTGGGTTTCAGATCCATGAGATATTTCAGACTCGTGATGGCAATATCAACCAGTTTCTTCGAGTCTTTGTTGGAATATTTGCATTTCAGCGACATACGCGACAAATCAAGTAAAACTTCTTTAAGAAATGGCTTAAAGTACTAAAGCTTTTCAACAAACATCTACATAAAATAATCTTCATCAGCAAAACCGTAACAGTCATCCAAATTTTTGGTTGTTAAAGCAAGGGAATCTAGAGCTTCAGTTATTTTAGTAGCAGATGGAAAATTATCATCGAAGACAGTGAACCAATTGGAATAGCACCATAAGCATAATTTCAGGAACAGTATCTCCTTTCGTATGGTTTCAACATTATTATTAATTCGAATAAAAGGACGGAAGCGGAAGAAGTTTACTTTCGATGGTGGAGTGATTTTTGAATCAAGAGAATCGACAAAGTTGAGAACAATATTAAATTTTCTCTCCATAACTCACTGATTATTCTAGGTTAGAACTTAAAGATTTGTGAATTATCTAATTGCAGAATTGATGAATTGAAAGAGAAGACAAAGTTCATTGATTGATATCACAATGTCCTTAGTTCAGTGGGACAAACATGACATTTTGTCGTAATTTTTTTTTTTTTCCGATTAAAAGAATTACCTAGTGTCCTTTAAAGCTATATATTCAGAGTCAAGAGTTGTGTAGTGTATTGGATAACCATAAATCGAATCAACAACAAAACAAGGGTTATCTTAAAAGGTCTCAAAGTCTAATTCCAAATACAAGTTCTATCACATATACATAGACACAAGATAATCACTCAAAAACAATTTTTTTCATTTAATTTTCCAATTTTTCTAGTGGCATGAGTCAAAGATTGGAAATCATGAAGAATAATGCTTAAAGTTGTTAAAATTAACGTATCCACCATTTTTTATACTTTTTCTTTTTATGATGTTTTTCGATTTTTTTTATTTTTTCTAATAATATGCAAAACTACTAAAAATATAAAATCAACATAACGAAAAAAAAACTATATTTAAATAAAAACACAAACAAACTCAAACTCCCACACACTTAAACCGAACATTGTCCTCAATGTGAAAATAAAGAGCAAAAGATAAAGGGAAGAGAACAATACTGTCCTGATTGAAGTGGGAACGAGGATAAGTGGCCTCACGACTCCTCAGGGCCATGACTCCCGCGACCATCTAGCTTGTTTTCGCCTTTTGAATGTGAATCTTCAATAATTAAGGGATTTTGCTAAAAGAGAAAATAAACAATAAACAATAAAAAATATATAAAAATAAAAAATAAAATAAATGAGGGATTTTTTTTTTTTTGGGGTTAAATATAAAGGAGGGATTGGGTATTGAAAAAAAAAGGTGACGGCTCAGACTGCAAGAAGAAGGGAAAGGGATCAGGTGTGGGCTGCTGCTTTGGCTCAATTGGTTCATTTTTTTTTAAACCAGGGATGTAACTTTAAACAAAAAGCTACTGTTTGTTTTTATGCCTACAATGTAATGGGATTCCAGGGCTGGTCCAAGAATCCGGCCCTGGTTTCGCAATTTTTTATTTTTAAAATTTTTTATTTTTGAATTTTTATCCTTTTTTTTTTTACCTACTTAAGAAAGAAAAATATACTTAAAAAAAATAAAAAAAATATTAATAATTAAAAAAAAGACGATTACTCTTTTAACGTGAGATTGCCACACGTGCATTCGGATGCAAACCAAAATTATCTTTCTTGGGGAGTAGCGTTGGCCACTTTTTATTTACTGACGCATTACCTGAAGAGGGACTTAGAGAGGATGCCAAAGATTGTAGGGCACTTTAAAATTGTCAAATTGTTCACCAAATTTATGTCTGATTCGATGCTCATTGTGAGCAATTCCAATCTCTCTTTAGACCTTTGATCGTTCTCATGAGTTCCAATTGGAAGTCCACCAAACTCACTTAACTCCAAGGTTTTTGTTACACTTGAAAAATATGAAGAATTAAGTACAGGTAAATTAGATGACCCTTCAAAACAAGTATTTTCAAATTAAGAGTGAGAATGAATAAAATTGAAATCAAATGGCGGTGGCTTCTCGGCAGATGGCATCGGTCTCTCTAAATTCTTCCCTAACTCCTCAAATTGCTCATTTGTACAAGACAAGTTAGGAAGATGTGTATTAGGATGAGAAACATCTTCTATGGTAGCCTCCTTATATTCTTCTTTTTCAACCTCATCCTGCAACATAAACTCAAAAGGCTTATGAGTCAAATTATCTTTAAAATCATGTGCAAAAGAAGTACAAGAATTACTCTCTGGAGAAACTTTCATGGTCTTATACATATTAAAAACAACATCTTCATCTTCAACCCTAAGAATAATCTTTCCTAGTTCAACATCTATCAAATCTCTACTAGTAGCAAGGAAAGGTCTACCAAAAATGAGAGGCACCTCTCTATCCTCATCAATATCCACTACAATAAAATCAGCAGGAAAAATAAATGTATCTACTTTAATAAGAACATCCTCAATTATACCACAAGGATAAATTATAGACCTATCTGCTAGTTACAATGTCATTTAGTAGATTTCACCTTACCTAGCCCCAACTTTTCAGAAATAGACAAAGGCATTAAATTAATGCTAGCACCTAGATCACATAATGCATTATCAAATTTTAATTTCCCAATAGTACAAGGAATAGAGAAACTCCCTGGATCTTTTAATTTCTTGGGAAACTTCATTTTTAGAACAACAGAGCTCTCCTTCGTAAGCATTACTGTCTCACAATCGTTGAGCTTACGCTTGTTTGTTAGCATCTCCTTCATGAATTTGGCGTACCTCGACATTTGCTCCAAAGCCTCTGCAAAAGGAATGTTAATATGCAACTTTTTAAATACATCCAAAAACTTAAAGAATTGTTTATCGATATTTTTCTTTTTAAGTCTTTGGGGAAAGGGAATGGGAGGAACATAAGGTGGAAGAGGAATATAAGGTTGAGTGTCTCCCTCTTTTGGCTTGTCCTTATTTGAAGAATTAAATGCACATTCTTTCTTGTTCTCCTTTTCGACCTCTTTACACTTTTCCAGTTCTTGGATTTGCTTTCCGCTCCTGGTGGTTACTGCATGAACTCGCTCCATAGATTCTTCTCTGTGTCACTAGGAAGTTTCCCTGGAACTATATCTTTTAAATTTTGAGCAACTTGACCAAACTGAACCTCCAAGTTGTGGATAGAAGTTTGATTTGTCTGAGCAACTTAATCTATCTTACCTTCCAACTTTTTCAAGTATTGCATCAAATTCTCCTCAAATTGAGATTTCCTTTCTTGTGTAGGAGGGGGTTGTTGTGGAGGAGTCATATACTGCCGTTGATTCCCTTGATCACTCCAAGAAAAATTTGGGTGTTGTCTCCATCTCGGATTATAAGTGTTGGAGTAAGGATCATTCATTTGAGGCACATATTGTCTTCCATCTCCCATATAATTTGCTTCTTCAAATAATGTAGAGCTGGAACCTGCATTCGGACAAAAATTAGCATGATTACCAATCAGACCACAAGATGTTCATACCTCATTATTTTTGTGGCCTTGTTGACTCATCAAGATACTAATTTGATTAGTCAATTCAGCCAACTTAGAGACCACACTGGGTTGTGAGTTAACTTCATGCAAATCTCTCATACGAGGAACGAATAATTGATTCCCTCCAAAATCAACAATTCCTTGATTCACATCCATGTCTGCACAATAATAAATATTAAATTAAATAAAATAAAATACCAAAGTAAAATTAAAATCACAAAGAAATAAAATTAATCAAATATTCCCCGGCAACGGCGCTAAAAACTTGGTACGCAAAATCTAAACTAGCAAGTGTACTAGGTTAATATTGTAGTAGTCAAGGTCGATCCCACAGAGAATAATGATTAATTATTTTCTAGAAGAATAATTCTAAAATAATCAAGATAATTAAAATAAAACCAAACAGTTGATGATGATATGATTAATCTAATTTAATTATAACTAAAAGAAAGCAAAATAACTTGAATAAGAAGTTTTGATAAGAGAAAGATCTAAGGCACATGAATTCACTAAATTAACCAATATATTATCCTAACGATATGTTATTCTAGAGTGAGTTCTATTAATCGATCGATTTCCAATTATATATAATAACCTCTTTCAAGGCTTATCAAACATATTCTCATGAATAAACCAACTATATGTCTAAGTTGATTTTAACCCATAAAAATGCATTAAACATATGAAATCATAAAGATCGCACAAACCATACAAGTATATGTCTATCTTGCATGCAATTTATGTTCATATTATTTAACTTAATTAACAAGGTCAGCTGTCGCAAATTTTCCAAGTTAATGTAAAGTCAATTTGAGTGGTAGCTAATCACACAAAAGCATTAAGAATAATAATAAGAAATTAATTCCACAATACCTATTGAATAACAAAATCACAAGAATAATATATAAAATTAATCTAGCTACATCATGGCCTTAGAATAAATATTTAGTTCATACTAGAGAAGAAATTCAATAACAAATTAGAAGAGAGAATATAAGAAAACATCCATGCATTCAAATAAAATCTCAAACTTGAAATCAAAATAATCTTCAAAAGTACTTCAATCATCAAAGATTCAATATTCTCTATGAAATTTGTAAATAAAATAATTATAAAGATTAACCCTAGAAGAGGGTTAATTCTAGAGAAAAACTAAAACCTAGAGAAATCTAATAATGACTTAATGAATTCCCTAAGACTATTAAGGAGTATTTACAGCAATAGAAATCTCCTAGCTTAAGGTAATTGACATAGATCAAAACTTTCCACACTCCTTTAAAGTAGTTGACATAAAATACAACTCTTCAAGATTCTTTAAAATAGTTGCCATAAACCAAAACTCATCAACATCCTTTAAAGTAGCTGTCATATCTTCTCTTCTAGTCTGTAATGACATCTTTCCAATTCCAACAGCTTCTTTCTTATTCTGCAAGTTCGTTTCACTTTTACACTTCAAAGTACTATTTTGCCCCTATGATTAAAAGCACACAGAAGTTAGGATTATACCATTCTAAGCTCAAAACGCAACATAACAATATACAAAATTGCTATTGAAATAGACGAAATAATAGACTATATTATGAGTTATCACTTTCCATCCTGATAGTTTTTTCCTCACCTTATCTAAGATGAATTGGTAATAAGAGTTCTTGGGCCGATTTCGGAAGACGGGAAAACCCAAGTACTTGCCCAAGTTTGTAGTGTGCCTAATCTGTAACAACTCTTCAATCTCTTGAATTCTAACTTGTGTTAAATTTGAAGAGGTTGTGAATTTAGATTTAGAAAAGTTGATTTTTTTGCTTAGACCTCTGACTAAAATCATCCAAAACCCTCTTTATTTCTGAGATGGAGTCGTTGTTAGCTACGGCAAAGAGAATGACATTATCAGCAAAGAGGGAATGAGAGACATCCGGTCCCTTTTTCCCAATCCTAATTGGCTTCCAATTTTTAAGGCTAATTGCTCTTTGAATGCTGATAGACAGGTACTCCATACAGATTACAAAGATGTAAGGGGATAAAGTATCGCCTTGTCTGATACCCCTGGAGGGTAGGAACCAGTTTGAAGGTTCATCGTTGAAGAGAATAGCCATTTTTGTAGAGAAAACACAATTCATAATCAATCTGATGAGATTTTCTGGAAAGTTGAAGAAATAAAGTGATTCCCTGATAAAATCTCATTCCAGTCTGTCAAAAGCTTTTTCCAGATCAATCTTGACGGCGATCGCACCATCTTTCCGAACCGTCTTCCTAATGGTAAAGACAGCTTCATGTACATGAACAACGTTATCTGCACACCGCCTACCGGGAATGAAGCTTCCTTGATTGGGAGAGATGATAGAAGGTAAGAACGGCCTAATCCTATTAACCAAGATTTTTGAGAAAAGTTTGTAAAGAGTATTACACAGGCTAATAGGTCCAAACTAGCCAACAGACTCGGGATTAGCTACTTTAGGAATGAGACAGAGAAACGTATCATTAGTGTTACCGGAGATGGAGTCACCCTTGAAGAAGTTAAACACTTATTTTGAGATCGAGTTTTTGAGAATATCCCAAAAGTGTTGGAACAAAAGCGAGTGTAGACCGTTCGGTCCAAGGCTTTTATGGGGCTTGAAGCTCCACAACGCGCCTTTGATTTCGGCTAAGTCATGTTGGTCGGCCAGTTTGGAAAGATCATGAGCATTATCAGTCGACCAGCTGAAAGGGAAAAGATCCGGAGTTAAACATACTTTGATTTTACTGGAGGTGTAAAAGCACTGGAAATGGTTGATAATTAATTTTTTTACATTAAGAATGTCAAATTCCCACTCGCCATTAGGGTTTTTCAAAGATATGATCTTGTTATTCTTTCTGTTATGAATGGTGACCACTTTTAAGAATTTAATATTCAGATCGTCCCACATAAGTCAATCAATTCTCGATTTAATGGCCCACGAGTTCTTCTCTTCCTTATAGATAAGATCAAGGTCTACTAACAACTTGCGTTCAAGGTTAATTAAGAAATTAGTTTGGTTGTATTCCAATGCAAGTTGAGCACCCCTGATACGGGCAATGAGCTTTTTCTTCTTAATCCTGACATTACCGAAAATTTTGATGTTCCATTCAGAAACTACTCTTCTGAAACAGTTAGCCCCCAACTGAAAATTATCTTCTCTTACTAGCCAAGAGTCCTTAACAATCTCATGCAGCTCGAGGATGGGACAGCCAAATAGGCTCGTAGCGGAAAGGTTTAACGATAGGAGTGATGTTATTAGGTTTGAGTTGTAGAAGGATTGGTGAGTGGTCAGATCTAGTCCTAACTAGGTTAAAAGCCGTGGCATCTTGATAAAGATTTCTCCAAGCGGAATTAGCTACCGCTCTATCATTGCTTTGAAAGATAAGATTCCCAGGATCCTGCTTATTAGTCCAAGTAAAACACGAACCTTTGTGGCGCAAATCCATGAGGTTGCAATCTTCTACCATGTTTCTAAAAGCGGAAACTCTGGTTTTGGGAAGGCGAAAGGCCCCCGAATTTTTCAGATTGATATAAGACATCGGTAAAATCCCCCATAAGTACCCACGACAATTCATGACTAGCAGATAAAAAATGTAAATGCTCCCAAAAATCAAGTCTGGTATTAAAGTCAGGACTAGCATAAATAGTAGAAAATAACCACAAAAGATTAGTGTTCCAAACCTTGACGACCACATGGATTGACTGGATTTTTTTGCAACTAGTGTAAGACCGACCTCCGCATCGTTCCAAAGTAGCCAAACACCTCCTCGCAATCCCACCGGATCAGCCCTCTCAAAGTGTGTGAATGGAAGGCGAGCACAGATTTGTTCCGCACGTGCCCCACTAATCTTGGTCTCTAAAAGGGCGAGAACTGAGGGAAGATGAGTATTAATTAACTCGAGCATATGATCATGGAATTATGGGTGGCCCGCACCCTAACGTTCCAAACAAGAAGCTTGTACATTGGATAAAAATTTAAAGTTGAGTGGCTACGGGTTTGACCCTCCCACTGCTGCTTCTCCGCAAGACTCCTGGACCGGCCCAGCTCCACTGAGTCTCCTTGGATCTGTTGAGCACTCTAGGTTGGTGTTGGCATTGGGCCCAAAAGCACTCGCCCCACTGACTGAATACCAGGCGGACTTGCAAGGGTTGTCGGTGTGGGCTGAAGTTGGTTGCCCAAAACAGTTGACCTGGTCCCTGTCACTGGGTCCATCGGTTGGACTGGGCCAAGTTCGCTGGGGTGAACCGCGAGTTGTTGAGGCCCTATTCCGGTAACAGATGGAGTTTGAACAATGTACTGGAATGATTTTCCACCAAGTCGATGATGATTCTCAGTCTATCCACTCCGTTTTGTAGAAGGATGTTGATTGGAATGCTCATTTTATTTTGAATTACCAACTTTAAGGTTGATTGTTTAAAATGTAGGAGCTTCTTGGATGACTTATACTTTCTTGATCGGGCATTTCTTGATTCTCTGAAATTCGTGTCCCGCTTGTCCCCTCCCCTTGTCTCAATGGTGTAGTTCTCTGCCGGCGACAGTCCCATGTTTATCCTCCTCTAGAAGATGGCTGATTGGGTTGGGGTTGCAAACCTTCTCAACCAAACAAGATTGGATAGGACCCAGTTCATTAATTGGGTTGGGTACAAATCCAAGGTGAAGGTTTCTGTTGACGGGTTGGACCACATATTGATTTGGCCCAACTGAGTTATGGGCATCAAGGCCCCAAGGGTTTGAGGTTGAGTTGGGTGTTATCTGACCCCGAAGTGACTTTCTGGATGGCACCCATCCAGTTCCATTGGGGGTGGTTGGGTGGGGTTCAATCGCGGGCTTCAGTTGGATTGGATTGGATGACCGGGTTTGAGTGACTTGGGCCCAGTGGCCTGTAAGAGCGAGACTGAAGCCTTATGTATGGACGGCTTCTGTTGGACCAATAAAGGCTTAGTCCCCTTAGGGGTGAATTGTGATGATGGAGGACTCTACGATGGCGATAATTCCAATGGGGGCATCTTTATTTTTCCCGGTGGGTTTTTGTCCCTTTGGAGGGTTTTCAAGAGAGTTATCTTCTTCTAAAAGAATAGGGGAAAATCTATTATTAATAGAGGTAGAAAAACCTTCCTCTAAGTAGTCATGCCTAACCCCTCCTCCTGAACATCTTCTGGCTGCGCCTAAATTTCGGCATCGGGGCTGGTGCTGTCACAACCCGCTTCCCCAGAGCTTCCAAGTTGCTGGTTATGATTTCATTTTTTACTGGGTTGACGAGAGTCCCAGTCGCATTAAAATTTGACTGGGACCCAAGCTGCTGACCGGGCTTCATTTTTACTGTAGGTGCTTCTTTGACGCGATTTGTAGGGGAAAGAATCAGACTAGCAATCAAAATGCATAAAGGACAAAACATGGCACTCAAAATAGGGGAGACAACATTTCTGGCCAGGACGGAAGTTCCGACTTCCCAAAGCCAAGATGGAAGTCCAAGGCAAAGACGGAAGTGGGACTTCCGTCCTTGTTGACGTGGCAGCCACCACAGCTTTTTTTGCCACGTCAACCAGGACATAAGTCCCACTTCCGTCTTGGCCTCGGGACGGAAGTGGGACTTCCGTCCTCAACCACCGGAGGGCCATGCCATAAAAATGCAAATGAACTTTTTCCATTAAAGGCAGAAAAACTCGAGTGAAAAAACCCTTTTTCGTTGGAATAGTTGAATCTTTTAAGAATAATAATAACCAAATTAAGTGTAAAATAAGACTTTGGACGAAACCAACTTCAATAATCAGAAAAAAATAAGGGAATCGTGTGTGTAATAAATAAAACTATTTGTATTAAAAATTGGACGAATACAACAAATGTATTAAATACAAAGCAAAACCTATCTACTGCTCCGAAGGGGTGTATCGAGGGTCCTCCGCGGGTTAGTCCGGAGATAGTAGGTGTTGCCGTCCCTGGTTCGTACCGCACTACATGCTCCGTCTAGAAGAATTCGGCACCGTCGTGGTCGATTCGTATCACTTCCTCAGGGGAATCTGGCTGGATCTGCGGAGTCTGCTGAAGCGTCTGTGCCTGGTCCAGGTCCCGACTGTACAAGGGTGTCGCAGCAAAATACATGTCCGGCTGTCCCGACGACGAAGTCCCCGCACCAAGATGTCCCCCCGTTTGAAAACCGGGAGAATAAGTGTCGAGGCTGGGAAATTGGTATTCAAATTGAAGGGGTACATCTGGCTGAGTCCCGAACTGAGCAGTAGACTGAGTCGGTTGCTCCTGCGGCCGGGATGGTCCACCGCCACGTTGCCTCAGGCGCCGCACTGCAAGCTGCTCCTGTGTTGCCTGTCGATTCCGACGAGTACCCTGCCTCCCAACCGCAGCCCTACCAACAACATACTCCCTCGGCTGTGTGGAAGGTTGCAGAACGGCAGCTTCTACAATATCAGCGGCCCGTGATCGGCATGACACCGACTTTCCTGCAGCGGCGAAGGCATCCTTAATCGTTTTGGCGGCCCAGGTGATGATTGACTTGTACTCCTCATTTGTTCGAGTGACAAGCTTCTCGAACTCTTCCAGTCCATGTACTCGCGGGTTGGTGCAATAACATTACCAATGGCGGGAGCAGCGGCCTCCAGTGCATCGACGTGATGGGCCCACATATTTATGTAACTGGCATGTAAGGTCTCCCATTTGTTGGTGGCTAACGCCGTCACCGCGTGGAGGTCTCGACCCTCAACTGTGCCCTCTGTGCCTGCCAGAGATTGGTACCACCTGCTGGAAAGCCAAATTGACGCATTACCCTGTCGGGCAGGTGGTACTCAACCATCCCGAAGCAGATGAGTGGCGTACGGGATCGACACGTCATAAAAAAGTCTACATCCCGAGCCGCCTTCTCTGCATATACCGCATCTGGGTACGGCCTCCACATGAACTGTCAAAAAAAAATTTGTTACAGTCAAACAAACAAGTTAACGGAAAAAAAAACAAGAAAAATGAAATTGACTTACCCCTTTTGTCTCGGTCATCAAATCGAGCTGCTCGCGAAACACCAACAGCTGCGATTTCGGAGTGTTGCGGAAACTCCTGGGGGCATTCCACCTAGCCCCGTGCGCTCTACCATCGGCGGGAATCTCATCCGGAATGTTACCTCGGTTCGCCGGGCGGAGAAATAAAATACGTTCCCACGCCCACAGCTGGTCAAAACAAACAAAATTGATTATTAAATATTTAAATTACAAAATCACATTTAAATTTAAAGGCATAGGACAAACCTGAATCACCAAGCAACACTCGCTAATGTCCTTGGAATCAGCCATGCACGAGATGCACATCTGGCGGTACAAATGCGCGAGAACACCGCTGGCCCAGGAGTGCGTGTCATGCTCAAGGGGACCACCGAGGGTTAGAAGATAACGCATGTTGGCCCGGGACCCCGACTTATCCGGGAAAAGAAAAGTACCCAACAGGATGAAGATCAATGCCCTAGCCCTCTGCTCTACCTGGAGGTGGGTAGCATCATTTCCTAAGGGCTCACTAATATGGGCATACACCTCTACCAACTGCAAAGTGTTCCCCCTGATTGCAGCCTCTCGCTGGGTCTAAATCCTAAAAGATTGTAGGCGTGATCAACCCATTGACCCTTGGTGTAATTGTAGCTGTGACTCAACGACACTACCTGGCCCCTGGTGGGTAGTCCTAGAAGACAGCCTACGTCCTCTAGTGTGATGGTCGCCTCACCGCAACTGAGGTGGAACGTGTAGGTCTCCGGGCGCCATCTCTCAACTAATGCAGTCACGAGAGCGTGATCTACATTCATATTATCTAACCTACAGCAACCTCCTAAACCTACCCGGTCTATTAGGTCTATTACCCTAGGGTTGGTTTCTCTACTATAGGCCGCGTAAAAGTTTCCCAAACTAGTAATAACCTTTAAAGGTTCGTTCAGTGTCTCATCTCCTAGCCATATTCTTAAGGATCAATGGAATGGTTGTTTGTTCAAGACGGTCGGATCGAAAGGACCGGGATGAAGATGAGCGGGTACGTCCATCTATACAAAAAATAATATACATACAAATTATCAGGAAAAACACAGGTTATTTCAACAAATATACTAGTGACACCGATTCACAAATTACCAAAAAATCAATTTCAAATGTTCGCTAATTCCCTAAAATCACAAATGCTATAAATTTAATTTCGCACATTCACAACATCTCCGTTGACATTTTAACAAGTCTACATGCATAGATACACAAATTACCTAATTCACAAAACCCTAAATTCAAGATAGACCCAATTCACAAAACCTCTAATTTCAAAATTACCCAAATTTCAAAATTACCCAAAATTCACAAAACCCCTAATTTCAAAATTGCCCTAATTTCTAAATTACCCTAAATTCAATCTTTCCCTAATTTCTAAATTACCCTAAATTCAAAATTGTCCTAATTTGTAAATTATCAGAATTTCAAAATTGCCCTAATTTCAAAATTACCCAAAAATCACGATTACCCAAAATTCACAACAGTCATATATAATTCACAAAATCAACAATTTGGTACCAGTTTCATAAACAATGTCCTATTCTAAAGTTTAATTTTTAGCAAAAAAAAATTTGAAATTCAAATTGAATTTTACCTTCAAATGGAGAGAGGAGGCAATCAAATTGAAATTGAAGGCGGCGGACAGCAGCGGCGAGCGGCGGTGGCGGGGGGGGGGGGACTGTTAAAAAAAATTAACATTGGGGTAAAAAAACGCGATAGGGAAGGGGAAGAGTTAAAAAGGCTGCTGTTTGGGGACGAAATTCCCACTTCCGTCCCGAGGCCAAGACGGAAGTGGAGTGGGACTTCCATCCTGGGAGACATGGCAAAAAAAAACTGTGGTGGCTGCCACGTCAACCAGGACGGCCGGGTTAGAAATGTTGTCTCCACTATTTTGAGTGCCATGTTTTGTCCTTTATGCATTTTGACTGCCAGTCTGATGCTTGCCCCCGATTTGTAGAGGTGTCTTGTCTGATAGCTTTCATCCTGTTGGGAAATAAACAATAATATTTGGGAGAGAAAACTAGATCGAATAACAATAAAGAAAGACACAAGAAATTGTTTACCCAGTTCGTCAAAGAATTGACTACGTCTGGGGACACTACCAGGCCAGGATATTACTATGTGATGAGATACAATATTAATGTTACATAGATGAGCTATTTATAAGAAAAGAAAAACCCCGACTCCTAATTGGATTCAATATCCAATTCCACTTAGCATTAGGATATCATATGCAAAAGAGTCCTACTCCTTTCTTATTTCCTAATCCTTGTAGCATTAGGCTCTATAACCTAACAATCTCCCACCTGGAGACTAACTCTAATGTAACCACCCATTTCTTCAGTAATCCATAGCTGTGTAGTAGCGCCAACCTCAATCTCAAGCTCTAAGGCCAGTTGAAGCCAGCATATCTTCAACTTTTCAAAGGTCACAACCTTAGTCAACATATCAGCAGGATTTTTCACTTCCTCGAATCTTCATAAGCCGCAAGACCTTCATTTTTTTAATTCTGAAGACCCATGTACAATGCAGTTCCTTCTTTCCATTTGGGGAGTTTAACTAGTTCCCAAGTATCATTGGACAATAGTGAATTCATCTCATCCATTGAAAGCTTCCACTTTCCTCCTTGATCGCTTCGTATAGCCTCTGCATAACACCCAGGTTCACCACTATCAGTCAACAAAAGATAGTTATTATATCTTGAAGGCGAAAACCTGTCCGGTGGTCCCCAATTCTGGGTGGATCTCCGTCGCTGGGTTGTTGGAGGTGGTGTTTGTAGTTCTGCCTCAACTGCCACTTGATCATTCTGAATAATCTTGCTCCCACCTGAGTTCGAAATATCTAACTCGACAACTTCGAGCCTCTTAACCTGAGCCTCTGGTGCACCAAATCTCTCTTTGTACAATACCTGCTCATTGATTATGACATCTCGACTACGAATTACTTTCCGATTTTACTCATCCCAAAATCAATAACCAAATTCGTCACCACCATATCCGATAAATGTACACTTGACAAGATTTAGCATCCAACTTCCTTCTATCAGCAACATCATTATGCTGAGGAGTTCCTCTCAGGGGTCTTTTCCATGCGAATAACATTCGCAGCACAAAACTGGTTGAACTCACAGAGCTTATACTCTCAACCATTGCCTCATCTCAAACACTTTCTTGTGGAGTCATCAATGAAGGTCCTGTAATATGACGCACCACCAAGAGATGTCACCGGTGCTGGTCCC
Organism: Vinca minor; assembly: GCA_026122235.1. NCBI lineage: Eukaryota > Viridiplantae > Streptophyta > Magnoliopsida > Gentianales > Apocynaceae > Vinca > Vinca minor. The sequence goes on along the minus strand of JAOCZM010000241.1, from coordinate 6,877,228 downwards.
CATAAGTCATTATGTCCCAACTCTAACTTATGATTTTTCAAAGTTCTACCACACTTCGAGAAACTCACCCTTTTCTGTTTCCCGAAAACATAATCCTCACATAAACCGACATCAACAGTCTTGAGGTCTGGCAGTTTATCCTTCGAACACAACACTTTCATCCCCTTCTCACTCATATGGCCAAGACGACTATGCCACAAATCTGTATCACTAATTGCACCTGCAAGAGCCATACTTTCATAAGTGTTATTCGTCAAATACAACGTACATTCCTTCTTTCCTCGAGCTACTACCATAGCTCATTTGGTTATCTTCCAAGAACCACCGCAGAATGTAAAATAATAACCGTCATCATCCAATTGTCCAACAGAAAGAAAATTCCTCTTTAACCTAGGAACATATCTGACATTACTCAGTTGCAATACAGTTCCATGCGGTGTTTTGATCCGAACATCTCCCTTTCCCACGATTTCCAAAGGCTCATCATCAACAAGATAAACCTTACCAAAATCTCCAGATGTGTAACGTTCCATTACATCAATACTATTGCATGAATGAAACGATGCTCCAGAATCCAAAACCCACGATTCCAATGGACTGCTCACTCTCAAAATTAATGCATCTGAGATTTCTTCCACTACTGCAATTGCTGATTTGTTATCTTCCTTCGACGGCGTTGTGCACTCTCTCTTGTAGTGTCCATATTGCCCACAATTAAAACATTTAATTGTGCTCTTGTCTCTCTTAGGCTTCCTGCCTCTCGACTTTGATCTACCTCGGTAGAATTTTGACCTTGATTCTGATCTGGCCCTATTTTCTGTACTCAGGGCTGATCCCGAAGCTATACCCGATTCTTTCCTGCGAATTTCTTCACTAATAATCAGGTCTCTGACTTCGTCAAACCTAAGCTTCACCTTCCCTGCTGAAGCACTAACATCAGTAACTGTTCCACCCCGACAGAAAAATTAAGGCTCTTACCTCATCATCGAAATCAATCTCAACTGAGCTCAATTGAGCTATTGTCACATTGAACTCATTGAGGTGATTGGAAACCACAGTACTTTCTGCCTTCTTTTGATTAAACAGACGTCGTCAGAAAAATCTTGTTTGCTGCTGATGGCTTCTCGTATATATCCGATAATGTCTCCAACATCTCCTTGGTAGTTTTTGCTTTGACCGTATTGAGCGCCACGTTTCTAGATAGAGACAAACGCACAACGATCATCGTCTTCCTGTCCAACAACTTCCACTCGTCGTCTTTCATGTCCTCCGATTTCTCACCAAGAGGTTGATACAGATCTTTAACATATAGATAATCCTCAATCTGCAACTTCCAGAACCCAAAATCTGCTCCGTAAAATTTTTCGATTGCAATTTCCCTTCACCCATCATGTTTATTTCTGTTGCCTCTGAACCAGGCTCTGATACCAATTGTTGGGAAATAAACAACAATATTTGGGAGAGAAAACTAGATCGAAAAACAATAAAGAAAGACACATGAAATTGTTTACCCAGTTCGTCAAAGAATTGACTACGTCTGGGGGCACTAACAAGCCAGGATATTACTATGTGATGAGCTATTTATAAGAAAATAAAAACCCCGACTCCTAATTGGATTCAATATCCAATTTCACTTAGCATTAGGATATCATATGCGAAAGAGTCCTACTCCTTTCTTATTTCCTAATCCTTGTAGCATTAGGCTCTATAACCTAACAATCTCCCACCTGGAGACTAACTCTAATGTAACCACCCATTTCTTCAGTAATCCATAGCTGTGTAGTAGCGCCAACCTCCATCTCAAGCTCTAAGGCCAGTTGAAGCCAGCATATCTTCAACTTTTCTAAGGTCACAACCTTAGTCAACATATCAGCAGGATTTTTCACTTCCTCGAATCTTCATAAGCCGCAAGACCTTCATTTTTTTAATTCTGAAGACCCATGTACAATGCAGTTCCTTCTTTCCATTTGGGGAGTTTAACTAGTTCCCAAGTATCATTGGACAATAGTGAATTCATCTCATCCATTGAAAGCTTCCACTTTCCTCCTTGATCGCTTCGTATAGCCTCTGCATAACACCCAGGTTCACCACTATCAGTCAACAAAAGATAGTTATTATATCTTGAAGGCGAAAACCTGTCCGGTGGTCCCCAATTCTGGGTGGATCTCCGTCGCTGGGTTGTTGGAGGTGGTGTTTGTAGTTCTGCCTCAACTGCCACTTGATCATTCTGAATAATCTTGCTCCCACCTGAGTTCGAAATATCTAACTCGACAACTTCGAGCCTCTTAACCTGAGCCTCTGGTGCACCAAATCTCTCTTTGTACAATACCTGCTCATTGAATATGACATCTCGACTACGAATTACTTTCCGATTTTACTCATCCCAAAATCAATAACCAAATTCGTCACCACCATATCCGATAAATGTACACTTGACAGATTTAGCATCCAACTTCCTTCTATCAGCAACATCATTATGCTGAGGAGTTCCTCTCAGGGGTCTTTTCCATGCGAATACCATTCGCAGCACAAAACTGGTTGAACTCACAGAGCTTATACTCTCAACCATTGCCTCATCTCAAACACTTTCTTGTGGAGTCATCAATGAAGGTCCTGTAATATGACGCACCACCAAGAGATGTCACCGGTGCTGGTCCCCATAAGTCATTATGTCCCAACTCTAACTTATGATTTTTCAAAGTTCTACCACACTTCGAGAAACTCACCCTTTTCTGTTTCCCGAAAACATAATCCTCACATAAACCGACATCAACAGTCTTGAGGTCTGGCAGTTTATCCTTCGAACACAACACTTTCATCCCCTTCTCACTCATATGGCCAAGACGACTATGCCACAAATCTGTATCACTAATTGCACCCTGCAAGAGCCATACTTTCATAAGTGTTATTCGTCAAATACAACGTACATTCCTTCTTTCCTCGAGCTACTACCATAGCTCATTTGGTTATCTTCCAAGAACCACCGCAGAATGTAAAATAATAACCGTCATCATCCAATTGTCCAACAGAAAGAAAATTCCTCTTTAACCTAGGAACATATCTGACATTACTCAGTTGCAATACAGTTCCATGCGGTGTTTTGATCCGAACATCTCCCTTTCCCACGATTTCCAAAGGCTCATCATCAACAAGATAAACCTTACCAAAATCTCCAGATGTGTAACGTTCCATTACATCAATACTATTGCATGAATGAAACGATGCTCCAGAATCCAAAACCCACGATTCCAATGGACTGCTCACTCTCAAAATTAATGCATCTGAGATTTCTTCCACTACTGCAATTGCTGATTTGTTATCTTCCTTCGACGGCGTTGTGCACTCTCTCTTGTAGTGTCCATATTGCCCACAATTAAAACATTTAATTGTGCTCTTGTCTCTCTTAGGCTTCCTGCCTCTCGACTTTGATCTACCTCGGTAGAATTTTGACCTTGATTCTGATCTGGCCCTATTTTCTGTACTCAGGGCTGATCCCGAAGCTATACCCGATTCTTTCCTGCGAATTTCTTCACTAATAATCAGGTCTCTGACTTCGTCAAACCTAAGCTTCACCTTCCCTGCTGAAGCACTAACATCAGTAACTGTTCCACCCCGACAGAAAAATTAAGGCTCTTACCTCATCATCGAAATCAATCTCAACTGAGCTCAATTGAGCTATTGTCACATTGAACTCATTGAGGTGATTGGAAACCACAGTACTTTCTGCCTTCTTTTGATTAAACAGACGTCGTCAGAAAAATCTTGTTTGCTGCTGATGGCTTCTCGTATATCTCCGATAATGTCTCCAACATCTCCTTGGTAGTTTTTGCTTTGACCGTATTGAGCGCCACGTTTCTAGATAGAGACAAACGCACAACGATCATCGTTTTCCTGTCCAACAACTTCCACTCGTCGTCTTTCATGTCCTCCGATTTCTCACCAAGAGGTTGATACAGATCTTTAACATATAGATAATCCTCAATCTGCAACTTCCAGAACCCAAAATCTGCTCCGTAAAATTTTTCGATTGCAATTTCCCTTCACCCATCATGTTTATTTCTGTTGCCTCTGAACCAGGCTCTGATACCAATTGTTGGGAAATAAACAACAATATTTGGGAGAGAAAACTAGATCGAAAAACAATAAAGAAAGACACAAGAAATTGTTTACCCAGTTCGTCAAAGAATTGACTACGTCTGGGGGCACTAACAAGCCAGGATATTACTATGTGATGAGCTATTTATAAGAAAATAAAAACCCCGACTCCTAATTGGATTCAATATCCAATTTCACTTAGCATTAGGATATCATATGTGAAAGAGTCCTACTCCTTTCTTATTTCCTAATCCTTGTAGCATTAGGCTCTATAACCTAACAATCTCCCACCTGGAGACTAACTCTAATGTAACCACCCATTTCTTCAGTAATCCATAGCTGTGTAGTAGCGCCAACCTCAATCTCAAGCTCTAAGGCCAGTTGAAGCCAGCATATCTTCAACTTTTCAAAGGTCACAACCTTAGTCAACATATCAGCAGGATTTTTCACTTCCTCGAATCTTCATAAGCCGCAAGACCTTCATTTTTTTAATTCTGAAGACCCATGTACAATGCAGTTCCTTCTTTCCATTTGGGGAGTTTAACTAGTTCCCAAGTATCATTGGACAATAGTGAATTCATCTCATCCATTGAAAGCTTCCACTTTCCTCCTTGATCGCTTCGTATAGCCTCTGCATAACACCCAGGTTCACCACTATCAGTCAACAAAAGATAGTTATTATATCTTGAAGGCGAAAACCTGTCCGGTGGTCCCCAATTCTGGGTGGATCTCCGTCGCTGGGTTGTTGGAGGTGGTGTTTGTAGTTCTGCCTCAACTGCCACTTGATCATTCTGAATAATCTTGCTCCCACCTGAGTTCGAAATATCTAACTCGACAACTTCGAGCCTCTTAACCTGAGCCTCTGGTGCACCAAATCTCTCTTTGTACAATACCTGCTCATTGATTATGACATCTCGACTACGAATTACTTTCCGATTTTACTCATCCCAAAATCAATAACCAAATTCGTCACCACCATATCCGATAAATGTACACTTGACAGATTTAGCATCCAACTTCCTTCTATCAGCAACATCATTATGCTGAGGAGTTCCTCTCAGGGGTCTTTTCCATGCGAATAACATTCGCAGCACAAAACTGGTTGAACTCACAGAGCTTATACTCTCAACCATTGCCTCATCTCAAACACTTTCTTGTGGAGTCATCAATGAAGGTCCTGTAATATGACGCACCACCAAGAGATGTCACCGGTGCTGGTCCCCATAAGTCATTATGTCCCAACTCTAACTTATGATTTTTCAAAGTTCTACCACACTTCGAGAAACTCACCCTTTTCTGTTTCCCGAAAACATAATCCTCACATAAACCGACATCAACAGTCTTGAGGTCTGGCAGTTTATCCTTCGAACACAACACTTTCATCCCCTTCTCACTCATATGGCCAAGACGACTATGCCACAAATCTGTATCACTAATTGCACCTGCAAGAGCCATACTTTCATAAGTGTTATTCGTCAAATACAACGTACATTCCTTCTTTCCTCGAGCTACTACCATAGCTCATTTGGTTATCTTCCAAGAACCACCGCAGAATGTAAAATAATAACCGTCATCATCCAATTGTCCAACAGAAAGAAAATTCCTCTTTAACCTAGGAACATATCTGACATTACTCAGTTGCAATACAGTTCCATGCGGTGTTTTGATCCGAACATCTCCCTTTCCCACGATTTCCAAAGGCTCATCATCAACAAGATAAACCTTACCAAAATCTCCAGATGTGTAACGTTCCATTACATCAATACTATTGCATGAATGAAACGATGCTCCAGAATCCAAAACCCACGATTCCAATGGACTGCTCACTCTCAAAATTAATGCATCTGAGATTTCTTCCACTACTGCAATTGCGATTTGTTATCTTCCTTCGACGGCGTTGTGCACTCTCTCTTGTAGTGTCCATATTGCCCACAATTAAAACATTTAATTGTGCTCTTGTCTCTCTTAGGCTTCCTGCCTCTCGACTTTGATCTACCTCGGTAGAATTTTGACCTTGATTCTGATCTGGCCCTATTTTCTGTACTCAGGGCTGATCCCGAAGCTATACCCGATTCTTTCCTGCGAATTTCTTCACTAATAATCAGGTCTCTGACTTCGTCAAACCTAAGCTTCACCTTCCCTGCTGAAGCACTAACATCAGTAACTGTTCCACCCCGACAGAAAAATTAAGGCTCTTACCTCATCATCGAAATCAATCTCAACTGAGCTCAATTGAGCTATTGTCACATTGAACTCATTGAGGTGATTGGAAACCACAGTACTTTCTGCCTTCTTTTGGTTAAACAGACGTCGTCAGAAAAATCTTGTTTGCTGCTGATGGCTTCTCGTATATCTCCGATAATGTCTCCAACATCTCCTTGGTAGTTTTTGCTTTGACCGTATTGAGCGCCACGTTTCTAGATAGAGACAAACGCACAACGATCATCGTTTTCCTGTCCAACAACTTCCACTCGTCGTCTTTCATGTCCTCCGATTTCTCACCAAGAGGTTGATACAGATCTTTAACATATAGATAATCCTCAATCTGCAACTTCCAGAACCCAAAATCTGCTCCGTAAAATTTTTCGATTGCAATTTCCCTTCACCCATCATGTTTATTTCTGTTGCCTCTGAACCAGGCTCTGATACCAATTGTTGGGAAATAAACAACAATATTTGGGAGAGAAAACTAGATCGAAAAACAATAAAGAAAGACACAAGAAATTGTTTACCCAGTTCGTCAAAGAATTGACTACGTCTGGGGGCACTAACAAGCCAGGATATTACTATGTGATGAGCTATTTATAAGAAAATAAAAACCCCGACTCCTAATTGGATTCAATATCCAATTTCACTTAGCATTAGGATATCATATGTGAAAGAGTCCTACTCCTTTCTTATTTCCTAATCCTTGTAGCATTAGGCTCCATAACCGAACACATCCTCCACACAAGGTTGGTGACCTGCCCACCTTTCCTCAAAGGCTGAGGGGCATCAAGATCAATGTATCGATTAGCTGCCGGAACAACTTCCGGCTGATGGTGAGTTTGTCGACGTCCTTTTTGGTGTTTAACGATATTCCATGCCCCCAAAGAGTGGTTTTCCTGAGATTTTTGGGGCTAAATTATCTTGCGTGTTTGTATCAGTGGAATGTTCACCCGAAACGCCAATACCATTAACATCACAGTGTTCCATTTTATTTTTCCCCTCAGAGTTGTTTGGGCATTTGTTTGGTTCGTGACCTATAATCCCGCAATCGAAACAGAATTCAACTCCCTCGTACGAGACTTGTTGAACATGATTCTTTCCAATTTTGATAAATGGGACCAGTGGCATTTGTAAGTCAATTTGGACGCACAACCTCGCATAACGCCCTCTTTCTGCATTAGATGTCTTCGCATCTATTTTTAGAAGCTTACCGAGCTGGTTGCCCACTTTTGAAAGGATAGGTCTATCATAAAAATCTACTGGGAGGGATGGTAGATACGCCCATACCGCCGTGGTTGTAGCCTTATCCTTGCAGGGGTTAAATTCTGGTTCCCACGGCCTGGTGGTGATATATTGCGCATTTACGAACCATGGTGCCCCCGCAATTACACTCGAAAAATCCTCCTCATGCCAAACTTAGCGATGAAAAAATTATTTCCAAGATCGATTAGTCTGAGTTCCCCCATTGGATTCCACATATTTTTTGATTTTGAAGTCTAAAAAACCATATTTGATTGGTTTACCACATGACTTTATGATGAGTGAATTAATCCATGGGGTTCTACATCGAAGCTTGTCTGTCCTAGACAGTCTGACAATGGGCATGCGTGAAGAACCAGAATCTGAATCGGTGTCGGAGTCTTCATCCAAATGGTGGATTAGGAAGTTACGTTGAACATCCTTTACACAAAGGTTATGTGTCTGCTTCAGTTTATCTTTATATGAGAGGAGCTTTTCTTCAGAGAAAGAAAGAGCTTCCTTATCATTATTCTTGACCTTTTTGGTACTCCTTTGAAGAAGCAGTAGTTGTAGATCTGTTCTTTATGGTATTTTTGCTAGATGAACTCTCAAGAATTTCCATAATGACTCTGATGTTGATAAGAAAAGAATTTTTTTCTTCTTCAAAGGGTTCTTGTATACTGTTGCTGATGTTGCTGTTTCTTCGAGCTCTCCTGATGTTGTTAATGTTACTACTATTACAAATAAACAGAGTGATGATTGGCTTTCTGGGGTTACCAATTCAATGGAGTTTGTTTTTAAGGTTTGTTGAAAAGTTTTTAACTTTTGTTTTGTGGGTTCTTTTTTTATTATCCTTTTTCATCCATATTTAAGCTTAAATGTTGAATAGAAAGCTTTAGAATTGTGTTTAAGCAGTGGAAATTTGAAGTTGAGCTAGTTTTATTTGATAATTGATAGCAGGGTTTATCATAATTTGACCAATTGAAGTGTTTTTCCCACCGTTTTCATCAAGAAAGTGGATATATTTAAGCTTATATGTTGAATGGAAACCTTTAGAATTGTGTTTAAGAAGTGGAAATTTGAAGTTGAGCTAGTTTTATTTCATATTATCCTAATTTGACCAATTGAAGTATTTTTTTTGACCTTTTCATCAAGAAAGTTGATATATTTAAGCTTATATGTTGAATGGAAACCTTTATAATTGTGTTTAAGAAGTGGAAATTTGAAGTTGAGCTAGTTTTATTTGATATTTGATAGCAGAGTTTATCCTATCAATTGAAGTGTTTTTCACCTTTTTCCATCAAGAATGAAGTTGATCTAGTTTTATTTGATAATAGATAGCAGGGTTTGAGGTGTTTTCCCCCACCTTTTTCATCAAGAAAGTTGAGATCTTTAAGCTTATATGTTCATGTTGAGTAGACACCTTTAGAATTGTGTTTAAGAAGCAAAATTTCGAATAAGAGCTGTTCTGATATGATAATTTGAGAGCAGCGTTTATCTTGTTTTGACTAATTAAGATCAGGATCAATCACTATGGTTGTACATGTACAATGTAATATGTATCTACTGCGATCATTTAGATGGTAGTTTATTAGCTTGTTGGTTCATTAATTAACAAAATGTGATGGATAATAATCCTTCCGTTCGAAATTAATTGTCACTTTAGGACAGTGACTTGCTTTAACTACCCAACCAATATGAGACTGTCCGAGACTTGCGTTCAGAGAAAAAATAGTTGGAGTACTAAGGTTAAAGAACCAGGGCAACCACTAGGAACCCCGTAGGGAGTCTCGGTCTCGCCGATGCTAATGATCTATCTTCATTCGAGTACCTGGGGGTAAGAACTTAGTTTACAGAGCGAGCGAAATACTAAATACAATCAAGTAGATCGGAAGAAAGTAGCTGCAAGAACTGTCTTAACTCATAAGTGAAAGAAATCCCCAGAATTAATCTCTTCATTACTTTAAGTGCACTAGGAGTAAGGAAATTATTCGATTATCTAGAATCAATCGTAAATAGCAAAAACCTCTTGATCACTTCAAATATATTGGGAAAGTATAATATTACTTTGTGAGTATATATGAGCAGGTTTAACACTTTGCACTGTAGATAGGAGTAGAATAAGTTAGTCGTTGATTGTCTCGATGAATAATAGGGTTAAATTTAGAAAAAAGGACATTCAATGCTCTCTTGATTTTCCAAAGTGAGAGATAATTAGTGCGATATGTCGCTGGCTGTTGATATGGAAGTTCAATGTAGAGTGTCAGTTTTTCCATGTTTTTGTATTGCAGTTGAGCCTTTCAAAAAAGTGAACGAATATTTAGCAAATCAAGCATGAAACATGATAATTTGACTTCGGCGTACACTCTAAACATCTTAGTGTTTTGGGTGAATCATATTCCTGTTTTAGTTCTTGTGTATACAAGAATTAAAGTATAGTTCTGTTTTATACTCAGGTTTTGAAGGATGGACTGTCAACCTTGCACATACCGTATTATTATGGTTTTGCAATTATTCTATTGACTGTGCTTGTAAAAGCCGTAACTTTTCCTTTGACCAAGAAACAGGTGAATATTTAATCATAAATGTTTAGAAATTTTAGTTTTATGTTTCTTATTGTCAAAATCTTTTGAATAGATATCTTCTCTCATGATTCCTCATAATGGAGCATTTGAAACTCTTGGACCCAGGTGGAATCTACAATGGCAATGCGATCATTGGCACCTCAAATAAAGGCTGTTCAAGAACAGTATGCTAGAGATCAGGTTACAATTTGTCCTTTCTTTGTGATATGTTAATAATTTCTGATGTATTTCACTGACTCGGAGTAGTCAAATGATTTCCGTTTTGTTAGAAATTGTAATGTCTATAGATGAACTTCCGAGGTACCTACTGTTACTTCTTTTGATTTATGTGTTCGCAGGAGAGGATCAAACTCGAAACTGCACGCTTATATAAACTTGCTGGCATAAACCCACTAGCAGATACTTAACTAGTATATTCTGCTGCATGGATTCTTTTTGCCTAAATTTCCCATCCGCACGACGAAATGAACCCAAAAGAAGGAAAAACCAAAAAATAAAGAAATAAATAAAGATAAATAGCGGAGAAAAAAAGAATCAACATTTATTTATTTATTTTGATAATTTTGAATTCTTGGATTCTCTGTATCCATTCAATTGTTGTTTCAAAATACCCTTTTACAATTTACAAGATGTTTGCCGACACTTGCTACCATACCCATATGGATTGGTCTGTATAGAGCTCTTTCTAATGTGGCAGATTAGGTAAGATACCATTTTATGTTCCGTTCATTATTAATATTTACCTATGACGCATACTTGGCTAGTATTCAGTTTCTACATTATGTTACTCGTAATCTTTTCTTTATAAAAAAATTGTCAAGGGACTCCTGACAGAGGGCTTCTTCTGGATACCATCACTCACTGGTCCGACAAAAATTGTTGCTCGACAAACTGGTGACGGTACCTCTTGGCTTTTTCCTTTTATTGTAAGTCCATACATACCATCTTTGAAAACTGTCGGTATTTGAATATATTCTTCTATTTCTATATTCGGTGACATTAATGTAGGAAATAAACGTATGCATATTACAAGCCTTTGAACATACGGGGCCAGATTTGTTTCTGCGTTTTTCTCCTTGTAACTTATTTTTCTTTCCTCAGGATGGTCATCCTCCACTTGGATGGTCAGATACCTTCGCATATCTTGTGCTGCTAGTTCTGTTGGTTGTCTCCCAGTGCATATCTGTTCAAATTATGCCACCTCTGCAGGTTAGTTAACTGTGATCATTGAATTCTGTATATGGCTATATGCGTGTGAGAAAAGAAATATCTTCAAGCAATCTAGAAATCATGCACATGGTTAATCGATCGTGATGATAATGATTGGATCATGCATTAGCTCACTATTTCTATACGTTTATTCCAAGGTTCTATGACTCTCTCATTACTAATACTTACTAGTACACCAAAATGTTATGTTCATTATTTCGTATTCACCATTCATCTCAAGCAGTTCACAATCTGTTCAAGCTTATATTCGTTCCTTTCAATTTGGGGTTTGCTGCATTCTCTGCTTCTTTTAAATAAAATTTCCAGCTGGATTAGGAATAACTTAATTAGTAACAGAATATTCTCGATGGCTAATCTATAGGTGAAAGTTTTTTCCCCTAGAAATCTGTATATTTGGATTGCAATGTTTTTTTAGTTAAAACTAACTTTTCTTTAGTTTTAGTGGGGTTTGCGGTCGATTTTTGCGAGAAAAAATATAGAGTTGTTTCTTAAATAAAAAGCTAAACAAATGAACCCTTACCGTTTCTCTCACCTTTTTTGGGGGTTCTTTAATTTAATTCACTTGGGCAAATTTGAAAAAGAGCAAACATTGAGTTGCTTGCTGGTTGATTTGAGTTTGACATCTGATCGTTGAGCTAATTACTTCAACACGTTTAGTTTATTCAAGTATTTTTGTGTTTTAATGCAGAGTAATGATACGAACGTGAAGAGTTCTGAAGCCATAACCAAATTTCTGCCCTTAATGATTGGTTATTTTGCACTTTCAATCCCGTCAGGTCTAAGCCTTTATTGGTAATCTTCTCAAACTTACAAGGATGATGGAAATCTGTTATCTCCTTTAATATTTTTGGCCGTTATAAATTCAATCACTACTTATAACTTTTTTTAATTGTAGTTGGTGACGATTAAATTTTCCTGTTATTTAGGTTCACAAACAACATACTGAGCACAACTTAACAAAAATGGCTTCAGAAGTATGGGGGCGCAAAAAGTCCGGTGAAGCAATTTAATGATAATATGGTGAAGAAAGAAGAATTGCAAATGAAAAGGTCAATTACCAAAGCAATTAAAAAAGAGAATATGACTCGAGCAGAAGAACCAAAATCGACTTCAGAAAGGTCTCGTCCTGGTGAAAGGTAAGGCTTTACTTGGGTTTAAGAGTTATGTGATACCGTTAGAAGACTATGGTTTTGCAACCAACTATAAATTTGTGAATTTTCTTCTAATTTGATATATTCATTTGAATAGTTAATAACGTCGAAACTCACAAAATATGTATTTGTTATGTGGTTTGTTCTTGTTGTAAACTTATCTGGTGAAGGGCTATAATGACTTGAGTTACTTGACAATAGAATTTGGATTAAAGCATATTATCATCTAAAGAATTGAGGTTTATTTAGGAAAACAATTAAAGATTTAGGCTTGAGTCTACTAGAGAAATTTGAAGTTTTCCAATTGATACATGTTGCTTGAGATAAAATGAAAATGTCTGGGTGCTTTTTGTAAATAATATGTTCCAAATATTATTCTTAGTAGTGAACATAAGGTTGTTGGCCCCTCATCGTATTAACTCTTATTATGGAAAGCAGCTTGTTTCTAAAATTCTAGTGTGAATTTCTATCTAGAAAATGTTTCACATTTTTCTATAATTCCTTTTATGACTGGACTGTAAATGGAAAGATTATGGAGCTTTCTTGTAAATAACTCTTACTAATAATGTGTCCTTAACATAGAAAAGGAAATAAATTCAAAGTAAAACATGTCGGAAAGTCAGGCTTGGAATATCTAATGCTTAGTCTGCTAGAAATGTTCTTTATAATCCATTAGTTGTTCTCATCATGGACGACTGGAATCACATGGAGACGTGAGTAGATATGTTTAAAGATAGTCTTTTCATTCGCACAATGATTTTGTAAATGTTGTTGGTCTTTCTTGATTTATTCTCTATTTCGGCTCAAATTTACTTTGTTTTGGTTGATTATTTCTCTATTTTTACTTTCAGACTTGATAGGTACGTTTTGGACTACATGTTAAGAAAGGGCATGACTGAAGCAGCTGAGACATTTGTCAAGGAAACTAATATCCCTCCGGGGTGATGTTGGTATGAGCTCTTTCTTAATTTTACTTAATTTATATTCTTTAGACATGTTCTGGATCCAACCGGATCTAAATTATGCAAGTATGTGTTTGTCTCTTTTGGATCCAGATCTGGGTTGGATATACTTGTTTTAAAGATGATAGATAAAGTGAATGCCAAGAATTATATGTTAATAGCAATGTTTTATAGTAAATTTTTAAAAGAGAACAATTTAGAAATGAAAATTCCATCAAAAATTTAGATTTGAAGAAGTACGACATGTGGAAAACAAAACACAACAAAATGGAGACATGGCTCAAAGGAAAAAAGTTAAATCTAACAATTAATAAAAATACTAAATGGATATAGTACATTATGTTCCATATTCAAACCCATTTAGATACCTCTATGAATGCGGGTAAACATGACCTATGTTGATACCAACTCATAGTGTTTCTTCAAATCTGGATCAGATCTAGGCAACTATCCGACATGGTTGCAGGCATACATGTTTATATTAGATATGGTAACTAATCATTGTTAAACAAAATCTAGTTTATTTTATATGATGACTAAAATGATACATGTTTATCATCCTGTTTTCACTCAACATAATTATTTATGATTTTAATTTCATTTTTGACAACGTAATGGTGCCTTTATAATTTTTATTCTCTTAATTTTTTATTTTTCTTAAGTTATATAGATATTTCATTAATAATGTTTCTTGTTAGTCATTTATTTAATGGTCTTCGATTTTTTTGTCCAACAATTAACTATTCTATTGGATTTCTATCTGAATGGTGGTCGGTCTTTTAGGACATGTATACTGCCAGACTTCATAATCAACCCGTAAATGAAGAAGAGGTGTTATATGATAAAACATTCAAGATATTATTGTTCTATTTGTTTTTAGAAAAATTATGTTAATATTCTTATGTGTATTTCTCAGGGTACAAAGGAAAATGAAAATGATCCTCAGAATGTCAATGCTGGTTCTACATCGGCCGTGAATGAGATTACTCAACAAGCATTTCAAACTATGCTACAGAGTCTTCATTCCAACATGCCAATGCTAAAAATGAATCAGTAAACCCCCAAACATGATGAATCAGGAGGTTGTAACGGTGATTCAACCTCCAACTCCTAGGACAACAATGAAAATACCGCTTGGGAGTAGGATGCAACCCCCCAATTCAATTCCGAACTTATCAATGAACCAACATGCTATGAGTTCGATGCAGCTTCCCAGACTAAAAAAACATAACACTTAATTTTTTAAAAAAAATTATAAATTAAAATAGTAAATATTTATTATATATATTCTTCACCCAACAAATATTTTTTAACAAAATATAATTATATATAATAAGTATTATAATAAATATTTACTATTTTGATTTCTCAATTATTTAAAATAAATAAATAAATATTATATTTTATTATAAGAAAGTTTTGTTATATATGGACCCCAAAATTGTCACATATGGACCTTGTGGTCAAAAATACGTAATAAAAGAAAAACAATTAAGACTCTCTCTCTCTCTCTCTCTCTCTCTGTGTATTATGTGATGACTCAATGAGCTTTCAACCATATAATTAATGACATGACTATTCTTATTTTATATCTTGACTATAATAAATATATACATAAATAAATATTAATTGCTTAGGTTATTATGATTTTCTTTTGTTTAGTTGAGACTTATGAATAAGGATATAAATATTATGTATTATTATAAGAAAGTTTCTTTATGGACCCCACAATTTTCACAGATGGACCTTGTGGTCCAAAAATTCGTAATAAAAGATAATAAAAAAAAATTAAGACTTTCTCTCTCTATTATGTGATGACACGATGAACTTTCAACCATATAATTAGTGGCAGGACTATTCTTATTTATATATCTTGACTATAATAAATAGATACATAAAAAAAATATTAATTGCTTATATTATTATGATTTTGTTTTGTCTAGTTGAGACTTATGAATAAGGATATAAATATTATGTTTTATTATAAGAAAGTTTTGTTATGGATCCCACAATTGTCACATATGGGACATTTTATTTTTTTTATTTTTTATTTTTTATTTTACATATGGGACCTTATGGTCCAAAATTCATAAATAAAAAATAAACAATTAAGACCTTCTCTCTCTATTATGTTATGACACGATGAACATTCAACCATATAATTAATGACTTGACTATTATAATTTATATATATTGACTATAATAAATATATACATAAATAAATATTAATTTCTTAGATTATTATGATTTTGTTTAGTTTAGTTGAGACTTATGAATATGGATATATTTTTTTCCTGAATAGAAATTGAAGATGGACATTACAATTTATTTGATTTAAGAATTGAGGGATCAAATTCTGAAAACTTAAGAAAATAAAGAATTTATTCCCTTTTAATAGTTTATAGTGGGGCAATCTGTCACAACCCCTGACCTGGAGGTGACCCGGCAATGACTCATCATCCAATGAAGCACCGAACTCTCATACATAAATACTAAATTTCCCAAAATAACACTTCATTACAATACTTAAATAAATCATAAGTCTTACAAACTTAATATCCTTACAATTTAAAAGAAAATACAAAGTCCCAAAAGTAAAATACCACTATCTATTACATAAAAAATGTATCAACCAAGTCTCTCCTCGATCCATGGTTCATCAACCTATTCTGCCACCTGCTTACCTAAAAAATGTTAATAAGCGATGAGCCACTACACTGGCTCAGTAAGGTCCCAACATCCTTGGGATGAAGCACCATTAGACTCTAAAAACATATTCCCGTTCATCTAAAACATGTGAAATCCATGCATACTTGACTTGACTTGAAATCCACTTAAAAAAATTTGAAATAACTTATGAAATGCTTTACATAAACAGAAATCACTATACTTGAAAACATAACTGAACATAAATCAAAGTTTATCGAAACTGAAAACTCCAGTTGACTTAGGTGAAAGGTCGGTCGACCAAAATCGAGGCAGAAACATTTTCAAAAAGTTCGGACGAAGGACAAAGCACTGTGGTCGACCTAAGGTCGTTCGAAGCAGCTCAGGTCGAATGGAAACCACATCGGTCGACCGATATCAACCACCAGTCATCCCAATACTTTACTTCGGACAAACGGTTTAATCTTCCGATCAACCTAACTGATCTCCCGAGGTACTGAACAGAGCAAAAACAATACATTTTTGAAATTGAAAACACTTTTCTAAAATTCCCAAAAGGTTCCAAACACAAAATACTAACTGCACATATCACATAACACTTAACATATACAAATCTTCCACTACATACTACTAGCTACTTTACTTGCCACTTCTATTCTCGCATCGGCAGAGCCTAATAAATGCTTTTATACTCATAGGGCCTCGGCCTTCTGAAACTGCTATAATTGTCTCTACCTAGAGGCATTGGCCCTCACCAGACCTCGGTATGGTGGAATCTAATATTGTATTATGTCTCGCTTGACCTCGGTCAGTGGCTCCCTTAAGGCCTCGGCCTTATGATAATAGTGGCGGGTACACTGAAACTATATACTACTTCTAATAACTTCTGATTTTACTAACAATAACATGACTGGAAATCCATATAAGATCATATAATTGCATAAACACATAAGAACATAGACTTTCAACTAAAAACACATAATTCATATAAGCATCTTCTACAATACTCCATCCATTTTATGCAATAAAATCAATGTAGAAATCATAACATCAGTTTAGTTGATGATTGTATATAGTATATCTTTCATAAAGACTAAATTGTCTTATATATTGATTGTTCTTTTAGATAATTGATGATTGTATTGAAGGTTTGTCTAAATTGTGATGAATATAAAGTAGATTGATTTGGTTGTGAATATTATGCGATTGTTGCAATTTGAAGAAATTCATTCTTCATTTTTGAGCTCATGCGGTATCTGGTAACCAAGATGCGTTCACATATTTAAATATGTTTTCCTTCCAATCGTTTAGTTTTCAAATTACTTATTACTCACATTTCAACGTGTCTAAATTTAGGAGATATTTTCCATATTCTTTGGTATCAATAGCTAAAATCCCCTATATTTATTTCGATCATGTTTTGCTACATTTTCGATCACAAGTTTACTTGTCTTTTACTAATTACCTCGTTAATTTTCCTTTTGCATATTTTTTCAAATAATGAATTAGGATGAACCCCTGGACGATATCAATCGTATGCAGACCATCTTATTGTATTTTTAGTTGATTTTCTCTAATATTTCAACTGAATTGAAAACTTTTTCATTCTATTTTGACCACCATCCATCTCATTTTTTGCCTTTTCTAAAATATATTTGTTAAATATACAACATAATGCAATAATGAATTCTATTTTTTATTCTAATATATAAGAACACATCATGGACATTGTTCTTTCTCATTTCTTTATTTCTATCAATGAAAACAAATCTCTCACCAGTTACCATACTAGGCGTAGTAGTGTAAAGGTATTTGGGTTCTTCATAATTGGAGTGGTATTGAGTTTTTCTTAATTTAAGCCAACCACGAGGATGTTTATATGTGCATGTTATGTTTGAATGAAGGGAGAAGTATTTTTTGAGTCTTGATTTGCAATTGGGGACAACAAACTATAGGTGCTAAAAGATAAATAAGTATGAAATTTTATTGTTATATAGAAAGACATATGTATATATCCAGTTAAAGTTATAAATGAGGAACAAACTATGATAAATGACACACTATGAAACTTATAATTCCATTAAAAAACGGGTAGAGTTTCAGGCCGGTTTGTATTGGCTTATTTGCCGCTCTTGCTATCAGGATCTTCAATAAACTCTTGCTCCAACTCCAGCTCAAGCATTTGATTTTGACTCTTTTTTCGCCGAAGAAAGATATTTAACAAGCTAACGCTCATTATAAGGTATGAAGAAGTTACCGATCTTGATTCCCATAACGAAACCGTTGAATCTATTTTTTGCGGGCTTGACCCTGGAAGAGTTGTCGTAGATGATTAATCATATCGAAAGCTCCCATTTCCTCACGTTGATTCTGTAGCTCAGAGGTCATGGTCACTAACATAAGACTTGACACGTCTAATGCGTCATCTAAGTGCTTACGATAAGCATTTTTTTCAGCGTCTGGAGTCCCCGCGGCTAGTGGATAAGTAATTAGTTCTTCGAGTACATACAATTTTTTCTCGTATTTGAGAACGATTCTCCAGTTTCTGTACCAGTCGAGGAAGTTTCCTCTCTCGAGTTTGTCCTTCTCAAGGAAGGATCACAATGATAAAGAGTTTTATGCAACGATTGCACTCTTGTTTTGTTCTTTATAGTGTGCACTTGAGAGTAAAATTTCAGAGAAATTTCTTCTCTATTTTTCGGTTAGCAAGGTTTGTTCTTGGAAATGGGAGTGAATTGTGTGTTTTGATGAACATTCCATCAAGTGGTGTTAGTGGAACCACCCACTAACCGTTAGTAGTGCCTTAGGACCATTAGCATATGTTGTACGTTTTATATTTTTTGAGCATATCGATTGAATAGTTAATTTTGCTTATGAACATCAAATGCGTGATTTGATAGTAAAAATCATTAGCTTATGTAATTACTATTCTAGTTGTCCCTAATTTTATGTAAGGTTCTTTACAATGAAATAAAACTAGTATGATGTTTGATTGATGATTATGTTTTACTAATCATGTGTAATGAATACAAATCATATCATAGATGCAATATATTGAGATATATTATATCGGACGTGATCCGTTAGAGAAGTAATACTTCATGGTCCTTAGTCATAAGTATTACTTCCTCAATACTATTTTGGAATCCTTAGACCTTATGTCTCCATTGATTCTAGCATGAATAGAGCCACGTTTGGGCTCAGTCGGACATTACTTTTAATCGAGTAATCAATACGACTGATGATCGGATGTAGTGTCCTATCATGGCTTGAATGTGAGAGGCATTGTAAGGGATTTGTCCCTCTCTATTATTAGAGAGAGATATCAATGGGCCCCTCGATAGGGAAGACTGTCTAAATGCATGGCCCTGCTCAAATATATTTGATAATGTGGTTATTAAATACTATTTGTTGGAACAGTCTACCTGGAGATCGAGTATAAATATAATTAAGCTTTATAAGGTGACGACTACCATGCCTTATGCTTAATTTGGATATCGCGCGACAAAGGGATTAAATAGTGAATTGATATTAGATTCCATCGTACATTCATTCACTATGGGTAGTCACAATGTCCTGCTAGGGACCGCTTGTGATTTATGAACTCATACTACTACTAAGTGTTTTTTCATTGCCATTGTGATGTGAACCTACAGGGTCACACGCATAGACGAGTTAACGAGCTTCATGTCCAGATTCAATGAATCTAGATTGTGTCTAGGTTCATTGTATTTGACATTTATTTTGTGAGAAAAATAAAATTGTTATTATTTCGAATTAGAGAGAATGAGGGTATTTTCGGTATTTTGTTTTAACTGGATTACGTGGGAGTTATTATCCGATAAAGACTCCCACTACCAGTAGAAGTCTAGGGGACGTGGGAGTTATAGACTCCCATTGCCGGAAGAGGTTGAGGACGTGGGAGTTGGTTCTGGGAACAAACTCTCACATCTTATATAAACCTATTTTTGGCCGAAACCCTAGGTTTTGGAATTTTTTAGCCGCAATAACCAAAACACTCCCGGAATCAGATTTCTGGATTTTCTGCCCTTCTCTTCTCTCTAGGTTCCCGAACCTCAGAAACGAAGAGCTAGCACTCGCTTCTGGTTTGGTAGCGTGGATACCGGTAGGGAGCAATTCCACAAGGGAAGGCTTCTTGGTGGCAGTAGCACACATTCGGAAAAACACAATCTTTAGCCTGAAACGTAAGTTTTTCCCGTAATTTTTTATTACTATGGTTTTAGCGATCCTCTAGGGGAGGACTCATGGGTGTTTAGAACGAGTTTCTGCCCATGAATTCCTTCACTAACTCCACACTTACACTTTTCTCTCCCCACTACCCTTTCACATACACACACTCTCACACACATGGCATTTCCTTTGCTCTTCCAAGAAATTTGGTTAAATTAATTATTGCCATAGCTCGTGCTGAGAATGGGACTTATGATGATCGAAGAACTTGGAGAGGTACTTCTCTAATGGAGAGTTTAGCTCCAAAGAAGCTTATAATACCATTCATGAAAATTTGATTGATAAGGAGGTGGAAGATAAGAAATGGAATTGGATATGGAAAATAAAGTGTAACCAGAGAATCAAAGTTTTTATGTGGACTTGTAATCACAATAGGCCCGCAACAAAAAAGAGGCTTTTCAAGAGGAATATCACCAATTGTCCCCTTTGCCCGATTTGCAGAGTTGAAAATGAAACAAAGGAACATGTATTGAGAAAGTGTGTTAAAGCACATGAACTATGGACTACTTTGGGGCTGAGCAACCGTGATCCCAAATTGATCAATTTGGGATTTCATGAATCGATCAAAAAAGCTTCCATAATACCTGGTACAACTGATGGAAACAAGATACCTTTTGGGACTTTGTTCGCATATGGCTGCCGGTCTTTGTGGATCGTGTGTAACCTAATGGTGTCCGACAAAAAAGAAAGGGGATATTGTCATAGAAACCATGAAGAGGGCTGCTGAGTTAACCTTTCTGGGAGCTGCCCCTAATGTAAAGCGAACGAAGACCTCGAGGCTGATTTCATGGAGGAGGCCGATAAATGGTTGGGTTAAATTTAACATTAATGGGGCTGAGGGCTGTCAATTGGGTGTATTGAGCCCATATTATTGGATCCAGACCCAGACTCGCTAATAAAATATTTGAGTCCAAATATTATATTGTTGGGTCTGAATCTTTCCAATTAAGGTCTGGACCCAATTATATTGGGTGTCAATGGGCCTGGGTCTACCCATCAACAGACCCTAAAAGCCATCTATCAGCCACTACCGTCAGCTACTACCACAAATACCACCGTCCATCCGCCACCGTTCGCCCAAGTCGTGGCCTGATATCTACATCGGGTGAAAGATTAATGATTTGTAGAAGAAAGCATTGAAGAATTCAAGGAATATTTTTAGCAGTTTTAAGATAAAATCTTCATAAGAAGGAAGAAAATCTGATGCTTTTGCAAATTTTTTAATTTTTTTTAAAAAAAAAGGCTTCCTGATAGGGCACCTGGATTGAGTTGGATACGTTGTCTAATTTTGAATGGACGGAGGCGGCAAAGGTAGCCCCAGATGTGGAGAAATCCTTCGGAGGGTATCACCGGAGATGTTATAGTGATGTAGTAGAAGAAGAACATGAAATAGAAGTTAAGAGTTGCTTATTGTGGGTATTCTTTTTCGCTTGGGCTTGTTGGGTCCAGATGGGTATGAGTACGGGTATTTGGCGTAGTTGTCAGGCCTAATGGGGATTATTTTGGTAACCCAGGGCGCGGAGGGACAGGTGGACTTATCCGTGATCATAATGGCAAACTGGCTTGGTGGTTTCTGTATGAGTATTAGGGTGTGCTCCAATAATATAGATGAACTTTGGGCATTACGGGATGGTCTTAAATTAGCCATTGAGTTAAACTTTAATCTTCTTGATGAAGAATTAAATGCGAAAGTGATTTTAGATCTTGTGTTGCATTCTGATAATTCTAGTTACCTCTTGTCAAATCATATATGTGACTGCAGGGCACTTTTTTACGAGATTCTAGGAGTATATGATTACTCATATCTACAGAGAGGTGAACGCTTGCGCGGACTGCATTGCCAAAGTTGGGGAAAACTTGTCAGCCACTGAGTTCATTAGTTTTCAATCTTCACCCTTTTTTTAACCAACTAGTAGCGGTGATGCCCGTGATGGCTTATTTCGCGAGATTGGTCTGTAATGACTTAAACAGTGGTTCTGATGATGTTTTTTGATTAATATAATTGATATGTTTTAACCCAAAAAATGATAAAATAATTTCTTGATAATTCAAGAAATTTGTTGTAGAGGTCTTGATATTAATTAATATTCCATTTTGTTGAGACATTATGATAGTATTATAGTGGTGGTTCGAAATGGTTTGATATAATTCCTTATTGTATTTTGTTTACTTTTCAGTAGCGTATGCATAAATAAATTTTGTAATTAGACATCTTAAATGCAGGAAAAACATTAAGATATAATTTTTTTTGCATGGTGCATACAATTTTAATTATTTTTCTTCATATATAAGTGGGAAGTATTGCCACTTTTTTCTTTTTATTTGCATTTGTTACTTGAAAGTGACGCATTGAATATGTCATAGAAGATGACTAATCCCTAGTTAGAAATATGAGAATACGTACATCTTGTCAACTAGGCTAACTCAAGTTTGTCCACGTAAACATATGAATTAGTCAAATTAATCATAAAGTACAAATACAATTAGTGTTAGTTCGAAAACAAATGTTAAATAATAAAGCCAATTCCAAAGAGAAACTGTCGAGTGTTTGCATCATTAATGGAAGAAGTGGAATGAAGTTATATTTGTTGATAATCTTGTTGGTAATGTATATGTTCTATCTTTAGGTGATTTCCGTGTCTAAGACATTAAATGCTTGAATGTGAATGATGATGATCCTTTTCTTTGGCACCACAGGCTTGGTCATGTTGGTATGGATCTTCTTAATAGATTATCGAGCCAAGAACTTGTACGTGGGTCGGCAAAAGTGAAGTTTGAGAAAAATCGTCTTTGTGATTCATGCCAATTTAGGAAACAAACTAAAAATCGTTTAAACCCAAGAAAATGGCATCTTATTCAAAACCTCTTGAACTTGTTTACTTGGACCATTTTGGACCAAAGAGGACCACTATCCTTGGTGGTAAGAGGTATGCATTTTTTATATTAGATGTTTTTTCAAGATTTACTTGGGTATAATTTCTTACTCAAAAAGATGATTCATTTGAAGAATTCTAAATTTTTTTCAGGAACGTTCAAAACTCTCTTAATTTAAAATTGATATTCATTAGAAGTGACAATGGAAGAGAATTTAACAACCAAAGGCTTGAAATCTATTTTAATGAAAATGACATTCACCACAATTTTCGGCCGCTAGAACTCCTCAACAAAATGGTGCAGTTCAAAGGAAAAATCGTACTTTACAAGAAATGTCTAGGTCTATGCTTTGTGAAAATTCTTTACCAAAATACGTTTAGGACGATTTCGTAAACACTCACTTTCTATATTATGAACCGAGGTATCTAGAGGGCATTTACTAGAAAAAGACCCTTTAAACACAAGTTTGGAAAAATTCCGACAATCTCATACTTCAAATTTTTTTGTTGCAAATAATAAAAATGAACTTTGGGCATTATGTGATGGTCTTAAATTAGCAATTGAGTTAAAATTTAATATGCTTGATGTAGAATTAAATGCGTAAGTGAATATAGATGTTGTGTTGCATTATGATAATTCTATTAACCTCCTGTCAAATCATATATGCTACTGTAGGGCACTTTTTGCGAGATTCTAGGAGTATATGATTACACATATCAACAGAGAGGCGAACGCTTGCGCGGACTGCCTTGCCAAAGCTGGGGTAAACTTATCATCCAGTGAGTTCATTAGTTTTCAATCTTCATTAGCCAACTAGTAGTGGGGTAGCCCGTGGTGACTTATTTTGCGAAATTGGTCTGTAATGACTTAAACAGTGGGTATGATGGTGTTTTTTGATTAGTATAATTGCTATGTTTTAACCCAAAAAATGATAAAACAATTTCTTGGTAATTCAAAAATTTGTTGTAGAGGTCTTGATATTAATTAATATTCCATTTTGTTGAGACATTATGATAGTATTATAGTGGTGGTTCGAAATGGCTTGATATAATTCCATATTGTATTTTGTCTAATTTTTAGTAGCGTCTGCATAAATAGATTTTGTAATTAGACATTAAGTTATAACGATTTTTGCATGGTGCATACAATTTTAATTATTTTTCTTCATATATAAATGGGAAGTATTGCCACTTTTTTCTTTTTACTTGCATCTGTTACTCGAAAGTGACGCACCGAATACGTAATAGAAGATGATTGATCCCTAGTTAGAAATATGAAAATACGTGCGTCTTGTCAGCTAAGCTAACTCAAGTTTCGCCACTTAAACAAATGAATTACTCAAATTAATCATAAACTATAAATACAATTAGTGTTAGTTCAAAAAACAAATGTTAAACAAATAAAACCAATTCCAAAGAGAAACTATCGAGTGTTTGCATCATTAATGGAAGAAATGGAATGAGGTTATATTTGTTGATAATTTTGTTGGTAATGTATATGTTCTATCTTTAGATGATTTTCTTGCCTAAGACATTGAAAGCTTGAATGTGAATGATGCTGATGCTTTTCTTTGGTACCACAGGCTTGGTCATGTTGGTATGGATCTTCTTAATAGATCATCGAGCCAAGAACTTGTACTGGATCTGCAAAAGTGAAGTTTGAGAAAAGACGTCTGTGTGATTCATGCCAATTTAGGAAACAAACTAAAACATCTTTTAAACCCAAGAAAAAGGCATTTTCTTCAAAACCTCTTGAACTTGTTTACTTGGACCATTTTGGACCAATGAGGACCGCTACCCTTGGTGATAAGAGGTATGCATTTTTTTATGTTAGATTTTTTTTCAAGATTTATTAGGGGTATCATTTCCTACTCAAAAAGATGATTCATTTGAAGAATTCTACAATTTTTTCAAGAATGTTCAAAACTCACATGATTTAAAATTGATATTTTATTAGAAGTACAGTGGAAGAGAATTTAACAACCAAAGTTTAGAAATTTATTTTAATGAAAATGCATTCACCACAATTTTCGTCCGCTAGAACTCCTCAACAAAACGGTGTAGTTCAAAGGAAAAAATCGTACTTTACAAGATATGTCTATGTATATGCTTTGTGAAAACTCTATACCAAAATATTTTTGGGACGAAGTCGTAAACACTCACTTGCTATATTATGAACCGAGTTATCTAGAGGGCATTTATTAGAAAAAGACCCTTTAAACACATGTTTCGAAAAATTCCGACAATCTCATACTTTAAAGTTTTTTGTTGGAAATAATAAAGCTGAACTTTGGGCATTACGTGATGATCTTAAATTAGCAATTGAGTTAAACTTTAATCTTCTTGTATAGAATTAAATGCGTAAGTGATTATAGATCTTGTGTAGCATTCTGATATTTCTATTCACCTCTTGTCAAATCATATATGTTACTGCAGGGCAATTTTTGCGAGATTCTAGGAGTATATGATTACTCACATCTACATAGAGGCGAACGCTTGCGCGTACTGCCTTGCCAAAGGTGGGCCTCATCCACTGAGTTTATTAGTTTTCAATCTTCACCCCTTTTTTAGCCAACAAGTAGCGGGGATGTCCGTGGAGGTTTATTTTGTGAGATTAGTTTGTAATGACTTAAACAGTGGGTCTGATGATGTTTTTGGTTAATATAATTGCTACTCCATCCGTCCCAAATTATCTGTCCACATTTCCTTTTTAGTGTGTCCCAAATTACTTGTCCACTTTCTAAATAAAGGGTTCATTAATGATGATTTTTCCAACTCTACCCTTTACATTAAATATTGGAGAGAGAAAATAAAGAGAGAAAAGGAGTTGAATTAAATTGGGAGTAACATTAAATAGGGTTATGTTTGACATTTTATCATATTTCACTCTAGAATTTGATGAAACCTTAATCCCCGTGCAAAATACAAAGTGGACAGATAATTTGGGACTGAGGGAGTATGTTTTAACCCAAAAAATGATAAAATAATTTCTTGATAATTCAAGAAATTTGTTGTAGAGGTCTTGATATTAATTAATATTCCATTTTGTTGAGACATTATGATAGTATTATAGTGGTGGTTCGAAATGGCTTGATATAATTCCATATTGTATTTTTTCTACTTTTTAGTAGCATCTGCATAAATAGATTAAATAATTAGACATCTTAAAAGCAGGAAAAACATTAAGTTATAACGATTTTTGCATGGTGCATACAATTTTATTTATTTTTCTTCATATATAAATGGGAAGTATTGCCACTTTTTTCTTTTTACTTGCATCTGTTACTCGAAAGTGACTCACCGAATACGTAATAGAAGATGATTGATCCCTAGTTAGAAATATGAGAATACGTGCATCTTGTCAGCTAGGCTACCTCAAGTTTCGCCTTTTAAACATATGAATTAGTCAATTAATCAATTAATCATAAACTATAAACACAATTAGTGTTAGTTTGAAAACAAATGTTAAAAATATTAAGCCAATTCCAATGAGAATCGGTCGAGTGTTTGCATCATTAATGGAAGAAATGGAATGAGGCTATATTTGTAGATAATCTTGTTGGTAATGTATATGTTCTACCTTTAGATTATTTTCTTGCCTAAGATATTAAAAGTTTGAATTTGATGACGATGATGCTTTTCTTTGGCACCACAGGCTTGGTCATGTTGGTATGGATCTTCTTAATAGATTATCGAGCCAAGAATTTGTACTGGGTCGGCAAAAGTGAAGTTTGAGAAAAGACGTCTTTGTGATTCATGCCAATTTAGGAAACAAACTAAAAAATCTTTTAAACCCAAGAAAATGGTATCTTCTTTCAAAACCTCTTGAACTTGTTTACTTGGATCAGTGAGGATTACTACCCTTGGTGGTAAGTGGTGTGTGCATTTTTTATATTAGAGGTTTTTTCAAGATTTACTTGGGTATCATTTCTTACTGAAAAAGATGATTCATTTGAAGAATTCTACAATTTTTTCAAGAATGTTCAAAACTCACTTGATTTAAAATTGATATTCATTAGAAGTGACAATGGAAGAGAATTTAACAACCAAAGTTTTGAAATCTATTGTAATGAAAATGACATTCGCCACAATTTTCGACCGCTAGAACTCCTCAACAAAACGGTGTAGTTCAAAGGAAAAATGGTACTTTACAAAAAATGTCTAGGTCTATGCTTTGTGAAAACTCTTTACCAAAATATTTTGGGGTCGATGTCGTAAACACTCGCTTGTAATATTATGACCCGATTTATCTAGAGGGCATTTATTAGAAAAAGACCTTTTAAACACATGTTTGGGAAAATTCCGACAATCTCATACTTCAATTTTTTTGTTGCAAATAATAAAGCTGAACTTCGGGCATTACGTGATAGTCTTAAATTAGAAATTGAGTTAAACTTTAATCTTCTTGATGTAGAATTAAATGCGTAAGTTATTATAGATCTTGTTTTGCATTATGATATCTCTATTCACCTCTTGTCAAATCATATATGTTACTACATGGCAATTTTAGCGAGATTCGAGGAGTATATGAATACTCACATCTACAGAGAGGGACTGCCTTACCAAAGCTGGAGAAAACTTATCATCCACTGAGTTAAATAGTTTTCTATCTTCACCCCCTTTTTTTAGCCAACTAGTAGCGGGGATGCCCGTGATGGTTTATTTTGCGAGATTTGTCTGTAATGACCTAAATAGTGGGTCCGGTGATGTTTTTTGATTAATATAATTGCTATGTTTTATACCAAAAAAAGATAAAACAATTTCTTGATAATTCAAGAATTTTTTTTATAGAGGTCTTGATATTAATTAATATTCCATTTTGTTGAGACATTACGATAGTATTATAGTGGTGGTTCGAAATGGCTTGATATAATTCCATATTGTATTTTTTCTACTTTTTAGTAGCATCTGCATAAATAGATTAAATAATTAGACATCTTAAATGCAGGAAAAACATTAAGTTATAACGATTTTTGCATGGTGCATACAATTTTATTTATTTTTCTTCATATATAAATGGGAAGTATTGCCACTTTTTTCTTTTTACTTGCATCTGTTACTTCCGAATACGTAATAGAAGATGATTGATCCCTAGTTAGAAATATGAGAATACGTGCATCTTGTCAACTAGGCTAACTCAAGTTTCGCCACTTAAACGTATGAATAAGTCAAATTAATCATAAACTATAAATACAATTAGTGTTAGTTCGAAAACAAATGTGAAAAAAATAAAGCCAATTCAAAAGAGAAACTGTCGAGTGTTTGCATCAATAATGGAAGAAAGGGAATGAGGTTATGTAATTGTTACATTGAACTATTCTAAAATGTCCCTAGTCAATCATTATTGTAGAATTTTGAGGACAACAATAATGTGTTGAGACTAGTATGTGTTGTGATTAAATAGGGTGATTTTAAGTCAAACACATGGGTATTTGATACTGGACAGACCTGCTTATAAGAACATTTCATGGATTGTTGCATAACTGTCAACAATGTTCTTACAATGATTTTGTTTGTGTCTAAATCCTTCGACTTTAGATCACACAAGATTTCCTACATGGAAAATGGTATACTTTGATGGTGTCAAACGGCGTCTGTAACTAAATGGCCTATAAAGGCATTTGTTGGGTGTATTTATGAACCATGTGTAGAATGAGGTGTGATAGATAGAGGATTTGTCCCTCCTATACAACATGAGTGATATCTTGGGCCCCTTGATGGAGTGAGACTAATTCGTGCACATGAACAAGTGAATTAATATGAGATATTAATATCATTTGATTAGTCTACTCTGGAATCAAGAAACTGATTGATTGAACTATACAAGTGTGACATTCTCATTGACTTGTGTTCAATCTAGATATCGAGGATAAAGGGTTTAATACAAAAAGATAATATTTGTGATTACTTGAATCACTAGACTATTTGTGAATTGAGAGTGATGATTTATTGCTAGATACCTCTCATTAATGTTGAAAATTGTTGTCACGACCAACATAGCAAATACCTAAAGGGTCGCACACTATAATCAACTGGATTGAGCTTGTTGGAGTTTACATTTGATATAGGTTTTCAATTAGATTGGGCAGGCTCAATTGGATTAGGAAAAATCGGACCCGGTCTACCGAGAGCTGTCTCGGGTCTACCGAACCGGTTTTTCACTCCAGTCGGCCGAGAACCATTTTTTCGATCGACCGGACCAGTTGGACCAGATCAAAACTGGCACATGTCCTGTGTGAGAGAGAGTGTGTGTGTAAGGGAGTATTGTGGAGAGAAAGGTGGGGATGTGGAGTTAG
Source organism: Vinca minor (assembly GCA_026122235.1). Taxonomy (NCBI): domain Eukaryota; kingdom Viridiplantae; phylum Streptophyta; class Magnoliopsida; order Gentianales; family Apocynaceae; genus Vinca; species Vinca minor. The sequence continues at coordinate 6,847,671 of JAOCZM010000241.1, read as the reverse complement.
TTGGGTGGTTCCACTAACACCACATGATGATGAAATGCTTATCATTCTTCACATTCTTGTGATAGTTGGAACACTCTCTTATTCTCTCTACTTTCTAGTCGAGCCAAAAGAGAAGAAAAATACTGATTTTTCCCTTCTCTCAAAACACACGTCCAAGAACGCAAAAGTGAAGAAAAATTGTTTCTTGTCTTTCATATTTCGGTTTTGGATTTCTATATCAACGAAGCTCACGAAGATCGTCTTCAACTTTCGTAGCTTTCGTAACTAGCATCACAAGCACAATGAACAAGCTCAAGGTTGGTCGGTGTGGATACCGGTAGAGACGGGAGTTTGAAGGATGTCGTTGGCGATTTAAAGTAGCAGAATCCGGGCAATTTCAATCAGATCAAAAAGGCATAATTATTATCACAATGTACTGGTTCTTTCTCGAGAGTAGATCCTTTAAAGGAACGGATTCCCATTTTATTTTCGTTGCTTTTTATGTGGGGATTCCGAATTATTTATTTCAGAGAGAGGATACTTGAACAACAATCCCCACCTAGACGTATCTATGTATGAACCAGATGGATTAAATCAAAACAACTTATTTTGAAGCAGTGAAAATCCCAAGTATAAAACTTTAATGTTTTTTAACAGTTTAAAGTCTCTACCAATGAGATGATTAATTGAAATTTCTTTCGTAATTAAAACCCCAAAGATGCCTTAAGATCTACGAATTCCCTTATTATGTTTGACCCTAACCCAAAAGATTTATGTAAATCTCATTTCTAGAAAAGCATGCAACTCCTTTTATTATGCGATGATCTATTCAAATTCTTACCTTTTCAATTCCAAATAAGATATCAAAGATGAATTAATACTCTAGAAAAATTAATCCAACACAATAAAAAACCATAATAAACATCAAAATAGGGATTAATATGAATTGATCACAATCCCGAAAATTCAACACACAGATATAAGTCTAGGGTTCTTCTCATTCAAGTAAAAAAAAATTAGTTATCTATATTACTTGGATTAATAATATAATTTATTGAAAGCGATAAAGAAAGAAAACCCATTCACGTGAAAGATTTAATCTTCAATCTTGTCTCCAACTTCAATCCGATGATGATGGTGAGTTTCCTCTTGTAGAACTTGGATGAAGTGAGCCTCCAATAATTCTCTAGCAGTAACTCTAAATCTATAATAATAATGTTTAAAGATGGATGCATAAAAGTTGTGTGTTTGGAGATGTATGATTTTATGGATGATATGATGGATGTATTCATGGATGTCGAAGGGGTATTATAGTGCTAGGACTCCTAACAACTTTAGAAAAAATAATAGAAGTTGAAAAGAATTAGAAATCTAATAGGAAAGTCATAAAAATCTCCATGGTTGACCATATTTCCAATTTTGAGCCAAGTTGACCGACCAGCTTTGACTAGAACACAACTTTTCAGCTTTTGCAATTCAGTCCCAAAGTTTTTCATTCAAGTTCCAAATTTTATGTCACACCCCATAACCTGACATCGCCTCATCTACCCATGAGTCAGTGAAGCCAAAGGTAACTTAATAAAATTAGAGTATTTCCATAAACAATAAATTGAATATCATCTTACATATGTTTCAATCTTAAAGGTATATAGAAATCCCCTATTTCTAGCTTTTATCTATATACAGATTTCGATAAATAGCACTTTTTTAAGGATAAAAACAGCACCAACAATTTATGGGCCACTATAAATGTTCAATTAGTGAATGCGGACACTATTTAAACAAAAAAAAACACGTGACTGGCACACGTTATCTACTTCAAGGGTATAATTGTCCTAAGTGAAACCTACCCTCTGGACACCCCAAAATGTGACCCCGAATACTCAAAGTAGTCTATGGACCCTGCATCGCCGCCGTCCTTAAAATCTGAATCCTTTTCAAATTCGCTTGAAAATAACTGTAACTCCAGTACGAAAAATCGTGCTTTTTGCAAAGCTGTTGAACCACTAGAGAAATATTCTTCAATGGCATTCTGGGAAACAAATGATGTTCAATCTGAAATTGCAATCCACCATAAAGGAAATCCATCCAGGAAGAGCAAGAAATGTCGATTGTACCCCTAGTTTGTTTCTGAAACCAATTGTTACCTTCCGGAGCTCCGACGTAAGCATCGGCGGCGAAATGGTTCAATGTGAATTGAATATGTTGAAAATCGGTTAAGTAAAACTAGCGAGAACGAACAGAAATCTCTCTGTCCAATATGGTAAATAAGAAACAAGAAGAGGAAACGGTTAGTAGTGCCAGAGGATCATTAGCTTATGCAATTACTATTCTAACTGTCCTTAGTTTTACGTAATGTTCTTTACAATGAAATAAAACTAGTATGATGTATGATTGATGATTATGTTTTACTGATAATGTGTAATGGATACAAATCATATCATAGATGCAATATATTGAGATATATTATATCGGACGTGATCTATTAGAGAAATAATACTTCATGGTCCCTAGTCATAAGTATTACTTCCTCAATACTATTTTGGAATCCTTAGACCTTATGTCTCCATTGATTCTAACATGAATAGAGCCACGTTTTGATTCAGTCGGACGTTACTTTTAATCGAGTAATCAATACGACTGATGATCGGATGTAGTGTCCTATCATGGTATGAATGTGAGAGCCATTGTAAGGAATTTGTACCTCTCTTATTAGAGAGAGATATCCATGGGCCCCTCGATAGGGAAAGACTGTTTAAATGCATGGTCGTGATTAACAATATTTAACAAAGTGGTTATTAAATATTGTTTGTTGGAATAGTCTACTTGGAGATCGAGCATAAATACAATTAAGCTTTATAAGGGTGACGACTACCATGCCTTATGCTTAATTAGGATATTGCGAGACAAAGGGATTAAATAGTTTATTGATAACGGTTCTGTTATACATTCATTCACTCTGGGTAGTCACAATGTCCTGCTAGGGACCGCTTGTGATTTATGAACACATACTACTACTAAGTGTGTTTTCATTGCCATTGTGATATGAACCTACAGGATCACACGCATAGACGAGTTAACGAGCTTCATGTCCAGATTCAATGAATCTAGAATCATTGTATCTGACATTTATTTTTTTGAGAATAATAAAACGTTATTGTTCAAATTAGAGATGAATAAGGGGAATTTTCGGTATTTAGTTATAGCTGGGATTGCGTGGGAGTTAATTATTATCCGATAAAGACTCCCACTACCAGTAGAAGTCTAGAGGACTTGGGAGTTAAAGACTCCTACTGCCAGGGAATTGTTCTTGAAACAAACTCTCACACCCCACATAAACTTCTCTCGGCCGAAACCCTAGTGACTAATGCTTGAGTCGCAAAAATACCTAAGACTCTGAAATTAGATTTCGATTATTCTGCCTCTCCCTTTCTCTCTAAATTCCCGAAACTCAAAAAAACGAAGAGCTAGCAATCGATGTTCGTTTCGTCGCGTGGATACTGGTAGAGGGAAATTCCGCAAAGGAGAGCTATTGGTGGCAGTAATACAAACTTTGAAAGTTCAAGAATCAGATTCTTTAGCCGAAAAATGTAAGCTTTAGTTTTAAATTTTCGATTCCCATGGTATGAGCGGATCCTTTCAGGGATGACTCATGGGTGTTTAGAACGAGTTTCTACCAATGAATCCCTTCAGTGGTATTAAATCCTTGCTCATACTATTCGATTTCGATTATGTTGATCACATCATAACATATATCAAATTCGATTTGGTATGTGTTTGTGTAAAAACAGAAAAATATTGTTTCTTTGACTGTGTTTTATAAGTTTCTGTGATTCTGATACGCATAAACTGTCATGTATGTTATTAATTCGATTAATATTGCATGAACTGCTATCGTATGTTATTAATTATGCATAAACTGCAATTGTATGCTTTCTGTCGTTAATCCGATTAACAAACTGCATAAACTCTTTAGGCGATTATGCATGTTAGGCGTTAATACGTTGCGCTGACCGTCTGCGTTCCGCTGACCTAAGTCTTTGTATTTGTACTCATTACAGTATTTCATTATGCTTTATGTGAGTTTTAGCATGGTGAATAGCATGGCCTACTATACCCCCTCTTGTTTTACATTTATTGGGTTGTAATTTTACAATACGGCCTGCTAATCTTTTTTTAATGTTGTGAAATTGTAATCGCTTTCTTAGATTAGCTTTATTGCTTTACATTGAAGGCTGGGTATGCCCATGCATCTATGTAACAAGACTGGAGGAGGCTGGATCCAAGACAGTATCCATGAGATGAGTATTGACTTAGATTGACCCTTGACTCCCACATGGCTCGTGGGAGTCATCATAGGATTAGGCCATGCTATCTCACATTTACAATTACGCTCTATATCTTGCATGTGATGCTTATTTTATGTCTTATGGGGCTTGATTTTAATACGTCACATTAAATCGTTTTAATTATGTCTTAAAATGCCTACCATATCCTAAGCACTCCTTGAGCTTGGATCATCATTTTGTCTACTTGCCAAAGCAACAGATAAGTGGTTATCTAAGCAAAAGTAGATGTGAAATAGTGATTTCCATATGCCTAGACATGGTTCGACTTAACTAGGCTACCAAAATAGTTTTGAGCCTAGGGCATAAAATGAGAAATAGTCTGGACATATAGATGTCATTCCCATGAGTTGATTTTACTTTAATTATGGGTGTTAAGACAAAGCTTACTTATAACTATCGTAAAATGGTTTTCTTCACTATTTATCAAGTGTTGAAATTGTGGATTTTTTTTTTTTTGCTAAAACACTAATAACTTTGCAAAAAATTTAATGTATATAATGGCAACCAACACTTCACCCATTTCATTGCGATCCGTCCTTGAGAAGGAAAAACTGAGTGGGTCCAATTTCCTGATTGGGCCCCTGTAACTTTAAGGATAAGCCAAGTGTAATGCTCATATTCTCGCATCAGACCCCTTTCATGAGACCGCTTCCCATCATAAACCAATCTGCAACGCGACTTCCAGAGAGTCCAAATAACACTAGAGAAAATTATAGTGTAAATCACACCCCATTTACCTTTTTCCTTTCCACCAAAGCAATTTTAATAAAGAAATTGGTGTGGCACTATTCAACAGAGACCAATCTATTCCAACTTTACCACAAACAAACGCCAAAGAGACATTACCGGACAATCAAGAAAAATTTGTTGAAAGCTATCCGTACCTTGATCACAGTAACAATGTGATGCCAACGAAACACCCCAGCTTTGGCGCACCTCATCAAAAGCTATAAATTGATTGAAGAATTTCCACAGGAAAACACGTAGAGACATCGGCAAAGACGAAGGCCAGATAATGCTACGGGTTCCCTGTGTGACACCTCGTGACTGCAAATGTTTGAGGATAGAGGAAATAGAGAATTTGCCTTGTTGATCCAGCTTCTAAATCCAAACATCAGGACCCGTTACCAAAACAATCCGAGTCATTGGGCACACCTGCTCTCGGGTAAGGACACTAAATACAACATTAGACCATCCAGTTGGACTCAAATATTGTGAAACTTGCAAAGATTGATTCAAGGTCGCATCTCCAGACGGAAAACCAAGACAAACATTCAAAGAGAAATTGTCATACCAGATTGTTGAGTTAACACCTCGAACTAAGACTACAATGTGAGCCTCTGGCTCCTGATTGACCACAAGAATCCTCCTTCATACCGGAGAGTCATAAGGCTGCCGATCAACAAGAGAGCGGTGTGCAATGCCGCTGCAGTACTTGTCCATCATAAATGCTCTCCATATTGAATCGACTGTCCGAAATCTCCACCAAAGTTTGAAAGAAAAAGCTTTTTGTAATGAATTTAAAGTGTACAAACCGAGGCCATTTTGCTCCTCCGTACAACACACTCTCCGTCATGATCTCCAGTGTCTCCTATTCCCATGAATTGATTTTCCCCATAGAAAATTTGTAAACATTCGCTAAATATCAGATAATACCTTTTTTGGCGGATGCGCCGACGCCGGAATATAAAGGGTTATGGATAACAGAACATGGCGGATGAGTATTAATCGGCCGCCAAAGGTGAGTAACTTGCTTTGCCATCATTCCACACGTGCCGCAATCTTTTCCACGAACAGGGCAAAGTACACCACCTTTGATCTACCTGTAAATAAAGGGTAGCCAAGATAGATAAATGGAAATGTGCCAAGTGAAAAAACCCATGTCTTGTTGTATCATGTGTACTTGGGCCGGCTGTGTGCGGCTTGAAGCAAAAAATGAGCTTTTAATGGGGCTGATTTTCTGTCCCGAGACTGCCTCATAATGGCGAATGAACTCCATCAAAATTTGTAAGCTTCTCTTCCCGCCATTAGCGAATATGACCATATTGTCGGCATATGCTAAGTGCGAGACCACCATTTGTCGGCATATTCCCTGAACCTTTTTGTTAAGAGAATGAACCAATTTCGTAGCGAAAAGTATATTATCAGTAATGGCCTTTTCACTCACAAAACCCGTATGATTGATGCTGATTAAGGAATTAAGGAGACCAAAAAGCCAATTTGCCATAACCTTAGAAATGATTTTGCTCGAGAATGTGCAAAGTGAGATAGGGTCTAAACTCACCGAAACTCGTGGGATTGTCTACCTTGGGGATAAGCACGAAGAAAGCGCTTGCCATTGTTTTCGGCAATGGTAAGCCTGCCAAGAAATCCTATACTGCACACACCACATATGTCTCAATAATTTTCCAGCAAGATTGGAAGAATCGTCCTGTGTATTCGTCTGGACCGGCAGCATTCATATGGTCCAAGCCGAAAACAACAGCTTGAACCTCTCTTGAATCCGACATTTGATCTAATAGGTGGTTGTCGGAATCCTTGACCATTGATGGGATGTACTGAGCCAAAAAAGACTCTGGCGGAGGTGTTGACTCTCGGCCAAGGAGTGTCTCAAAAAAAGAGGCTGCACCTCAGCCAAGTTCGCATTCATGGTAAACATATCGCCATTTGGAGCACTGATGTGAGCTATAGTCATACGTTTTTGCTTGTTCCTACAATAAGAATGAAAAAAAAAAGTTTAGCTTTTTGATCCACTTGATTCGAGACTTCTGCCGCCAAAAACTTTTCTCCCTCTCAAGAGCCGTATTATAAGTGCTCTGAGCTTCTGCAAGGGCTAAAAAATTCTCATGAACGGGATTTGGATCATAAACAGCTTCCAAGGAGGCTGCCACCTTCGCCAATGCTTCCGTAACATTAATAGTATAATCTCCAAAGACATCTCGATTCCAGATACTAAGAGCAGCCATCATTCTTTTCAGTTTATCTTGCAACTTATACATGCATGAATTAATAATCTCAACATCCCAACTCTCCTTCACCATGGTCATAAAAGTCTCATGTTTGACCCACATACCCTGAAAACGAAACGTCGATCTTCCACGGTCTTACTGAAGCCGTGTGGTTATAAGTAATGAGCAGTGATCTGAAACTGTCCTTGGTAGATGTGTGGCTTGTGTATATTGAAATAGCGTATTCCATGAAGTGTTAACCAGAACTCTATCCAATCGCCGATGAAGTGGATGTGCTCCTGCTCTGCACCAAGTAAGCAGACAGCTGATGTTAGGCACCTCCAAAAGCTCACAAACATTAATCATATCTATAAATTCCTCAATATGAAGCATTGTCGGCACAGATCCCTGACTTTCTAATTGCCTTAGAACCACATTGAAGTCGCCCCCAACTAACCAAGGGTGATCCATCTGAACCTGAAAAGATCTCAACTCCGCTCACAAGCTATGTCGCTGCACATAAGAGCACTTGGCATAGATGAAAGAGCAAAAAACTGATACGCCCGAAAACGAATTAATACGAACATGTACCACTTGTTCCAAATCGTGCAAAATATCCAAATTCAAAGTGCCTCCCACAAAATCCAAATTTTACTGTTCGGATCACCATGGCAAAAATCAAAACCCAATATTCTACAATAAATATTCAAATCGTCTAAGCCAATCATAGGTTCCAATAACACTAATAGATTCAAATTATTATAACATTTCAACTGACGAATGCTAGCAACAGTTCTATCATTCGCAGTTCCTCAAACATTCCAAATTAACCAATTCATATTAAAACCAATAAATCATGCAGTAGAAGTAACCAAAAAAGGGTATTGAGTAAGAGATGATTGCCTTTTTTGAGCTAACCTTGGTGACCACCTTGGAGCTTGTGGCACTGTATCTGTCTCTGTGGTCTCTGCTGGCAGAGGAAGTCCGGGCAAGTTCATAACAATGGAACTAATTGGTTGACCTGAGACCCCTAATGCATTTTCCCCTGCTTCGGCCTGCTCTATTTCTGGAGTGCTGGGCGGCCCGGTTGGCTGTGTACCCGAGTAAGTCAATTCAGTTGGGTCAGCTACTTCAACCGGATTCTGCTGACCTGATTGCTCTGTCCCGGAAGTATCCCGTGTAACTGCATGACAATCCTCTGAGACAGTTTTCGGCACCACCGTTGATCGTGCGGCCTCTACCATCCAATCCGCAAATTCCTTCAAAGAGTTCACCATTAAATCCCGAGGCTGATTTGTTGAGGGATGTTCTTTACCTTCTGATGCCACAATCCGTGAATTAATCACCGGCGAGTATCCCTCAGTGCCGATGTTGATGTCATCCTGACTACCATCAAGAATCTTGGTGATGACTGGTTGATCAACAATCGCCGCCTTCGATTCAGTAATTGATGGAGAGACATCAACCGCAATCGAATCCCCCAAATTGATGACTTCTGGCGGATGTGTTATCCCTGTTATCTCAACCGTTCGATTCCCATCCTCATCACCAAAAGACTGTCATGTCCCACCCTCTAGGACACACAGTTCACACACAAACTAAATGCCAAAGCAGCTAGAGGACCTCCGCAATCAGCAAAAGAGGTATATATATATATATATATATATATATATATATATATATATATATATATATATCAATAACTTGGCAAAACAAATCCAGTACATCCATGTTTCCAGCTTCTAACATATTACCAATGCTAACATTAAACTGATGAACTGAATGTAATCTATGAGGAAATTGAATGTAATCAAGAGTCAGGTCTCCACCTTAACATAAACGAAATAGATTAGGATCACTGTCCCCAGATCTAATCTAATGAGCTAACTAAATAAATAGCTAACTGAGAGTTAATAACACAAACTCGAGCACTTGCAAACTGAAACTCCACAAGCTGATGCTCCACTGTTGCCAAGTTCCCCTTCACAGATAAGAAATGAAGGCAACAACCAGCAATGTATATATTTTCTCAATCGGCTATGATGGAACCTGATCACTAGACAAACAAGCTCGAACTAGTTGCAATCTCCATTCCAGACCATTGCCAGCAATAATCTGAGAAGGCAAAGCCAACCAGCAATTCAGTAACTAGAAATGGGGGGAATAATAGAGAGAATAGAGTCTAATGGAGAGGGGGATTGAAGTGGTAAGAGTGAAGGAAGTCTTACAGAGAGGGGAAGAAGGCCGCAGCCAACTTTGGGGTACAACTTCTGGACCCCTCTCCAATGGGAAAACCTTCCCTTTATAGTTAGGGTAAGGTTCCCAATGTAGATCCTCTCCATCCAACTCATCCCTTGGTTTTGCTGCCCTATAATCAACAGTGGAAGATGGCATTTTCTCTCCACACCTCGCAGCTCCTTTTGCTGATTCTCTCTGCTGGAATATCCCCAAAAGTACCAAGTACTTTTCTAGCCGATTGTGAGTAATATAACTAAAGCAAAACGACATAGTTTTGTACACTAATATACTAATCAGTGGGCCAATAATAGATACTCTCTCCTTAGCAGATATGACAATACTCCCCCATTGAAACAAGTCTTGTCCTCAAGACTTGATGATTAAAATTTGCTGCTCATTAGATCCTTATCATTCTCAATAACATCTACTTCATACATATTGAACCAAGGTATAAACCATAGCATACGAGTTTGAATAAAAGTCATCAACTGCGAAGTATCCTGATTTGCATAGAAGAATATATTTGCCTCCTGGTTCAGACACTCCTTCAGATCCTGTAGTTCCACCCTTTGCTGATCAAGACTGCCATCTACTCCAGTTACTTCCACAACACTATTATATTGAGGTACTTGTTCAGTTGCAGAATCATCACCATCACTTTTTAGTGCACAAGCCACCAAGTCACCTATCAAGCGATGCTCATACCATATCGAGTGTTCTTCAAACTTGTTCTTCCGCCACTCTTGATATACCTCCTCAAAGATTTCCTTGAACCTGCCATCATGTTTCTTCATAATTGTATTTTTAGTGCTCAAGTAAAGAAGACATTTCTTTGGGAACACCAATGACATGGATGATTCAGTAAATTCTCAAATTGACTGGTCAACATTATACATAGCAAGTGCGAACCCACGACCTTTAAAATCATAGACATCCAGTTCCACATGGGATTCCCCATTTGCTGGCACAAAAACCATTTTCAGCTGTCCTGGACCTGTAATCACTTGGTCAGTTACACGAATATTGATCTCCAAAGGCATGCCTACCAATACAAATTGGTTTATTCCAACCAGGAACAATCCTGGGAATGTTCTCAAATATGATAGGCTCGCGAAAAACAGTTCCATTTAATATGTTCCTGATTGTGCCCTTTGGACTCCTCCACATAGATTTTAGCCCAAATTCCTTGACTCTGGTTTCATCGGGCGTACTCGTAGCACAGTTTACAACAACATTGTACTCAAGAGTAGCTTCAGCACTTTCTACAGTCACTATATCATCAGTTGCATCACAATTAAGGATCCCCAATTCAAAATACTTTATATCCAAATCCAAGTGCAGAAATATCAACTTGTCTTTGATCATTTTCCATATGATCCTCGTCATTTCATCCCCGCCCATTTCACCCATAGGATTCTGAACTTTAACTTTTTTATCGAAATCAGTAGAGGTAAAGGAAACAAAGCATCGAACTGAGGCATTATTGGAAAAGCGGGAGAGGGAAAGAGAGAGTGTTCTTGAGGAAGAACTGATTCAACTCTGGCAGCAATGTTTGTGGCTCTGGGTTCAGGAAATTTTCAACATCCTTTTTGTTTGTCACAAGGTCCATCTTGGAAAGGATAGTAACGTGTGGAAGTTCAAGTTGAACCATAGCAGAAAGTGATGCCATGCAACCACTTATAAACTTGGACACATCTGTCATAAACTGGGAATCAAGCAAATACACAGCATAAACATTGACATTTGTGAGTCTCAAATGCTCGACAAAGTTCTTGAGTCCAGGAATATGTGAAAAAAATTCAATCTGACCCGGGCAGTAAAAAACTAAATAGTAGTTATCCAATTCTTCTGTTAGCCAATCATCCAAATTTTCGTCAAGGTGCTCCATGCAATAAATAAGGCCACCATTTGGACCAAGACCAAGTTCCTCCATAACATCTTCCAAAGAAATTAGTTCTCTGATATCCACGGTCACTGGATAGTCAAAATTTTCTGCAGCAGGATCTAAGTTCACAATATGGATTGTTCGTCCGGTAGTTTGACAATGCCGGTACAAATTGGAGTAGTCTGTAAACTTCCCCTTGACTGCAATTTCTCTTCCCTTCGGCAAGAGTCCCTTATCTCTTCTCCTATGAAACTTAGCCAAACATAACTCATTCATAGACGTTGGTTCTTTTTTGGAATGTTTTTGGAAACTCTCAGAATCATTAATTTCACACTCATCTTGCTTTGATCCCCCTACTACATTAGAAGACTCCTCTGTGACGGTAACCTTCTGTCCCTCTCCCTCATCAGTGATCGAGTTCCCTCCAATTAATAGCAACTTATCAAATTCATCATCTACATTTCCATTCTGTTTCAGTTTACTGATTTCTTCCATAGTATCTGATGAAGAGTTGTCTACCTTTCCAGCAGGCACATTTGTGAGGGCGCTTGGAAGAATCTCGAGAGCAGAAGTAGTAACTGCCCCATCAATGAGTGTTGAGGCACACTCCCTTTTAAGGTCATCTTTGGAAGCCTCTGAAGAAATGATGTTTACAGTTAAATCATTAGTCATTTCTTCCTTCCTCAAATAATAATCAAACATCTCATAGAAAGCTGCTATATACTCTTCCCAAGTTACACAATCATGTTCCCAAAAAAAATACCTAGAGCAAGTATAGGCTCTACTCCTATAATCCGAATTCGACTTCAATCCCTCAACAAATTTATCCACAAAACTCTTTAATTCTAAATTTGAACCAACTCTCAATAATGTGTTTCTCCAACTCTCAAATCTTTCCAGGTAATTCAATAATGAGGTAATTTGAAGAGGAGGACAGTCTTCCATCGTTTGTATTAGGCGAGCCATACCATTCTTGAGGTCGAAACTTATATTATCCATGGTTTCCCTAGGCTCGTAACTGCTCTGATACCAATTTGTCATGTCCCACCCTCTAGGACACACAGTTCACACACAAACTAAATGCCAAAGCAGCTAGAGGACCTCCGCAATCGGCAAAAGAGGTAATTATATATATATATATCAATAACTTGGCAAAACAGATCCCAGTACATCCATGTTTCCAGCTTCTAACATATCACCAATGCTAACATTAAACTGATGAACTGAATGTAATCTATGAGGAAATTGAATGTAATCAAGAGTCGGGTCTCCACCTAAACATAAACGAAATAGATTAGGATCACTGTCCCCAGATCTAATCTAATGAGCTAACTAAATAAATAGCTAACTGAGAGTTAAGAACACAAACTCGAGCACTTGCAAACTGAAACTCCACAAGCTGATGCTCCACTGTTGCCAAGTTCACCTTCACAGATAAGAAATGAAGGCAGCAGCCAGCAATGGATATATTTTCTCAATCGGCTATGATGGAACCTGATCACTAGACAAACAAGCTCGAACTAGTTGCAATCTCCATTCCAGACCATTGCCAGCAATAATCTGAGAAGGCAAAGCCAACCAGCAATTCAGTAACTAGAAATGGGGGGAATAATAGAGAGAATAGAGTCTAATGGAGAGGGGGATTGAAGTGGTAAGAGTGAAGGAAGTCTTACAGAGAGGGGAAGAAGGCCGCAGCCAACTTTGGGGTACAACTTCTGGACCCCTCTCCAATGGGAAAACCTTCCCTTTATAGTTAGGGTAAGGTTCCCAATGTAGATCCTCTCCATCCAACTCATCCCTTGGTTTTGCTGCCCTATAATCAACAGTGGAAGATGGCATTTTCTCTCCACACCTCGCAGCTCCTTTTGCTAATTCTCTCTGCTGGAATATCCCCAAAAGTACCAAGTACTTTTCTAGCCTTTTGTGAGTAATATAACTAAAGCAAAACGACATAGTTTTGTACACTAAGATACTAATCAGTGGGCCAATAATAGATACTCTCTCCTTAGCAGATATGACAAAGACTTCCGCAATTGGACCAGCGGTGGAGCGGGTTTTGATGGCCCTACATCCGACCGGGGTTTCGGCTTCCATACGTCCTCCTGTCATTTGGAGGAGGCTATGATTTCGTATTTTAGAACTTTGTGTACCACTTCAGACATCGGCATATCATTAATTTTCGATTTTCCCCTGTTCGCCGCCTTAATTGTTTTCAGATCACCCTAGCCCGTTGAACAATTACCAATTTCGTGTCCAATCTGGCAAATTGTCATATGTGATCGATTGTCAAAATCCCTTTCCTGATTTGTCATGGGTATTATGAATCCGGTGTGGCAAATCCCCAAGAAAATCCAATTCCACGCACATTTTTGCCACACTTTGCCTTATAACATTGGCGGTTGGCGCATCCAGTTCCAATGGCTGCTCTACCGCCCTTGCCAAAGAACACTGTTTTGATTTATTAAAGAGATGAATCCAGAGACCTTCAAATCCGATCCAAACAGGAACAATTGAAGGTTCCTCATGTAAATTAAAGTCATAAGTCCATTTAAAGACTCTCATATTCAATCCCCATAAAACCCACCATCCTTGCCTCCACAATCTGAATTAATCCTCCTCCAAATCAAAACGGATTAGAACATGGCGGAGATCCATCCACCCAATCCAAAAATTCCCCTTGAATCCGACTTTGTGAAAAGCCTTTCTCAGCGATTCCATATTAGGGGCATGTTTATGGAATTTTTCGACAAACGCAAATCTCCATGATGAAATAAGTGCATCGTGTTCATCTATGGAGACAGAAAGGTGCGGCTCTCCCTTGAACGAATCCAAATGGGTGATCGGAAAATTGGGAGAGGTGGCCTCGGGGAGGGAGAGAAGGCCGCAGACCTAAGTCGGCAGGACTTTAAGTATCGTGAGGATTTTGAGGAGCCAAAGAAAAAAATTTGTTTTTTAATGTTTTCATAACATGTTTATAGAACCTTATTACTTTGTTTATGTGTTATCCTAACTTTTTGTAGTCTGATAATGCATGGCATATGATGTCTTTACCTTTATACAGCCTCTAGGAAGTCTTTAAAGTGTTAAACGAATTGTAAATTCGTGTTTTTGGCTGTTTTCTATTTTTTGGCAAAAGTTCTGTCTGACCGGAAGAGGTTCCCGGCAAACCGAACATTTGTTGGAAAATTGGATTTTGCTACTGCCTTGAATTCGGCAAACCGAGGATAGTCTGTTTTCAGGCTGGTCGATCAAAAATGTTCTGAGTCGACCGAGGTGGCCTATTTTTACATTTTTTTATTACTACCGTATCGCGGTCGACTGGGAGTATGGTCTAGGTCGACCGAAAAGGGGCAAGCAGTGTGTATTTACGCTTTTAGCGTGATTGTCGTGATTTTTTAGCATGGTGCATAGTAATAGCCTTTGACGCAATGGTTTGTATTATAATACGTCCTGCGTGTCGTGCCTTATCTATTCTTGTTGTAAATTTAATAACGAATGTAACTCGAGAATTCTTTCAATTATGTAAAAGTATATAATATGATTTTATGTTTTTACATATGTAACAAGTGATGAAAAAGGCGTCCATCAGATGACGGAAACCATAAGGAGGCGGAAGACAATATATATGCTTTATAATTTTTGACCTTAGATTTACCAAGGATTATCTGTTGGCTCGGAAAATTCGTATAAGGGCTATTACTATGTCACGGTTTTATTTACTTAATTTGTATGAGATGCATGATCCCTGATTTACAATTTTTTACAGCATGTGTTTAAGAAGTATATGAAGGGATTCATGGGCAAAAACTCGTTCAAAACACCCCATGAGTCCTCCTCTAAAGGATCCGCTCATACCAAAGGAATCGAAAATCGGCGACAAATTACTTACATTTTTCGGCTAAAGACTCTGTTTTCGGACGTGTGTTGCTGCCACCAATAGCCTTCCCTTGCGGAATTGCCCTCTACCGACGAAACGAGAAGTGAGTGCTAGCTATTCGTTTATGAGTTTAGGGAATCTAGAGAGAAGAGAAGGGCAGAAAAATACAGAAAACTAATTTTGGGATTTTTGGTTTATTGCGGCTCAAGCAAATTCAACCTGTCATATAGGTGTGAGAGTTTGTTCCGAAAAAAACTCTCACGTCCTATCAACCTCTTCTGGTAGTAGGAGTCTTTATCACATAATAACTCTTATGTAATCCCAGCTAAAACCAAATACCGAAAATGCCCCTCTTTAATCTCTAATTCGAATTATAACATTTTATTATTCTCAGAAAATAAACATCAGATACAATGAACTTAGACACATTATAAATTCATTGAATCTGGAAATGAAGCTCGTTAACTCGTCTATGCGTTTGACCCTGTAGGTTCATATGACAATGGCAATGAAAACACACTTAGTAGTAGTATGTGTTATCATAAATCACAAGCGGTCCCTAGCAGGACATTATGACTACCCATAGTGAATGAATGTACAGTGGAACCTAATATCAATCCACTATTTAATTCATTTGTCTCGCGATATCCAAATTAAGCATAAGGCATGGTAGTTGTCACCCTTATAAAACTTAATTGTATTTATGCTCGATCTCCAGGTAGAATGTTCCAACAAACAATATTTAATAATCACTTTATTAAATACATTTGAGCACGGCCATGCATTTAAACAATCTTTCCCTATCGAGGGGCCCATGGATATCTCTCTCTAATAAGAGAGGGACAAATTCCTTACAATGCCTCTCACATTCAAGCCATGATATGATACTACATCCGATCATCAGTCGTATTATTTACTAGATTAAAAGTAATATCCGGCTGAGTCAAAACGTAGCTCCATTCATGTTGGAAACGATGGAGACATAAGGTCTAAGGATTCCAAACTAGTATTGAGGAAGTAATACTTATGACTAAAGAACCATGAAGTATTACTTCTCTAACGGATCACGTCCGATACAATATATCCCAATATATTGTATCTATGATATGATTTGTATTCATTACACATGATCAGTAAAACATAATCATCAATCAAACATCATACTAGTTTTATTTCATTGTAAAGAACATTATATAAAACTAGGGACAAACAGAATAGTAATTGCATAAGCTAATGAATTTTACTATCAAATCACACATTTGATGTTCAAAAGCAAAATTAACTATTCACATGACATGCTCAAAAAATATATAAAATGTACAACATATGCTAATGGTCCTAGGGTACTACTAACATTATAATTAGATTATACATCGTTTGGTGAGACAATTTAAAAACCTCAATTTTAAATATTAAGTCTATTGCCTTCCATGACTGGCCCTCGTCAAGGCCAAGATCAACAGTAGTGTGAACTTCCGAGTGGAATAAGTGCATGTCTATCATGGGGAGGTGCGAAGGATAAGTTAGTGATATCCGCCGGTGCTATCATGCGTCATACTTAACCGGATTGCCAATACCGAGCTTTGTATCCAAAGCTGCCTCGGTATTGGGTCGGGAGGCAAAGGGTTGAGATGTGCATTTATGTACTTAAGGTAAGTGTTACCAACTTAGCCAACCAAGAGACATAATTGATGTGATTAGAAAACGTTGCTTACCTAAACAACAATTTTTAGAGCTTTGTAGCCAAAACTGCTTCGAGATTGGTGATATGTGGATCTTGGTCCTACCAGAAAGTTTTGAACTTTCCGAATGAATACTTGAGGGTTATTCATTTGAAGAAAATAGTGGGAGAATCATTATTTAAAGTCCTATTAATGATTTTAAAATATGACAATAAAACTTTTGCAAATTCTTCTCTGTAGATATAATGGCAAATGCAATCGTTGCATCAAACTCTTTAACATTGCTATCCGTCCTTGAGAAGGACAAACTTGAGAAAGGAAACTTCCTCGACTAGTACAAGAACTTAAGAATCGTTCTCAAGCATGAGAAAAAGCTGTATGTTCTCGAGGAACAAATTCCTGATCCACCAGCCGTAAGGGCTCCAACCGCTGAAAGAAATGATTATTTTAAGCACTTAGATGACGCATTAGATTTGTCTAGTCTTATGTTATTGACCATGACCTCTGAGCTTTAGAAGCAACACGTGGAAATGGAGCTTTTGTTATGATTAATCATCTAAGGCAACTCTTTCAGAGTTAAGCCCTCCAGGAGAGATTCGATGTGGCGAAGTCTTTTTTCAGTGCAAAATGGCATAGGGAACACCATTCGGAACTCACGTTCTCAAGATGATAGGCTATATTGAGAGCCTCGAAAGACTGGGATTTCCTCTTGGACAAGAGCTATCCACTGATTGGATTCTGCAATCACTGTTTGAATCATTCATTGAGGTTGCATTAAACTACAACATGAATGAGATAGACAAATCTCTCCCATAATTGTTGAACGTGTTGAGGACTGCGAGAAGGAAATAGGCAAGTCCAAGGCCATTTACATGGCCAACAACAGGGGCAAGGGTTTTGGTAAGCCAAGCCTTCAAGCAAACCTAAACATACTAAGAAAGCACTGAAGCCCAGGGGCGTGGTGGATAAGGATGAATTTTTTTTCCATTGTGGACAGAAAGGACACTGAAAGAGAAACTGCCATAGTTTTCTTGCCGGTAAAAAGCTTGGAAAGGGAGAAAATGTTGATTCTGGCTCAGGTATTGATGTTATTGAGATCAACTTGTCTACTACTACTTCCTCATGGGTATTAGATACCGGATGTGGTTCTCACATTTGTATGAATGTACATGGACTACAAAGAAGTAGAGAGCTGGCAAAAGGCGACGTGGACCTACGCGTTGGAAATGGAGCAAGAGTTGCCGCATTAGTTGTAGGAACATATAGTCTTCGTTTGCCCCTATTAAATTGTTCTAGATTTAGACAGTTGTCTTTATGTTCCTACATTAACTAAGAATATTATTTCGATCTCTTGTTTGGACAAGATGGGTTTTGATATTCATATTAAAAAACAACAAATGTCGTTATCGTTAAATGATATATTTTATTCTAGTGCTACTTTGGTGAATGGTTTATACTTGTTAGACCTAGAGTCAATAACATAAATACAAAGATGATAAAGATTAAAGAGTCAAATCCTACATACCTCTAACATTGTCGCTTAGGCCATATAAACGAAAACCGCATTTCTAAACACCATAAAGATAAATTGTTGGAATCATTTGATTTTGAATCATATGATACATGTGAACGTTGTTTAATGGGTAAGATGACTGCTTCTCCTTTTACTAGAACTGGAGAACGAGCAAAAGATTTGTTGGAACTAATACATAGTGATGTATGTGGTCCATTCAATATCCATGCAAGAGGTGGTTAACTATATTTCATTACTTTTACTGACGATTTCAGTCGTTTTGGATACATGTTTCTTATGAAACACATGTATGAGGCTTTTGAAATGTTCAAAGAGTACAAGAATGAAGTAAAAAACTAGTTTGGCAAAAGTATTAAGATGTTTCGATCCGATCGAGGTGGGGAATACTTAAGCTGAGAATTTCGTGACTATCTAAAGAGTTATGGAATTGTTTCACAACTATCTCCTCCGGCTACTCAATGGAATGGTGTATCCGAAATGAGAAATTGACCTCTATTAGATATGGTTCGATCAATGATGAGTCACGCGAGCCTTCCAAATGTCGGGGACATGCTTTAGAAGCAACAACTTTAACACTAAACAGAGTTCCATCTAAATTTGTTGAAACAACACCATATCAGATAGGGATTGGGAAACGTCCTATTATGCCTTTCTTAAAGATTTGGGGTTGTGAGGCATTTGTGAAACCTCCATCTTTGGATAAGCTCAGCCCAAAGTCGGTCAAGTGCACTTTTGTGGGTATCCTAAGGAAACTAAAGGTAATTTTCTACATCCCGAACAAGAACAATGTGTTTGTTGCTCATAGTTTTTCTAGAAGAGGAATTCCTTTATGGGAAAACAAGTGGGAGCCACGTAGAACTTAGTGAAGTTCCGGAACTTCGTGAAATTCCAATAGAACTTGGTGAAGTTCCAGGCACAAGTGACCAGGTAGAATTAGAAAAAGCTACACAAGTTGTTGTGGAGCCAGTTCCAGAAATAGAAGAATTGTGTAGGTCCAATAGAGTTCGTAGATCACCCGAAAATTTTGTATTTTTTCGTAACAGAACATAGAGATGTTATGTTTATTGATCACAATAAACCTACAACCTACAACAAACATTTACTAGTCCAGATTCTGAGAAATGGCTTGAGGCCATGAGATCCGAAATGGATTCCATGTACGCTAACCAAGTATGGATCTTGGTAGATGCGCTTGAGGGGGTAACACCAATAAGGTGCAAATGGGTTATCAAATTGAAAACTGACATGGAAGTGAATGTTCCAATGTACAAGGGGCGACTTGGCGCAAAAGGTTTTAAGCAGATTCATGTTATTGACTATGATGAGACATTTCCCCCTGTAGTTATGTTCAAATTCATTCGTATCTTGCTTGCTATAGCTATATACTACAATTATGAAATCTGGCAAAAGGATGTCAAAATAGATTTCCTTAACGGAAACCTAGATGAGGATGTGTATATGATACAACCCGAAGTTTTTTGTCAATCCAAATAATGCCAATAAAGTATTTAAGCTATTGAAGATAATTTATGGACTAAAGCAAGCTTCAAGAAGCTGGAATCGACGTTTTGACGAAGCTATACGTGAGTTTGGTTTTATCAAGAATGTTGATGAACCTTGTGTTTATAAGAATTTTAGTGGAAACTCGATTGTATTCTTGGTATTGTATGTAGATGACATATTACTCATAGGGAATGACATTCCAACCTTCAAATTTGTAAAGGTCTGGCTAGGGCAATGTTTCTCTATGAAGGACTTAGGTGAAGCAAGCTTCATCTTTGGAGTCAAGATCTATAGAGATAGAACACGTAGACTTCTAGGCATAATTCAGAGTACATATATAGACACAGTGCTAAATCGGTTTAGCATGCAATAGTCCAAAAAATGCCTTTGCCCTATAGCACTTGGTACGGTTCTTTCAAGACAATAGTGTGGTAAGACACTTGATGAGAAAGAACACATAAGTGAGATTCCATATGCTTCGGCAATTGGATCTATCACGTATGCCATGTTGTGTACTCGCCCAAATGTCTCGTATGCTTTGAGTAAACGAGCATATACCAGTCTACATACGGTGAGCATCACTGGATAGCCGTCAAGAACATCCTTAAGTACTTGTGAAGGACTAAGGACACGTTCTTAATCTATGGTGGGGAAGACAAGCTCATTGTAAGTGGTTACACTGATGTAAGTGGTTACACTAATGCTAGTTTCCAAACCGATAGAGACAAAGTTAGATCACAATCAGGATATGTGTCTTGCCTAAACTTCAACCAAAGACGAGTGCATAGCTGCATTATATGTTGCTTAGGAGATTTGGATTCGAAAGTTCATTTGATGAACTTGGTGTGGTATACCTAGCATTTCGAATGTCAAATGCGATTGATCTCCATTTGAATGGAGCCATATATCAAAGGAACCACGGTCTCACCAAAGGTCCAAACATATACTGCGGCGGGATCACCTGATTCGTGCGATCATTGATAGAGAAGATGCGAAGATTTGCAAAGTTCACACAGACGATAACATCGCCAACCTACTGACGAAGCCGATGACACAACAACAACATGATCTGCATACTTGTATCATGGGTATTAAATACCAAGAGAACTGGTCTTAGAGATAGTTCTTATGTACAGTATACACTAAAAGGCAAGGTTATTGTCTTTAGTGTAAGTGGGAGATTTTTGTATTTTCTTTCATGTGATGAAATAATATTAAGGCATGAATTCCATTATTAGTGTTTTAATTACGGCTGTGCACATGTAATAATACATAATAACATCCTTAGATAGTTATGTAATTGTTACATTGAACTATTCTAAAATGTCCATAGTCAATCATTATTGTGGAATTTTAAGGACAACAATAATGTGAGGAGACTACTATGTGTTGTGATTAAATATGTGATATTAAATCAAACACATGGGCTATTTGATAGTGGACAGACCCGCTCATAAGAACACTTCATGGATTGTTATATGAATGTCAGCATTGTTCTTATAATGATTCTAATTGTACCTAAATCCTTCGACTTGAGATCACACAAGATTTCTTGCTTGGCTAATGGTATGATTTGATGGTGTCAAACGCCACCTGTAACAAGATGGGCTATAAAGACATTTGTCGGGTGTATTTATGAACCATGTCAGGATGAGATGTGATAGACAGAAGATTTGTCCCTCCTATATAACCTAAGTGATATCTTGGGCCCCTTGATAGAGTGAGACTAATTCATGTCCATGAACAAGTGAATTAATATGAGATATTAATATCATTTGATTAGTCTACTCAGGAATTAAAAACTAACTCATTGGACTATACAAGTTTGACATACTCCGTGACATGTGTTCAATCTAGATATCGCGAACAAAGGGATTAGTGCAAAAGATAATATTTTTGTGGTTACTTGAATCACTGGGACTATTTGTGAATTGAGAGTAATGATGTGTTTCTAGATACCTCTCATTACTGTTGACAATTGTTGTCACGACCAACATAGCAAATACTTAAAGGGTCGAACACTATAATCAACTGGATTGGGCTGGTTGGAGTTTACATTTGATATATGTGCCCAACTAGATTGGGCAGGCTCAATTGGATTGGGCAAAACCGAACCCGGTCGACCGAACATGTTTGTCACTGCGGTCGGCCGAGAACCATTTATCCGGTCGACCAGACTAGTTGGACTAGGTCTGATGCATAAAATCCTAACAAGTGAACTAGTGCCCAGTTGAGTATATAAGTAAGACAAGTGTCGTTCCCACAGAGATTATAATTAAGTACCAAAATTATTTATTATCCTAATTTAGACCTACAAATATTTTTAGAGTTTTACTAACTAATGTTTAAAATTAAATGAAAACTAAATTAAACAAATAAAAAAGAAGATATCAAAAAATGAGAGAAAATGTTGATTAGGACATTGATCAAACTTGTTTTCCCAATGATTAGTTACAAAGATTCTCTTTTTAATGTGTCAAATTCCTTTAAATTTATCCTAATTCATTAACGGTAAAATTCCCTAATCTAGGTTTTATTCAATTCCTTGCAATAAACCCCCTAGTCTCAATTAACAAAAACCATATGTCTATGTGAAATTGATTAATGAGACAGCATTAACGATTTATGGAATTCCCCAATTTCAATCCTCAAAGTTATCTACTTTTGGAAACCGCTCAATAGAAACCGAATCTATTCCTAGTCTGTTTTACTACGAGTTATTATTACTTAGTTCCTAATTAATTACTTCACCTTTCGGTCCTTCGCAATTAAATTATGAGATCATGTGTAGAGTGATCAAATCCATACAAGCATTAAACACACCATAATAATAATTAATAAAATAGGGATTAAGAGAATATTGAACACAATATTAAGGGAAAAATAATAAACAAAATCATTATTCCAACAAAGTTTTCACAAGCCTAATCAACTAGAAAATTTAGCCAATCATCATATATAAATCAATCATGACAATTAATTTAGACATGAGAAAAATTATGAATCAAGAAAATAATAAAAAGGAACGAGTTGATGATGACGTGATGATTGGTGGTTGGTGACTTGCGGCTGAACAAGATGATTGGTGGTGAACAGGCGTGATGGTGATGATGATTGGTGGTAATTATTTTTGTGGCTGGAAGATATTTTCTTTTTGGTTCGTTTTTGCAGGTGGTGTGGTCTTCTGCAGCTTGGTAGTTGCGGCTTCTTTTTGCGGCTGCTTGGTTCTTTTGTGAATGACGGGGGTTGATCAGGGTGTACTTCTTTAGGGCTTCATGCCCTCTTTTTATGGAGATGTGAGGAGGTGTTAACCATTTTCCTTCTCAGCTTCTTGTTCTTGTGGCCCAAGGTCCATAGTCTTTCTTTGTGTGTGAGAGTGGCATATGTAGTGTGTGTAGTAGGGAGAGAGAAGTGGGGAAAATGGAGCTAGTGGGTTGATTTTTCAGCCACTATTCATTCACTTTGAGGATTGAATTCATTCCAATCACAATTATTTCTCTCTAGCTCTCATATTCATAGCAGGCAAAAATAGAAGAAAAAATCTGGGACTTTTCTACTTGACTTATACATACTCTCAAGAACAATCAAAAGAGAAGAAAATTTGATTATCTTATCTCTTTGATTTTCGGTTTTCTTTTGTTTTCTATACTTTGTGAATTTCGGGAAAGGCTGTCACACCCCGTAATTAGAAGGTGACCTGGCAATGCCTCAACTTCCAATGAGACAAAGAACCCTTAACAATATGTAATCTTCCAAATCATAACTTAATAGGATAATCTTAACTTTATTATACAAAGTCATCAATACTTAAAAGAAATTACAAACTTATTATGTTGTACTAATTGTCAAATAACTTATAAAAGATTCCTTACTTATTACATAATTTTCCATTCATCAACTATTCGTCTTGCACCCCATCACATGCCTCATCATTAGCACCCTCATCATATTCATATGAAAAACATGAAAGGGTAATAGCGTAAACCACACTAGCTTAGTAAGAACTGATCGCCCTTGGGATAAAGGACCAAAAAGACTTCAACACACTCCCCGATTTCCCAAAACATTTGAAAATATATCTTGACTCGTCTTAACCTGGAACATCTTGAAAACCTTTGTAAAATACATGAAATAATATCATAATACCTCAGAGCTTGCATACCTTGTACATGACATAACTTGAATGGAGTATAAACAAGTAGAAAGACTTCGAACGATAGAAACATGTGTCGGTCAACCGATATGGTTGTCCGAGATCAGGATAAAAACATTTACAAAAAGTCCGGTTGACCTATATGACAGAGCCGGTCGACTACTTAGGTCCGGTCAAGGGGATATAAGGCACGGTCCACCGCTTTCCCTCATATGAAATAGTCCCAGTAGTTTGGTCGGACGGGGGATCTGTGATCCGGTCGCCTGGATAGGTCGTCCGAGATTCAGTGAGGACATTTTCAAGGAAAAATGTGTGAAAGAAAAGTCATTTTCTGTACATTCCAAAATCCCAACCTAAAACACTGTTTTTAGACTTCTTATAACATTTAGAAATAATACTAAATCATACACATAACATGTCATAACAATACTTAACCAAATCGATCACATACATATCAGAAATCGTACTCCGAGTACTTAACATAACTTGACATATTCGTAGCCTTCCAATACATATAAACTTTACATGATTAGTACCAAAATGACATGCAACAAGTAATTCTACAACCGATCTCAGTTATCCAACAATAACACTATCCAACTGTTAACAGCCCCAAATTGTAACGCTGTTTAGGAAAGCCTTATACTTGTAACTTGTAATATATCATAACGTAACTGGTAAGGCTCAGAAATTTCTATTTAAGGATATATTCCTATCATTATTCGTCCTAGTGAACTGAATGCCACTGTTAATAGCCCTAACTTTTTAAACCCGCAAGGGTCCGGGCATCATGAGGGACAAGAAGCGCTCCCGAGCACTTATATCATAAATTCATAATATATCCTGGTTAAGGGTCATAATTAGAAAAGAGATCTAGATTGATAATATGCATATGTTGACTCTCATGTAATGCATCCAGAAATTATACAACAACATACGCAAGAATCATCAAATATAAGCATGCATCGATTCAAACATAACTCGGTTCTTCATCCAGATATTTATGCAATAAAACGTGAGGAAACTTCATATATTTCATAGTTTAATAAAAGAATACTTCATACGTTTTAGGATTGAAAAACAAGGACGATGGGTTCTTACCTTGAACACTTAATTAGAAAATCAAAGGGAGGTTAGAAAGCAGAATACTCTGGTTTGCAATGGCAACTTCCAGAAGCAATAACTCTTAATGGAACCGTTAAAAATTAATCTCTACCGTTCACAATGCACTTCTATATGTATTCTAACTTTAGGAAAAAAATGGGATCGATCAGGCTTCGATTACTACTTCAACTTCATGATCTATTCTCAGCCCCCTTAAAATTATCTCTAAAGGAACCCCCTTCACACTTACTAACTTTCATCCAAAAACAACTAACTAACTAACATAGAATTCCTTTTATACACTTAGGTCAAAAGGTCTTGGGTATCACAAATTTGTTTCCAAGCTTCGGAGATTTTGGACTAGCATCTGAGACGCGAAGTAACAAGCTCAGGGGTTGGTGTGTGGATACCAGTAGAGACAGGAGTCTGAAGGCTGACGTTGGTTGTTCTAAGTAGCGAAATACGAACAACATCGATTAAATCGATAAAGGTATAAATCCTATCACAAGGTTTTGGTTCTTTTTCGTGAATTGATCCTTTAAAGGAACGTAATCCCGCGCTATTTTATTCTGCTGCGTTTTGGGGATTACGAATTTTTCCTTTCACCTCCATCATAGTTGTTTGATGATGTTCAATCATATTCTCAATTTGGGTACCTACATCATCATAATCTTTGCTAGCAATATATATGTTAGATTCATCAAATGATACATGCACTGATTCTTCAACGCAGGTGGTTCTTTTGTTATAAATTATGTAAATATTTTTGTTGGATGAATAGCCGAGGAATATTCCTTCATCCGATTTCTTATCAAACTTTCCAAAGATATATTTGATGTTGAGCACAAAACACTTGAAACCAAAAACTTTAAAGTAAGAAATAGAAGGAGGTTTTCCAAAAATGAGTTCAAAATGAGTTTTCTTCAAAAATGGTCTAAAAAAAACTCGGTTCATAATATAGCGAGCGGTGTTAACGGCTTCGGCCCAATATACATAGGTAAAGAATTTTCGGAAAGAATAGACCTAGCCATTTCTTGCAAAGTATGGTTTTCCTCTTAACTATACCATTTTGTTAAGGGGTTCTATCAGCCGAAAAAATTGTAGTTTATGCCACGTTCATTACAAAAAATTTCAAACCTTTTATTATTGAATTCTCTTCCATTATCACTTCTAATAGAAATAAATTTTGTATCAAGTGAATTTTTAATTTTCTTGAAGAGATTTGAAAATTCAATGAAAGAGTCATATTTTTAAGAGAGAAAAATATTACCCAAGTAAATCTAGAGAAGTCATCTACTATAACAAATACATACCTCTTACCTCCAAGACTAGTGGTCCTCATAGGTCCAAAAAGATCAAGATGAACTAGCTCTAAAGGTTTTGAAGAAGATACCATTTTCTTGGGCTTAAAAGAAGTTTTGGTTTGTTTTCCAAATTGGCATGAATCACATAGGTGTTTCTTTTCAAACTTTACTTTTGTCAATCCACGTACAAGTTCTTGGCTCGATAAACGGTTAAGTAAATCCATGCTAAGATGACCTAATCTACGGTGCCAAAGAAATATATCATCATCATGAACATTCAAACATTGAATATCATATGCAAACAATTCATCAAGAGAAATCATGTAAACATTACCAAGTCTATTAGCCAGAAAAATGACTTCATTAGAGTTTTCATAAATAAAAATAGTGCATGCATCTTTCCTAAAGGAAACAACAAAGGTTTTATATAGGAGGGAGTCCTTTGGGAGATAGTTTGAACAATTATAATAAGTCAAGTAGATTTAGCACCATGCTCAATTTTATGTTTAACAAAACACCTAGTCATTTTATGCCCGTGTTTCCCACAATATGTGCATCTAACATGAGGTTTTATATAGGAGGGAGTCCTAGATGCATTTACCTTATGTGTATCAACATGTGTGTTGTTTTCATACCCAATACCTCTTCTAGTAAAAGTATGAGATGTGGATGACATGGTAGATTTAGAGGTGCTAGCAACATGAGATAAATTGCTACCCTTATGCACGTAGCCTAATCCACTATTGTCATTGGCAATACATTGAGAATTAAGAAGTTGTTCTAAGTTATTTATACTATAATGAAACTTATCTACAAGAGTGGTGACATCAACAATCCTTTTCTTTAAGAAATCATAGTCAAAGAGTTTTTCTTCTAAGGTAATCATTTTAGTAAAAACTTCCTTATATTGTGAAGTAGATGATCTCATTGTAGTTATAAGAATTTCTTTTTCAATCTTACTACTATCCAATGACTCAATGAGTCTTTTTTTTTCACAAACTAAAGTGGAGTTTTCAATAATCAAAACATCAATTTTAGATTTCATTTCTTTGTTTTTTGTTTTGAAAATCTTTTCAATTCCACATAGATGTCACGAAGCAAGTCATGAGGATCTTTCTCCTCACAAGTATCATTGCAACTATATAAAGAAGATGAAGAATTAGAGTTTACCTCAACTTCTAGTGCCATAAAGCAAATGTTTGCATTTTGAGTGCTAGGATAATCCTCTTCTTCTTCGCTCTCCTCTTCATCCCATGTGCCAATCACCCCTTTTGCATTTTGGCATTGAAGAACCTCTTTTTCTTGCCTCCTTTGTTGTCATTTTTTTTATTCTTTGGACAATATCCAATGAAGTTTTCCCTACTCCTACATTCAAAACATTTCATACCATTGGGATTTTGGGAGTATTGTCCCTTCTTTGCTTGATAGGGCTTCTTGTCCTTTCCTCCATAGAATGCCTTCTTCATTCTTAATACCATCATTTCCACGGACTCGTCATCCGTATCATCCTCATCCTTATCATCACTCTCTTTTACTTCATGAGAGATTTCGTGTTTGTTAGCCTTCAATGCAACTCCTTTTGGAGCTTTTTCATGTTCAATGCTAGTTTGCCTCTTTAGTTTCATCTCATGTGTAAGAAGAGAGCCAATAATCTCTGCGGTAGGATAAGCCTTTAAGTATTTGGCCTCTTCAATGGTCAAAGCCTTGTCTTCCCATGTATTAGGAAGAGCATTGAGTATCTTCATGTTTATTTCTCCACGATAATATTTATTGCCATATGCTTTGAGTCCATTTATGGTATTTTTTATACAATTGTTCATGTCACTAATATTTTCACTTGATTTCATTGTGAACAACTCGTAGTCCCTCACAAGCATACTAAGCTTTGATTCTTTCACTTGGTTTGTACCCTCATGAGAGGTATCACTACCACTCACTCGATTGTACTCATTTTGGTGGAGTGCACACCTCAAAATGTTCATAACTTGAAATTTCGTGGTCATTTTCTTGACCTCATAATCATTGAACTCATGTTTTTCTTTTTCCATTATTTTTCCATTTTCTTCCTTCATAGGAATATAAGGTCCATCTTCTATCACACTCCATAGACAAATTTTATAGAGAAAACATAATGCGAACTGATTCTTCCAACAATTGTAGTTAGTTCCATCAAAGAAATTAGGGCGGTTTGTAGAGGACCCCTCAAGATATGCTAATGCAGAATGTCCGACCATTTGATCTTTACTTCAAGGGGTTGAATAGGGTTTTTGTAATCTTTTCAAATATTTCTGCAAATTAAATAAGAGAAGAATAAATAACAAAAATAGGGGAATCCGGTAAAGAAGAAGAATAAAAGACAAGCGATTTAGAGTGTTTCGATTCACCAAGAATCTACGTCCACTACCTTGAGACACACCCAAGGATTTAAACACTTCACAACAAATATAAGGTGAGATCAACCTTTTACAAAAGTGGACAACTCACAACGAGTATTACTTGAACCACTCAACTAGCTCACGAAGAGGTCTACAAATCTCACAAAGAGTTGCTTTCTAGCTCACAAAGAACTAATCTCACTAATGAGAGGGGAAGAGGCAATGACCAAATATCACCTTGAAGTGATGGATTTGTTACAAGTGTAAAACTCAATAAATGTTATAGCTCAAATGATTTTTGTTCAAACTTGTTTAGCACATGAAATTGATTGCAAAGAGTACTAAATGATGCTTTGCATGAGAATAATTTGAATGCACTTAATAGAATGAGTAATTTGCAAAATTTCAGTTTAAATATGGGAGAGAAAGTGGCTTGCATTTAATGCACCAACGGTTAGAAACCTGCCATAATTCGACACTTTGGTCAATCGGACTTCGGTCTAGGTCATCTGGGGTTCTTCTGAATCATTTTGAGAAAAGGCGTTGTTTCTATCTCAATCGACCTAAACACATCCCTGTCGACCGGAGCCTTATCTCGGTCGACTGAACTTGATTGAGGTCGACCTAACCAAAATAGCCATTGAGTGATTGAAACCATTTGAAACGACTGAGTGATGTGAAACACTTCGGTCAACCTAACTAGAAGCTCGGTCGACCAACCTTCAACCGGTCTTCCGAAGTAACAGTTCAGTCGAACGTGGTTTTCCCACTAAGTTTCAAATGAAATGCTATCTATCTCAAGAATAAAATTTGTATGGCTCTTTCAATACTTTGAAAAACCTTTTCAAAAACATTTTAAGTGTATGCATGGAATGTATGAGCATTATCATTTGACCTTTTCCTAAGGGAGATTACAAGATATGAAATATCTAATCTACCCTATCATATATCAAAGTCTTCAAGTGCATCTTGTAGGCATCTCTTGGATCTATAATGTGTAAGTTAGCTTTTGTCATGTATGTTCTTTCTGAAGGGATTCATGGGCAAAAAATCATTCTAAACACCCATGAGTCATCCCTTGAAAATCGAAAATAGACCGAAAAAGACTTACGTTTCTTGGTTAAAGATTCTATTTTTCGTCTCTCAGCTGCAATCACCTTGAGTCCTCCCTTGCGGAATTACTCCCTATCGGTATCCACGCGGCGAAATGAGCAGCGAGGTCTAGCTCTTCGTTTTTCTAGGTTTCAAATTATCTAGAGAGAAAAGGTGGCGGAGGATAAGAAATCTGATTTCTTGGTTTTTGGTATTTTTGCGGTTCAAGCATTAGTCTCTAGGGTTTTCGGCAAAGAGACGTTTATATAGGGTATGAGAGTTTGTTTCAAGAACAACTCCCACGTCCTATCCACCTCTCCTGGCAGTGGGAGTCCTTAACTCCCACGTCCTCTAGACTTCTACTGGTAGTGGGAGTCTTTATCGGATAATAACTCCCACATAATCCCAGCTAAAATTAAATACCGAAAATGCCCCTTATTCATCTAAATCGAATAATAATTTTTTATTATTATGAGAAAAATAAATGTCAGATACAATGAACCTAGACACATTCTAGATTCATTGAATCGGGACATGAAGCTCGTTAACTTGTCTATGTGTGTGACCCTGTAGGTTCATATCACAATGGCAATGAAAACACACTTAGTAGTAGTATGTGTTCATAAATCACAAGTGGTCCCTAGCAGGACATTGTGACTACCCATTTGTCTCGCGATATCCTAATTAAGCATAAGACATGGTAGTCGTCACCCTTATAAAGATTAATTGTATTTATGCTCGATCTCCAGGTAGACTGTTCCAACAAACAATATTTAATAACCACTTTATTAAATATAGTTGAGCACGGCCATGCATTTAAACAGTCTTTCCCAATCAAGGGGCCCATGGATATCTCTCTCTAGTAAAAGAGAGACAAATTCCTTACAATGCCTCTCACATTCAAGCCATGATAGGAAACTACATCCGATCATCAGTCATATTGATAACTCGATTTAAAAGTAACGTCCGACTGAGTCAAAACGTGGCTCTATTCATGATAGAATCAATGGAGACATAAGGTATAAGGATTCCAAAATAGTGTTGAGGAAGTAATACTTATGACTAAGGACCATGAAGTATTACTACTCTAATGGATCACGCCGATATAATATATCCCAATATATTGCATCTGTGATATGATTTGTATCCATTACACATGATCAGTAAAACGTAATCATCAATCATACATCATACTAGTTTTATTTCATTGTAAAGAACATTACATAAAACTAGGGACAGTTAGAATAGTAATTGCATAAGCTAATGGGTTTTACTATCAAATCACACATTTGATGTTCAAAAGCAAAATTAACTATTCAAAGACATGCTCAAGAAGATATAAAACGTACAACATATGCTAATGGTCATAGGGCACTACTAACACTTTCTTGATAGACTTGATGCCTTGCTTGTGCAAGACTTCATGACACAAGCTTGAAGTCAATCCACAAGCCTTTGAAGTATCTGCAAAGTCAATGAAGGAAGATCATCAAGGTTAAGAGCTACTCAATCCAACATTGAAAAATCAAGTGGTATGCTTATTAACCAATTCGAAGTGTTGAGCACCAATACTATACAACTCCAAGATTTCTATAGGACTTCACCACATCAAAGAAGCGGTTGATCAAAGGTCTCAAGTACAAGATCAAAGAAGAACTCATCTTGAAGATATGAAGACCTTAGGAAGATTTGAACATCTCATCTATCAATGATCTCTCTAATCAGATGGAAATGCCTGAGAATGTGCTTAGATCGTTGGTGAGATCTAGGTTCCTTTGCTTGTGAAATGGCACTACTACTATCACAACAAAGGTCCACTGGGTTCACAATGCTAGGGACGACACCTAATTCATCAACAAATATCCTGATCCAAACAGCTTCTTTTGCTACTTCAGAGGCAGCCAAATACTCAGCTTATGTTGTAGAGTCGGCCACGGTTTCATGCTTTTAGCTCTTCCAGCTCATAACACCCCCATTCACACAAAACACAAAACCAGATTACGATCTAAAGTCATCTACGTCGGTCTAGAAGCTTGCGTCTGTGTAACCATTTACAACCAGACTTCCTTTCTGACCTCTGTAAACCAAGAACATATCTTTAGTCCTTCTCAAATACTTAAGAATGCTCTTGACTGCAATCCAATGTGACTTTCCAGGGTCAGATTGATATGTGCTAGTCATACTTAAAGCGAAAGAGACATCCGGGCGAGTGCATATCATGGAATACATAATAGACCCAATGGCTGAAGCATATGGGATCTTACTCATGCGCTCTTGGTCTTCCCTTGTGGCATGGGCAAGAATCCCTTTTTGAAATCTTGCATACTGAACTGTTTCAGTACCTTGTCAACGTATCTACTATGGCTTAAGCCAATCATTTTGTTAGATCTATCTCTATAGATTCTTATACCCAAAATGTATGTAGCCTCCTCGCCTAAGTCTTTAATGGAAAAACACTTCCCCAGCCAAGCTTTTACGATTTGTAATATGGGAATGTCATTTCCAATTAGTAAGATGTCATCCACATAAAGCACAATGAACACTAATGCATTATTAGTTACATTCTTATAAACACAAGGCTCGTCTTCGGTTTTGATGAAACCAAATTCTTTAATTGCTTCATCAAAGCGACGATTCCAGCTTCGAGATGCATTCTTGAATCCATAAGTGGACCTTGAAGCTTACACACTTTGCTAGGATTTGACGGATCAACAAACCCCTCAGGTTGTGTCATATACACATCCTCGAGAAGGGTTCCATTAAGAAACGCGGTCTTAACATCCATTTTCCATATCTCATAGTCATAATATGTGGCTATGGCAAGTAAAATCCTAATAGACTTTATCTTAACCACAGGAGATATGGTTTTATCATAGTCAATACCATGAATTTGTCTATAACCATTAACTACTGGTCGAGATTTAAAAGTGTGTACATTACCATCCATGTCGGTTTTCTTTTTGAAACACCATTTGTTATCAATGACCTTACACCCTTCGGGTGGGTCAACCAAAGTCCACACTTGGTTATCGTACACGGATTGCATCTCAGATTTCATAGCTTCTAGCCACTTATCTGACTCAGAACTACGATTGCATCTTTGTAGGTAGTGGGTTCATCTTGATCAATCAGTTCGATGTGATGATCATCAGTCATGATAAATCCATATCTCTCAGGCTGTTGATGTACCCGACTTGAACTCCTTTGACCTTGTGTCAAAGATTGAAGCTCAGTATCAGCACGTGATCTTGCTTTAAGTTCCAAAACTGATTCAGATATTGTTTAGGGATCTTAAATTTCCTCAAGATGGATCTTACTCCCACTATCCTCTTTGGAAATAAATTTCCTTTGAAGGAATAAACCAATACGAGAAACAAACACTTTGTTCTCTGATGGAAGATAGCAGTAATATCCTTTAGTTTCTTTTGGATATCCCACAAACAAACACTTATCAGATTTAGGGGCGAGTTTATCAGATAATAAGCGTTTAAAATACTCCTCGCATCCCCAAATTTTGAGAAACGACAAACTATGTCGTTTCCCTGTCCATTCATCAAAGAGGCATCTCCATAAAATATACGATCTTTATGAATGGTGCAAATTTTATTCATAGTATTTATTTCAAAACCTTCAATATCCAAACAAGAAACTAAAATAATATTCCTACTCAAAGTTGGAACATAAAGACAATTATTCAGTTCAATAATAAGGCCACTTGGCAAAACTAAATTAAATGTCCCTGTAGCTACAGCAACAACTATTGCTCCATTAGCTACTCTCAGATCCACTTCTCCTTTTGAACCCCCTGCACATTTGTACAAATGTGAGATCCACAACCGGTATCTAATACCCATGAAGTAGGAGCAGACATGTTAATTTCAATAACATAAATACCTGGAGAGACAGTCAAACTGGCTTTCCCCTTTTTCTTTTCTTCCAAATAGAGCTTGCAGTTCATTTTCCAATGACCTGATTCATTGCAATGGAAGCAAACCCCTTCCTTTGGTGCCTTGGGCTTGGGCTTGTTATTTCCTTTGCCTTTCTTGGCCATGAGCTTTCCCTTTCCTTTCTTCTTGAAATTTCCCTTTTTGAACCATTAAGACTTCAGGGGTCTTCTTATTGTTCAGTTCAGACTGCTTGAGCATCCCGTGTATCTCATGTATGGACTTTTCCATGGCATGCATGTTGAAGTTCATCACAAATTGGTCATACTTCGGTGGGAGTGAGCCCAAGATCATATATGTGGCCATGTCATGAACTACGGGAGCTCCAAGTTTCTCAAGTTGGTCAAGATAGCCCTTCATCTTAAGAACATGTGCACGTACAGAGGTTGCAGGGGCCATCTTGCAACTATTCAACGCCTTAGTGGTGAGGAATCTTTCTTGACGGGCTTGCTCTTAGAACATTTCCTTGAGCTGGCCAATCATTTGGAAAGCCTCAACCCCTTCAAACTGTTTTTGAAGGTCAGTGCTCATTGTGACTAACATGAGACAAGTCACATCGTTAGAGTCATCACAATGTTTCTTCCAAGCATATTTTTCAGCTCTAGGGGCGTTGTTTGCAGGCTGTTCAGGAATATCTGTATCAAGAATGTATAGCTTTCTTTCCTGCTTAAGGACAATCCTTAAGTTGCGGGCCCAATCAAGGAAATTTGTCCCGCTTTGTTTTTCTATTTCAAGAACGGATCGCAATAAATTGTGTGAAGTATTGGTTGCCATTATCTACATTAAATTATTTGCAAAGTCATTAGTTTTGAGCAAAAATCTTTCCACAATTTCAACACTTAATAAATAGTGAGAAATATTTTTTACGATAGTTATAAGTAAGCTTTGGCTTAACACCCATAATTAAAGTAAAATCAACCCATGGGAATGACATCTATATGTCCCCGGCTATTTTCCATTTTATGCCCTTGGCTAAAAACTATTTTGGTAGCCTAGTTAAGTTGAACCATGTCTAAGCATACGGAAATCACTATTTTCCCATCTTCTTTTGCTTAGACAACCACCTATCTGTTGCTTTGGATATGATACGGTAGGCATTTTAAGACTTAATTAAAACAATTTAGTTCGATAAAGTTGTCAAATGCCATAAGACGAAAAATATAAGCATCACATGCACTATATAAAACATAAAATTAAACGTGAGATAGCATGGCCTAATCCTATGATGACTCCCATGAGCCTTGTGGGAGCCAAGGGTCAATCTAAGTCAATATCCATCTCATTGATAATGTCTTCGATCCAGCGTCATCCAGTCTTGTTACATAATTGCATGGGTATACCCAGCCTTCAATGTAAAGCAATAAAACTAATCTAAGAAAGCATTTACAATTTTACAACATTGAAAAATGACTCGCAGGTCGTATTATAAATTACAGCTCAATAAATGTAAAACAAGCGGGGGTATAGTAGGCCATGCTATTCACCATGCTAAAAACTCACATAAAGCATAATGAAATACGGTAACGAGTACAAATACAAAGTCTTAAGTGTTGCCTCTACTCATCGAATGAGTTTTCCACCCCGATTTTAACCCTCAATTGCATAACATGTTTATGCGATTAATAACAGATTAACATAAACAATTTACGCGGTAGTTAATCGGATTAACGACAGAAAGCATACAATTGCAGTTTATGCATAATTAATCGAATTAATAACATACGACGTCAGTTCATGCAATATAATCGAATTAAAAACAGTTTATGCATATATCACATATATCATATTCAAAGAAACAATCTTTTCTGTTTTTTTCACACACATATACCAAATCGAAATTGATATGTGTTATAATGTGATTAACAATATCGAATTCGAATAGTCTGAGCAAGGCTCTGATACCACTGAAGGGATTCATGGGCATAAACTCGTTCTAAACACCCATGAGTCCTCCCCTGAAGGATCCGCCCATACCAAAGGAATCGAAAATAGACCGAAAAAGACTTACGTTTCCTGGTTAAATATTCTGTTTTTCGGCTCTCAGCTGCAATCACCTTGAGTACCCCCTTGTGGAATTAATCCCTATCGGTATCCACGCGACGAAATGAGCAGCGAGGTCTAGCTCTTCATTTTTCTAGGTTTCAAATTATTTAGAGAGAAAAGGTGGTGGAGAACAAGAAATCTGATTTCTTGGTTTTGGGTATTTTTGCGGCTCAAAGCATTAGTCTCTAGGGTTTCGGCCAAGAGAAGTTTATATAGGGTATGAGAGTTTGTTTCAAGAACAACTCCCACGTCCTATCCACCTCTCCTGGCAGTGGGAGTCCTTAACTCCCACGTCCTCTAGACTTCTACTGGTAGTAGGAGTCTTTATCGGATAATAACTCCCACATAATCCCAGCTAAAATTAAATACCGAAAATGCCCCTTATTCATCTAATTCGAATAATAATTTTTTATTATTATGAGAAAAATAAATGTCAGATACAATGAACCTAGACACATTCTAGATTCATTGAATCGGGACATGAAGCTCGTTAACTTGTCTATGCGTGTGACCCTATAGGTTTATATCACAATGGCAATGAAAACACACTTAGTAGTAGTATGTGTTCATAAATCACAAGTGGTCCCTAGCAGGACATTGTGACTACCCATTTGTCTCGTGATATCCTAATTAAGCATAAGACATGGTAGTCGTCACCCTTATAAAGATTAATTGTATTTATGCTCGATAGCAATAGCAAATGGGTTAACCCGGCGGGTTCGGGGTGGGTCGGTGAACAGTGGCGGGGCGGGGTTGACCAGTCAACGGGGCGAGGCGGGTTGGGTCCAAAAATGAAAATGACGAACCCACCCCGCCCCGTTTGGAAAACCCGTCAAAAGTGGGCCGAGTCACGGGTTAACCCGGTGGGTTGGGTGGGTCGGTTGGGTTTGGCGAGTTAGGCGAGTTTGGCGGGTTGGTGGGTTAAGTGGGTTCGGAGTTTTTTTTAATTTTTTTTTGGTAAAAATAAATATAGATAAAAGTCATACTGGTTTTACTTATAACAAAATAAGACTTACATATGAGGGGGACTTAGATGAAAACAACATAATAAAACAAACATTACAATTTAAAATGAAAAGTACAATAAAAATTACAATTTAAACAGAACAATCCGGGTGTTTATTTTTTATGTGTCTAACCATTATTCCCGTCCCCCAACCATGTTTGTGACGAATTTCATACCCACATATCGTACATTTAGCTGTGAGAACTTCCTCATTAAATACCCATAATTGCCAAACCTTGGAAGTCCTCCTAGTCCTAGCACTAGTAGAGGGATTAGGAGGAATGTTGTCCATATTTTCTATTTAGAAAATAGAGTAGAAAATGATAGTGTGGGTTTGAGGGGATTTGAGTGAGTATTTATAGGGGTTGGGGTAATATGGGTTTAAGTGGGTTGGGGTTGGGTATTATGGGTTTAAACGGGGCGGGTTTAAGTGGGTTGGGGAGACGGGGCGGGGCGGGTTGTGGGTTTTTGGCGGGGCGGGGCGGGAGTGGGTCGATTTTCTTAAATGTACAACCCACCCCGCCCTGTTTGTAAAACCCACTTAACTCGTGGGTCATAACGGGTTTAGGCGGGTCCAAAAGTGGGCCGAGTTAAACGGGGCGGGCGGGGCGGGGTGGGTCGCGGGTGGGCCAAACCCACTTGCCATTGCTAATGCTCGATCTCCAAGTAGACTGTTCCAACAAACAATATTTAATAACCACTTTATTAAATATAGTTGAGCACGGCCATGCATTTAAACAGTCTTTCCCAATCAAGGGGCCCATGGATATCTCTCTCTAGTAAGAGAGGGACAAATTCCTTACAATGCCTCTCACATTCAAGCCATGATAGGAAACTACATCCGATCATCAGTCATATTGATAACTCAATTAAAAGTAACGTCCGACTGAGTCAAAACGTGGCTCTATTCATGCTAGAATCAATGGAGACATAAGGTCTAAGGATTCCAAAATAGTGTTGAAGAAGTAATACTTATGACTAAGGACCATGAAGTATTACTTCTCTAACGGATCACGTCCGATATAATAAATCCCAATATATTGGATCTATAATATGATTTGTATCCATTACACATGATCAGTAAAACATAATCATCAATCAAACATCATACTAGTTTTATTTCATTGTAAAGAACATTACATAAAACTAGGGACAGTTAGAATAGTAATTGCATAAGCTAATGAGTTTTCCTATCAAATCACACATTTGATGTTCAAAAGTAAAATTAACTATTCAAAGACATGCTCAAAAAGATATAAAACGACAACATATGCTAATGGTCCTAGGGCCCTACTAACACTTTCTTGATAGACTTGATGCCTTGCTTGTGCAAGGCTCCATGCCACAAGCTTGAACTCAATCCACAAGCCTTTGAAGTATTTTCAAAGTCAATGAAGAAAGATCATCAAGGTTAAGAGCTACTCAATCCAACATTGAAAAATCAAGTGGTATGCTCATTAACCAATTAGAAGTGATGAACTCCAATACTATACAACTCCAAGATTGCTATAGGACTTCACCACATCAAAGTAGCGGTTGATCAAAGGTCTCAAGTACAAGATTAAAGAAGAACTCATCTTGAAGATTTGAAGACCTTAGGAAGATTAGTCTTATCCTATATATGTACATTCTTGTGACCTAGCTCACTCTTATATGTTGTCAAAACCACATGTTTACATTGTTTCAATCTTTAAAAATGTTTTTGACAGCTTAGATAAGTTTTGGTTAATGCCTAAGATCTTTAAAATGTGTTTTATGTCTTTCAAAAACACTTACGCATGAGTTTGAGAATATTGGAAATATGACTAAGTGGAAAACCCACTTTTGGACTGAAGTCCGGTCAACTGGGTCCTAGACCTCGAATGACTGGATGAAGTCCGGTCGACCGACATGTGTTGTCCGGTCGACCGAGGTTGTTTTTCATGACTTTCGGTTTAGGAGTTATGTTAAGACTAAAAGTCAAAATCTTGCCAGTACATAATAAAAAAAACAAACTTATAGAAAATGAGTATTTGAAAAAACTGATCCTGGAAGCGGTTTCTAAAGCGTTCGTCTTAAAAATATAACTAAAATTGATACTTGAATCGCCTCAATCAGGCACTCCAACACAATGTTATGATCATTTAAAGTTTTCAACATTATTTTTTGTAAGAATAAATTGTCTAGAATGTAGTTAGAACACTTCATTTGCGAGATCTTGTTGAAGCTTATTGAAATGAAATCTAATTACTGAGAACATACTACGGTGCGCAAAGTTATGACCGTTTTAAACTTTTGGTTCAAGTTGATTTTTAGTAATTAGATTTATGTGTCAATTTAAATGTTTTTAAAACTTCTGGGTCTTAAGGGTTTCATTTTTCAGGGGTATAAGGTGGGAAAATAGTAGGATCTGAGTTTGCGACTGATATAATTCGTCGCTATTTTTTCGACCGAATTCAATTTTGATCGCCACTACAAGAGTGAAGACATTCAGTGACGACTTTTTTGTGACCATATACAATTTAGTCACAAATAAGAGGTTTATTGTGACAAAATATTTTGTTGTCACTAATTGTAGGTACTAATTGTGACAACTTACATGTTTGTCAGTGTTGTATGGTAATGGTGATGATTTACATCTTTCACAATTAAGTTGTCACTATTACTATATTTATAGTGTCGCAATTGTTTTTATCACTAAACTTTTGTCACTAATAGTATACGCGCCCCGAGGCCAATATTTTTTTGTGAGGATGAAACTTATTTGTGACAAAATATTTGATGATCACTAGTATTCTAATTTATTATGACAAAAAGT
This sequence comes from Vinca minor, assembly GCA_026122235.1. NCBI lineage: Eukaryota > Viridiplantae > Streptophyta > Magnoliopsida > Gentianales > Apocynaceae > Vinca > Vinca minor. The sequence continues at coordinate 6,807,858 of JAOCZM010000241.1, read as the reverse complement.
GTTTTGTCACTCTACTTACGCCTTTTTGTGATGAATATTTGAGCCACTAAAGTTCAATTGGCCAGTGTCAACTAAACGTGGTAACAAATTAGAGGTTTATTGTGACAAAACATAGATGGTCACTATTGTTTGTACTAGCAGTGACGAATTTTTTGTTTGTTACTAGAGCAAATTGTGTCGATTATTGTTTTCCAAAGTTAAGTTGTCATTATTAATGTATTACTAGTGTCCTATTTTTTTTACTAGATGTTGTCACTAATAGCATATGTACTATGACGTCATTGATCTTTTGGTGGGTGAAAACTTATTAATGACAACTTGTTTGTCACTAATATTTTTATTTATTTTAAACAAAATTCTTTTGCCAATGAAACATTTACTATTGTTACTAAAAAATTCTAGTAATATAAACTAAGCATTAAATGTACTTCCAAAAAAATTTAAGAGAAATACAAATGCTCCCTACATAGTTTATCCAAAACTCCAAAAAAAAAACCAAGGTTCAAAATATATAGAATTGCTCCCTGAAATAGAAAACATTTGGCTGGAAAAAGTCAAAATCCGCTTGAAATTAGCAAACATTCGTCTGAAAAAAGCCCAAACCAGCATGGAATAGGGAAAAACGACTGGAAATAAAAAAAAAAACCCACCTGGAAATAGCAAACAGAACCCAAATACACCCCAAAAACTGCAAGTAGCTTTAAAAAGCTCACAGAACCTCCATCAAAAATTTCAAAACCTCCAATAATGAAATTAAGTCTAAAAATACATGTCTTCCAAAATGTCAATTAGTTAGTTTAACTGAATAGATTCATCAAAAGAAAGAAAGAAAGAAAAAAACAACTACTATTATGGTAACAATTTTGATCATCTTTAAGACGATAAATTTTAACACATATTTTATATTGCAATGGTTTTTCACTGTGTATCGGATTGACATTGGGCAAAAGAAAATAAATAAAAAGAAAAATAATTAAAAAAACAAAACCAAATTGTTTCAATATTTAAAAATTAAAAACCGCAGATGTTCAATCATCATCATTGTCATCGACTTCATCATCTCCACTTCTAGAAATTATCTCATCATCACTAATAATAATGTCTTCATCATAATCAAATCCATTGTCTTCTTCAACACCCATTGTATCAATAGTAACTAAATTTCCTTCAACAATTTTTGCATCTAAATCAGATCTACGTACATGCACCAAATCATTATCTTCCTCTATAGCATATTCATGTAGTGTAAACCCAAAATTTTCATTTTCTTGGCATGGCTCATCTCCTATATAATCATCTGAAAAATCATACAAATCACGAGGTTTGGTCTTGACAACAACCTGCCAATTAGCCTCTTTAATATCTTTTACATAATAAACTTGTTCAGCTTGAGAAGCTAAAACATATGGTTCATCAGTTTTCAACTTACGTGTGACATTAACCATAGGAAATCCATACTTGTCAACCTTCAATCCACCTTTATGAAACACATCATACCAATGAGCCTTAAATAAAATAATACTATTTCCCCTTGATAATTTAGCTGCATAATATCCATCAATACACCAAAATAATCCAAATTGCCTGTATTAACATCACCTTTCACAAGAATTCCACTATTTTGTGATTTTAAATGCAAATCTCTATCATTTGTGTTAAATCTCCAACCATTGATAATGAAACTTTTATATCGACAAACTCGTTTGTCTGGCCCAAAAGCTAAGTGTACTAATTGATCACTTACCATTTCACTTCCTTCATTATGCAATTGGATAACCTATGGTTTCAATATATATTAAAATTTTAAATTGTATATATATTAGAATTTGTAAACATTATGCGTAAAAACATAACTATATACTTACATATTTCTTGAACCACTGATGAAATTCTTGTTTGTGTCTTCTTTCTACATTTTTCGGATCCTCACGCCTTGAGTTTTTCTTTATGCATGCTGCACATTGAAACAAATAAATTATCATTTGCCACTTGTGAAGTGCATATAGCATAAACAAATTATCAGTAATGTGACTAATTTTGGAGGTTAGAGAACTTACTCCACAAACTCTCTGATTTCTTCACAATTTTCTAGCACATACATTCTAGCTTGGGCCCATTCAGTTAAACTCAACTCTTCGTAATTATTTCCAAGTAAAGGCCTACCAGCTTTTGAAAAGATTTGTAACCCAGAATGAGAACTAGAATCACCATCCACGTCATTTCTTCCACCCCGATTCAATCTAGTTTCAGTTCCACGCAAATACCTTGAACAAAAATGCATACATTCTTGAACAATATATGCCTCAGCAATTGAACCTTCTGGATGCGCCTTATTTCCCACATAGGATTTAAGCCTACGCAAATATCTCTCTATAGGATACATCCATCGAAACTGTACTGGTCCACCAAGTTTAGCTTTGCTCGCAAGATGAATAGTTAGGTGAACCATTACGTCAAAGAATGCAGGAGGAAATATCTTCTCTAACTTGCAAAGTGTAAGTGGAATTGATTTTTCAAGTCTTTCCAAGTCATCTAAATGTAGAACTTTAGCACATAACTCCCTCAAATAAGAACATAACTCAAGCAATCCTACACACACTTCTTTACTTAGAAATCCACGTATAGCAAGGGGGAGATATCGATGTAAAAACACATGACAATCATGACATTTCATGCCAAAAACCTTAGATTCAGCAATATTCACACATCGAGAAATATTAGAACAATAGCCTCTGGAACTTTTAATTCATTTAAAAACTGACAAAATACTCGTTTCTCATCTTTTGACAACGTATAACATGCAGGGGGAAACACATACCTCCCATCACCTTTAGAAGTTGCATGAAGTTCAGGACGTATGCCCATAGCTTGTAGATCAAAACGAGTATTTATTGTATCTTTTGTTTTCCCCTCAATGTTTAGTAAAGTTCCAATTATATTATCACACACATTTTTCTCAATATTCATGACATCCAAATTATGTCGCAACTTAAGACTTTTCCAATATGGGAGTTGGAAAAAAAATACTCTTCTTTCTCCAATTTCCAATCAATGGAACATCTCCTCGCTTCCTTTTTCTGGTTTTCTTACCGAACTTAACCTGTTTAATAAAAATAATATAGTAAATAATCAACAAAAAAGACATAAATTACGAAAACATTACTCAAAGTTTACCTGAGAAAATTGATTATATTGTTCAACAATGTCATCTCCTGATAGTGGTTTCGGTGCATTTCCATTTTCTTTGGTACCATCGAATGATTTAGCATTTTTGCTCCAAGAATGATTCATTGGTAAAAAACGGCGATGACCAAGATAACATGTTTTATGTCCATTATGAAACCTACGAGAAGATTTCTCAAAATTGCAAGTAGGGCATGCTAACTTACCTTTGGTACTCCATCCTGATAAATTACCATAGGCTGGGAAATCATTTATGGTCCATAACAGAGCTGCACGTAACTGAAAGTTACTCTCCGAAAATGCATCATATGTCTCAACACCTGTCTGCCATAGACAATTCAATTCATCGATCAACGGCTCTAAATATACATGGATATCATTTCCAGGAGCTTTTGGACCCGGAATAAGGAGTGACATCATAAAATAAGGTTCCTTCAAACAAAGCCATGGTGGAAGGTTATACGGGACTAACACAACTGGCCATACACTATAAGAAGTGCTCATATTTCCAAACGGGTTAAACCCATCACTTGCTAATCCAAGCCTAACATTACGCGGGTCTGCCTCAAAAGAAGGGTGCACTGCATCAAAATGTTTCCAAGTTGGTGAATCTACCGGGTGTCTCATAGACTCATTATTAATTGATTTTCCCATATGCCACCACATATCCTTAGCAATATCGTATGCCATGTACAATCTTTGCAAGAGGGGAGCTAATGGAAAATATCACAAAACTTTTTGTGGAATGTTTTTCTTACGGTTATACTCACTAGTCACATTTCTCATTTTCCCACCGTTCTTCCATCTAGATTCACCACAAGTTGGACAAGATTCAATACTCTCATATTTCTTTCTGTAAAGTATGCAATCATTCACACAAGCATCTATCTTTTCATATGAAAGCCCTAAATCTCGAGTAACTTTTTTACAATCATTATACGAGTTAGGGACTTTGTTATCTTTAGGAATCCATTTTTTCATTATCCGAAGCACTCCATCAACTGCATTTGCACTAATCCCGTAAAGACATTTCCAATTCAATACCTCAACAATGAATGCTAATATGGAGGACTCCTCACAACCATGATATAACTTTTGCTCCATTTCTTGCAACAATCTATAAAACTTAGCAGCTTCTTTATTTGGGCCGGTAGGTATATCTCTTATAGGATCATGGTCTCCCTCGTCAACATGTTCTACATTACCACGTTGAAGATCACGTAACATATCACGCATCCCGTCATCATTTTCACTTTTATCGCTCTGATTAGCATCATCACCATCATCATCACTATTGGAATAGCATTGTAAAACCTCTCCATGATGGTACCACTGCTTGTAGTTTCTGTTTATCCCATTTAACATTAGATGTTGATGAATTGATTGTCGTGACCAAAACAAATTGTTATGGCACTTTTTACATGGACAATGAGCAGCTCTTCCTTCTTCGAGTTGGCTAAATGCAAAATCAAGAAATTCATTTACTCCATTCTCATACTTTGAGCCTGTCCTATCCAAAATTTCTATCCAAGCTTTATTAATCTCCATTTTCCTACAACAACAATTCATGTGTTCACAAATAATACTTTATATAATTATATGTCAACTTAGCTTCTCTGATTTTTTGTTATTTCGATTAAAATGTTGGTTATTTCTATTGAAAAGTTGGTTATTTTGAATTTTGTTAACATTTTTCATTGACACGTTGTTCAGAACATCCTAATTCACTCAAGAATTCGAAAGAGCCTCAGTTTATCTACTTTCTACTTGACATACTATTTCTGATTTGTTTCTTGTTAAATCGATTACTCTAGTGTATATTTCAGAAACGCAAGATGGTTATGAAAAGCAGATCCTTGTCAAGTCCGAATGTTGAACAAAACTCGGTTGCTATGATTGAGGAGTCTCAAGCTACGGAGGTTCCTAATCAACAATCCATTCCTATAGTTGGGTCAGAAGGAGAAGTTGTTGCTGCCAAAGGTAATGTGATCTTCAAAATGACATAATTATACTTTTCCATTTTCAAAATTTATATTATATATTAAGTTTTATTTTTAAAGGAAGTGAAAATCAAAGAAGGCGTGGACGGGGACCAACTATTAATGCGAAACTTACAAAGAAGAAAGCTAAGGGGAAAAAACTAGATATTCAATTCCCTCATCCATACTATAAGGTATGTGGTAAGCATGCTAAGTTGTTCAAGTCAGAAGTCACTATATGCATTCGAGAACATGCTCCATTTAATGTTGTTAGCTGGAAGGATATATCCGATGATGATATCAAGACAATGTGATCATTTTTAAAGGTATGAATTGCTTTTCAAACCAATACAAGCAAGCTTTATTCCTGCATTTTCATATCATCTTACTGCAAATTCATATCAGTTGGTTGCACTCTCCTAATCCTAACTCCTCATAAATCGTATAAGGAATCAAGTTAATACTCAAATCTAATACCGATCGGAGCTTTGGCTTTGGCTTTGGCTTCGGCTCTTGCGAATGCATCTCCCACAGAGCAGAGAACGATGTTGGGTGAGAATTTGTACCCACTTGTTGAACAGTTGGAGCCTGGGACAACTGCTAAGGTTACTGGAATGCTTCTGGAAATGGACCAGACAGAAGTCCAGCACTTGCTTGAATCTCCTGAAGCTCTGAAAGCCAAGGTTGCGGAGGCTATGGATCTCCTAAGAAATGTTTCTCAACAGCAGGGGCAGTGCTGCCGATCAACTTGCTTCATTGCCCTTGAATGATGGCCTAGTTTCTTAAGCTATCTTAACTGGAACACATTTTATTGCATGTGCTTTATGTTTGGGAGATTCTGAGTTTGGTTTAGTACTCTTTTGTTGCATGTGAACTAAGTCATGTTTTATGCATTATTGTTTTGAATATTTTGATTGTGGTTTGGAAGACATTTGAAAAATATATATTATGGAAACCTCTTATGTATGAGTGATGTTAATACATGTCTTTTTTATTGTCCCCGTATATGTTTGACAATGGTTTCATTCTACGTGTTGATTTTAGGATAAATTCAATTTTTCGATTGATGTGCAATCATATGTGATGAATCAAGTGCAATCACAGTACACGAATCGTCATTACCGTTTGCACGAGAGGTATTTCAAGGGAAAAGATTTCCCAAAGGACATGGATAAAAGTGCGTGGCAGTGGTTGATTGTGAATAAATGGAAGACTCAAACAGTTCACGGTAATTTTTTTTAAATTGATTGTGAAAAAATGGCAGTGGTTGTTTGTTGTCGTTGGATTCTTTTTATTGAAATAATTTTGTTTATCATATATAAACGGATTGTGTACTTTTTACATTTGTGAATACTGTATAGACCATAAAGAAGGGTGACTCTTCTTGATAAATAACAACAATATGTTACAGTTATTATCAATGCTTTTAAAACTTTGAATATGAAACTTGATCATGTTGTATTGGTCCATAGCTACAGTTGGGAGTTCCAAAACTTGTATAGAAAAGAAGTTGAGTTTCTAAGGTTTGGTCCACCATGCACATAGCTTTTTGTTTAGCTCAATTTTTTTTACCATCGTACAGAAGCAAAGTCAAAGAAACACAAATAACATGTGAAATCAAGAGATGAAATCAATTGTTGGAACAAAGTCAATTGTGCAAGTTGCATATGAGACGGTACAATTTCTTTACTTAAACTTTATTGTTGATTTTTTTTCGGAAAATTAGAGTTTCAACTCATTATTTCTTTGATTTGTTCTTCCCTTTTAGAAAGACGAAGACTCTAATGAATGGCCTGACGCTGTTAAAGTTTGGAAGGCAACAAGACAAAAGTCAAATGGTACTTGGTCTACTCCAAATGGAGAAGAAATAATGGTACAAACAATATTAGTCAAATTATACTTTATTATTGATATTTATAAAATTTAATTCACTTATATTTTGAATATATTTTGATTGTGTATGCAGACTAAGCTTCAAGAAGATGGAGAGAAAAATAAATAAAAGATTTTGTCTACTGCTCAACCACTTGTGGAACATTTTAGCTTAGTCACGGAACGGAAGACAAGTTATGCATGTGGTTTAGGTGTTAAAGGAGTAACATCTAAGTCTCGGGAGAAAAATCAGTATCTAGCAGAAGTTGTACTGCAAAGAAACGTGCGACTGATTTAGAAGACGAGATTGCAAGACTTACTGAAATGACTAAAAAACAAGAGGAGCATATTCAAGCTCAAAATGCTTCTATTAATAAACAAGGCGTGGAAATGAAACATGTTACTGCAATTTTTGCACATTTGGCAAGTGCTGGAGTGATTCCTGGTGTGTTACTCAATCCGTCTTCCCCTAGTGAAACTTCAACTAATGCTACAACATCAAGTTCCCCAAGTAGCAATGTGAGTATCAAAATACTTGGTACTACTTATCATTATTATCATAGGTTGTAGAATAATTAATTGATATTATTATTGGTGGATTTTGTAGAAAATAAATGCATAAAGCACTTATATGCTCCAAGAAACTTTTCGAGTAGTCACCATATGGATTCAATCCCATTATTTTGTTGTTTAGTGAGAAGTTTTCCGACAGGTAGATTGGTAGGAGTGAAAGATGATATCATTCTTCTTGAAGTATTCTTCTACTGCTTTTGGTAAAGAAAGTACACACATCTTTCAAAGCTCCAGAGATGAGAAACATAACGTGGCCATAATTTTGAAGAGTAGTTTATTAGAATTATCAATTATGTCATTGTTTTGTTTGAATATTAGAATTTCCTATAATTTGTATTGGAAATTAGGATTTTGAATAATTAGTTGGATTTTTCATCTATTTTTATATGCTATTAATAATTTTATTTAATTATGTGACATTTTTTACAAAAATATTTCTCTTTCTTGTATATATATATATATATATATATATATATATATATATATATATATATATAATAATAAAAAAAATTGAATATTAAATTAATATTATTATTAATGACAACATTGAACACATTAATGACAAAATTAATATGGAAGACGATTTTTATTTAATGACAATATTTCGTGACAAATAACATTCGCAGTAGTCACCAAATTAGTTAAATAACATGGTAACTAATAATTTTTTTTTGTAACTAATAATAGTTGTGGCGTTTAGTTGATAATATATTTATGATGATAATTAATATAATAGTGAGAATTTTTTCGGTCTCAATTAAATTTTATTTTATCGACACATTTTATTTAGTGACCAAATTATAATAACAAAAACCTTTTATATTGTGTTCAAGTATTTTAGACATTGGTCACTATTAAAATTTCCTTTGTCACAGATTTAAAGTGCATTGTTGTTTTGAAAATAATATTTGTGACCATAATGAAGATACAAGTGACCAAAATTTCGTAACAACAATGACAATTTTTTGTGACTAAACTTGGTCGACACTATTTAAAAATTAATTTGTTACGATGTAGTTGCCACTGATATGAGCCGTATACGTGACAACAATTTGGCCACTATTAACAAGTATTTTAGTGTCCACAATGTCGTCACTATAAATATAAATATTGTGCCGACTTAATTCATCACAATTTTTTTTTTTTTTTTTGTGGCAAAACTATCGTAACACATATTTATATTTGTTGTGCCCAATTTTTTGTGCAATTTTTTGTGTCGACAATTTTGTCACAGAAGAATTGTGCAATTGTAACCAAGCTGAAAATGTCGTCACAATTTCATCAGTGACGGAGGTATTTGTGACGCCTAGTGACGACCTCAAAAAATGGTCACAAGCGATAATAGTGACATAAAATCGACCTTACAGTGATGACTTTCTCCGTCACTAAATATACTTTTTCTTGTAGTGCGCTATTTTTGAAACCTAACTCAAATTCGATCGCAAATATGTTGCTTAGTTAAAAAATCGGTCAAAAATTTCATTCTATGTAGGCAGGTTTTCTTATAGTTTTACGTACAAGAAAAACATCATCGACATATACCAGTAAAGAAGTGAAGTACCTTCATTCAAGATATTTCCTTGGTTGGATGGAGTGAATTTGAACGTCCTAGAAATGTTGATATTCGCTTTGTCTTCACCGAAAAGGAATTTCAAACACAATAAACTTTGGAGCTAGGTCCTAGTCTTACCTTTGAGAAAGAATTGGGAGTTTGAGTCGTGTGAGATTACAAGAAAAACTACTACGGACATGATGCCAGTCTTAATGGTCGCACCACTCCGTCCCTAACTCGGTCTATGGATGCTTCTTTCTCTGACTTTCTATCATATCAATAGAGGAAGAAAATTTCCTTCCAGCCGGAAAGCTTATTAATTTCTTCAAAGTAGAGATAAGAAATTGCAAGAGAAAACTTTTTATTTTCTCCAAATATTTTAATTCAATACAAGAAAATTTGTCAACAGCTAACACGTTTCTCACAATTTGATTATTATTAATAATATTGCGATGGGATTTTGACCGAATGCGTTGGCCGCTCGCACTTGGTCGCAATTGATTGTGTAGATCAAATTTGCAACCGGTCGCAAATTAGGCAACCACACGGCGACCAAAAATCTCGGTCACGTGATTATCGAGTGAATTAGATGATCGGTAGCAAACAACTTTGTGACTGAACACATTTATGTCCTTAATCTTTAAAATCGATTGGATGTAACGGTCGCAAAATTTAATGTTAGATTGACATATGTGCTCGCTAAGAGGAGACCAATAAAATGGTAATTTTGGTTGTTTCATGTTACGATCGATTATCAGTCATATGTAAGTCACAATTATTTAATGATTTATTGTTTTGATTGCAGTAAACCAACCTGAAATCATAAAATCTCAACAACAATTCTAACTACTACCAAACAAATATACAAAAGCCCCATAAATTTCAATACAAAATAAAAAACAAAAGTATAAATTTACAAGTATAGAATTCAAAAATCATTCTTCAAAATGTCATGACTATGTATATCAATATTTGGCAGTGGCCATCATAAACTACATAGTCGAGTCAGTCTGACGAGGGGTCAGCTTAGCCTGATAAGGGGGTAGGGGCTGGGGATGAACATCGCACCGATAGGAAGGTCAGCCATGTGAGGATCGTCCTCGTTTGAATCATCCTCCTCATATAAAGACTCAGAGTCACTAGAGATGAATTGGAGGCGGGTAATTGATTGTGATATTGGAAGCACATCGATCCGTGTACTGCAATATCCCATATGTCGTCTTATGCAACTTCTCCCGATTACATTTCTTGAACTCCTTTTTGATCTCCTTCTTCAGATCCTTTATTACTTTCTTTCTCATTGAGTCACGAGAAGTAACTGTAGGGGGAAGATACCATACCGATGGGCGTGCTTGAAAATATCCAGCCTCGTACATTATATGCATATCAGGCGGTATCTCAGCCATAGTCTTTTGGTGTGCACCCTCAACTTTTTTTTTTCTTTTAAAACTAGACCATTTATAAGTATGGTCCAGTTTATTACAATTATATATTATTAGACTTCTCCAGAGGAGGTCGACCTCGCCAGAGGAGGAGTAGTAGAAGCCCGTTGAGCGTGTGCCCCGTGTGGGGAGTAGTAGAAGCCCGTTGAGCTGGTGTCCTAGAAGCCCGTTCAGCGGGTGCCCTGTGAGGGGAGTTGTAGATGTCCCGTTGAACGGGTGTCATAGAAGCCCCGTTGAGCGGGTGCCCCGTGAGGGGAGTATAAGACCCACACAAGGGAACCCAAAGAAATGACAATTAAACCATTCCCCTTGTGTGAGGTGGGTATCGAACCTGGACCTCTCGGTCTCAAGCAGTGGATGTTACCCACTGGGCTACCATGCCTTCGATGCACCCTCAACTTCTTCTTTATATAGTCAAATTTTTCTGTTGAATTTAAAAAGGGTTGTAAATCAAATAGTACAAAGATTCTCTCTCTCTCTCTCTCTCTCTCTCTCTCTATATATATATATATATATATATATATATATATTATCGTTCATGTTATGTGGTGTTATTCTTATGTGTTATACTTAGGTGTTATAACATGCCTTACTTGCGATTATCTTACATGCTAAACGTGTTATTTGCTAACGTTTATATTATTCTATTATATAATTGTCGGGGTAAGATGGATCCGAACCAAGGAAGTGGTGAAGACTATGACTTGCTAATTGTGGCATTTGTTTGAAGAGGGCCAAAGGGTGGAAGACGTCAAGTGATTGAGTCATCGGGTCAACAACAGCCAGAGGTTCCACAATAGAATCGGAATGCTAACACTGGGTTTGTAACACCACCACCACCACCACAAAATCTCCCTCCACCACCACCACCATATAACCCACCACCACAGAATAGCCCTCCTCTAACACCAAAATACAATGTACCTCCATCACATCCTAATAACATCCCACAATCACCTCCAACAGCCAATGCAGGGGCGATTACCGACATGGCAGCTTCTATTTCCATGCTAGCCCATATGTTTCAGACTCAGCAGCCACAGCCACAATATCATCAGTATCAGTAGCCACAATCATGGTATCAGCAGCCTCAGCAGCAGAATCAGTATGTTGGGAATCAGAGGGTCAGAGGGTTGTATCAGATCCGGGTATGTACTGTGAGAGCATGAGGAAGATGTGCGTTGAGTTTTTTTTATGAAGGGGTAGGACTGAAGGGATTAATGGGCAGAAACTAGTTCTAAACATCTATGAATCCTCCCCTGAAGGATCCGCTCAAATCACTTACAATGCCTCTCACATTCAAGCTATGATAGGTTACTACTTCCGATCTCCAGTCATATTGATTACTCGATTAAAAGTAACGCCCGGCTGAGTCAAAATGTAGCTCCATTCAAGATGGAAACCATGGAGACATAAGGTTAAGGATTTCAAATAGTATTGAGGAAGTAATACTTATGACTAAAGAACCATTGAGTATTACTTCTCTAACGAATCACAACTGATACAATGTATCCCAATATATTGTATCTATGATATGATTTGTATTCATTACACATGATCAGTAAAACATAATCATCAATCAAACATCATACTAGTTTTATTTCATTGTAAAGAACATTACATAAAACTAGGGACAATTAAAATAGTAATTGCATAAGCTAATGAGTTTTACTATCAAATTACGCATTTGATGTCCAAAAGCAAAATTACCTATTCAAATGACATGCTCAAAAAGATATAAAACATACAACATATGTTAATGGTCCTAGGGCACTATTAACAATCTTCCACTTGCCCAAGGTCCAATCATACATGATCCTCAATCCCATTGACCTAATATGACTCTCATGTTTAGGTTGCGGGAGTGGCTTGGTCAATGGATCTGCAATGTTGTCGTTTGTAACACCTGAGAATGTGTTTGGATCGTTGGTGAGATCTAGGTTCCATAACTTGTGAGATGGCACCAGTACTATCATAATAAAGGTCCACTGGGTTCACAATGCTAGAGATGACACCTAATCCATCAACAAATTTCCTGATCCAAACAGCGTCTTTAGCTGCTTTAGAGGCATCCAAATACTCAGCTTCGGTTGTAGAATCGGCCACAGTTTCTTTCTTTGAGCTCTTTTAGCTCACATCACCTCCATTCAAACAAAACACAAAACCAAATTGCGATCTAAAGTCATCTACGTCGGTCTGGAAGCTTGCGTCTATGTAACCATTTGCATCCAGACTTCCTTCCTAACCTCCGTAAACCTAGAACATATCTTTAGTCCTTCTCAAGTACTTAAGAATGCTCTTGACTGCAGTCCAATGTGACTCGCTAGGGTCAGATTGATATCTACTAGTCATATTTAACGCGAATGAGACATTCGGGCGAGTGCATATCATGGCATACATAATAGACCCAGTGCCTGAAGCATATGAGATCTTACTCATGCGTTGTTGGTCTTCCTTTGTGGAAGGTCCTTGAGTTCTGCTGAGTTTAATGCCATGTGACACGGGCAAGAATCCTTTTCGGAATCATGCATACTAAACCGTTTCAATACCTTGTCAATGTATCCACTCTGGCTTAAGCCAATCATTTTGTTAGATCTATCTCAATAGATTCTTATACCCAAAATGTATGTAGGCTCGTCTAAGTCTTTCATGGAAAACACTTCCCCAACAAAGCTTTTACGCTTTGTAATGTGGGAATGTCATTTCTAATCAGTAAGATGTCATCCAGATAAAGCACAAGGAACACTAATGCATTATTAGTTACTTTCTTATAAACACAAGGCTCGACTTCTTTTTTTATGAAACCAAATTCTTTAATTTCTTCATCAAAGCGACGATTCCAGCTTCGAGATGCTTGCTTGAATCCATAAATGGACCTTTGATGCTTACACACTTTTGGTAGGATTTGACGGATTAACAAACCCCTCAGGTTGTGTCATATACACATCCTCGAGAAGGTTTCCATTAAGAAACGCAGTCTTAACGTCCATTTTCCATATCTCATAGTCATAATATGCGGTTATGGAAAGTAAAATCCTAATAGACTTTATCATAACGACAGGAGAAAAGGTTCCAAAGTTGGTCCAAATATTGTTTGGGGATCTTGAATTTCCTCAAGATGAATCTTACTCTCACTATCCTCTTTGGAAATAAATTCCCTTTCAAGGAATAAACCATTTCGAGCAACAAACACTTTGTTCTTTGATGGAAGATAGAAGTAATATCTTTTAGTTTCTTTAGGATATCCCACAAACAAACACTTGTCAGATTTAGGGGCGAGTTTATCAGATAATAAGCGTTTTACATACGCCTCGCATCCCCAAATTTTGAGAAACGAGAAACTAGGTCGTTTCCCTGTCCATATCTCATATGGAGTTTTCTGAACCTCTTTAGAAGGAACTTTATTCAATATGAATGCAGTAGCTTCGAGAGCGTAGCCTCAAAAGGAAATTGGAAGACTAGTTTGACTCATCATAGATCGAACCATATCTATTAAGGTGTGATTCCTTCGTTCTGATACACCATTCCATTGCGTTGTGCCAGGGGGAGTTAATTCTGACGCAATTCCACATCCCCTAAGATTTTCGACAAATCTTGGTTAAGGTATTTGCCACCTCGATCTGATTGAAGTATCTTAATACTTTTATCAAGTTGATTTTGTACTTCATTTTGAAATTCTTTGAATCTTCCAAAAGATTCTGATTTATGTTTCATTAGATAGACGTAGCCATATCTACTGAAATCATTTGTGAATGTGATGAAGTACTGAAAACCTCCTCTAGCACTTGTGTTTATTGGTCCGCATACATCTGTATGTATGAGACCCAACAAATCAGAAGCTCTCTCACTTTGTCTAGTAAAAGGAGCTTTAGTCATTTGCCTAGCTAGCAAGAATCACATGTCTCATAAGACTCTAAGTCAAATGATGTAAAAATTCCATCTTGATGGAGTTTTGATATGCGTTTCTCATTTATGTGGCCCAAACGACAATGCCAAAAGTAGGTTTGGTTTAAGTCATTTGATTTAAACCTCTTTTTATTAATGTTATAGATGACCTTTTAATGGATTCATCGAGGTTACGAATATAAAGCTCATTCATCAAAGAGGCATCTCCATAGAAGATACGATCTTTATGAAGGGTGCAAATTTTATTCATAATATTTATTTCAAAAGCTTCAATATCCAAACAAGAAATTGAAATAATATTCCTACTCAAAGTTGGAACATAAAGATAATCATTAAGTTCAATAATAAGGCCACTTGTCAAAACTAAATTAGTGTCCCTGTAGCTACAGCAACAACTCTTGCTCCATTAACTACTCAAAGGTCCACTTCTTCTTTTTCCAGTGATCTACTCCTTTTGAACCCCTGCACATTTGCACAAATGTGAGATCCACAACCATTATCTAATACCCATGAAGTAGGAGCAGACATGTTAATTTCAATAACATAAATGCTTGGAGAGACAGTCAAACTGGCTTTCCCCTTTTTCTTCTCTTCCAAGTAGAGTTTGCAGTTCCGTTTCCAATGACCTGGTTCATTGCAATGGAAGCAAACCCCTTCGTTTGGTTCCTTGGCCTTGGGTTTGGGTTTGGACTTCTTATTGCCCTTGCCCTTCTTGGCCATAGGGCTTTCCCTTTCCTTTGTTCTTAAAATTCCCTTTTGAACCATTAAGACTTCAGGGTTTTTTCTTAATGTTCATTTCAGCCTGCTTTCTTTCATGCTTAAGGACTATCCTTAAGTTGCGGGCCCAATCAAGGAAATTAGACCCACTCAGTTTTTCTTTTTCAAGAACCAATCGTAATGCATTGTGTGAAGTATTGGTTGCCATTATCTACATTAAAATTATTTGCAAAAGTCATTAAGTAGTTTTTGAGCAAAAACTTCCCACAATTTCAACACTTGATAAATAGTGGAGAAAACCATTTTACGATAGTTATAAGTAAGCTTTGGCTTATCACCCATAATTAAAGTAAAATCAACTCATGGGAATGACATCTATATGTCCCGGCTATTTCCCATGTTTTGCCCTAGGCTCAAAACTATTTTGATAGTCATGTCTAAGCTTATGGAAATCACTATTTTCCCATCTCCTTTTGCTTAGATAACCACTTATATGTTGCTTTGGCAAACAGACAAAATGATTATCCAAGCTTAAGAAGTGCTTAGGATATGGTAGGCATTTTTAAGACTTAATTAAAACCATTTAGTTTGAACAAGTTATTAAACCCCATAAGACAAGAATATAAGCATCTCATGAAATATATAAAACATAAAATTAAACGTGAGATAGCATGGCCTAATCCTATGATGACTCCCACGAGCCTTGTGGGAGTCTAAGTCAATACCCATCTCATGGATAATGTCTTCAATCCATTGTCCTCCAATCTTGTTACATAAATTAATGGATATACCCAGCCTTCAATGTAAAGTAATAAAACTAATCTAAGAAAACAATTACAATTTTACAACATTGAAAAATGACTCGCATGTCGTATTATAAAATTACAACCCAATAAATGTAAAGCAAGAGGGGGTATAGTAGGCCATGCTATTCACCATGCTAAAACTCACATAAAGTATAATGAAATTAAGTAACGAGTACAGAGACAAGGTCTTAGGCGTTGCCACTACGCAGAGCAGTCGGCAGTCCCGCTTTTCTGCCCCGATCCGGTCTGACTCTTCCTCTACTCATCGAATGAGTTTTCTGCCCCGATTTTAACCCTCAATCGCACAACAGGTTTATACGATAACATAAACGGTTTATACAGTACAATCGAATTAACAACAGATTAACTTAAATAGTTTATGCATTATAATCGAATTAACAACAGATTAACATAAACAGTTTATGCAGTATAATCGAATTCACAACAGATTAACATAAAAAATTTATGCATATCATAATCACATAAACATTTTTTTTTCCTGTTTCACACATACGCATGCCAAATCAAAATTGATACGTGTTAAGATGTGATTAACAATATCGAGTTCGAATAGCATAAGTAAGGCTCGGATACCACTGAAGGGATTCATGGGCAGAAACTCGTTCTAATCACCCATGAATCCTCCCCTGAAGGATCCGCTCATACCACAGGAATCGAAAACATACGAAAAGGACTTACGTTTCGATTAAAGATTCTATTTCTCCGGGCGCTTAGTTGCAACCACCAAAGTCCTCCCTTGCGGAATTACTCCCTACCGGTATTCACGCGACAAAATGAGCAGCGAGTGCCAGCTCTTCGTTTTCTGAGTTTTGGAATCTTAAGAGAAAATGAGGCAGAAAATCTGATTTTCGGATTATAGTTTTGCGGCTCAAGCAAAAAGTCTAACCTAGGGTTTCAGCCAAAAGAGGTTTATATAGGGTGTGAGAGTTTGTTCCCAGAACTAACTCCTACGTCCTCAACCTCTTCCGGCTGTGGGAGTCTTTAACACCCACGTCCCATAAAACTCTGACTGGAAGTGGGAGTCTTTATCGCATAATAACTCCCACGTGATCGCAGCTATAACCAAATACCGAAAATGCCCCTCTTTAATCTCTAATTCGAATAATAACATTTTATTATTCTCAAACAATAAATGTCAGATACAATGAACCTAGACACATTCTAGATTCATTGAATCTGGACATGAAGCTCGTTAACTCGTCTATGCGTGTGACCCTATAGGTTCATATCACAATGGCAATGAAAACACACTTAGTAGTAGTATGAGTTCATAAATCACAAGTGGTCCCTAGCAGGACATTGTGACCACCCAGAGTGAATGAATGTACGATGGGACCTAATATCAATCCACTATTTAATCCTTTTGTCTTACGATATCCGAATTAATCATAAGGCATGGTAGTTGTCACCTTTATAAAGCTTAATAGTATTTATGCACGATCTCCAAGTAGACTGTTCCAACAAACAGTATTTAATAACCACTTTATTAAATATATTTGATCATGACCATGCATTTAAATAGTCTTCCCTATCGAGGGGACCCATGGATATCTCTTTCTAATAAGAGAGGGACAAATCCCTTCCAATGCTTCTCACATTAAAGCCGTGATAGGATACTACATCCGATCATCAGCCGTGTTGATTACTCGATTAAAAGTAACGTCCGATTGAGTGAAAACCTAACTCAATTCATTCTGGAAACCATGGAGACATAAGGTCTGAGGATTTCAAATAGTATTGAGGAAGTAATACTTAAGACTAAAGAACCATGAAGTATTACTTCTCTAACGGATCACGTCTGATACAATATATATCCCAATATATTGTATCTATGATATGATTTGTATTCATTACACATAATCAGTAAAACATAACCATCAATCAAACATCATACTAGTTTTATTTCATTGTAAAGAACATTACATAAAACTAGGGACAATTAGAATAGTAATTGCATAAGCTAATGAGTTTTACTATCAAATCACGCATTTGATGTTCAAAAGAAAAATGACCTATTCAAATGGCATGCTCAAAAAGATATAAAACGTACAACTTATGCTATTGGTCTTAGGGCACTACTAACAAGGGCCTGATCAGGCAGGGATTTTGTTAGAGGAACTTGAGCAACACTTTCGCGTCATGAGGGTGCCTGAAGACATGAAGACTGGTGCAGTGATACCTTTCCTCGCGTCTTAGGTGTCTGGGTGGTGGAAAGGAGCGGAACCAATCTATGCTCAAGTTGGGCCTATCATTTGGGACAGGTTCAAAGAAGCTTTCTTAGATCAATACTTCACAGAGACCTTTAAGGTGGCAAAGTATAATGAGTTCTTCGACTTAAGGCAAACTAAGGGGATGTCTATTTTGTCATATGCCAGCAATTTCAACCATTTGGGGAAGTATGCTACTTCTACTGTCCAGGATGGGAAGATAGGACCTAGAGGTTTGTACGGAGGTTCTTGTCTCGTATTAGAGGAAGGTTGTCTGGGAACCATCCTGCCACTTACATGTATGCGTACCAGAGGAGTTTGGATGTTGAGAGAGAGTTCAACACCGCGGAAGCAGACAGGAAGAGGCCTTGCTTTGGTTCATCACAAGGCCAAGGTTTTTGTTCTAACTTTGCTGCACCTTTAGCTCAAACTTGGCCAGCGTTGGGGGACCCACCGGGGCACCAGATACTTCTCAGAATGTTGGGAATGTTCCAAATTTGGGAAGAGGCATACTGGGGATTGCAGATGGACTTTTGGGGGCATGTTTCAGATGTGGGAAGACGGGCCATCGGGTTAGTTAGTGTATAGCCTCCCCTTTAGGTTTAAAGGAGAGACATCGGGGTCGACACCAAAAGTTGGAAACACTGGGGTTAAGCCCAATGCTCGAGTCTTCTTCCTTCCATAGCATAGGGAGGGAAATGATACTGGTACACCGGGAGGTACACTTTTGTTAATATGTGGTTATTGTATTCCTTATATTGTTAGGTTGCATATTGTACCATACTTGTTATTTGAATACCTATAGAGCCTTATCATTTAGTGGGGGAGTGTTAGTAACTATGTCGTCGGGAGTGCAAGTTTCGGGGACGAAACTTTTGTAAGTGGTGAAATATGTGATACTCGTAACTTTCCGCTTACGTGTAAGTAATTTTTGTATGATTTATTGCGTTGGCATGATTTAATTGGTATGATTACGTGATTATGTGTTTATTTATATTTTTATAACATGTTACGTGTTATCTTTGTGTACATTTGTTGAGGGGCGTTTCGTAAGTGTATCGTCTTTGAGGGATCTAGTTGCAATTCATGTAGATTAGTAATTTAATTAGGCGTGGTCTAGAATTGGAATTTAATTAGGAATCCTAATAGGTTTGGGAGAGTAACATAATTTAAAATAAAAATAAATAGGAAAATATAATATATAAATATATAATACGTAGAGGGGCAGGGGATCAGATCACCTAAACAAAACTATAGAACAAAAAAGAAAAGAAAAGGGGGCAGCCGCAGTAGGACTTGAGCCGCAAGAAACCACAATCAGATTTTAGGGTTTAGAAATCTGGGTAGACTTTGAGAGATCACCGAGAGAGAGAGTTACTCGTCAGTTTTTGACACACAATACATCGATTCGACGACATTCGAGATAACTTCGAGTGAGCGCAAACGGATCGGGATAAACAGTTATCGCACCGAGAGCGCGACTGGGCAATGCAAATTTTGGGTTTGTGTGTTTAATTGCTTTCATAAGAGGTAAGGACCCCATCTTTCCGTTTCTGCCGGATATTTAAATATATATTGGTTACTGATTCGTTATTGTTTAAGGATTGATTATACGTGAATTATTGCTTAAATTGTTGGGTTTATGAATCAATTGCACATATTGTGTTTAACGTCTTGTTAAATGGATATCTACTTGTGATTTGATTATGTTTACCTATATGATATAATCTTAATTTCTTTTACTGATTATCTTATTTTGTAATATATAATTGTCTAACATTATAGTGATTCGTGAATCGTAATAGGTTAATTGTGTAACTTGCTTAATTGTTTATCGCTTTGGTCGTCGTAATTGGTTTATACTTAGAGTCATCCTATTTAGTCTCGTCGTCTCCAGTCCTATTTGGTTTCGGTCGACCGAGTCGTCGCCCTATTTTGAGCTCGTGTCTAGAATCTACTTAATGGAAGGACTCGATCAAAGGATATATAGTGTTGTGTAAGATCCCGTGTGATCTCGTGAATAGTGAACTTCTTGGCATTAACCCGATGAGGAGATCGTTGGGACTGTAATGGTTTTATGGAGTCCAAGGAGTTGTATGTGTCAGAGGAATAACCGGGTCTAAAACAAGTTATGCAGCAGAAATAAAACGACCCGCCTATAATAGGATCTTTCACGAGTAAGAACCTTAGACTACGGGATAGCATTATACCTTTCGAAGTGCGGAATAAGGCTGAAACGGTTTCAGTTGTTGGTTTGTTGTCACGAACGGAACGCCACCAACGCAGGCTCCGCCTCTCCCAATATCCACTCGATCTTCCGGGGATGGTCCTCTACCGCTTGGTGCTAGCCAACGCCTCGTAGAAGTCTTGAAGACACTCTTCAAGATGGAGTATATATATATGGTGGATATAGGACCTTAAAGAACAAGAAACAGTTTTCTTACTTCTTTTCTATTAGCCAAAGCCAGAAAACAAGTATATAGAAAAGCTTTCTTTTCTTTCTATTCAAGCTCTCTTGAATGCTCTCTCTTTTTCTCTCTTCTCTAAGCTTCAAAAGCTGGAGAATAATGACTTAGAATGCTAGGAAAAATCAGCATTTTTCTTAGTCATTCAAGGGAGAGTGAAGAGAGAGAAAGAGGGAAGTGGGAGATCATGGAGGAAACCACTCCTCCACATTCTCCACCATTTTAACCTCCTTCTAAGAGATAAGAGCTGGAAAATATATCCAATTTTCCAGCCATAAGGTCGGTCCAAATGGGTTGGTCGGCCCAACCCGATTAAGGGCCCAATCCAATCCCGGCCCAATCGAATTGGCGCACCTTAGATTAAATGTACTCCAACAAGCCCAATCCAGTTGATCTATGAGTGCGACCCAGGAGGTATCTATGGTGTTGGCCGTGACATCATATGTCACAGGTAATGAGAGGCATCTAGCAACGCATCATTACCCCCAATTCATAAATATCTGGTGACTATCATAATCACACCATTTGACATTTGTATTTAAATCCTTTTGTCCTTGATATCTAGATTGAACACAAGTCATGGAAAAAGTCACACTTGTATTGTCCAATCTTTTAGTTTCTTGATTCGCGAGTAGACTAATCAAATGACATCAATATCATATACTGATTGATTTGTTCATGGCCATGAATTAGTCAGACTCCATCAAAGGGTCCCAAGATATCGCTCCTGCTATATAGGAGGGACAAATCCTTTCGCATCCCATTCATCCCCGAACAAGATTCGTGATATACCCAATAAATGCCTTTATTGCTCACCCTGTTACGGATAACGTTTAACATTATCAAAGCATAACACTAGCCATGCAAGAAATCTTGTGAGACCTCAAGTCGAAGGATCTCATATACAACCCAGTCAAAAATTGAGAAACACCGTTGACTATTATATAACAACCCATGATGTGTTTCTCATGTCGGGTCTATCCAGTATAATGATTCTCTAATCATATATACCCATGTGACGATCCGATATCTTATATCAATCACTGCACATACTAGTCTTACGCATTATTATTGTCCTCGAAGATTCCATAATAATGTTCGACTAGGGACGTTTCAGAATCATAACAATTATGAATACTATTCTAAGGACATATTATTTTATTATGTTGTTAAGAACGCAGAAACATAATGAAATAATACTGGAATTTTTGCCTTTTATTCATCAAAATGAAAATTACATAAATACGATACAATAATCTCCCACTTGCACTAAAGACCCAAAATCATCTACTGATTGGTCTTTAAGGGCATACTAATGACTGTCTCTAAAGATCAGCCCTCCAGATATCGGATACCCATGCAGCTAGTGTGACGATCATGTTGCTGCTGCGACAGTGGCTTCGTCAGTGGATCGGCGACATTGTCTGCCGAATCTACTCTACATATATGCACATCACCTCTTTCTATAATCTCGCGGATTAGGTGAAAACGCCGTGGTACATGTTTGGACCTCTGGTGAGATCTGGGTTCCCTAGATTGTGAAATAGCCCCATTGTTGTCACAATAGAGGTCTATCGGGTTCGCAATACTAGGAACTACATCGAGGTCGAAAATAAATTTCTTGATCCAAACTGCCTCCTTAGCTGCTTCACAAGCTGCTATGTACTCGGCCTCTGTCGTAGAATCGCGATGGTCGATTGCTTTGAATCGCGCCACTCACGATACTTCCATTCAAGTTAAACACATATCCCGATTGCGATCGGAAATCATCTCTATCGGTTTGGAAACTAGCATCGGTGTAACCACTTACAACGAGCTCATCCGCCCTCCATAAATCAAGAATGTATCCTTAGTCCTTCGTAAGTACTTGAGGATATTCTTGATCGAGATCCAGTGGACGTTCACCGTAATTAGATCGGTATCCGCTCGTAAGGCTTAAGGCAAACGAGACATCCGAGCGAGTACATAACATGGCGTACATGATGGATCCTATGGCGTAAGCATAAGGGATCTCTTTCATGCGTTCTAATTCGGCGAGCATTTTAGAACACTGTTTGTTCGATGCAAAGCATTACCATGTGCCATAGGACAAAGGCCCTTCTTAGACTCTTGCATGCTAAACCGCTTTAGCACATTGTCTATATATGTACTCGACATAGGCCAATGAGTCTCCCGGATCTATCTCTATAGATCTTGACTCCCCTGGAATATAGCTGGCATCGCCTAAGTCTTTCATAGAGAAACACGTACTCAACCAAGCCTTGACAGACTTTAAGGTTGGTATGTCGTTTCCAATGAGTAGTATGTCATCTACATACAAAACCAGGAATACGATTGAGCTCCCACTAACCTTCTTGTAAACACAAGGCTCATCCTCATTTCTAATGAAGCCAAACTCACGAACGGCATCATTAAAACGGATGTTCCAGGCTTTCAGAAGCTCTGCTTGAGTCCATAAATGGATCTCTGAAGCTTACATACTTTTCCAGCATTCTCTGGAGTGATAAAACCTTCAGGCTGTGTCATATACACATCCTCTTCAAGTTTTCCATTAAGGAAAGCGGTTTTGACATCCATTTGCCAGATTTCATAGTCATAGTAAGCTGCAATAGCAAGCAAAATCCGAATGGACTTGAACATAACTACAGGGGAAAAGGTCTCGTCATAGTCAATACCATGAACTTGCTTGAAACATTTCGCGACCAGTCGCCCCTTGTACGTTTGTACATTCCCTTCCATGTCAGTTTTAATCTTAAAAACCCATTTGCACCCTATGGGAGTTACCCCTTCAGGTGGATCAACCAAGATCAAACTTGGTTTGTGTACATGGAGTCCATTTCAGATCTCATGGCCTCAAGCCATTTCTCAGAATCTGGGCTATTAATTGCCTGTTTGTAGGTTGAAGGTTCATCGTGATCCACAAACATAACATCACCATGTTCTGTTATGAAAAAAACCAAATTTTTCCGGAGGTGGACGACGAACTCTACCAGACCTACGCAATTCTTGTGTTTCTTGAACTGGTGCTGGCTGCACAACTGTTTGTGGCACCTGCTGCACAACAACTTGTGGAGTCTGTTCAATTTCCATTTTATCATTAGTGCTAGTTTGAGAGTCTGGAACTTTAGTAAGTTCTACGCTACTCCCACTCGTGTTTCTAGAAACAAATTCTTTTTCTAGAAAGACTCCCGTGCGAGCAACAAACACTTTGTTTTCGTTAGGGATATAAAAGTAGTATCCTTTAGTTTCCTTAGGATAACCTACAAATATGCACTTTTCAGATTTTGGAGCCAGCTTATCAGAAGCTGAGCGTTTTACAAAAGCTTCACAGCCCCAAATCTTGAGGAAAGACAAGCTGGGACGCTTCCCAGTCCATAACTCGTATGACGTCTTTGCAACTGATTTAGATGGAACGCGGTTAAGTGTTAAAGCTGCTGTCTCTAGTGCGTGTCCCCAAAAAGAATTGGGCAGGCTCGTGTGACTCATCATAGAACGAACCATATCTAATAAGGTTATGTTCCTCCTTTCAGATACACCATTCCATTGTGGAGTAGCTGGAGGAGAAAGTTGTGAAACGATTCCACAATCCTTTATATAGTCACAGAACACATATCCATACCTACTGAAGGCATCAGTAAAGGTAATGAAGTAGAGGTAACCACCCCTTGCATGTATATTAAAAGGGCCACATACATCACTATGTATTAGTCCTAATAAAGCATAGGCTCTCTCACCTAGCTTAGTGAAAGGTGATGCTGTCATCTTACCCAACAAACAAGATTCGCATCGATCATAAGACTCGAAGTCAAATGATTCCAACAGCCCATCTTTATGGAGCTTGGATATGCGGTCTTCGTTTATGTGGCCTAAGCGACAATGCCAGAGGTATGTCGGATTAGAATCATTAGTCTTAATCCTTTTTGTATTTATATTTAAAATTGGCATATCAAGGTCTAAAATATATAGACCATTAATCAAAGAGGCGCTTGCATAAAAAATATTATCCAAAAATAATGATAATCGTTGGTTTTTGATTGAAATCTCAAAACCTTTCTTGTCCAAACAAGAAACTGAAATAATATTCTTAGTTAAACTTGGTACATAGAAACAATTTTCTAAACCCAAAACAAGCCCTGAAGGCAAAGTAAAAGTACAAGTCCCTACAGCTAGGGCTGCAACACGTGCTCTGTTGCAAACTCGTAGTTCCACTTCACCCTTTGCCAACTCTCTACTCCTTTGCAGTCCCTGCACATTAGTACAAATGTGAGAGCCGCATCCGGTATCAAGTACCCAAGAAGTAGTTGTATTTAAATTGATATCAATCATATTAATATCAATAACATAAATACCTGAGCCCGAAACAACATTTGCTTTCTCCTTTTCCAGCATTTTTCCTGCAACATAGCTTTTGTAGTTCCTTTTCCAGTGACCCTTTTCACCACAATGATGACAGATACAGTCCTTGGCTACACCACCCTTAGATTTCAGTGCATTGTTGAAAGTGGTTTGCTTTCCCTTGGGCTTACCTTTCGGTTTGCCTTTGGGTTTCACAAAACCTTTGCCTTTGCCATTTTGCACCATCAGTATGGTGTTGGGCTTGGACTTGCCTATTTCCTTCTTGGCAGTCCTCAACATGTTCAAAAACTCAGGTAATTGCTTGTCAATTTCATTCATGTGATAATTCAGAATGAACTGACTGAATGACTCAAGCAACGATTGTAAGATCAAATCAGTCGACAGCTCTTGCCCCAAAGGAAATCCCAGTTTTTCAAGGTTCTGAACATAACCTATCATCTTAAGAACGTGAGTTCCTACTGGCATTCCTTCAAACATTTTGCATTGAAAAAGAGATTTCGATACGTCGAATCTCTCCTGGCGTGCTTGTCCCTGATATAGTTGCTTCAGGTGAGCCAGCATCTCATGTTGCTTCTGAAGCTCAGAGTTCATGGTGACAAGCATGAGGCTAGACACATCTAAAGTATCACTACAATGCTTCTGATAAGCACTTCTTTCAGCGGCCGAAGCGCAAGCCTCTGGTGTATCATGAATAGGCTGTTCTAGAACATACAACTTTCTTTCATGCTTGAGAACGATTCTCAAGTTCCTGAACCAGTCGAGGAAGTTAACTCCCTCTAATTTGTCCTTCTCAATGACAGAACACAGTGATAGTGTTTGGTTTGAATTTGCCATTTTCTACAACAAAATACATATGCAAAGTAAGTACCGATAAAAATCATTATTAGGTCTTTTATATTTTTAATGATTTCTTCGAGTGAATAACCCTCATTATCAACTCGTAAAGTTCGTTAACTTTCTAGCGGGCCAAGATCCATATTTCACCTCGTTCTGAGTCAGCTTTGGCTGATCGCCCAAAACTTAGTTATTTAGGTAGGCAACCTTTGCCAATTACATCAAATTATGTAATTCTTGGTTAGTTGAGTGAATAACATTTATTCAAGCGTATCATTATACACTTTTCTCAACTCTTTTGCCTCTATATCCTCAATCAATTTATTGAGATAATCCAGTTAACTAAGACCCTAAGTTTTTGCCGGCGAATATCACAAATTATCATTCGCGCCTCACCCGGATAGACACGTATGTACAGCTTTGGCAGGTCCCATACTAATGTCGATCTAGGCCTTGACGAGGGCCAAACTTAGGAAGGCACTAATTAATATTTAATTGAGGGGTTTTGTTTTTAACAATCTCACCAGAAAAGCATAAAATAAAACAGTTTATGCTTATATACATATGCATCCAATACATAACCGGGTCTAAAACAAGTTATGTAGCAGAAATAAAACGACCCGCCTATAATAGGATCTTTCACGAGTAAGAACCTTAGACTACGGGATAGCATTATACCTTTCGAAGTGCGAAATAAGGCTGAAACGGTTTCAGTTGTAGGTTTGTTGTCACGAACGGAACGCCACCAACGCAGGCTCCGCCTCTCCCAATATCCACTCGATCTTCCGGGGATGGTCCTCTCCCGCTTGGTGCTAGCCAACGCCTCGTAGAAGTCTTGAAGACACTCTTCAAGATGGAGTATATATATATGGTGGATATAGGATCTTAAAGAAGAACAAGAAACAGTTTTCTTACTTCTTTTCTATTAGACAAAGCCAGAAAACAAGTATATAGAAAAGCTGTGTTTTCTTTCTATTCAAGCTCTCTTGAATGCTCTCTCTTTTTCTCTCTACTCTAAGCTTCAAAAGCTGGAGAATAATGACTTAGAATGCTAGTAAAAATCAGCATTTTTCTTAGTCATTCATGGGAGAGTGAGGAGAGAGAAAGGGGGAAGTGGGAGATCATGGAGGAAACCACTCCTCCACATTCTCCACCACTTTAACCTCCTTCTAAGAGATAAGAGCTGGAAAATATATCCAATTTTCCAGCCATAAGGTCGGTCCAAATGGGTTGGTCGGCCTAATCATATTGGTCGGCCCAAACCCGATTAAGGGCCCAATCCAATCCCGGCCCAATCGAATTGGCGCTCCTTAGATTAAATGTACTCCAACAGTATGATGATACAGTGTAGGATGAGTCCTTAAAGCGTGAACCCGTTCGTTCAAGGGGTGAAACTGAACCCATGTGTTGAACTTATTGGGCCTTCCTAGTTTGGACTATAACTAGGGCTGTTACAGTTATTGTCGTAGAGTCATGACTATATACCTGATGTGGAAGTCGCGTCACAGCAGTAGCTATGCTCGTACTGTCTAAGCAAGTATGTAATCATGTGTACCGTATGGGCAGAGCATGGTGCTTGTCGTACATTCGGTTGTGTAAGTGCTTGGACATGAAAAGTATGCTTATTTAGCTTACTTGTTGTTTTTAACTTGTTGTTCTTGGTTTGAGTCATATTGATAATTGGTTTTAAGTCCCATAACTTGTATTTTGGGTTGGAATTGAATTGGTGCAAGATAGTACACTTTTGTACAAGTTTTGCACTTAAAATTTTGTTTCCTCGCAATCGTCCGCAGTTGAACAGAACCTACTGCCTTACTGGACGAAGCATTCGTCCGTGCTTCCATCCGAGAGCTATGCAATTTTGTTTTCTTTTTCTTTTCTTTCCGTGTTCGTTGTGGACCCTGTGCAATGTTTTCCCTATGTAATTTCAGTGTTATCACAGTGTTAGTGCGTCGTGTTTAGTGTTGTTTTGTAAAGGGTATTTTAGTGAAACGGGAATGTGCTTTAGTGTCTATTGTGTTTAATACTTGTGTTTATTGGGTCCTTGCTGAGTACCGGAGCTCAGTCCGATCGTTTTACTTTGCAGGTGACATAGATGTTGTTCCTACTTACGAGGATGATGCTTGGGAAGGGGACTATGAAGAGTGATCCATAACCGGCTATGATTGGAGAATTTAGATCATTCTTTTTATTTCATTTACACAGACGTATTTTCTTTATAGCTATGTTGAACAATTTCCATTGATGTAATACTTAGAGTAACTTAATTCCGCTGCTTAACTCTTATTTTTGGATTATTTCCTAATTGAATTCCTTTTTAGTAACTCTGTATTTTGGGCTTTGGTGTTTCATTGACCAATGAGACATTACCATGTCACCATTTCGTAGAAGAGGTGTGACAATATGGGGTACCAAAAGTCACTATTTTACATTCTTTATAAGTGGAACAAGGAAAGAAAGCAATCCCTGCTAAATGGTTCCTTGATAGTGGATTCTCAAGGCACATGACGGAAGATGCTACTCTCATTAGAG
Organism: Vinca minor; assembly: GCA_026122235.1. Classification (NCBI taxonomy): domain Eukaryota; kingdom Viridiplantae; phylum Streptophyta; class Magnoliopsida; order Gentianales; family Apocynaceae; genus Vinca; species Vinca minor. The sequence continues at coordinate 6,779,413 of JAOCZM010000241.1, read as the reverse complement.
ATATGAAGCCAATCAATGATGGATTCGTCACTGCAAGCCCTAATGGCTAAATTCTCTTTTTTCATGAACGACAAACTGTTGATGATGTTTTACGGTATATTTGTTTATGTGATAGATGTTAAAGGAAGTACCAAGTCGTTCAAGTTGGATCTACAAAGACATATGGCATCCTTACACACTGAAGATTCAAGAAATGCCTTGACATGAAGAATGCTTGAAGACTTAGGTATATTATATGGTAGATTAGATTACTATATCTTGTCATCACCTTTAGGATATAAGCTCAATTATAATGCTCAGTCTTGTAATGCATGCACAAAAATGTTTTCATTTTGAAATGCCTTATGTTTTCAAAACCTTGTTTTTTATCTTTAAATCAACCTTGTTAAAATGTTTTTGAAAAGGTATTTCAAAGGTTTACATAAGCCAAAACGTGGTTTGCATGAGTTTGAGAGTGTTTTGAGACTTAGTGTAAAAACCACTTTAAACATTCACCTAAGTCGACCGAAGTAGAATCTCGGACGACCTATTGAATGTCGGTCGACCAACCTCCTTGTTAGGGTCGACACGAAGTGTGTCACTTCACTTGGTCTTTTGAAATACTTTTGAACTCCAACGACTAGTTCATCCCCTCAATCTTGATTTTTCTCGGGTCGACCGAGATATCGGTTATGTCGACTGAAGCTAAACAGTTAACCACCAAGTTTAATACGGACGCTCTCCGAACGATCTGGACTACACGTTGGTCGACCGGAGAGTCCTATCAGGTGGTAGATACTAGACGTTATTACATTAAATGAAACTCAATTTTGAACCCTCTAATTATACTAAAAGCTGATTTATTGCAAACCCACTAACCCATTTAGTGCATTCAATATCCTCTCTTTCAAACAAGCATTTATCACTCATTCATTACACTTTGATGTGCTAAAAAAAGTGATAAAAACATTCGAGCTTAAGAGAATTTTGTGCTTACACTTATAACAAATCCATCACATTAAGGTGATATCTTGGTTATATATTTTCCCCTCTCATTGTGAGATTAGCTCTTTGTGAGTTAGGCTCTTTGTGGGCTTGTAATGTGGTTGTGAGTAAAACTCATTGTGAGTCGTCCACTTGTGTAAAAGAGGTTTGATCCCACCTTCATTCGTTGTAAAGGGAAGTTAGTGTATTGTTGAAATCCTTGGGTTAGTCTCAAGGTAGTGGACGTAGATTCTTTATGAGTCGAACCACTATAAATCATTTGTCTTCGATATTCTCTTTACAAGCTTTCATATTTGTTTTTATTTACATATTTTCTCTTCACTAGGAAGAAAATAAAAAAGGTTACAAAAACCCAATTCACCCCTTTTAGGTTTTTAAGTCACATTTGGTGACAAGAAAAATGGAAAAAATCTTGGTTAGACAAGTTATTCTTCTTAACTCTTAAACTGTAACTTGCTTAGTATTAGTCAAGTTATTCTTCTTAACTCTTAAAGTGTAACTTGCTTAGTATTAGTCAATTATTTGATAATGTCTTTGTTATTTCCTTAAAGAAAGATGCTTGCTCTATTATTGATGCTACCTCTAATGTGGTTATATTTATTGCTAATCGTGTTGGTAATGTTTGTGTTCTATCTCTTGATGATTTACTTGCCTATGATATACAATGCTTGAATGTGCATCATGATGATGATGATGATTTATTTTTTGGCACCGTAGGCTTGGTCATGTTAGTATGGACTTGCTTAATAGATTACCGAGCCAAAAATGTGTATGGTTTGACAAAAGTGAAGTTTGAGAAAAAAACGTTTATGTGATTCACGACAATTTGGAAAACAAACCAAAACTTCTTTTATACCCTAGAAAATGATATCTTCTTCAAAAACTCTTGAACGTGTTCATATTGATCTTTTTGGACCAATGAGAACCACTAGCATTGGTGGGTAACATTTCTTTCACAAAAGATGAGTCATTTATAGAATTCTAACTTTTTTTCAAGAAAGTCCAAAACTAACTTGATTTAAATTTGTTATCGATAAGAAGTTACAATATACATTTGAACTAGAGTGTGCATGGTTGCGGTGATTTTCATAGGCAATAAGTGACCTTATTTCGTGAGTCGGTCCACAATCACCCAAATGAGTCCTTCCCGGTTTTGTCCTTAGGCAACCCGACCACGAAGTCCATAGTTATGTGTTCTCATTTCCAAACGAAAATCTTTGAGGATTTAAGTAAGCCAACGGGCCTTTGATGTTCCGCCTTTACTTGTTGACACACGAGACACTTAGTCACAAACTCGGCTATGTCCCGTTTCATACCGTTCCACAAAAAATTACCCTTTAACCCTTTGTACATCTTTGATGCCCCCGGATGCACCAATAGTGTAGAATTATGAGTCTCTTGTAGAAATTCCAATTTCATATCCGAATCTGGAGGTACGCACAATCTGCCCCAAAATCGAAGACTGCCATCTTCATAGAACTTGAAATTACGATTCTACCCCCGAATGTGCCAATTCCCGTTCTTTACTCAAAGCTAAATCCGACAACTATGCTTCCTTAATCCTTCCCAAAATAGCCGGTTGAGCTACCAAGGCTGACAAACGTTCGCGGTAGACTCAACGACTTCAATTTCCATCTTTTCAAATTCGGCAATTAAATCTCGTTGCTCGCTGATTAATGTCGCTAGCTGCCTTGAGTTCTTCCTACTCAAGGCATCGGCCACTTGATCAGCTTTCCCAGGGTGGTAGCTAATCGTGAGGTCTTAATCTTTCAAAAACTACAACCTTCGACTTTGTCTCATGTTAAAGCTCATTTTGTGCGAAAATGTACTTAAGGCTTTGGTGGTCAATGAAAACCGCACACGGTTCTCCATATAGATAATGCCTCCATATCTTTAACGCAAACACGACTGTTGCCAACTCTAAGCCGTGTGTAGGTTAGGTTTTATCATAAGGTTTCAGCTGCCTAGAAGCATACTCTATAACCTTCCCACTTTGCATCAACACACAACCCAAAACGATGCCCGATGCATCACTATAGATGGTGAAACCTCTTGATTTTGCTGGTAGAGCAAAAATCGATGATGTAGTCAACTTCTCCTTCAATATCTGAAAAATTGTTCTCACATTCTGGTCCCCTTTTAAACTTAACTTGTTTTTTGTGTCAAACTAGTCAAAGGTGCAGCTATCCTAGAGAAATCCTCAACAAATTTTCTGTAATAACCGGCCAACCCCAAAAAGCTTCTGATCTCAGCCACTGTTTTCGGTATATGCCAATCAACGATCGCCTGAATCTTACTCGGGATCAATTGATACCCCTTCGGCTGTACGTGCCCCAAAAATGTAACACTCTTCAACAAATATCACACTTGTTGAATTTGGCATACAAGTTCTCCTTTCTCAGAATCTCCAACGCTAATCTCAAGTGTACCTCATGAGCTTTATCCGACGGTGAATAAATCAGAATTTTGTCGATGAAGTTCACCACAAACTTATGAAAACAATCCCAAAAAACTCGATTCATTATCTCCATGAAATCCGCCGGTGCCTTAGTCATTCCAAAATGAATAACAAAGAACTTGTAGTGCCCATACCAGGTTCGAAAGACACTTTTCGGGATAAACTCGGGTTTAATCCTAAGATGATGGTAACTCGACCTCAAATCAATCTTAGAGAACAACTTCGCCCCTTCGGCTCTTCAAAAATATCATCAATAAGAGGGAGAGGAAATCAGTTCTTAACGGTAATCTTTTTCAATTGTCAGTAGTCGATACTTATGTACATACTGCCGTCTTTCTTCTTCACAAACAGAAGTCGGTGCCTTACGATACGGGACATTAGAGATAGGCTTCGAACCAGGCTGCAACACCCTGCAAATCGTCAGGAAAAACATTCTCAAACTCCCTCACTATGAGAACGTTCTCAAGTTGGACTTCCTTATCATCCTTTGCCACCGAATAAGCCAGAAAAACCTCGCAGCCCTTCTTGAGATAATAGGCATACTACGAGCACTTTTCTTCTTATCCGATCCTTTAAACTTCAACACTTCCCGGTCCCCGGTCACACACTGAATCTTTCTTTCTACAATCAACTAAGACATGATGTTCATATAACTAGTCCATACCGAGAATAACATCAAAATCAACCATCTGTAATTGAAAAGGATCCTTACTTGATAAGATGACAATTAAACAATCAAATTGAAGAATTCTAGAAATCAGCATTTCAGCACCCTTCACGGAGCAATTATTTTATGCAAAGACCTTGAATCACAACCCCTTAGCGCTCACTCGTACCGTTTTCAATTATCATCGAAACGCACTACAAATCGTCCCAATCCGACACAATTTACCCTTTCAATCAATCGCTCAAAGTTTCTACCCTCAATTTCACAGATTTTCACTTTTCTCTCTTTTTCTTTCCCTCATTTTTTTTGTAACTATTTCCCCTATTAATTTTCCAGCAACAACCCGAAAGACTCTTTTCAAAATGTTACAAAATAGGTCCCTCAAGTTTTCAACTTCAACACATATGTCCTCCCACTCACGAAACACATTACAAAGCATATAAATCACGTGATAAATTATTAAACACATAACCACGCAAAATAAAGTGCAAGGCATGCAAAACAGTTAAGCAAAAGTCTTGGATACCACAATTTCAATCACGACTCTAAAGCAATTAAAACAACGGTCCCCAACTTATAGCCAAAGATGGGAGACGGCCCTTGATATATGTCATTGGTTCAGATATCCCTCTGATTGAGCGGGGACATATATTTAAGGATTCATTCACATTGTGTCATTGCCCACCACCGTGGACTCCACAACAACCGTTTGTAGTCCCTAATACTTTGCCCAGTTAGGAGAGGGCCTAGAGATCATTTTACTTCACTTGGCAACGCGAACTCCCAGGTTCATCGATAAACACACATGCAAGAGAATGAATCCTGCAATGAAGACGTTCCATGACAAGAGCTCAAAATCGGTGACGACACAAATAACGCATAGCATTGCGATTCCAATAATGATAATAATCACAACAACAAATATATACAATTATCATACGCAATTAGACACGACGATCAAGCACACAAGTATGATAAATATTAAACTTCATCCAATGAAGTAAAACATGTATGAAATCTTTAATAATAATTTCAAGAACTTTAAATACACAATTCATGAGTTTTTGTATAGAAAATACAAGAGTGAAGATCCTTATCTTGAAAACTTAACAATAAAAGCAAGCACAACATTTCCAGAAAAAGAGCACACTTCAAACTTCGATTACTCCGTACTGGAAACTCAAAATTTCGTTCTGCCACAGCTCGAACGTAACTCTTTCAATTCTCTTCAAAACGTACTAAGGGACACTCAAATCGGATTCCGTTTACTAGTCCAGTTATGCATAATACTCACAACACTCAACTTTTTCCAAATTTTCTCTCTTCTTTTATTTATCTTTCTTTTTCTCTAACTTCTATTCCCTTTTCTTTTTTAGAGCCATAACCACCAAAAACCAACAATTCAAATTGTTACAAACCCACCGAAAGGTTTCTAGTTTATACACTTAAGTCCCCTCAAGTTACAATTAACATTAAAGAACCCCTTAAACAATATAGTGACAACATATAACATATAAATAACATGTAGCACATAAAATTAAATTAGCATGCTATACACACAGGTTCAAAAAGTTCAGGATATCACATCCTTCCCCCCTAACAGAAATTTCGTCCTCGAAACTTACTCACCTCGGTTTCGAATAAGTGGGGATACTTTTATCGAGCTTCTTCCTCAAGTTCTCAAATGGCTTCCCTTTCGGTATGGTTCGGCCATTGTATCTTGACATATGGTATTGTCCTTCGTCTCAAAATCTGATCCTTCCGGTCCACAATCATTACCGACACCTCTTGATAGAACAAATCTTCTCGAAGTTCCAACGGTTTTGATTCCAACACATGACTCGGGTCGGAAACGTATCTCCTCAATTATGACACGTGGAATACATTTTGTACTCGTTACAGCGTTGGTGGTAGTACCAATCGATAAGCTAGCTCATCGGCCCTTTCCAAAATCTCATATTGTTCCACATATCTTGGGCTCAACGTCCCGCTCTTACCAAACCGCATCACCGCTTTCGTTGGCCAAACCCGTAAGTACACCTTGTCACCCACTTAAAGTTCTAATGGCCTAGGCTTACTATAAGCCCAACTTTTCTCCCTATCTTGAGCTGCCTTTAACCTTTCCCGGATCAACGGTACCACTTCCATTGTTGCTTGTACTAATTTTGGCTTCGTTACTGTTTTCTCCCAAATATCATCCCAACATATCGGCAACCGACATCTTCTCATACACAAAGCCTCATAAGGTGTCATACCAATACTTGTTTGGTGACTATTAATGTAAGCAAACTCAACTAAAGTCAAGTGATCCACCCAACTATCTTTGATGTCTAAAACGCAGGCTCTTAACTTGTCCTCCAAAGTCTAAATTGTCCTTTCCGACTGCCCAAGTCCGACGGCACACCTATCCGACCCTGAAACAATAAACTGCCATCTTCGTGAATACCAAAATCTGACTGTTTCCTCGAATTACTACATACCGTTCCCTTTCCAAATTTGAATATGTTTTCTACCCTTCTCTAATCCGAACAAAAAATGTCGGTTTAGCTACCAAGGCAGCTAAAACATTCTCGGTGGACTCAACGACCTCAATACTTAACTTCTCAAAATCTCAAATTAGGTTATGTTTCTCGGTGATCATACATGACAGCTGAGATGAACTCTTTCTACTAAAAGCATCGACTAGCCGATCATCTTTCCTAGAGTGATAGCTAACCGACAGGTCGTAGTCCTTTAGAAATTCCAACCACCACCTTTGTCTCACATTAAGCTCCTTTTGTGTGAAAATGTACTTTAGGCTTTGATGATCGATGAAAACCTCACACGGTTCTCCATACAAATAATGCCTCCAAATATTTAAGGTAAACATGCCCGCTGCCAACTCCAAGTCGTGTGTAGGGTAATGTTTCTTATAAGGCTTCAACTTCCTCGAAGCATACACAATTACCTTACCATTTTGCATAAAAATCAACCCAACATGATACCTGATGCATCAATGTAAATAGTAAAAGACCTACATTCTTCAGGTGGTGCTAAAACCAGAGTTGTAGTACATCTTTCTTTCAACTTCTGAAAACTATCCTCACAATCTGACCCCTACTAACACTTAACCCGTTTCTGAGTCAAAACGTTTATCAACGTTCTTTATAAAAACGAACTCGTATACGGCTTCGTCAAAATGTCGAATCTAGCTTCTAGAAGCTTGTTTGTAGGTTATAGGTTCATCGTGATCAATAAACATAACATATCCATGTTACGTTACAAAAAATCCAAAATTTTCGGGTGACCTACACAATTCTTATGTTTCTAGAACTTGCTCCACAACAGCTTGTGTAGCTTGTTCCAATTCCACCTGGTCACTTGTGCCTAGAACTTCACCAAGTTCCATTGGAATTTCACCAAGCTCCGGAACTTCTTTAAGTTCTACGTGGCTTCCACTTATTTTCCCAGAAAGAAACTGGTTCTCTAGAAAAAGTCATTTTTGAGCAAATAAGGAATGTAGAAGTAGTATCCTTTAGTTTCCTTAGGATACCCCACAAAGGTGCACTTGACTGACTTTCGGCTAAGCTTGTCAAAAGTTGGAGGTTTCACAAACAAATCACAACCCCAAATCTTTAAGAAAGACATACTAGGACGCCTCCCAGTCAATATCTGATATGGTGTCGTTTCAACAGATTTAGATGGAACTCTGTTTAGTGTTAAAGCTGCTGCTTCTAAAGCAAATCCCCAAAATAAGTTTGGAAGGCTCACGTATTGACCGAACAATATCTAATAAAGTTCTATTTCTCTTGTCGAATACACCATTCCATTGAGGAGTAGCCGGAGGAAAAAGTTGTGAAATAGTTCCGCAACTCTTTAGATAGTCATGGAATTCCCTGCTTAAGTATTCCCCACCTCGATCGGATCGAAGCATCTTAATACTTTTGCCAAGCTGGTTTTATACTTCATTCTTGTACTCTTTGAACTTTTCAAAGGCCTCAGACTTGTGTTTCATAAGAAACACGTATCCAAAACGACTGAAATCGTTAGTAAAAGTAATGAAATATAGATAACCACCTCTTGCATGGATACTGAATGGACCATATACATCACTATGTATTAGTTCCAACAAATCCTTTGCTCGTTCTCTAGTTCTAGTAAAAGGAGAAGCAGTCATCTTACCCATTAAACAAGGTTCGCATGTATCATAGGATTCAAAATCAAATTATTCCAGCAATCCATCTTTATGGAGTTTGGAAATGCGGTTTTCGTTTATATGGCCTAAGCAACAATGCCAGAGGCATGTAGGATTAGACTCTTTATTCTTTATTCTTTTTTTTGTATTTATGTTATAAACCGGTGACTCTAGGTCTAGCAAGTATAAACCACTCACCAATTTAGCACTACAATAAAAAACATCATTTAACGATAACTACATTCGTTGGTTTTTAATATGAATATAAAAACCCATCTTGTCCAAACAAGAGATCGAAATAATATTCTTTATTAAAGTAGGTACATAAAGACAGCTGTCTAAATCTAGAACAATTCAAGAAGGAAAACTAAGACTATATGTTCCTATAGCTAATGCAACAACTCTTGCTCCATTGCCAACGCGTAGGCCAACGTCGCCTTTTACCAGCTCTCTACTCCTTTGTAGTCCCTGCACATTCATGCAAATGTGAGAACCATATCCGGTATCTAATACCCAAGAGGAAGTAGTCTTAGACAAGTTGATCTCAATAACATAAAGACCTGAGCTAGAAGCAACGTTTTCTTCCTTTTCAAGCCTTTTACTGGCAAGAAAACTATGCCAATTTCTCTTCTAGTGTCCTTTCTATCCACAATGGAAACAATTTCCATATTTATCCACAGCAGCATTGGGATTCAAAGCTTTCTCAGAATGGTTAGGTTTTCCATTAGGTTTGCCCGAAGGCTTTCCCTTAGGCTTACCAAAACCCTTGCCCCTGTTGTTGTTTACCATGTAAATGTCCTTGGACTTGCCTATTTCCTTCACGGCAGTCCTCAACAGGTTCAACAATTTTGGGAGAGGTTTGCTTATCTCATTGATTTTGTAGTTTAATACAACCTGCCTGAATGATTCAAGTAAAAATTGCATAATCAAATCAGTGGATAGCTCCTGGTTCATATGAAATCAAGTATTTCAAGGCTCTCAATATAGCCTATCATATTCATAACTTGAGTTCCGGCTGGTGTTTCCTCTGCCATTTTGCACTGAAAAAAAGATTTCGACACATCGAATCTCTCGTGGAGGGCTTCACACTGAAAGAGTTGCCTTAGATGATTAATCATATCGAAAGCTCCCATTTCCTCCTGTTGCTTCTGAAGATCAGAGGTCATGGTCACTAACATAAGACTAGACACTTCTAAAGGCTTAAGTAAACCAGTGGGTCTTTGATGTTCTGGCTTTACATGTTGACATAAAAGGCACTTACCCACAAAATCACCTATGTCCCTCTTTATACCTTTCGATCAAAAGTTACCCTGAAGGTCCCGATACATCTTCGCAGCCCCGGGATGCACTGACAACTTCAAACTATGAGCTTCTTGCAAAATTTGTGTTCTAAACCCCAAATCCGATGGCACACGTAACCGACCCCGATACCTCAAACTATCATTTTCATGAACTCCAAAATCTGATTGTTCCCCCACTGTACCACATTCTATTCCCTTTCCAAATTATGAATTTTTTTTTCCCTTCTCTAGTCCGAACCAAGAGTGTCAGTTGAGCTACCAAGGCTGCCAAAACGTCCTTGGTTGACTCAACGACCTCTAAACTTATCTTATCAAAATCTGATATCAAACTGAAGGGATTCATGGGCGAAAACTCGTTCCAAACACCAATGAGTCCTCCCCTGAAGGATCCTCTCGTACAAAACGAATCAAAAATAGCAATAAAAAGACTTACGTTTTGAGTTCAAGAATCTGATTCTTGAATGGAAGAATCTGTTTCTTGGATGTTTTGCTGCCACCAATTGATTTCCCTTTGCGGAATGTCCCTCTACCGGTATCCACGCGACGAAACGAACAACGATTGCTAGCTCTTCATTTTTTCTGAGTTTCGGGAATTAGAGAGAAAATGGAGAGGCAGAATCCAAAATCTGATTTCGGGTAAATTGGTTAATTGCGGCTGAAGCAAGGAAGGACTAGGGTTTCGGCTGAGAGATAATTATATAGGGTGTGAGAGTTTGTTCCCATAACCAACTCTCACGTCCTCCACTTCTCTCAGCAGTGGGAGTCTTAAACTCCCACGTCCTATCAACCTATTTTGGCAGTGGGAGTCTATAAGTCCCACGTGCACTAGACTACTGCTGGTAGTGGGAGTCTTTATCGGATAATAACTCCACGTAATCCCAGCTATACCGAAAATGCCCCTTATCTCTAATTCGAATAATAACACTTTATTATTCCCAGAAAAGTGAATGTCAGATACAATGAACCTAGACACATTCTAGATTCATTGAATCTGGACATGAAGCTTGTTAGCTCGTCTATGCGTGTGACCCCTGTAGGTTCATATCACAATGGCAATGAAAACACACTTAGTAGTAGTGTGAATTCATAAATCACAAGCGGTCCCTAGCAGGACATTGGACTACCCAAAGTGAATGAATATACAACGGAACCTAATATCAATCCACTATTTAATCCCTTTGTCTCACGATATCCTAATTAAGCATAAGGCATGGTAGTCGTCACCCTTATTAAGCTTAATTATATTTATGCTCGATCTCTAGGTAAACTGTTCCAACAAACAATATTTAATAACCACTTTATTAAATACATTTGAGCACGGCCATGCATTTAAACAGTCTTTCCCTATCAAGGGGCCCATGGATATCTCTCTCTAATAAGAGAGGGACAAATTCCTTACAATGCCTCTCACATTCAAGCCATGATAGGACACTACATCCGATCATCAGTCGTATTGATTACTCGGTTAAAAGCAACGTACGATTGAGTCAAAACGTGGCTCCATTCATGCTAGAATCAATGGAGACATAAGGTCTAAGGATTCTAAAATAGTATTGAGGAAGTAATACTTATGACTAAGGACCATGAAGTATTACTTCCCTAACGGATCACGTCCGATACGATATATCTCAATACATTGCATCTATGATATGATTTGTATTCATTACACATGATTAGTAAAACGTAATCATCAATCAAACATCATACTAGTTTTATTTCATTGCAAAATAGATTACATAAAACTAGGGACAACTAGAATAGTAATTACATAAGCAAATGAGTTTTACTATCAAACCACGCATTTGATGTTCATAAGCTAAATTAACTATTCATATGAAATGCTCAAATAGACATAAAACGTATAACATATGCTAATGGTCCTAGGGCACTACTAACACAAACTTGGTTGCTCGGTAATCAAACATTCTAGCTACCCCAAAGTCTTTCTACTTAAGGCATCGGCTACCAGATTGGCTTTTTCCGGGGTGGTAGCTAATTGTGAAGTCGTAGTCCTTAAGCAATTCCAACCACCGCCTTTGTCTCATGGTAAGTTCCTTTTTATGTGAAAATGTACTTTAGGCTTTGGTGATCGGTGAAAACCTCACATGGTTCTCCATATAAATAATGCCTCCAAATCTTTATGGCAAATACAACCGCTGTCAATTCCAAATCGTGTGTAGGGTAGTTTTTTTCATAAGGCTTCAATTGTCTCAAAGCATATGCTATTACCTTACCATTCTACATCAAAACACATCCTAACTCGATGCCTGATGCATCACTATAGATTATAAAAATCCTAGACTCTTCAAGCAGTGCCAAAATCGGTGCAGTAGTTATTCTATTAACTTCTTAAAACTCTCTTCATAATCTGACCCCCCCCATTCAATATTTACATGTTTCCGAGTCAACTTGGTTAACAGAGCAGCAATTCTGGAGAAATCTTCCACAAACTCTCTATAATACCTGGCTAACCCCAAAAAATTTGAATCTCTGCCACAGTCTTTGGTCGAGGCCAATCAACAATTGCCTCGATCTTACTCAGATCCACTAACATCCCTCTGGCTGATACAATGTGCCCCAGAAACGTCACACTCATAAGCCAGAATTCACACTTACTAAACTTGGCGTATAGTTTTTCTTTTCTCAAAAACTCCAATGCCACTCTAAGGTGCTCTTCATGAGCTACATCCGACGGTGAGTAAATCAGAATATTGTCGATGAAGACCACCACGAACTTATCTAGACAATCCTAGAATACTCAATTCACATGTCCACGAAATCTTTCAGTGCGTTAGTCATTCCAAACTACATGACAAGGAACTCATAGTGCTCATACCGGGTTCAAAAGAAACTTTTGGGAAAGTCTTCGGATTTGATTCTAAGTTAATCTTGGAACAGCCTTTCGCACCTTTCAACGGATCAAACAATCCGTCGATGTGAGAGAGGGGATATCAGTTCTTAATGGTTATCTTATTAAGTTCACGGTAATCAATACACATCCTTATGCTTCCATCCTTCTTATTCACTAATAAAATCGGAGCTCCCCAAGGTGAGATACTCGATCTTATAAACTTCTTGTCAATAAGTTCTTAGAGTTGATCCTTCAACTCCCTCAACTCCGCAAGTGACATACGATGTGAGTGGAGGTGGAGATTACATAGAGGATAATAATAACGCCTTGAATGGTTTGCTAGATTAGAACATTAGAAAGATAGACTTGTTGTTATGAAATTTGTTGGAGCAAAAGACATTATGAAATTTTTTTCGTTGAAGTAATGTTATATTTTTTTTGCTCAATTGCATATAAAATGATGTCTTATTGGCATAAATTTATCATGAAATATTATTTTAATAGTTTTGTCAGATCTTCCGATCCGTGCTACGATCCTTATGTCTACGATTTTTTAGACCCCTTCCGTTCCGAGTCAAATTTGCGATCTTGACAACCTTGGTCTTAAGTACCTTTTCAAATCTAGGGACACAAATGAATGGGTAGCTTCATAATCAAAGAGTACAAATGCAGGTGCCAAGTTGATTAGAAGCGTACCTGTGACCCAGTCAGAAGCATCCCCGCCTCCTATTGTGTTAAGGAAAAAACCCGAGCATTGGACTTCTGCCTTGTATCACCAACCTTTGGTGTTGCATCTGAAATATGTCTCGTGTTCTGAATAGGCATAGGGCACTGACTAACTTGATGACCAATTTTCCCGCATCTGAATCAAGTCTCATTAATCCAATGACTCCTAAATGCCTTCTACCACACTTGCTACACTCCATGGTAGGTGCCCTTGCGGGTCCTCCAAATCTAATCAAATTGACTCATGTCCTTACTATTGGCCTAAAAGGGTTGGTAGGCCCCGATGTGGGAGAAAACCTCTTTCGAGCCAAAGAAGCATTGGTGTTAGGACGGGATCCTTGACCTTGAGTCATAGTAGCAAAACTTCTCTTACCCGACCTCTCCAAATTTGACCTCTTAAACTCTGCTTCAATACTGAGACTCCTTTATTAATTCCTCTATGAAAATTGTGGGAGGATGACCTGAAAGCCTTCCTCTGATCCTTGATAACAATCCCATAACAAACCTTTGGGTTCTCATCTCAGGGTCTTGAATGATTTTTGCAGCATACTTTCCCAATGCGTTAAACTAACAAGTATACCCCGACACCGCCATCTACTCAGTTTGTTTCAGCTCAAAGAACTGATTTTATCTCTTCATCTTGAAGGTTTGAGGAAAATATTTGTCAAGGAATGCACTCCTAAAATGTACCCAGGTGATGGGTTGTCCCCCTTGTTGATAGATAGGGGAAATACCCCGCCATCATTCATATGCCCTCTATGTGAGCAATGCAACGACCACATCATCCTTTAAATGCTCAGGTACCCTCATTATTCTCAGATTCTATTCCATTTCTTCCAACCGTTCTTCAGCCTGATCAGGAGTCATGGTACCATAAAATGATACCATCCTCATATTCTTCAATCTTGCATAGTAGGTCCCCAAATCTACTTCCACCCTCGGTGCCCTGACTTGACCCATATTTTGGTTAATCTTATTATGTTGGTTCTGTAGTACTTGGGTCAAATTTTGTGACCAAGTCAAAGTATCCTTCTCTATTTTATGGTACATACATTTTTAGTATATGTACATGCAGTATGAATCACTTATGGCATAAATATCTTTTACTTTATAATTAAAAATATTTGAACTATTAATTATTCAACATGAAATTCCAAAATATTTGTACAATCTGCGATATCATTAATTTCTTACGTAATTGTTACTAAAGTAAAATATTACATTTTTATTATCAAATTTGAAATATTGCATGAATTTAGAAATAAATTATTGTATATATGTAATATCTTGTATCAAGCATTCCTTATGTAATATGTGGGAAGACCCAATTATAATCCATTAGATGTGTATTAATTATTTCAAACCATATCAATGTTAGCGATGAGCCTGGGACGAAATTTAATTACTCGGTTGAAAATCCGTTCCAATATTTTTGTTATCTAGTTCTCATTTATGTTATTTATCTAAAATGTAGTTAAGCATGATAATTTTATTCTCCTCTCCACTACAAGGAAATGTTTTACGTCATCTCTTTAGACTTCTATCTCCTAAGAAAGAAGAGAAGGTGACAACCGAGTGAGAGGAGAGAGAATAAGTGAGGAGAGGGAGGAGACAAAACATTTGGGCAATAGTGGAGAAATTAAAGGTCCATTCGATAGGTTTTGCTTTAAACTTTTTTCACCATTTAACACATGAAAGTGCAAAAATCTCTTTTGAATAGGTTTTCTTCATGTGGGGATTCATATGTAGGACACACTAATTTGAAGTGAAAATGATTTTTAATGTTCAATAGAGGAGAAATCAAATGATATCGAAATGAAAAAACAAAATTTTGAGTTTAACTTCCCTGTTTTTTCTAAATTTTGAATTTTGATTTCATTCATTCCATATAATTCATCCAAAAACAAAAGAAAAATTTGAAAGAAAAATCTATCCAAATGAACCTTAAGGAAACTTTTGGGAGGAGAGAGAATAAATTTAGATATTTAATTAGTTTACTCAAAGGGCGGCATTGTCTTTGATACGTAATATCTATACTAGCAAGTGTATGGGGGTTAAAGTTGCAGTAGACAAGATCAATCCCGCATAGAATAATGATTAATTGATTCATAAATAAATAATTTTAAAATGATGAAGACAAATAAATTAAAATAAATGGTTGATGATGATATGATTACTTTAAATTAATTAACTAAAATAAAAACAAAATGATTAACAAGAGTTTTGATTTGGTGAAGGTCTAAGGCAGATGAATTCACTAAATTAATCAATATATTATCATAATGATTTTTCATTCTAGAGTGTGTTTCAGTAATTGATGGATTTCTAATTATATCTAATAATCTCTTTCAAGTCTTATCGAACATAATCTCATGAATAGACCAACTGTATTTCTATGTTGATTTTAACCAATAAAAACACATTCAATATATGAAATCACATAGATCGCACAAACAATATAACTATAGGTCTATCTTGCATGCAATTTATATTCAGATTATTTAACATAATTAAAAAGGTCAGCTGTCACAAATCTTGTAAGTTCATGTCAAGGCAATTTCAGTGGTAGCTAATCACACAAAAGCATTAAAAGAAATAATAAGAAATTAATTCCACAACACCCATCGAATAATAAAATCACAAGAATAACATAGAAAATTAATCTACATACATCATGGACTTATAATAAAGATTTAGCTCATACTAGAGAAGAAATTCAATAACAAATTAATAGAGATAATATAAGGAAACATCCATGATTAACCCCAAATAATCAAAATAATCTGCAAAAGTACGACAACAATAAAAACTTGAATCTTGACTTCGTAATTCGTAAGAGAAGAACTCCAAAGATTAACCCCAGAAGAGGGCTGATAATAAAGAAAATTAAAATCTATAGAATTATCTAATAATGACCAAGAACTCCTCTAAAACTATTAAAAGGAGTATTTATAATGTTAGGAAACCTAATAGCCTAGGGTGTGTTTGTTTCCATGGAATTGGAATCCAATTCCAATTTTCTTTTTTGACTATCCACAAAATCATGGAATTGGAATTCCAATTCTCTTGTTTGGCTCTTAACAAAATTTTCAATTCCACAAAATCAATTTCATTTTATAATCAAAGAATTTGAAGTCCAATTCCACAAGATTTATTGTAGCCTAGGTTATAAATATATGATGCATACAAGTTATTTTCTCTCTCATAAATAAATATATATATAAAATGACCAAAGTACTCTCATTGTAAAATGACAAAACATCCCTAGTAAAAAATTACTAAAGTACGTACCCTTAATTTAAAATAGCTAATGTTATTCGTTTAAATAACAAAATACCCTTTGTACGGTGTCAAAAAATACCGTTAGTGAAAAATTACAATAATACCCTTGGCACAAAACAACATACATGACATAAAATCACCAAGCCA
Organism: Vinca minor; assembly: GCA_026122235.1. Classification (NCBI taxonomy): domain Eukaryota; kingdom Viridiplantae; phylum Streptophyta; class Magnoliopsida; order Gentianales; family Apocynaceae; genus Vinca; species Vinca minor. The sequence continues at coordinate 6,762,823 of JAOCZM010000241.1, read as the reverse complement.
TCCATGATAAAAAAAATTACGAAAATACTCCCGACGTAAAATGACGAAAATACTATCGGCTCAAAATGATGAAAATACTTTCGCGCAAAATGAAAACAATTTCCTTTGGTTCAAATAGATTAAAATTCATATGATTAAAAATGACTCAAATTTTTTTTATGAAAATTGGCGATAATACTTTGGCATAAAATGACGAAAATACCCTTAAGGCAAAAAGAAAGAAAAAAAAAGGCTCCCAAAAAAATGGGAAAATACCTCTTGTGCAAAATGACAAAATTAACTTTGAATAAAATGAAAAAAATTCTCTCAACAAAAAAAGACAAAATTAGCCTCGTTTACGTGAAATGCCTAAAATATTATCGGTGTAAAATGAAGAAAATAGACTTGTTGCAAAATAATAGAAATGTCATTCATACCAAATGAAAAAGAATAACCATGATGAAAAAGAAAAAATTACCACTTGTTTTTAAAAAATGAAAATTTTACAATAAGGGTATTTTTGTCATTTTGGGAAAATCGGCATTTTCTCCATTCTAAACCAATGGGCAAAGGTTATTTTATTCATTTTCATCAGATTATTTTCATCATTTTGTGTTTTATTAATGTTTTATCGAGTACATATTCGTTATTATGCACAATGAGCTAATTCCACTTTAATAAGGGTATTTTTGTCATTTTACAATTAATGCATTTTTTATAAATTGGACCATAAATTTTTTATTCATAGTACGCAAAATGGTATATTTTTAACTTTAGTAGGGAATTTTCATCATTTTTTATATCCGAAAATTTTTGGTTTTTTCTACTAGGGGTATTTTCGTCATTTTCCATAAAAAATATTTTCTTTTTTCAATGGTATTTTATTCAATTCATATTATAAATATTTTATTTAGCACTATGAATGTTCTTTTAATTTTGCAACAAAAAATATTTCCATTATTTTTCACCGATAATTCTTTTAACAAGGGTATTTTTGTCATTTTACTTCAAATGTACTTTGGTTATTTGTATTATGAGAATATTAGCCTTTTCACACTAGATGCATTTTTTTATTTTATTTTTAGTTATATGATTTTTTGGTGTTTCAAACAAATAAATTAAAATTTGAATTGAATTCCACATCAATTCCGTAGTTTTACCAAACAAAAGGAATTCAATTATTTGGAATTGGAATTTCTTAGGATTCCAATTCTTGGAATTCCATAGAATTGGAAAACCTTAGAATTCCAATTTCTCGTAATTTCATGGAATTTTATAGAATTGGAATTCCAATTCCAAGAAACAAACACACCCTTAGGAAATAATAGAAGTTGAAAAGAAATTGAAAATACAATAGGAAAGTTTCAAGAATATCATGGTTGACAAAATTTTAAGCTTTGACCCTAGTTGATCAGCTTTGACCAGTGGACAACTTTTCAAATTTTACAATTCAATCCCAAAGTTTTCAAATTAAGTTTCAAAATTTGCAATTAAGTCTTCCAAACATTTTACCGGTTCCATAAACACCCTACAAACATAAAACATAAGAAGTGCGGATTATACTATTCTAAATTCAAAACTTAACATACAAATGCATTATTAAGCACAAAATTTATTATTAAAGTAGAAGAAAATACCGCTGAATTAACAAGTTATCAATCCTTTTACCAAAAATTTCTCTGGTACGATGGTTACTACTCTGGCAACATCGCCTGCCTTTTTATGATAAAAATTAGATGAAAGAACGGATGGATGGATAATTTGTAACCTCTTCGTGTGTTGGTGGAAAAACACCTTAGCAGATCAACAAGTAAGAATATAATTCCCATTTGTGGTCAAGCAGTTATTGTAGACAAGTAAACTTTAATTAAATTTATTTAATTTAAACTAAACAAAATTAATATTTTAGTCTTGATTATTTGAATTTAGTCGATGGAAGAAATCCAATTTGGCCATTAAAATTGAGCTACATGAAAAAGTTTAATTAAATAATGTCCAAACTCACTTGAAGCAAAGTCCAAATATGGTGGATGGAATAAATTTAAGCTAAAATAAATTGAGCCCAAACTCAAATTAAATTAAAGTCCATTTCAATGGTTTAAATTCATCGCGCCGCCCCTAATAAAATTTGGGACAACCTGATACAAGAAACCCTGAGTCACATATTCGCCTATAAATAGAGTTTTTACCCAAAACTTAGAACACACCAGAAGACAATTGGAAATTTCAAGACTCTTAAGATGTAATTATTAGTTGAACTCATAATAGCCTCAATCAAAACAATTAAATTATCGATCCATTCGCCATTATTAGTTGAACTAATATTTATCAAACTATTTTGAAGAATATTGGAACAAAATTTTGCAGTGTAAAGATGTTAAGGAAGGAAAATGAAAGGAGAACAAAAATTGCAGTGTAGAATTAAAGGAGAAAAAAAAAATTTGAAATGTTGAAGGAAGGAAAATGAGAAGAGATTAATGGGTTGTGCAGTGTAAAATTATACAAGAAAGACGTAGGCAGGTAGCACTTCTCTGGAGATGTTGACATTGATAACTAGCAATTATCAATGCCAGTTTTTGTCCTTACACGATTGAGTAGCTATAGGAATTTTAGGGATTATTTTATGCAAGGGAAATGGAATAAGAATTTCAATATTCCTTTAATTTTTTTTGGTAAAAAGAAGCCTTCCAGGGTGCAATTTCGACCGTTGACCAATTTTAGTTGATTTTTAACTAATCAGACTTAGCTAACAATCATTTCCCTATTTAAAAAAAAAAAATATCGCGATGATATTCTTTTTATTTCATATTAACCTTTTTGAACTTATTTGAAGCTATAAATTGAATAAATAAACAATTGTAAATATATCAAATGTAGCTTCTTTTGAACCAAAAACTATATCAGGTGCTTATATAAGCAATGGATAACATGTCCATACTATTGTATGCTGCAAAAGAAGAAAATGGTAAAGTATCTGTATGGTAAAGGAGGGTAGAAGTTGATTATCACTGATAAATATGTAATTCAAATGGCATCTTATGCTGAGGAGACCCAATTTGTTGAAGTTTTCTACAAGCATCAGCCTGATGCTGTTGAGTTTGCTTTATCAAGTATTTGGAGGAAGAAGTAGAAGCTCCAATACCATTACTTGAGGAGGAACAGATGTATGATGAAGAAGAAATCATTGACTTCACTCTACCTAAGTTTGAACCTGCAGCTAACAGTGAACATCCTACTGAAAAAGAAAAAAGTCCTGAAAACATGGATAATATAGAGGGTTTTGCTATTGATAGTGACATAGATCCTTTTAGTACTCCATCACAATTCTGTAACAAGTTTGGAGATGTTGGTCATAGTGGCAGTAAGAAAAAGAAAAGTGTGGCAAAAAAAAGAGTTTTCCACACTGCTGTTCCTGAAACTGATTTGTGTGATAGTGATGATGAGGAGCAAGACTATGATGCAAGTGTTTTGGTTGACAGTGATTATGAAGAAGAGGCAGATGATGAACTGTTTGAGGAATATGTTGATGAAGGCCTAGAGGATTTTGATAAGAAAGTTGAGGAGGAAGTTAGAAGGAAATATCATGAGAAAAGCTGTAAAAATACAAATATGAATAGAAGTGCAAACAGAAAGTTGTTCCTAGATGTGGTGGAAGATGAGGAGGGGTAGTTTGAAGATGCATGTCCTTTATTTGGTGGTGCTTCTGAAGAAGATGTGTCTGAAGGTGAAGAGTCCAGTGATGAAGAACCACTAGTTGCCCCAAGGATAATTTCGAAAAAGAAAAAGACCCCTACAGAAGGTGAAGCTGAGAAAGAGAAGAATAAAGAATATGAGGATGTTTCAAAGGAACCCATGAAACCAGGTGATTATCCAATCTTCAGAGCTGATAGGGTTATGTTGAACCCAAAATTTGGAATGAGTATGCTTTTTAGTAGCAAGCACATTTTCCAACTTGCCTTGGTCAACTATGGTATTAAGAATAGTCTAGATCTTAAGGTGACTAAGAATGACAAGATGAGGGTTTATGTCAAATGTTTGGGGGTTAATTGTGATTGGAAAATGCATTGTAATAGGGTGTCTGATAGGAGCAAGACATTTCAGATCAGAGTACTAGGCCCAAAACATAAGTGTGCTACTACCATGAGTCATAAACTTTCTACTGCCAAGTACATAGCCAAGAGGTACTTGAATGACTTTAGGTCAGTTGCTGGGGGTTGCAACTGAATTTAAGTCAAAGGTGGAGACAGAACTTAATATAAAGGTTAACATCAATAAAATCTACAAGGTAAAAGCAATGGCCAAGGCATTAATAGAAGGGAGTTACAAGGATCAATATAGACTCCTTTATGGTTACCTTGAGGAATTAAAGAGGAGTAATCCGAGAACATCTTGTTACATGTTGCCTGTTGAGGATGATGAAACTGGTAAGGACATGTTTAGCAGGCTTTATGTATGTTTGGGTGCAGTGATGAAGGGGTTCAAGGATGGTTGCAGAAGGGTTATAGGCCTTGCTGGGACATTCTTAAAAGGTTCTCATCCTGGAACATTGTTGACTACAGTTGGCATTGATGCCAATAATTGAGTGTATCCAATTGCCTATGCTATAGTTGACTCTGAAACAACTGACAGTTGGACATGGTTCACCAAGGGCATCAAATATGATTTGGGAATGCTGAATAGTGAAGATTGGTGTATTATATCAAACAGACAAAAAGCAAACTTGTAAAAAGACTTTCGCATGTACATTTAATTGGTCCCCAACAAACTAATGTCTTGAAAATATTACAAGGTTTAGGAGTTGATGTAGCTGAGGAGTTGCCCAAGGCAGAACATAGACACTGCCTCATGCACATTCATTGTAATTTCAAGAAGTTACACCCAGGTTTTTCTTTGAAAGATCAAGTTTGGAGGTGTGCAACTGATATTTTTGATGAAATAACAAGTATTGATGAATACCTTCCTGATTTTGAGATGTATACCCAATATGAAGAGCCTACTCAAATGAAGAACCAAATCTTGAAGAAGTTGGGAATTCTTCTAAGGTATGGTTATATATTTATTTGTATGTAAAGTTAGTGAATTATTTGGTGCATTCTCTAACTTCTATCATGTCTTTATAATTTACAGGTTCAAAAAAAGAGAAAGAGACCTTTCAAGTGCGGTTATTGCCTTATTGTGGCACACACCAGGGCATCTTGTTCAATTAGGAAAAGGGACAACCTCTGATTTGTAATTATTGAAGTTAATTTTTTGATGGTGAACCTTTTTAAGTTTTTTCACAAACAATAGGTCACTTTTGGAAGGTTTTGAACGAAGAAGTTGTATTTTGTACCAATGTTGGTATTAACTAGTTTAGGGATCGTTGTGTGTTTAGAATGTATTGGTGAAACTACTGCTGATCTTCATATCAGTTTTTTTTTTGTATGTAATAGGTCTACATTAGTTCATATCAATACAATGTGGGTTGTTAGTGTGCATTTTTATTCTCAACCATACTTCATCAGAGTAAGGACAAAAAATGCACCAAGTACTTTGTCTTTTATTCAAACAAAAAGATAAAAACAAAACAACACAACTGGATATGACCATTAAATAGATAATAAAATAAGCTATTTTCAGCCATTTCTAGCTAGAAAAACTGCAATTGAGATGACTAAAGTCACAATCACAGTCGCCCAGAAGCATCGTTCTCTAACTTAATGTTCATCAATGGTGGATTGGAGGACTCTAACTTTTTTCTTCAATTTCGCACATTTGAAGCATGCTGGAGGATCAAACCATTCGAAATAATCACAGTGGACAAATTTCTGAAATTAATGCAAAACAGAAGAATTTTTACAAATGGCCCAGATTTATAATGTCAAAAGAAAAAAAAAATTCAAAATAAGGAAACTCACATCAAAATTCTTGCAACCCCAAAACAATCTACCAGGGTTTGCGGTTGTTTTCGAAGTCTTCAAGACTGGAATTTCACCACATGAACATCTAATTAGGACATTGACAGATTTAGATTCATATGAAGAAGCCATTGTAGAGAGTTTTTGAAATAACCCAAATGAGGAAGGGATGCTTTAAAATGGAGATGGGTTTAAATTAAAATGGAGGTGTGATATTGTAAAGACTAAAATAACCCTCAGTTAAGTTGGTATCTTTGACCAGATGATTAGACAGATGGTGAGAAGATGATTTTTTGGACGGAAGTCCTTAAAAGGCAGGTCGTAAAATCAAATTGGACCTTAATTTAAAAACAGAAAGGTCTCTAATCCCCAAACTCAAAATACGTACAAGATCAAATTGGCAATTTTTCCGATTAATGGGTTTTGCAGTGTAAAATTATACAAGGAAGACGTAGGTAGGTAGCAGTTCTCTAGAGATGTTGACTTTGATAACTAGTAATTATCAATGTCAGTTTTTGTTTTTACACGATTGAGGAGCTATAGGAATTTTAGGGATTATTTTATGCAAGGGAAATGGAATAAGAATTTCAATATTCGTTTAATGTTTTCTGGTAAAAAAAAGCCTTCCAAGGGCAATTTCGACCGTTGACCAATTTTAACCAAATTTAGCTGATTTTTAGCTAATCGAACTTAGCTAACAATCACTTCCCTATTTAACAAAAAAAAAAATATCGCGATGATATTCTTTTTTTTCATATTAACCTTTTAAAACTTATTTGAAGCTATAAATTGAATAAATAAACAATTGTGAATATATCAAATGTAGCTTCTTTTGAACCAAAAACTATATCAGCTGCTTATATAAGCAATGGATAACATGGCCATACTATTGTATGATGCATAAGAAGAAAATGGAAAAATAATAACATTCTGATTAAGAAAATTATACAGTGAAAATGAATTAATAGTAGTTTACACATGTCATTTTATAAATTTAGGTATAATTTTTATACAAAACTTTCAACTAAACGTAACAGAATTTAATCTGGAAACTAATGTTTGGGTTATGATGTATTGTTGGATAAGAGATTCCAGACATGGTAAGACAAAAGATATAATTTATCCACCTCAAATCAGATGTTCACAATTAACTTTTATAATAATTAATAAGAATAGTTTAACTAATAATGAGTTAACATAATATTTTCATTCATAATATATACTAATGATAGGATCCATAAGTTAATCGAGATTGTATATCTTAAATATATGATGTTAGTTACAGAAATTGAGAGAGAAAGTCTATATATTTTGAAAAAAAATAAACATTCAGTTTAGAAAAAAAAACAAAAACAAAAACAAAAACAGGATATTAAATTTGGAATAGAAAGAGTATTGGAGAGGTTGGGGCTATCCTCCAAACTTACTCCGCTGTTTAGGTCAATATCGAATTCAAATTAAATGGTGAAATAACAAAGAAAATGTATTCCGAAGGTAGTCAACATAGTAAATGTAATATGATGATTCTGATCATTCTAATTTCTGTGGTAAATAGATCTGGAACATCAAACCCTTCCCAAAATCAAAAATTTCATCTGGTTTAGTTTTCAGGGCAGACTGCCCCACTCCTCACTGCTTAATAAAAGGAAAATTTTACCATCTGACTCATGCAGCATCTGTACCCATCATAAAGAAGATACCAAACATGTCTTAGGCTCCTGTCTTCAATAGAGTATTTAATAAGAATTTAATGCTTATTAATGCCAAAGATGTTATATCACAGAGTACTGAATTTATATATGTAAATGATCTTTTTTCTAAGCCTATGTGCATTAATACAATCATGATCAATTGGCAACCTCCCTCTCCACCCTTTTTCTGTCTCAATATGGATGGTGCTTGTTCAAATAAATCAAGAGCAGGAGGAAATATAAGAGACTACCAAGGGAACTGGATTACTGAATTTAGCAAACTATTACCCATCACAACATCAAATGAAGCAGAGCTGTTAGCCCTGAAACTTGGGCTCTCTTTGGCAAAAGAAGAAGGAATCACTCATCTCCACATTAAATTTGACTCCCAACTTGTACTTAACTTGATTCAGAATAATACAAATATAAAATACTCTAATATTGTTTTTGATTGCAGATCGCTGATATCTTAATTTTAACAATGCAGTCACGAGCACACGCGAGGAGAAAAGAGTGGCTGATGGTTTGACCAAATTTGCTCTCACCCTTCCTTGGAACAACAGTAAAATTTTCAGAACCGTACCTGAATGTAATACACAAAACATGGCTGGAAAACAAGAAAGGGAAAACATTTCCAAGATCCAAAGTCTCTTGAATATGTTTTAGTTTTTCGGATATTTATTTTATTTTTCCTATGTCTTTTTCTTATGTCCTTTCCTCTGTTTTTCTTTTAATTCTGTATTGCTACATTTTCTATGTTAATATATCTTATTTTCCACACCAAAAAAAAACATAGTAAATGTAAACAACTTATTGTAGATCAACCTAAAGGGTAAGGCGGTGTACCTTAGTTTTTTTTTTTTTGTTTTTTTTTATGAAACTGATTTGTGCTAATCACTCATGGGACAAAATCAGTGACAAGTCAAGGATTAAAGTCCTCTCAACCACTACAGGAGCATACGAAATTTCATGTTTTGCCACACCTGTAATTTGGGTGATGACATGACATTGTCTCACCAGCTAATGACACAGTAAAAGCCCACTTATAGAGTTACTAAAAAGAAAGAATCGCTATATAATAATTCAAAAGTATTACAAAGATAAGAGAAATTACAGAAATAAAATAAATTCTAACATGATATAAGAAATAAACCAAGTGTTCACTACTACGAACTCCACTATTACAAGGTTCATTATGAGATCACTCTTCCTGGTATCTCTCCAAAGCATCAACATCATAATATGGCTCAACACCATCATCACTTGCAAAATAAGAAAAGGAAAGGACTGAGATGCGAAGCTCAGTAAGGACCAAACGCCCATGGGATGAAGCATCATATAAGACTCAAAAGATTTTCCCGTTTCCCAAAACCCATTCGAAAACACTTGACACAACGTACTTACAAACACGACAAGACACTTGAAATACCCTGCACAGAAACCACAACTCACTATACACAAACACGGAAGGAAACATAATTCAATAATACCAGTACAGGACACAAACAGAGCAGCGGACGAATGACATCGTCCACAGTATCGTCCGCAGCCCGTGGACTAAGCAGCAAATCGAGTAGCTCCCAGTACTTTGTCGGACGAAGCAACGGACGAAGGGTAGGACGATCCCTTTCTCTGCAACATGTAGAAAACACTTTTTAAAGTACAACAACTCCATATCACATTTCCTAGACAAGAGCTCAAATGGGGCGACGGCTTGGTCGACCAAAATCAAATAGACGACAATTACAACAACTCTAATTAGACGACTACCAAATAATGACAAGTACAATGAAGACCATCGATTAACAACAAATAAATTATGGACAGTGAAGAACAACAATTACATAACCCAATCCACTACACAACATTATGTTTCGACCATGGTCTCTACCACAAATACGACGATCAACCACATTAATAATCATATACATCCTAGTCCATGGTCTCTACCCATCACACACCTCATATTATGTTTCATGTTTTTCCTAAGTTCATTCCAAATTTTACGCCCTAAGGTTCGACCGGCTCTGGTACCATTTCTGTCACACCCCTAACCCGGGTGATGACATGGCAATGTCTCATCATCCAATGAGACACCAAAGCCCACTTACAGAGTTACTAAAAGGAAAACATCGCTATATGATAATCCAAAATGGTTAAAAAGTATTACAAAGATGAGAGAAATATAGAAATGAAATAAGTTCGACATGATATAAAAAATAAACTAAGTGTTCACTACTACGAATTCCACTATTACATTTTGGCCTTGATTAGACAGCTCGGTCGACCGCTACTAGACAGTAGGTCGACCGAGGTTCCTTTAAGTAAAGATTTAAGGCCCACTGTCTTCATCTCAATCGGTCGACCACATGATGGGGTTAGGTATTCCGAAGCACAATTCGGTCGACCTATCTATATCAAGGTCGTCCGAGAGAATATAACCGTTGGAGAAATGGAACATTTAAAATATGACTAAGGACAAAAACAACCTCGGTCGACTTGACAACATATGTCGGTCCACCGGAGTACTCTGGTCTTCCGAGGCTATGCCTAGGTTGACCGAAATGTAGTCCTAAAGTGGGTTTTCCACTTAGTCAAGTTCATAATGTTCTGAATCACATGCCTAAGTGTTTTCTAAAGATATAAAAAACATTTTAAAGAACTTAGGCATTGACCAACACTTTAACTAAGTTTTCAAAAACCTTTTCAAAGAATTTAACAATGTAAAACATGAGGTTTTGAAAATATTCATGGTTGAGCTTTAAACATTATACATCCTAGTATTCTCAAGGGAAATATTAGTTACATAGAATTACCTATAAAGTATAGACTAGTCTTCCTAAGGTCTTCATGTCATGTAAATGAAATCTTCTAGGAGCTTTGACTTGAAGCCTTTGATCAACATCTTCTTGGAGTGATGAAGTCCTCTAGGAAACTTGAGTTGTAGTGTATTGGACTTCTTATTTTCAATGAATCTACCACTTGATTATACTCTTGTTGGATTGAGTAGCTCTTGACACGTTGACCTTCCTTCTTCATGACTTTGCAAGTACTTCCATCGCATTTGGATTGACTTTATGCTTGTGCTACGGATTCTTGCAAAGTGTAGCTTCCTTGTGTGTATGATGATACCTTTGGTGTACACAAGAAGCTAACTTACCATTTTCATCAATGTTGGTGCAAGTGCTAAGGATCATATCATTAAGAACATGCTCAAACAAACATTAGAACTGTCAATGGTTTGTTATCATCAAAACAAGATTGATCACTTTACCCTTAGAGCTAACAATCTTCCCTTTTTTGATGATGACAAACATTTGAATGCTCCCCTTAAGGTTGTGCCTATATGAATAAAACAAAAAAACTTACATTGCCGAAGTTGAAGTTCAAATTTTGTTGAGTTTTAGCTGTTCTAGTCAACCGCATATAGTACCTCAGGTTGACCGAAAAGGTTCAGTCGACCTGAGCCCCAATGTCCGATCGACCGGACTTTTGGTAGAAAATAGGAAAACCTGCAATTTCAGTTCAACACACTACCAAATAACCAAATAAGCCCACCTAAAGCATTTTCAATGCAACAAACATAGTTTATATACCAAGTAAAGAATCTAGACGATCAACTACATAACATTCAAGCTATTGACTTGAACATAAACATCAAAACACCCCAAATGATATATAGATTAAGTTAAACTCATAACATAGCATCTAAAAACTCCCCCAAAGCATAAAGCACTATGAATAGAGGGGAGATTGGGTTTAAAATGAGCTTTCATCACAATGATCAAATCATTAAGCTCTCTAATATAACAGCTCATAGAATCAAAACAATTAAGAGCAAACATGTTATACACATCAAGGTGTCCATTTAACAAAATAAATTTATACTAGGAAATGGAAGTGTAAGAACAACAATTGCTATGCTAAGGGTACCCATGGGATAAGAAGAAGGGAATACATGAAAACAAGGAAAATAAGGACATTGAGTTGAAGAAATTCTCATTGAGTTGTAGATTTGCTTCTTGCACTTTGAGTTTCTGCAATGAGATTCTTTGAGCTTCTTCAATCTTCTTCATCATTGTCATCCTTTGGTGAAGTTCCATCATTTTGTGGAGTTTCTTATTTGTCTCCAATTTCTTCACCTAAGGTATCTTTTTCTTGCTCTTTTTCTTCATTCTTCCCATCTTCGTAATCTTCATCCTTACCCAAATCCATATCTTGACCCTTATCATTAGCATCATCTTCAATATTGACAACTTCCTTGGGCTCAACTTCCTTTTGTCCTCTTCATCTTTATCTTCTTCACTTCCATCATCCTCATTGATGGATTCATCATCATTTTCCTCTTCTTCGTCATCATCTTCTTCTTCTTTCTCCTCCTGAATTTCCACTACAAGTGTTGACTTCTTGGTTCTTGTATAATTAATTATATTGTCAACCTTGTATTCAATGTCTCTCAGTCTAGTTTCCACACCCCTACTATGCCTTCTAAGTTTGTCATCTTATAGTTGAATTCTTCTTGAAAGGATTCCAATTTGGTTTCAACTCCACCAATCCTATTACCCAAGGATGACATTTTAACATTGATATTTGTTTGAAGGGTGTTGAAATTACCTTGGAGGATATCTTGTAATGACTTCAAACATGACATAATTTGAGAGTACATGTCATTGCTAATCTCATGACTTGGTGGAGGAGTATCTCTTTGAATGTTTGCACTTGGAACCTCTTCTTGAGGTCCAACATTTTCTTCAACTCCACCTTCTTCGTTGATCTCAAAATTGACATCCTGAAATCTTTGACCTTCACTCATTTGATCTTGCACTTCTTCCTCTTCCTCTTGGTGTACTTGTGGCCTTTGAATGCCTCTTTCCTCAATGTGCCTTTTGATGGTTTTCACACACTTTGGAACTCGTATTGAGTTTGATCAAGGTCGCCAAGAGCTCTTCATTGGTGCACTTAGAGTGGAATTTCCATTTTCCACCAACCAATAACATGTGCATTTGATAAAATTGACCTTGATTATATGTGGTGTGTTTCACTCATTTGAGTTGAATTTGTGAGCTTGAGCTTATACTTTTTGAAAATCATAGTCCACATGCTTCCATATGGAAGAAATTTCTTAGCTCCGTACACCCCTTCCATGAAATACTTGAGTGCCAAATAGCCAAAGTTGGCTTTCTTCTTCTCCACCAACCATAACATAATGATCATTTGTAAATAAGATATGGAGCTTTTATGTCTTCCTACGGGGATAACAACATTTGAGACAAGTGGTGAAGTATAAATCCATATTCATCAAGTTTGTTGGTCTCTCTTGAAGGGATTCATAGCAGAAACTCGTTCTAAACACCCATGAGTCCTCCACTGAAGGATCAGCTCATACAAAAATGAACCGAAAAACATACGAAAAGGACTTACATGTTTCGGTTCAAGATTCTAAATCTTGAATGAATGATTCCGATTCTTGGACTTTCAAAGTTTGTGTGATGCTGCCACCAAAAGCCTTCCCTTGCGGAATTGCTTTCTACCGGTATCCACGCGACGAAACGAGTAGCGGGTGCTAGCTCTTCGTTTCTGAGTTTCGGGATTCTAGAAAGAAGAGAAGGGCAGAATTCCCGAAATCTGATTTCGGGAGTATATGGTTTATTGCGGCTCAAACATTAGTCACAAGGGTTTCGACCAAGAGAGGTTTATATAGGGAGTGGGAGTTTGTTCCAAGAGGGACTTCCACGTCCTGTCCACCTCTTTTGGCACTGGGGGTCTATAGCTCCCACGTCCTCTACACTTCTGCTGGTAGTAGGACTCCTTATCGGATAATAACTCCCACATAATCCCAGCACGAACCAAATACATAAAATGCCCTTCCTTAATCTTTAATTCGAAATAATAACATCTTTATTATTCTCAGAAAACAAATGTCAGATACAATGAACCTAGATAGATTCTAGATTCATTGAATATGGACATGAAGCTCGTTAACTCGTCTATGCGTGTGACCCTGTAGGTTCATATCACAATGGCAATGAAAACATACTTAGTAGTAGTATGTGTTCATAAATCACAAGCGGTCCCTAGCAGGACATTGTAACTACCCAAAGTGAATGAATTTACGGTGGAACCTAATATCAATCCACTATTTAATCCCTTTGTCTCACGATATCCTAATTAAGCATAAGACATGGTAGTCGTCACCCTTATAAAGCTTAATTGTATTTGTAAAACACAAGAGGGGGGGGGGGTGAATTGGGTTTTAACTAATCTTGCAAACTTTTTCGAATCTTTTCGATGCTAGTGAGAGTTTGAACAAGATAAACAAAAGTTAAAGCAAAACCCAATAACAAGACAAAGGATTTATAGTGGTTCGATTCACTCAGAATCTACATCCACTACCTTGAGCCGCACCCAAGGATTTTAAACAACTTCACTAAGAAGAATGTTTACACTTGTGGCTAACTCACTAAGAGTTTTACAACACAACCACAACTCAAAACTCACAAAGAGCTTGCCCACACAAAGTAGGACTTTTACAACTTGCCCACACTAAGTAGGACTTAAACAAATAACCCTATCACTAAGAAAGGGAATGAGATATGTTAAGTACAAAGTTGTTCACTCTTCTAAGTGAAAGATATACCTTTGAAGTACAAACAATTTCAGCTCTTTGAACATATGAAGTTCACTCTTTGTCTTGCATTTGAAATAACACCTTTGAGTGATTTAGATCATGGCAATGAAGTGCTTTTTGCTTTGAAGGTGTTTAGACTTGATAGGAAATGAATGTCTATTGTATCTCCAAGTCCTTGAGTCATTCTAAAGCTTTGTAGTATTTATACATTTCAAAATAGGCTGAAAAACGACTCTTTAACGGTCAAAAAACGGCTAGTTTCTTACAGAGTTCGGTTGACCGAACCAGAGTTCGGATCCACTTTGCACCATCTCGGTCGACCGAAGTAGGCCATAGGTCGACCGACCTGTTTTGGCTCAACCCTCTATCTAGCTTCGGTTGATCCGAGGCAAGCTCGGATGATCCGACTTCTGAGCTGATTTTTCACACGTTTTGAAATCTTTTGAAGTCTTTAGAAGTCTAAAAGGTTTTCCCAAAAGGTAACAAGTAAGAACACTTGGAAAACCATTTTAAAGGACTTAGACTTAGAAAACAAAGGCTTTAGAAATACGAACACATGTAAAGATCATTTTGAAACTTAGCCTTTTGAAAACGTGTTTAGGAAAACATGCAAGACTTGAGTGTAGAGCTTATGTTCATGAGAGCTTTGGTTAGAGCTTTATAAGATAACGACTAATGACGACAAAGCTAAACTAACCAAACTTAAGTCTTCAATCTTCAATCTTGAAAGATAAGCCTTGAATATAACTTGAATCTTGATACCAATGGCTTGATTGAAGTACTTAGAGCTTCCATAATGAGTTCCGATATTCTATCACAAAGATTAAGATCATTAGACACAAAATTAAAAGTTTGTCCAATATCAAAAACTGAGTTTGTTCGCCCTTAGGGCTTACAATCTCCCCCTTTTTGATTATGACAAACTTTTATGTAATAAGATAGAATATGGACAAAATTAAGAACAAGGAAGCATGAGGAAGCATAGCAAAAAGATCTTAGAACAAATAAGAGCAAAGACTAGTGCTTTCAAGATAAAACCAATGAAGACTAAATCACTAGCATGATAACTTCTTTTTGTCAAATGCATCTAGGGACTCTTAGAAGAGCCCTATTTCCCAACCTACCTCCTTTCCTCCTTCCTTCCATTTAAATATGTTTTGAGACATAAGATATATAAAAAGCTCCCCCTCAAAACATGTCGTAAAGGATAAAAAACATGATTAATACACCAAGATTAATACACCATTTTAGCAAGATTAATACATCATTTTTCTCCCCCTTTGGCATAATCAAAAAGACTTCAAACTCCAAGATATAAGGGTGTACTTGCAAAAACATAAACAGTTCATAGCACAAGCAAAGTTAATACACCAATTTTCTGAAGAATGATCTTTTTGAATAAGCTTGGTTGATTTCAAAATACAAAGAGTCCATAATGACACATAAATATAAAGATGGTTATACATGGCTCAAAAAGAATATCAACCTAAGCTAAAAACAAAGGAGATAAGGAATATAACCTTTAAGTACAATCTCCCCGTTTATAAAACATACGATGTTAGCTATTTGAGATAAAACCAAGTTTGATACCAATTGACCAATTGTAAAACATGATACCAATTGTAAATATAGCCAATTATAACACACGTTTGAAAATATAGTTAACAAAGTACTAGTGGAAGTGATACCATGAATTCATAAGTTAAGCACATGTATCACAACCAAAAGAAGTAGAGGAAGTGTAAGATAACACTTAGAGTACATTCCTCTAACAAGTTAATGGTTAGCTAAATGAGTGTAGCAACTCTTAAAGTGATACTAACCAAAAACTATAATGAGATCACAATGGATAAGAAAATGAAGAATATGATCTCAAAGTTATTAAGGGAGAGTATATGTGATACCAATTAAAGACATAAACATTTATAACACATATAACTTCCAAAATAACTTACACAAGTTGGCTATAAGATATAAAAGATGAAAGGCAAGCCAACAAGTGATGTGATGATGTAAAATAAGACAATTGAGCATACATCACTTATAGAGTTTACATCCTAAGTCAAGCATCTAAACGATCAACCACAAGATTAATGCTATAGACTTGAATATAAACACACCAACACCCCTATATGCAATAAAGATCAAGTAAAAACTAAACATAGCATATATAAAATCCCCCAAAGCATGAGACACTAAATAAAAGAGGGGAGAGGGTTTAAAAAGAGATTTCATCACAAGGATCAAATCATTAAGCTCTCTTATAACATGCTCAAAAGAATCAAAACATATGAAGAGCAAACATGTTATAAAAGGAAAGAGATTGAGTTTAGTAATATCTCATTGAATTTTGATGAATGCTTTGCACTTTGAGTTCTTTCAATGAGTTCCTTGAGCTTCTCAATCTTCTTTGCATGACAAGTGTAGAGTCATCAATGATGGGTGACTTTTCTTTTCTAGATGAACCCTCTACAATCTTGTAATCCTTAGCATTTGACTATTTTCTTGGAGTCTTAGCTCACTTGTGCCATTCCTTGTAGTTCATATCTTCTTCTTGAAGCTTAGAACTCTTTGTTACCTACAAGGAATTCTTGAGAACAAATATGGTACCTTTTTAAAGGTCCTTCATTATTAGCTCAATATCTCAGGTAGCACATATATGCATAAGGATCATGCAAGTCAAAAACCAAAACAACTAGATGGATTCTTAAATGAATGTGACATGTCAAAACAAGAATCAATCAAGTTGCATAAGCTACATCTCATAGATACCTTAGCTAAACTCAACATGGACAATAAAGAACATGCTAAAGGTTATCTATATGAATATAACATTCAAGAATGTGAGATGCAACATATATAAGAGCAAGCGTGTACATATATCAAAAACACTTAAACATATTAATTAAAGTGTTAAGAGAAGGTGATTTTGATACCTTTGCTTTCTTACCAAGTGATGAAGACATTGTATTGATACTTTGGCTCTTGTAATCACTTGATGCTTTGCTCTTTGTATCTAAGCAACTTGGTTCTCCAATTGATTAACATTTGAGCTTTGAGAATCCAAGTGTTAATGAGTGCTTTTGAATTTCTTCTTTTGGCACATCTCCTTTAACAAGCACTTCTTCTTCTCCGGTTATGTGACAAGATCATACACATTGAAACAACATAGAACTGGAGCTTCCCTTTAACTAATAAGAACCTATAAACTCAAGGGAATAGTAACTTTTGGTACCCACTTTTGTTTGAGTCCATTGGGGTTAGTTAAAGTACGCTTAACTCTCCAAACCGTTTTAACTCCCCTTTCAATCTTCTTCTTAACATGGCATCTAACATAAGAGTGATCATGTTTTCCACAATATGTGCAATGAATATGTGGCTTAGAAGATTTGTAAGCATGCACAAGATATCTATTTGGCCTTTATGATATTCTAGCATTTACAACAAGAATCTTAGGTTTAAGAGAAGTGCTAGCAATATCAACATGTTTAGCAATATAACCAAGGCCATGTTTATCATGTGAAGCACATTGCATGCCAAGAATTTGATCAAGATTATTCTTACCCTTATTAAAGTTATCAACAAGAAGGGTAAGATCATTAACTTTGTTTTTCAAAAGATCAAATTCAACAAGCTTGTTTTCTAAAGATGACAATTTATCACAAGCTTCTATGTATTGTAGTGAAGATGTATTGCAAGTAGTAATAAGATCATCATTTTCACATTTCAAGCAATTAACATCATCACACAACTTTTTATTTTCATCAACCAACTTAGATCCTTCAACAAGCAAAGATTCAATTTTAAGCTTCATATCTTTGTTTTGCTTTGCACATTTTTTCAATTGATCATACATATCAATTAAAAGCACATTAGGATCACCTCCTCATCATCATAAGAATTTGAAGTAGAAGGAGAAGGAGGTACCTCATTACCAAATGCCATGAAGCACAAGTTGGCGTATTCATCATCACCGTCATCACTTGAAGAGCTTAGTCCTTCATGAGTATCTTCAAGCGTTTTCCACATAGAGTGGGCGGATTTGCTTCCAAGGACACGGTTGTACTCCTCCGGACTTAAGGCACAACTAAGAATGTTCATAGCCTTATAATTTCGAGTCATTTTCATGTACTCATCTTCATTTAGCTCATTGTCCGTCTTTGGCACTAGAACACCATCCACCATCTTCATAGGTACATATGGACCTTCTTCAAATATATGCCATAAAGAATAATCTATGGAGCACACATATATTTTGAATCGGTCTTTCCAAGCATCAAAATTATTTCCCTCAAAAAGTGGTGGTCTATCGGTGGAAGACCCCTCTTGGTATGCTAAAGCGGAATATTCGGCCATTAATCTTTTCTTCAAGCTATTAAGCTAAAGATGAAGATGAGGCTCTGATACCAATTGTAAAACACAAGAGGGGGGGGGGGTGAATTGGGTTTTAACTAATCTTGCAAACTTTTTCGAATCTTTTCGATGCTAGTGAGAGTTTGAACAAGATGAACAAAAGCTAAAGAAAAAACCCAATAACAAGACAAAGGATTTATAGTGGTTCGATTCACTCAGAATCTACATCCACTACCTTGAGCCGCACCCAAGGATTTTAAACAACTTCACTAAGAAGAATGTTTACACTTGTGGCTAACTCACTAAGAGTTTTACAACACAACCACAACTCAAAACTCACAAAGAGCTTGCCCACACAAAGTAGGACTTTTACAACTTGCCCACACTAAGTAGGACTTAAACAAATAACCCTATCACTAAGAAAGGGAATGAGATATGTTAAGTACAAAGTTGTTCACTCTTCTAAGTGAAAGATATACCTTTGAAGTACAAACAATTTCAGCTCTTTGAACATATGAAGTTCACTCTTTGTCTTGCATTTGAAATAACACCTTTGAGTGATTTAGATCATGGCAATGAAGTGCTTTTTGCTTTGAAGGTGTTTAGACTTGATAGGAAATGAATGTCTATTGTATCTCCAAGTCCTTGAGTCATTCTAGAGCTTTGTAGTATTTATACATTTCAAAATAGGCTGAAAAACGACTCTTTAACGGTCAAAAAACGGCTAGTTTCTTACAGAGTTCGGTTGACCGAACCAGAGTTCGGATCCACTTTGCACCATCTCGGTCGACCGAAGTAGGCCATAGGTCGACCGACCTGTTTTGGCTCAACCCTCTATCTAGCTTCGGTTGATCCGAGGCAAGCTCAGATGATCCGACTTCTGAGCTGATTTTTCACACGTTTTGAAATCTTTTGAAGTCTTTAGAAGTCTAAAAGGTTTTCCCAAAAGGTAACAAGTAAGAACACTTGGAAAACCATTTTAAAGGACTTAGACTTAGAAAACAAAGGCTTTAGAAATACGAACACATGTAAAGATCATTTTGAAACTTAGCCTTTTGAAAACGTGTTTAGGAAAACATGCAAGACTTGAGTGTAGAGCTTATGTTCATGAGAGCTTTGGTTAGAGCTTTATAAGATAACGACTAATGACGACAAAGCTAAACTAACCAAACCTAAGTCTTCAATCTTCAATCTTGAAAGATAAGCCTTGAATATAACTTGAATCTTGATACCAATGGCTTGATTGAAGTACTTAGAGCTTCCATAATGAGTTCCGATATTCTATCACAAAGATTAAGATCATTAGACACAACATTAAAGTTTGTCCAATATCAAAAACTGAGTTTGTTCGCCCTTAGGGCTTACAGTATTTATGCTTGATCTCCAGGTAGACTGTTCCAACAAATAGTATTTAATAACCACCTTATTAATTACATTTGAGCACGGCCATGCATTTAAACAGTCTTTCCATATCGAGGGGCCCATGGATATCTCTATCTAATAATAGAGAGGGACAAATTCTTTACAATGCCTCTCACATTCAAGCCATGATAGGACGCTACGTCCGATCATCAGTCGTATTGATTACTCGATTAAAAGTAACGTCCGACTGAGTCAAAACGTGGCTCCATTCATGCTAGAATCTATGGAGACAAAAGGTCTAAGGATTCTAAAATAGTATTGATGAAGTAATACTTATGACTAAGGACCATGAAGTATTACTTCTCTAACGGATCACGTCCGATACAATATATCCCAATATATTTCATCTATGATATGATTTGTATTCATTACACATGATTAGTAAAACATAATCATCAATCAAACATCATACTAGTTTTATTTCATTGTAAAGAACATTACATAAAACTAGGGACAACTAGAATAGTAATTACATAAGTTAATGAGTTTTACTATCAAATCACGCATTTGATGTTCAGAAGCAAAATTAACTATTCATATGAAATGCTCAAAGAGATATAAAACGTACAACAAATGCCAATGGTCCTAGGGCACTACTAACAATCTCCCACTTGCTCTAGGTCCAATCATAAATGGTCCTCAATCCCATTGACCTAGTATGACTCTCATGTTTAGGCTGCGGGAGTGGCTTGGTCAATGGATCTGCAATGTTGTCGTCTGTATGAACTTTGCAAATTCTAACGTCTGCTCTGTCAATGATCTCTCTAATCAGATGGAAACTCCTGAGAATGTGTTTGGATCGTTGGTGAGATCTAGGTTCCTTAGCTTGTGAAATGGCACCAGTACTATCACAATAGAGGTCCATGGGTTCACAATGTTAGGGACGACACCTAGGTCATCAACAAACTTCCTGATCCAAACAGCTTCTTTAGCTGCTTCGGAGGCAGCTAGATACTCAGCTTCTGTTGTAGAGTCGGCCACGGTTTCTTGCTTTGAGCTTTTCCAGTTCACATCACCTCCATTCAAACAAAACACAAAACCAGATTGCGATCTAAATTCATTTACGTCGGTCTGGAAGCTTGCGTCTGTGTAACTATTTACAACCAGACTTCCTTCCTGACCTCCGTAAACTAAGAACATATCTTTAGTTCTTCTCAAGTACTTAAGAATGCTCTTGACTGCAGTCCAATATATCTACTAGTCATACTTAAAGCGAACGAGACACCCGGACGAGTGCATATCATGGCATACATAATAGACCCAATGCCTGATGCATATGGAATCTTACTCATGCGCTCTTGGTCCTCTTTTGTGGAAGGTCTTTGAGTCCTGCTGAGTTTAATGCCATGTGACATGGGCAAGAATCCCTTTTTGGAGTCTTGTAAACTGAACTGTTTCAGTACCTTGTCAATGTATCCACTCTGGCTTAGGGCAATCATTTCGTTAGATCTATCTCTATAGATTCTTATACCCAAAATGTATGTAGCCTCGCCTAAGTCTTTCATGGAAAAGCACTTCCCCAACCAAGCTTTTACGCTTTGTAATGTGGGGATGTCATTTCCAATCAGTAAGATGTCGTCCACATAAAGCACAAGGAACACTACTGCATTATCAGTTACTTTCTTATAAACACAAGGCTCATCTTCATTTTGGATGAAACCGAATTGTTTAATACGTTCATCAAAGTGACGATTCCAGCTTCGAGATGCTTGCTTCAATCCATAAATGGACCTTTGAAGCTTACACACTTTGCTAGGATTTGATAGATCAACAAACCCCTCAGGTTATGTCATATACACATCCTCGAGAAGGTTTCCATTAAGAAATGCAGTCTTAACATCCCTTTTCCATATTTCATAGTCATAATATGCAGCTATGGCAAGTAAAATCCTAATAGACTTTATCATAACGACAGGAGAAAAGGTTTCGTCATAGTTAATACCATAAACTTGTCTATAACCTTTAACTACTAGTCGAGATTTAAATGTGTGTATATTACCATCCATGTGTTAGTAGTGCCCTAGGACCATTAGCACATGTTGTGCGTTTTATTATCTTTTGAGCATGTAATTGAATAGTTAATTATGCTTTTGATTATCAAATGTGTGATTTGATAGTAAAACTCATTAGCTTATGTAATTACTATTCTAGAAGTCCCTAGTTTTATGTAATGCTTAATTACTATGAAATAAAACTAGTATGATTGTTGATTGATGATCTTGTTTTACTAATCATGTGTAATGGATACAAATCACATCATAGATGCAATATATAGGGATACATTGTATTGGAAGTGATCCGTCAGAGAAGTAATACTTCATGGTCTTAAGTCATAAGTATTACTTCCTCAATACTATTTTAGAATCCTTAGACCTTATGTCTTCATTGATTCTAGTATGAATGGAGCCACGTTTTGACTCAGTCGGACGTTACTTGTAACAGAGTAATCAATACGATCGATGATCGGATGTAGTGTCCTATCATAGCTTGAATGTGAGAGACATTGTAAGGAATTTGTCCTCTCTATTATTAGAGAGAGATATCCATGGGCCCCTCGATAGGGAAAGACTGTTTAAATGCATGGCCGTGCTCAAATGTATTTGATAAAGTGGTTATCAAATGCTATTTGTCGAAACAGATTTACTCGGAGATCGAGCATAAATACAATTAAGCTTAATAAGGGTGACGACCACCATGCCTTATGCTTAATTAGGGATATCGCGAGACAAAGGGATTAAATAGTGGATTGATATTAGGTTCCGTTGTATATTCATTCACTTTGGGTAGTCACAATGTCCTGCTAGGGACCGCTTGTGATTTATGAACTCACACTACTACTAAGTGTGTTTTCATTGCCATTGTGAGATGAACCTACAGGGTCACACGCATAGACGAGCTAACGAGCTTCATGTCCAGATTCAATGAATCTAGAATGTGTCTAGGTTCATTGTATCTGACATTTTTCTTTCTGAAAATAATAAAGTGTTTATTATTCGAATTAGAGATAGAAAGCGGTTCGGTATTTTACCTATAGCTGGGATTACGTGGGAGTTATTATCCGATAAGGACTCCCACTACCAGCAGAAGTCTAGGGGACGTGGGAGTTAAAGACTCCCACTGCCGAGAGGAGTTGAGGATGTGAGAGTTGGTTATGGGAACAAACTCTCACACCCTATATAATGATCTCTTGGCCGAAACCCTAGGTCATGATTTTTCAGTCGAAATATTACCAAGTCTCTGAAATTAGATTTCAGTTTCAGCCTCTCCCTTTTCTCTCTAATTCCCGAAAATCAGAAAAGACGAAGAGCTAGCAATCGCTGCCCGTTTCAGTCGCGTGGATACCGAGTAGAGGGACTTTCCGCATGAGAGATCAATTGGTGGCGATTGAATCCAAGAAAGCGTCATCCTCCATTCAAGAAGCATTTTCTTGAATCCAAGAAACGTAAGTTCTTACTGTTTTACCGAATTGTTTCATATGAGCGGATCCTTCAGGGGAGGATCCATGGGTGTTTGGAACGAGTTTCCGCCCATGTATCCCTTCACCATGTTGGTTTTCTTTTTGAAACACCATTTGTTATCAATGACCTTACACCCTTCGGGTGGGTCAACAAAAGTCCACACTTGGTTATCGTACATGGATTGCATCTCAGACTTCATAGCTTCTAGCCACTTATCTGACTCAAAACTACAAATTGCCTCTTTGTAGGTAGTGGGTTCATCTTGATCAATCAGTTCAACCTGATGATCATCGATCATGAGAAATCCATATCTCTCAGTCGTTGATGTGCAGGCTCGACCTCCTTGGGCCTTGTGTCAAAGATTGAATCTCAGTATAAGCACGTGAGCTTTGCTTGAAGTTCCAAAGATGGTTAAGATGTTGTTTGGGGATCTTGTATTTCCTCAAGATGGATCTTAATCCCACTTTCCTTTTGGGAAACAAACTCCCTTTCAAGGAATAAACTATTTCGAGCAACAAACACTTTGTTCTCTGATGGAAGATAGAAGTAATATCCTTTAGTTTCTTTAGGATATCCGACAAACAGACACTTGTTAGATTTAGGGGTGAGTTTATCAGGTAACAAGTGTTTTTACATACGCCTCGCATCCCCAAATTTTGAGAAATGACAAACTAAGTCGTTTTCCAGTCCATAATGTTAGTAGTGCCCTACGACCATTAGCATATGTTGTACGTTTTATATCTTTTTGAGCATTTCATATGAATAGTTAATTTTGCTTATGAACATCAAATGCGTGATTTGATAGTAAAACTCATTTGCTTATGTAATTGCTATTCTAGTTGTCCCTAGTTTTATGTAATCTATTTTACAATGAAATAAAACTAGTATGATGTTTGATTGATGATTACGTTTTACTAATCATGTGTAATGAATACAAACCACATCATAGATGCAATATATAGGGATACATTGTATTGGACGTGATCCGTTAGAGAAGTAATACTTCATGGTCCTTAGTCATAAGTATTACTTCCTCAATAGTATTTTAGAATCCTTAGACCTTATGTCTCCATTGATTCTAGCATGAATGGAGCCACGTTTTGACTCAGTCGTATGTTACTTTTAATCGAGTAATCAATACGACTGATGATCGGATGTAGTGTCCTATCATGGCTTGAATGTAAGAGGCATTGTAAGGAATTTGTCCCTCTCTTATTAGAGAGAGATATCCATGGGCCCCTCGATAGGGACAGACTGTCTAAATGCATGGCCGTGCTCAAATGTATTTGATAAAGTGGTTATCAGATACTATTTGTTGGAACAGTCTACCTAGAGATCGAGCATAAATATAATTAAGCTTAATAAGGGTGACGACTACCATGCCTTATGCTTAATTAGGATATCGCGAGACAAAGGGATTAAATAGTGGATTGATATTAGGTTCCGTTGTATATTCATTCACTTTGGGTAGTCACAATGTCCTGCTAGGGACCGCTTGTGATTTATGAACTCACACTACTACTAAGTGTGTTTTCATTGCCATTGTGATCTGAACCTACAGGGTCACACGCATAGACGAGCTAACGAGCTTCATGTCTAGATTCAATGAAATTAGAATGTGTCTAGGTTCATTGTATCTGACATTCACTTTTCTGAGAATGATAAAGCGTTATTATTCGAATTAGAGATAAGAGGCATTTTCGGTATAGCTGGGATTACGTGGGAGTTATTATCCGATAAAGACTCCCACTACCAGCAGAAGTCTAGAGGACGTGGGAGTTGGGACTCCCATTGCCGAGAGAAGTTGAGGACGTGAGAGTTAGTTCTGGGAACAAATTCTCACACCCTATATAATGATCTCTTGGCCGAAACCCTAGACAACTAACGCTTTCAGCCGAAATACCTTGATATCCAGAAAATAGTTTTCTGCCTCTCCATTTTCTATCTAATTCCCGAAACTCAGAAAAACGAAGAGCTAGCAATCGCTGCCCGTTTCGTCGCGTGGATACCGGTAGAGGGACATTCCGCAAAGGGAGATCAATCGGTGGCAGCATCCGATCCAAGAAACAACTTCTTCCATTCAAGAATCTGATTCTTGAACCCAAAACGTAAGTCTTTTCTTGCTGTTTTTCGATTTGTTTTGTATGAGCGGATCCTTCAGGGGAGGACTCATGGGTGTTTGGAACGAGTTTCTGCCCATGAATCCCTTCACATATCTCATATGGAGTTTTCTGAACCGCTTTAGAAAGGAACTCTATTTAATATAAATGCAGTAGTTTCAAGGGCGTAGCCCCAAAAGGAAATTGGAAGACTTGTTTGACTCATCATAGATCGAACCATATCTAGTAATGTGGGATTCCTCCGTTCTGAAACACCATTCCATTGTGGTGTGCCAAGAGGAGTTAATTGTGAAACAATTCCACAACCTCTAAGATGTTCGTCAAACTCTTGGTTAAGGTATTTGCCACCTCGATCTGATCGAAGTATCTTAATACTTTTACCAAGTTGATTGATACGCAAAATCTATACTAGCAAGTGTACTAGGTCGATGTTGTAGTAGTCAAGGTTGATCCCACAGAGAATAATGATTAATTAATTCCTATGTAAATAATTCTACAATGATCAAAAGCATGTAAAATAAATCCGATGGTTGATGATGATTTAATTAAACTAAATTAATTAACTAACATAAAACAAATAACTTAAACAAGAAGTTTGATAAGAGAAAGATCTAAGGCACATGAATTCACTAAATTAACCAATATATTATCCTAACGATATGTTATTCTAAAGTGAGTTTCATTAATCGATCGATTTCCAATTATATCTAATAACCTCTTTCAAGGCTTATCAAACCTATTCTCATGAATAAACCAACTATATGTCTATGTTGATTTTAACCCACAAAAACGCATTAAACATATGAAATCATAAAGATCGCACAAACCAAACAAGTATATGTCTATCTTGCATGAAATTTATGTTCAGATTATTTAACCTAATTAACAAGGTCAGCTGTCGCAAATCTTCCAAGTTAATGTAAATACAATTTGAGTGGTAGCTAATCACACAAAAGCATTAAGAACAATAATAAGAAATTAATTCCACAACACTAATCGAATAACAAAATCAAAAGAATAACATATAAAATTAATCTAGCTACATCATGGCCTTAGAATAAATATTTAGCTCATACTAGAGAAAAATTCAATAACAAATTAAAACCTAGAATAATCTAATAATGACTTAATAATATTTTCCTAAGACTAGTAAAGAGTATTTATAGCAATAGAAATCTCCTAGCTTAAGGTAATTGACATAGATCAAAACTCTCCCACTCTTCTAAAGTAGTTAACATAAAATACAACTCTTCAAGATTCTTTAAGGTAGTTGAAATACACCAGAACTCTTCTAGTCCGTAAAAATCATATCTTCAATTCCAACAACTTTTTTTCTTATTCTGCAAGTCGGTTCACTTTTATCCTTCAAAAGACAATTTTGCCCCTACAAATGCAAACACAGGGAAGTGAGGATTATACCATTCTAAACTCAAAACTCGATGTGTAAAATTACTATTAAAGTAGAAGAAAATATAAATAAATTTACGAGTTATCATTGATTTTGTACTTCATTTTGAAATTCTTTGAATCTTCCAAAAGATTCTGATTTATGTTTCATTAGATAGACGTAGCCATATCTACTGAAATCATCTGTGAATGTGATGAAGTACTGGAACCCTCATCTTGCACTTGTGTTTATTGGTCCACAAACATCTGTATGTATGAGGCCCAATAAATCATAAGCTCTCTTACTTTGTCCAGTAAAGGGAGCTTTAGTCATTTTGCCTAACAAGCAAGAATCACATGTCTCATAAGACTCTAAGTCAAATGATGTCAAAATTCCATCTTGATGGAGTTTTTATATGCGTTTCTCATTTATGTGGCCCAAACGACAGTGCCAAAAGTAGGTTTGGTTTAAGACATTGGATTTAAACCACTTAGTATTAATGTTATAGATGGGCCTTTTAATGGATTCATCGAGGTTAAGAACATAAAGCCCATTCATCAAAGAGGCATCTCCATAGAAGATACGATCTTTATGAATGGTGCAAATTTTATTCATAATATTTAATTCAAAACCTTCAATATGCCAACAAGAAACTGAAATAATATTCCTACTCAAAGTTTGAACATAAAGACAGTTATTCAGTTCTATAATAAGGCCACTTGGCAAAACTAAATTAAATGTCCCGGTAGCTACAACAACAACTCTTGTTCCGTTCGCTACTCTCTAGTCCACTTCTCATTTTGCTAGTGATCTACTCCTTTTGAACCCCTGCACATTTGCACAAATGTGAGATCCACAACCGGTATCTAATACCCATGAAGTAGGAACAGACATATTAATTTCAATAACATAAATACCTGGAGAGACAATCAAATTGGCTTTCCACTTTTTCTTCTCTTCCAAATAGAGCTTGCAGTTCCGTTTCCAATGACCTAGTTCATTGCAATGGAAGAAAACTCCCTCTTTTGGTGCCTTGGCCTTGGGTTTGGGCTTGTTATTGCCTTTGCCCTTCTTAGCCATGGGCTTACCCTTTCCTTTCTTCTTGAAATTCCCTTTTTGAACCATCAAGACTTCAGGGGTCTTCTTAATGTTTAGTTCAGCCTGCTTGAGCATCCCGTGTATCTCGTGTATGGTCTTCTCCATGGCATGCATGTTGAAGTTCATCACAAATTGGTCATACTCTGGTGGGAGTGAGCCCAAGATCATATCTGTGGCCATGTCATGACCTACGGGAGCCCCAAGCTTCTCAAGCTGGTCAAGATAGCCCTTCATTTTAAGACCATGTGCCCTTACAGAGGTGCCAGAGGCCATCTTGCAACTATTCAACCCCTTAGTGGTGAGGAATCTTTCTTGACGGGCTTGCTCTTGGAAAATTTCCTTAAGCTGGCCCATCATCTGGAAAGCCTCAACCCCTTCAAACTGTTTTTGAAGGTCAGTGCTCATTGTGACTATCATGAGACAAGTCACATCGTTAGAGTCATCACAATGCTT
Source organism: Vinca minor (assembly GCA_026122235.1). Classification (NCBI taxonomy): domain Eukaryota; kingdom Viridiplantae; phylum Streptophyta; class Magnoliopsida; order Gentianales; family Apocynaceae; genus Vinca; species Vinca minor. The sequence continues at coordinate 6,734,337 of JAOCZM010000241.1, read as the reverse complement.
ATTCCAAGCATCTTTGCAGCTCTAGGGCCGTTGTTTACAGGCTGTTCAGGAATATCCGTATCAAGAACGTATAACTTTCTTTTCTGCTTAAGGACAATCCTTAAGTTGTGGGCCCAATCATGGAAATTGGTCCCGCTCAGTTTTTCCTTCTCAATGACGGATCACAATGAATTGTGTGAAGTGTTGGTTGCCATTATCTACATTAAATTATTTGCAAAGTCATTAGTTTTTGAGAAAAAATCTTTCCACAATTTCAACACTTGATAAATAGTGGAAAATACCATTTTACGATAGTTATAAGTAAGCTTTGGCTTTTCCCCATAATTAAAGTAAAATCAACTCATGGGAATGAGATCTATATGTCCCGGCTATTTCCCATTTTATGCCCTAGGCTCAAAACTATTTTGGTAGCCTAGTTAAGTCGAACCATGTCTAAGCATATGGAAATCACTATTTCCCCATCTCCTTTTGCTTAGATAACCACCTATCTGTTACTTTGGCAAGCAGACATAATGATGATCTAAGCTCAAGGAGTGCTTAGGATATGATAGGCATTTTAAGACTTAATTAAAACGATTTAATGTGAATAAACTATTAAACCCCATAAGACAATAAATAAAAGCATCTCATGCAATATATAAAGCATAAGGTAAATGTGAGATAGCATGGCCTAATCCTATGATGACTCCCATGAGCCTTGTGGGAGCCAGGGGTCAATCTAAGTCGATATCCATCTCATGAATAAAGTCTTTGATCCAGCGTCCTCCAGTCTTGTTACATAATTGCATGGGCATACCCAGCCTTCAATGTAAAGCAGTAAAACTAATCTAAGAAAGCAATTACAATTTTACATCATAGGAAAAATGACTCGCAGGTCGTATTATAAAATTACAACCCAATTAAATGTAAAACAAGAGGGGTATAGTAGGCCATGCTATTCACCATGCTATAACTCACATAAAGCATAATGAAATAAAAATGAGTACATATACAAAGTATTAGGTCAGCGGAACGACAATCGTCAGTGTAACGGCGGTCCCGATTTTCTGCCCATCGAATGAGTTTTCTGCGCCGATTTACCCCTCAATCGCCTAAACAGTTTATGCGGTTTGTTAATCGGATTAAAAACAGAAAGCATACAATCAGTTCATGCGTAATAAATCACATACCGAATCATGCTATAGCAGTTCATTCAATATTAATTGAATTAATAACATATTCATAAACAATTTATGCATATAATCTGATTACTGAAACAGAATCACAGAAACATGTAAAACACAGAAACATGTCAAAGAAACAATCTTTTCTGTTTTTACGCATACATATACCAAATCAAAATTGATACATGTTATGATGTGATCAACATATCGAATTCGAATAGTATGAGCAAAGCTCTGATACCATTGAAGGGATTCATGGGCAGAAACTCGTTCTAAATACCCATGAGTCCTCCCCTGAAGGATCCGCTCATACAAAAACGAAACGAAAAACATACGAAAAAGACTTACATGTTTCGGTTCAAGATTCTAAATCTTGAATGAAAGATTCCGATTCTTAGACTTTCAAAGTTTGTGTGATGCGGCCACCAAAAGCCTTCCCTTGCGGAATTGCTTTCTACCGGTATCCACGCGATGAAACGAGCAGCGGGTGCTAGCTCTTTGTTTCTGAATTTTGGGATTCTAGAAAGAAGAGAAGGGCAGAATTCCCGAAATCTGATTTCGGGAGTATTTGGTTTATTGCGGCTCAAACATTAGTCACAAGGGTTTCGACCAAGAGAGGTTTATATAGGGAGTGGGAGTTTGTTCCAAGAGGGACCCCCACGTCCTGTCCACCTATTTTGGCAGTGGGAGTCTATAGCTCCCACGTCCTCTAGACTTCTGCTGGTAGTGGGACTCCTTATCGGATAATAACTCCCACGTAATCCCAGCACGAACCAAATACCTACAATGAACCTAGACACATTCTAGATTCATTGAATCTGGACATGAAGCTCGTTAACTCGTTTATGCATGTGACCCTGTAGGTTCATATCACAATGACAATGAAAACATACTTAGTAGTAGTATGTGTTCATAAATCACAAGCAGTCCATAGCAGGACATTATAACTACCCAAAGTGAATGAATTTACGACCTAATGCCAATCCAATATTTAATCCCTTTGTCTCACGATATCCTAATTAAGCATAAGGCATGGTAGTCGTCACCCTTATAAAGCTTAATTGTATTTATGCTCGATCTCCAGGTAGACTGTTCCAACAAATAGTATTTAATAACCACCTTATTAATTACATTTGAGCACGACCATTTTTTTTAAACAGTCTTTCCCTATCGAGGGGCCCATGGATATCTCTATCTAATAATAGAGAGGGACAAATTCCTTACAATGCCTCTCACATTCAAGCCATGATAGGACGCTACGTCCGATCATCAGTCGTATTGATTACTCGATTAAAAGTAACGTCCGACTGAGTCAAAACTGAAGGAACCCAAGAGGGGGGTGAATTGGGTTTCTAATAAATCTTGCAAACTATTTCCAATCTAAACAATGATAGTGCAAGTTTAACAAAAGCTAAAGCAAAACCCAATGCAAATCACAAGACAAGAGATTTAGAGTGGTTCGATTCACTAAGAATCTACATCCACTACCTTGAGCCGCACCCAAGGATTTCACCAACTTCACTAAGAAGAATGTGCCCACACAAAGTAGGACTTTACACTAGTGGCTAACTCACCAAGAGTTTTACAAACAACCACTATAAACAATTGCCCACACTAAGTAGGACTTATACAACAATAACCCTATCACTAAGAAAGGGGATAAGATGAAAGGTTTAGAGTACAAAGTTGTTCACTCTTCTAAGTGAAAGATACATACATTTGAAGCTCATCAATTGTTGGCTCTTTGAACATAAGAAGCACACTCTTTGTCTTGCTTTTATGAAATGCACTTTTGAATCATTTAGATTTTGCAATGAAGTGCATTTTACTTTGAAAGTGTTTTGGCTTGATAAGAAATTAATATAACTTTGTTGTGCAAGCCTTAGAATGTTTCTCTAGCTTTGGAGTATTTATACATTTCAAATTTGGCTGAAAATCGAGTCTCCAACGGTCAAAAAACAGAGCAGTTCGGATCCACTTAACAGGGGTCGGTCGACCGAACCCCTTCATGGTCGACCGAAGCTCACTTTTCCAAGTCTCAGTTTCTCGACGGTTGAACCGAACTTGAGCTCGGTTGACCGAACTTCCAAAGTGATTTTTCACACGTTTTGAAATCTTTTGAAGTCTTTTAAATTCTAAAAAGGTTTTCCTAAAAGGTAACAAGTAAGAACACTTGGAAAACTTTTCTAAAAGACTTATCTATGAAATCAAAGGCTTTTTGGATAAGAACACATGCGAAGATCATTTTGAAACTTAAGCCTTTTGAAAACGTGTTTATGAAATCATGTATGCAAGACTAGAGTGAGAAGCTTATGTTCATAAGAGCTTTGGTTAGAGCTTTAAAGATTACGACTAATGACGACAAAGCTAAACTAACCAAACTAAGTCTTCAATCTTCAATCTTCATAGATGAGCCTTGAATAGTATGACTTTGAATCTTGAACATGGCTTGATTGAAGTATTTAGAGCTTCCTACAAGATTTCCAATATTCTATCACAAAGATTAAGATCATTAGACACAACATCAAATGTTTGTCCAATATCAAAAACAGAGTTCGTTCGCCCTTAGGGCTTACAAAAACATGGCTCCATTCATGGTAGAATCTATGGAGACACAAGGTCTAAGGATTCTAAAATAGTATTGAGATCAAAAGGCATTCAATTTATGTTTAGGGTGTGTTTGTTTTCATGGAATTGAAGCTTTGGAATTGGAATTTGTTTTCCAATTCCAATTTTTTTTTTTTTTTTGGCTATCAAAAAAATCATGGAATTGAAATTGCAATTCTCTGGTTTGACTCTCAATAAAATTTTGGCCAATTCCAATTCCACTCCCTCAAATTCACAAAACCAATTACATTTTATAATCAAGGAATTTGAATTTCAATTCCACAAGATTTTCTTTATGTTATAAATTTATATCATACATACAAGTTATTTTTCTCTCATAAATAAATATATATAAAAATGACCAAAATACCCCTAGTTCAAAATGACTAAAATGCCCTTATTTTAAAATAACGAATGTTATGTGCTTAAAACACAAAAATACATTTAATACGATATCGAAAAATACTGTTAGTGCAAAATTACAATAATACCCATGAAAAAAACGATTTTTTTTAAAAAATCACAAACACATAACATAAAATTATCAAAATACCTTGGTGAAAAATTACGAAGGTACTCTCGATAAAAAATGACGTAAATACCCTCTGCTAAAAAAGTTGAAAAGAACCTTCGCGCAGTTTTTCTTAATTTTTTTTTGGAAAAAATTCCATCTTCCTCGTTTTTTGCCTGAAAATCTTACTGTAAATTGTGTTTTTCACGATAGAAATTATGATTTCACTGGGTTGTGAGTTAAACATTGGTATGAAAGATTATTGTTTCTTACTACAACAAACTAAAACAACGATTTTGGGAGTTGAAGTTGGAGTTTGATGTTTACAAGATGAAGTGATTAATGGAGTGGGCGAATGTCTCTGCAGTAGTAGGTCAGAGAATGGATAGTTGATAGTGGGAATATTTAAATATAATATTAGTTTATAAATTAATATTTTATATAATATTAGACCCAAAAAAAACAAATTGAGCAAAATTGGTATTGAAATTTTCAATTTGGGGATTTTAGCCAATAGCTATGTAACACTTCCCTTTTAAATAACTTATTCTGTTGAAATTAAATTTTTGCTTGTATGATATATATGGGAAATACAAATTAATTATTTGAATATTTTTTTCCATTTCTTATTTCTCCATTGATTGCATTTGGAAGAAGATTTATTCAAAATTTTAGCGATATGTTTTTCTAACAAATGAGAATATCTCAATGTATACAAGTTATTTTTACAAAAGTACTTTTTTTAGCAGATAAAAGAAGCTTCCGCAATAAAGAACAGGTAAATATTTAAATTCCCTCTTAACTAATCTTTGTAGTCTGACCATTTTCTCATCTCTCTTCCCACCTATAATCAAATTTTTATAAAAACATTAACAAAATTCAAATTCCGTGCATTCAGCATCTAGAAGAAAACCGTTATGAAAATGCCTTCCGCATTAAGGTGCTCCCGTGAATTGTAAGTGTTACCTAATGGTGGATTAATGGAGAAAAACAAGAATGAATTGAATGAATAAGAAATTTAGAACTTGTTCCAAAACATATCATTTGCATGCAATTGGATAGTCTCAATCATTTTGGATAACCGGAGAAAAACGAATTTTATATAAAGATAACAAAAAAAATTATTATAATTGTATCATAATTTATTTTCTACAAAATGTACTAAAAAATTTTAAATACAATTTTTATCATTTCGTACTAAAATACAAACATAAACACACATATACATGTGCCCTGATTTTTAGAAATCTTGTTCGGTCGAGCGCCTTAAAAATCATCTTAACCGCCTTGACATGTAACAACTACTACCTGTTTTTGGAGGAAAAAAACACATAAATAAGAGTGTTTCATAAATATATATTGGAGAATAAGGGACCGCTTCATATTTTTGGATATATAGGTTTTATTTTATGAGGAAAATAGAGGAGTGCAATCAGCAAAAACGGCACTGAGTGCATTTTGGGAGTGGGGGTGGGGGGCAGAAATGGGACCTTGAGGGGCAATATAGTAAATGTTCAAAAACATTTGGAAGGGGAAATGTATTTTTCTAAAGAATTTTTCAAAATTAAATATGTTTTCTATTAAAAATGTTACTGGTCGGTACTCAGTCACCTTCCTTAGATTCGCTGGAGACTATTATTTGGAATTATCATGTTTGGTAGAGAAGATATATACGGTTTAATCACATTTTACGATTTAATTTCTCCGCTATTTTTAAAGGCATTGAGATAAGTGCTTTTTGAGTTGGAACTGAATCATTTTTATTTGAATATTATATACTGTCATTTATGAAATTTAATGTCCCAATATTTATTTATTTATTTTGAAAAATTTCCTATATTTAGCACCAAAAATTTACTCAACTAACATAAATAGGAAAATCATTTTATTAGACTATTTTTAGTATCAATTATTTATGGGAGACTATAAATGACCAATTAACGAATCCGACGAGTTTCAAGACAAAAATACCACGCGACCAACACATACTGCCGGTGACAAGTGCAAAATTGTCCATCTCGTTATTATGGACAACATCTCTAATTTTTAAACCCTAAGCACCATCTTCTTCCTCCTCCCCATTAAGAGCCCTAGATATAGACCCGATTTGACCACTCAAAATTCATCCACTCATTGTCAAATCTTAATCCATACATTTGGGCTACTCATCAATTTTGGGTCAAAATGTCTTCTTCAAACTATTTTAGTTTACGAACCATGAAAGCATCCAAGAATCATCCAAAAAAGTGCAAGTGTTCCATTTTTAAACCCGTTGCATTACGAATTTAGGGTTTCATAAAACTAGAGAGCAACTTTTTTTTCCTCTAAGTATTGTGATTTTAGGTTTAAGGAAAAGAGTTTATATAGAACACATGTGTTAATCACGTGATTTTTTTGGCCTGAAAACTCATCGGATTCATTAATTTGTCATTTATCATCGTCCGTAAATAGTTGATGCTAAAATTAGCCTAATAAAAAGTTTTTGCTATTTATTCTAGTTGGGTAAATTGTTGGTGCTAAATATAGAAGTTTTTTTTTCATGAAAAATATTGAAATCTAGGAAAGTTGCAAAGAATCTCTATGTTACACACGTGCCCACATATATTAGAAGAGAACCCCAAAAAAAAAAGTGAAACAACTTTGTACACATTTGGGGAAAATCTTTTGGTCAAACCTGTTGTGTCTTCTGGTTTGGACAAGGAATAAAATTTCCTTTGCCTACTTATTTCAGATTATTAGCGTAGAGTATCTGTTACATAGCATCTGACAATAATGACAAAACATTAATAAACAATTACTATAATTTAAAACTTTAACATGTTTTACCGTTTTATAAGCCACTGAATGAAAGGTTTCAAAATAAAGAAAGAAGACAAAAGATCTATAGAGAATTTCTTGTATCTCAGAGCCAGTTTTAATAATTTAGCAAAACAAACAATTGTGAAACCTTTAATAATTAATGAGTTGTTACACAGAGTGACAATTCAAAGGCATCAATGCTAATTATTGAGAAAAATCACATGAATTTCATAGAGAAAAACAAAAGTTCAGTTTCGTCAGGTTGTCCTTCGTTTATATTTGGTTATAGATTTTTTCATTGATGTATTAGGGAGAGCAGCGGCAAACCTATGTCGGGGTGGTGTGGCCTTGGCTCCCATTTCTTTTAGTCCAAGGATTTTTTAGGGTTTTCAATATAGCCACTTTCTACAAGGGCGGAACCTGGAGTGTGGATTTGGGGGCAAACTACACTATGTCCGACAATAGAATTTTATCTCAAATTTTTTTGTGGAATCAAAGTGAAATTATAAGCAAAATATAGGGTAATGAGTACACAAAATACCCTAAAAACTCGGTTTAAAAAAAATGGTTCACCCCCTAACTCTTTATATTTTGCTTCTAAATTTCAAACTTCCAAATTTTTTTTACAAGTAACATATATTATAATTGGATCCCCAAACTATAATCGTAGTATTCTCTAAAGGTACACTCACTCATATAATTTTTTTTTTATTATCATAATCTCATGTTGGTGGAATTAGTGATGTCAAATATGACAAGCAGATAAATACTCCCTCCATCCCCAAATAAATATAACAGGTGGACTATCAAAGAAAATTTAATGAACTTTTATCATTTTTATCCTCTTCATACTTTTCTTTTAACCACAATTTCAATTTCCAAGATGTATTTAATAAGGATATATTAGTCTTTTAGCTTTGACTTTTATTGTTTTTAGAAATTTCTTAATCTATATGAAATACTCAAGTGTTAACCTTATTTAGGGATGGAGGGAGTAGATATCTAAACAATTTTTCATAATATTCAATAAATCCCACTAAATATTCTTTTATATATATCACATTGATGGCTACATATAAATTTCAGAATATTTTCTATATCAACATTGATCTTTCTAAATGTAGCACCTTTCCATATTTTCACCAATCCTTCTTAAGAAATTTCTAAATTGTAACTCTCTTTAGTCTTTATTATGCACGTAAAAAATAATGACAAGATATTAAACACCCCCCAAGAAGTATACCCTAACATTGGCCTCGTAACCTACCAGTATATAAATACCATAGGATTTTGATGTGATTCAACTTCATTATCTTCCTTAGTTTTTTAAATTACCTAAAATCTTTGGTCTTTTCACATTCTCTTTAGCACAGTTTCAGAGCCATGGCAAACTTGTTTTTCTCTCTTTCCACCCTCTGCTTCTTTTCTTCATTCTACCCAGGTACAAGTTTTATTTTCTTGTATATAATAATATGTGTTCTAGGATTATTTTCCAAATGAATATCACAAATATTCAAGCATTCATGTTTTTTTACTCGACCAAATCTTCTTATTACCCATATATTCTTGAAATTAATTTGTTGGAATATGAGTCCCACGTCGAGTGCCTAAAAAATATTCAAATCGCTTATAAACTCATGGGGATAACACGAGGATATGAATGTCATGAGTTAATTTTCACATAATTTTATATTTCAGGTGGAGTGCTCAGATCGGTAAATGGTCAGGCACCTGGACATGTAAAAAATTAAAGTTCTTTTTCTTTAATAAGTATCAAAAAAATAAAATAAAATAAAATATTTACAAATGATTTGGTGAAAATCGTCTGTCCCGTGTATGTCTCTATTCCTGTATCCAACCAATTAAAATTTGATATGTAAATAATTTTTCTAATTATATATACATGTGGTGAACTGTGATTGGTTGGATAGAGGAATGAAGACATATGCAGATGGACAGATGATTTTTTGCCCAAATAATTATGTAAAATCCGACCTATTTGTCCTTAGAGTTTCGGCTTGATTTTGGCTAAAACAAAAATGATGCAGGGAGCATGGTGCGCTCCAAAACCATCATCATCAGAGAAGGCATTAATTGAAAACATAAACTATGCATGTGGAATATTAGGGGACTGCTCAATTATACAAGCTGGTGGATCATGCTTTGAGCCAATTAATAATATGAACCATGCCTCTGTCGTCATGAATTTGTATTACCAACAAGCTGGAAGAAATTCTTGGAATTGTTATTTTGCCAATTCTGCTATTATTGCCGTAAACGATCCAAGTAAGCAATTTATTATTACTAATGGATCCCTTCGTCCCAAATTAATCGTCCATATTTCTTTTTTCTTTTTTTTTGTTCCAAATTAAGTGTCCACTTTTTAAATCAAGTATATATTAATGACAATTTTTTCAATTTTATCATTCTTTCAACTCCTCATTGAATACTCTTAATTAATTAAAATTATCAATTTCCAACACATATTTAAAAGATAGTTGGATGTTGTATGAGAAAAAGGAGAGAGAAAGAAATAAATTTTAAATTAGATTAATAAAGTTTTTTTTTTTTACTAAGTTTTGAGATTAATAAAGTTAATAAGGAGTATCTTAGACTTTTACTTATATTTTACCATCAAAATTATCAGAACCCTAATAATACCCATCCAAGTGAACAAATAATTTAGGATGAATGGAGTACTAATCAAGATTAATTTTTTGAATCATGTAATTTGTCATATTAAATCTTTGGTATATATTTTCTTTAATTATGACGTTTAATTGATCATTTCTTTGCAGGTTATGGAGATTGCAAGTTCCAGTACAAGCTCTAAAATAGTAGAAACCAAGGTGTTTTGACTTCATTTGCATAATGGCATAGAAATTTTATGTTTTTTCTTTTTTCTTTTGGGTTAGTGATGGTGTTTTATTATTACTAGTAGTATTATTTATACATAAAAGGTATCCTAACCCAGAGTGGGGCAGACTCGCCTACCGACCGTGAGGTCGCGGGTTTGATATCCTCCTCCAACGTGATGTTAAGCTTTAAAATCTCCCTTTCTAGGGCTACCATCCTCCTTTGTGAGGTACTTTTCTCCCCATCATGAGGCAACCGCCCAATCAGACTTAAAAAAAAGGAGTATTATTTATTTCGTAGTGGGTGGGTAAGAGTTGTTTTAGGAGTATTATTGTAACTTGCGATCATAACACTAAGTACTACTTTCTATAATGCTGTGTGCGATTTTGCACAAGTCTTCTTTTGAGAAATAGGGAAATATAAGTATTTATTTCAATTTGAGGATTTCAAGAAACAATAAAACTCAATCCCATTGTGACCTTGGATCAGGTGCAGGACATATTAAAACCAGTTAATTTATATATAGGATTATAAATTATGTTCCTAATACTAATATCATGATGCCATATGATGCATCAGCAAAATGTGTTACCCTCTGAGTTTCCCATATTTAGCGAAACTGGTGATGCATCATATAAATACATTTTATATTTATCAAAGAAGAATTGTCGAACTCGAAATTTGTTGTTGTGAGTCAGAAATATTACCATATTTTTGAAACAATATTAATATATTAATATATCTACTTTCTTTTTCTTTCAAAATTTAGAAGTTAAGGTCGGAAAGGAGCATTTTCATATCATCCAACACCTTTATTTGCTTTTCATTTTTACTTTTGATTGGTTGGGGTGGTTCTTTGTGCTTATTTGGCATAGGGTAGAATAGAGTTTTTACTTAAGAATTGTTTTATATTTTCATAAAAGATTAATTGTTTGTAAAAGAAAATTCAAAATCTGTTTTTTATTGAAATAACTATTTAATATCAAATGTTTCGTCATACTAAATTAAATATTCATTTTTTATTTAAAATGGATAGAAGATTATACATCTAAAGGAGAATTAGGATTTTTGTTAGGGTGTTAAGAGGGTAAATCCTATAGGGACATTTTTAGGCCGTCGGATCGAAAGATTGACGGTGGTAAAACAAAATTATTTTGAATTAAAATAGATACGCACGATGCTATGAATTTAACCCCTCAGCACCTTAACCGGCTTGGAGAATTTGACATTCAATCTTCCAAATTGCATTTCTATTATTTATTTAAAATGAGTAGAAAAATGTACGTTAAATTTCGACGATTGGAGCATTAAACATTAAATCTTAAAGATTTCATAATTGGACATAGAACTTTCTACGAAACTCATAAATCCAAAAGGATCATAAGAAATTGAGAAGTCCATAAACTCACATATAATAAATACTACTTGGTCAAACGTTATACCTCAAGTTACATAAGAAGCGAAATTAAGTAATGCTTTAACAACTAAGCTACATATAATATAACTAACTTATAGCATATGAAAATAGAAAAGTAACATTTTAATTCTTCACAAAGTTCAACCCTAAAACTCCCCAGTCAAGACAACTGCTCCAGCTATTAATTTAACCAACTAGTTACATACCATAGGACTGCAAAAAGCAGAGCACCACAACCATTCTTTCTCTGTAAATTTTAGAGGTGCTACCGTGGAACTAATCTATAATCTATTCTTATATGTAGTTTGATACATATATATATATATATATATATATATATATATATATAGAGAGAGAGAGAGAGAGAGAGAGAGAAGTACTAATATAGCACCTATCCTAGAGTTACTTTCCAGTGAATTAGCATGAGTTAAGACTAATTAAAGTGGGGTTACATAATCTGCAAAAAGTCGGTAACCCTGGAGTTAGTTTATGGAGTCGAGAGTTCCATGTCGACACTCTGATCTTCAGCTAGTAGACATCCCTCATTCTGGTTCTGCTGCCATTGCATCTGAGATCGACCATCTCTGCGCCCATCAGGTTGTGTATAGTCTTCAAACTGATCATATTCCTCGGGCAGATCAGCTAGAATGCCAGAAACGTCACCGTGGCCTTTCATGACAGCTGAGAAATCACCATAACAATCTTGATCATCTTCCATCAAATAATTTGAGCCAGCAGTAGTGACTGCAACATCCATGAAATAGGTTGCACCTTGGTCAGCTCTTATGTGGCCGCGCTTACGAGCTATCGCTCTATGTTTAACTGTCCAATCAGGTCTGCTCCATAGATATAGAGGCGGCGTATCCAAGTTCCACTGCTCCAATTGCTTGTCATTCACATCAACTGATCCGGGAAGATAGAAGGACTGCAAGAGGAGCTGATAATATCAGTGATAATCTCCGCCTGTCGCAGGAGGTGGGGTTAAGTGAGGAAGGGGAGATTTCTTACCTTCCCGGAAAGTAGTTGATCATCTTCCCAAATTAAATCATATGGATATTTTTTCTTATCAAGACTGCATAGGGAAAAAATAATAATTAATGGATAAGGTGCAAAGCAAATGACCTCATATTTGTTCAAGTAAAATGTTTTACCTCACAGTTTCTTTAGGAACAATGAGAATGATAAGCTTTGGCTTGAATGCAAGAGCTTTGTTGATGAAGTGGTTGGCACGAGAAAATGGTGGATTCAGCCCCATGATCTGTTTATTATATGAAACGGTAAGAGAATGTTCAGAATATCGTGTATGGAATAGACTCAACAGTATAACGCCAGCCTTTATTTACTTACTAGATTTGATCCTTTCGGTAATTCCCCTACACCAACAGTCATCCAATCTCTCTTCTCAAAATTGAAATCATTCTGAGAAAGCAGCGAGAGTACGAGGCACGCATACAAGGGCAAAATGGAAAAATATTAAAAATTTATAGCAGCCAAGTAAGAGAAGATGTAACAAGAAATAGCCATGAAATATGATGCAAAAAGAAAGAAAGATGAAGATGATAAAAGAGTAAATGAACAAGAATTTATCTGAATTGTTGACAAAGAAAGCCAAATGACAATCACACTAAACACCAGAGTATAACGTCAACGGAAAAAACGAACAATGTGATCATTTGAATGGCACAAGATATTGTAATTTTTTGTCTCAGGCTCAATGCTCGTGATTCATTCAATTCCTTGATATTCTTAATAAATCTAGAGTCTGCGTGCAGGGGTATTAGTACTTTTCGAAGAGTTATGGAAGCATAGTCCCTATTCTAAAACAATAGTATATCTTTTCACTGGTTTCAGAACCACCCCAAAGCTGGAAGAAACGAGGTGATGGTATATAAAAGACGGGGAAGCACTAGGTGTTTTAGAGGGGAACCAACAGGAAAAAAGAAAGGAATGTACCAAAGCTATAGAATTCTAGCAAATTTTCTTGTTCAATCATGGCAGCAGCATAAATTACATTTGGCAAGAATGAAATTCCAAGAACAAAGAACATTCATTAAACAGCAAAGGAACGTTAAACATACTTGAGTTTGTAGTGCCAACAGAAACAACACCAATAGTTGGCCAGGTGTTCAGAGATCTTATTGTGGGAGTTGAGTATTTCATGGGAATTGAACCAAGAACTTTTGCTAGCAAATCAAACTGAATCGACTATTTTCAAGAAAATAAAACTTTATATTTCCTGTCCTATATATATTTGAGGAGAATACCGCTGCTGATGAGCATTCGGGATTTTTCAAAAGTAGAAGAGATTGCAGCAAGCAAGTCCTATTCTTAATACTCCCCCCGTTTTTAATAGAGGTCTTTCTAGGTAGTTTAACATGGATTAAGGAAGGGGGAGACAACAAACATTTTCGCCATTATACCCATAGTTAATTTAGTTTATTCACAAACATCATCCCCCTCCCATTTTTCTCTATAGTAAGGGTAATATTAGAAAACAACCTTAAAAGTTGGAAAAAGACATATAATTGCGGAAGAGATTAAGAGGATAGAAAGACTTCGGTTAAAAAATGGAGGGAGTACTCTTTATTTTCACCTTGTACCAGTGAAATTATTGCAATCTAATTTAATAAGGTAACAGTGAAATTCAGCAGGAAACCAAAACAATCCTTGAAGTAGTATAGTACATGAAGTTATAACACAATAAGATAATTCCACTAAAACTTTCTAAAAGTTGATACAGACCTTGGATTGCATAAGATCATAATTTTTGTATGAGCATTTTGTACCAATTTTGTCAAGGGCTCCTTTCATCAAGCAACTGAAATCATTTGAACCACAACAGAAGTCGACTATCTGCTCAAGGAAATTGGCTGAGTTACATATACTAAAATGAAAAATATTGACGACTAAAATTACACTAGAAAGAATTACGGAATACTCGTCAAAACAATGCAGATAGCAGGTAAATAAATTGCTAATTGTGCAGTGTAGTCAATAGCGGATAGCGGATCATGGCGGCAAGCAAAAAAAATGCCATAACGTTATAGCGGGCGCTATAATGCCTAATAGCGGACACGCTAAAATAATGCAAAAATATATATAATACAATGCATAATCTAAACAAAAAGCAAAAAAATAACAACATGAATCAAACAAATAACTCAAAAGTCATTAATCAACCATTAACTAGTATATCTAATAAGTCATAACACATAAAATAACAAGCATTAATAACTCAAAAGTCTCCAAACACGATAAAAAACAATAACCAAAACAAGACAAGAAAATTCGAGAAATCTAATCATCCTCTCCCTCTTCCTCTTCCTCTTCCTCTTCCTCTTCAATATACTCCTCCTCCTTGCTAGGAACAGATGCAAATCCTTCACCCTCTTCTCCATCTGAGGTGCCATCAAAATCAATATTAATATCTTCCATATTTTAATCTATGTCATCATCTTCAAAACAAGTTCTTCTTCAACTTCAATTATTTGCTATTTTCCTCTTCTACTCGATGAAGCAATTCCTGTACCTCTACCTCTTTTAGACACTCTCGAAGCTGATATTGGTTGCTTTCTTTTCTTCTTTTGCCTCCTTGTATTTACGCTACGCTCTCCAATTCCTGAAATCCTATAAACATCTCTCCATAATATAGAATCATCTCCCTCAAAAACCCGCTCATCTTCTACCTCACCATCATCTCCATCCATCTCTCCAACTAGCCATTCATTGCACTCATCAATCTCGTTCAGGCAAATCGGGTCAATTTCATCCTTGATATTATGTCTTCGCAAGAGTGCTTGATTATATTTGACATAAACTAAATTATGCAATCTTTGATGCTCGAGTCTATTCCTTGTCAATATTTTGAGCGAAAAAAAAAAACAGAGATTAGAAAATAGAAATTTAAAAATAAATAAATAAATCAAACATTGCGGATAAAAAAAAGAGAAGATGGAGAAAAGAAAAAAAAGAGAGAAGAAAGAGGAAGATAGAGAACGGAGAGTAGAAGAAAGAATAAAGAGTCAGAAGATGGAAGATGAAAAGATATACATATCTGTTGTAGAGTGCTTCTAGAGACGGCAAGAGACTTCTTTTTTGAAGAAAGGCAAGAGACTTGATTAGGTAAATATATTATAATAAAGTAGCCCATGCCCATTTATATAAATAAAAAAATAAAAAAAAGCCCGCTATACCGCCATGAAACACCATAACGTAACCGCCATAACGCCCGCGAAACACTAAAAGGCGGACACCGCTATATTAGAGGATATAGTGCATTGCATATTGCAGTGGGCCAAAATTCCGCAACGCCATGGCCGCCATTTGATAACACTGATTGTGCATGATATTAAAGACACTTCAAAAAAATTAGCTTAATGTAGAGGAAAAGTATATCCAGAAATTCAACTAATCATTTTGAGATCAAAAGGCATTCAATTTATGTTTAGGGTGTGTTTGTTTTCATGGAATTGAAGCTTTGGAATTGGAATTTGTTTTCCAATTCCAATTTTTTTTTGGGCTATCAAAAAAAATCATGGAATTGAAATTGCAATTCTCTGGGTTTGACTCTCAATAAAATTTTGGCCAATTCCAATTCCACTCCCTCAAATTCACAAAACCAATTACATTTTATAATCAAGGAATTTGAATTTCAATTCCACAAGATTTTCTTTATGTTATAAATTTATATCATACATACAAGTTATTTTTCTCTCATAAATAAATATATATAAAAATGACCAAAATACCCCTAGTTCAAAATGACTAAAATGCCCTTATTTTAAAATAACGAATGTTATGTGCTTAAAACACAAAAATACATTTAATACGATATCGAAAAATACTGTTAGTGCAAAATTACAATAATACCCATGAAAAAAACGATTTTTTTTAAAAAATCACAAACACATAACATAAAATTATCAAAATACCTTGGTGAAAAATTACGAAGGTACTCTCGATAAAAAATGACGTAAATACCCTCTGCTAAAAAAGTTGAAAAGAACCTTCGCGCAGTTTTTCTTAATTTTTTTTTGGAAAAAATTCCATCTTCCTCGCTTTTTTGCCCGAAAATCTTATCAGTAAATTGTGTTTTTCACGATAGAAATTATGATTTCACCGGGTTGTGAGTTAAACATTGGTATGAAAGATTATTGTTTCTTACTACAACAAACTAAAACAACGATTTTGGGAGTTGAAGTTGGAGTTTGATGTTTACAAGATGAAGTGATTAATGGAGTGGGCGAATGTCTCTGCAGTAGTAGGTCAGAGAATGGATAGTTGATAGTGGAAATATTTTAATATAATATTAGTCTATAAATTAATATTTTATATAATATTAGACCCAAAAAAAAAAAACAAATTGAGCAAAATTGGTATTGAAATTTTCAATTTGGGGATTTTAGCCAATAGCTATGTAACACTTCCCTTTTAAATAACTTATTCTGTTGAAATTAAATTTTTGCTTGTATGATATATATGGGAAATACAAATTAATTATTTGAATATTTTTTTCCATTTCTTATTTCTCCATTGATTGCATTTGGAAGAAGATTTATTCAAAATTTTAGCGATATGTTTTTCTAACAAATGAGAATATCTCAATGTATACAAGTTATTTTTACAAAAGTACTTTTTTAGCAGATAAAAGAAGCTTCCGCAATAAAGAACAGGTAAATATTTAAATTCCCTCTTAACTAATCTTTGTAGTCTGACCATTTTCTCATCTCTCTTCCCACCTATAATCAAATTTTTATAAAAACATTAACAAAATTCAAATTCCGTGCATTCAGCATCTAGAAGAAAACCGTTATGAAAATGCCTTCCGCATTAAGGTGCTCCCGTGAATTGTAAGTGTTACCTAATGGTAGATTAATGGAGAAAAACAAGAATGAATTGAATGAATAAGAAATTTAGAACTTGTTCCAAAACATATCATTTGCATGCAATTGGATAGTCTCAATCATTTTGGATAACCGGAGAAAAACGAATTTCATATAAAGATAACAAAAAAAATTATTATAATTGTATCATAATTTATTTTCTACAAAATGTACTAAAAAATTTTAAATATAATTTAAACAATACAATTTTTATCATTTCGTACTAAAATACAAACATAAACACACATATACATGTGCCCTGATTTTTAGAAATCTTGTTCGGTCGAGCGCCTTAAAAATCATCTTAACCGCCTTGACATGTAACAACTACTACCTGTTTTTGGAGGAAAAAAACACATAAATAAGAGTGTTTCATAAATATATATTGGAGAATAAGGGACCGCTTCATATTTTTTGGATATATAGGTTTTATTTTATGAGGAAAATAGAGGAGTGCAATCAAGCAAAAACTGGCACTGAGTGCATTTTGGGAGTGGGGGTGGGGGGCAGAAATGGGACCTTGAGGGGCAATATAGTAAATGTTCAAAAACATTTGGAAGGGGAAATGTATTTTTCTAAAGAATTTTTCAAAATTAAATATGTTTTCTATTAAAAAATGTTACTCGGGTCGGTACTCAGTCACCTTCCTTAGATTCGCTGGAGACTATTATTTGGAATTATCATGTTTGGTAGAGAAGATATATACGGTTTAATCACATTTTACGATTTAATTTCTCCGCTATTTTTTAAAGGCATTGAGATAAGTGCTTTTTGAGTTGAACTCGAATCATTTTTATTTGAATATTATATACTGTCATTTATGAAATTTAATGTCCCAATATTTATTTATTTATTTTGAAAAATTTCCTATATTTAGCACCAAAAATTTACTCAACTAACATAAATAGGAAAATCATTTTATTAGACTATTTTTAGTATCAATTATTTATGGGAGACTATAAATGACCAATTAACGAATCCGACGAGTTTCAAGACAAAAATACCACGCGACCAACACATACTGCCGGTGACAAGTGCAAAATTGTCCATCTCGTTATTATGGACAACATCTCTAATTTTTAAACCCTAAGCACCATCTTCTTCCTCCTCCCCATTAAGAGCCCTAGATATAGACCCGATTTGACCACTCAAAATTCATCCACTCATTGTCAAATCTTAATCCATACATTTGGGCTACTCATCAATTTTGGGTCAAAATGTCTTCTTCAAACTATTTTAGTTTACGAACCATGAAAGCATCCAAGAATCATCCAAAAAAGTGCAAGTGTTCCATTTTTAAACCCGTTGCATTACGAATTTAGGGTTTCATAAAACTAGAGAGCAACTTTTTTTTCCTCTAAGTATTGTGATTTTAGGTTTAAGGAAAAGAGTTTATATAGAACACATGTGTTAATCACGTGATTTTTTTGGCCTGAAAACTCATCGGATTCATTAATTTGTCATTTATCATCGTCCGTAAATAGTTGATGCTAAAATTAGCCTAATAAAAAGTTTTTGCTATTTATTCTAGTTGGGTAAATTGTTGGTGCTAAATATAGAAGTTTTTTTTTTCATGAAAAATATTGAAATCTAGGAAAGTTGCAAAGAATCTCTATGTTACACACGTGCCCACATATATTAGAAGAGAACCCCAAAAAAAAAAGTGAAACAACTTTGTACACATTTGGGGGAAAATCTTTTGGTCAAACTCGTTGTGTCTTCTCGGTTTGGACAAGGAATAAAATTTCCTTTGCCTACTTATTTCGATTATTAGCGTAGAGTATCTGTTACATAGCATCTGACAATAATGACAAAACATTAATAAACAATTACTATAATTTAAAACTTTAACATGTTTTACCGTTTTATAAGCCACTGAATGAAAGGTTTCAAAATAAAGAAAGAAGACAAAAGATCTATAGAGAATTTCTTGTATCTCAGAGCCAGTTTTAATAATTTAGCAAAACAAACAATTGTGAAACCTTTAATAATTAATGAGTTGTTACACAGAGTGACAATTCAAAGGCATCAATGCTAATTATTGAGAAAAATCACATGAATTTCATAGAGAAAAACAAAAGTTCAGTTTCGTCAGGTTGTCCTTCGTTTATATTTGGTTATAGATTTTTCATTGATGTATTAGGGAGAGCAGCGGCAAACCTATGTCGGGGTGGTGTGGCCTTGGCTCCCATTTCTTTTAGTCCAAGGATTTTTTAGGGTTTTCAATATAGCCACTTTCTACAAGGGCGGAACCTGGAGTGTGGATTTGGGGGCAAACTACACTATGTCCGACAATAGAATTTTATCTCAAATTTTTTTTTGTGGAATCAAAGTGAAATTATAAGCAAAATATAGGGTAATGAGTACACAAAATACCCTAAAAACTCGGTTTAAAAAAAAATGGTTCACCCCCTAACTCTTTATATTTTGCTTCTAAATTTCAGACTTCCAAATTTTTTTTACAAGTAATATATATTATAATTGGATCCCCAAACTATAATCGTAGTATTCTCTAAAGGTACACTCACTCATATAATTTTTTTTTATTATCATAATCTCATGTTGGTGGAATTAGTGATGTCAAATATGACAAGCGAGATAAATACTCCCTCCATCCCCAAATAAATATAACAGTGGACTATCAAAGAAAATTTAATGAACTTTTATCATTTTTTATCCTCTTCATACTTTTCTTTTAACCACAATTTCAATTTCCAAGATGTATTTAATAAGGATATATTAGTCTTTTAGCTTTGACTTTTATTGTTTTTAGAAATTTCTTAATCTATATGAAATACTCAAGTGTTAACCTTATTTAGGGATGGAGGGAGTAGATATCTAAACAATTTTTCATAATATTCAATAAATCCCACTAAATATTCTTTTTATATATATCACATTGATGGCTACATATAAATTTCAGAATATTTTCTATATCAACATTGATCTTTCTAAATGTAGCACCTTTCCATATTTTCACCAATCCTTCTTAAGAAATTTCTAAATTGTAACTCTCTTTAGTCTTTATTATGCACGTAAAAAATAATGACAAGATATTAAACACCCCCCCCAAGAAGTATACCCTAACATTGGCCTCGTAACCTACCAGTATATAAATACCATAGGATTTTGATGTGATTCAACTTCATTATCTTCCTTAGTTTTTTAAATTACCTAAAATCTTTGGTCTTTTCACATTCTCTTTAGCACAGTTTCAGAGCCATGGCAAACTTGTTTTTCTCTCTTTCCACCCTCTGCTTCTTTTCTTCATTCTACCCAGGTACAAGTTTTATTTTCTTGTATATAATAATATGTGTTCTAGGATTATTTTCCAAATGAATATCACAAATATTCAAGCATTCATGTTTTTTTTACTCGACCAAATCTTCTTATTACCCATATATTCTTGAAATTAATTTGTTGGAATATGAGTCCCCACGTCGAGTCGCCTAAAAATATTCAAATCGCTTATAAACTCATGGGGATAACACGAGGATATGAATGTCATGAGTTAATTTTCACATAATTTTATATTTCAGGTGGAGTGCTCAGATCGGTAAATGGTCAGGCACCTGGACATGTAAAAAATTAAAGTGCTTTTTCTTTAATAAGTATCAAAAAAATAAAATAAAATAAAATATTTACAAATGATTTGGTGAAAATCGTCTGTCCCGTGTATGTCTCTATTCCTGTATCCAACCAATTAAAATTTGATATGTATATAATTTTTCTAATTATATATATACATGTGGTGAATTGTGATTGGTTGGATAGAGGAATGAAGACACATGCAGAAGGACAGATGATTTTTTGCCCAAATAATTATGTAAAATCCGACCTATTTGTCCTTAGAGTTTGGGCTTGTTTTTGGCTAAAACAAAAATGATGCAGGAAGCATGGTGCGTTCCAAAACCATCATCATCAGAGAAGGCATTAATTGAAAACATAAACTATGCATGTGGAATATTAGGGGACTGCTCAATTATACAAGCTGGTGGATCATGCTTTGAGCCAATTAATAATATGAACCATGCCTCTGTCGTCATGAATTTGTATTACCAACAAGCTGGAAGAAATTCTTGGAATTGTTATTTTGCCAATTCTGCTATTATTGCCGTAAACGATCCAAGTAAGCAATTTATTATTACTAATGGATCCCTTCGTCCCCAAATTAATCGTCCCATATTTCTTTTTTTCTTTTTTTTTGTTCCAAATTAAGTGTCCACTTTTTAAATCAAATATATATTAATGACAATTTTTCCAATTTTATCATTCTTTCAACTCCTCATTGAATACTCTTAATTAATTAAAATTATCAATTTCCAACAAATATTTAAAAGATAGTTGGATGTTGTATGAGAGAAAGGAGAGAGAAAGAAATAAATTTTAAATTAGATTAATAAAGTTTTTTTTTTTACTAAGTGTTGAGATTAATAAAGTTAATAAGGAGTATCTTAGACTTTTACTTATATTTTACCATCAAAATTATCAGAACCCTAATACCCATCCAAGTGAACAAATAATTTAGGATGAATGGAGTACTAATCAAGATTAATTTTTTGAATCATGTAATTTGTCATATTAAATCTTTGGTATATATTTTCTTTAATTATGACGTTTAATTGATCATTTCTTTGCAGGTTATGGAGATTGCAAGTTCCAGTACAAGCTCTAAAATAGTAGAAACCAAGGTGTTTTGACTTCATTTGCATAATGGCATAGAAATTTTATGTTTTTCTTTTTCTTTTGGGTTAGTGATGGTGTTTTATTATTACTAGTAGTATTATTTATACATAAAAGGTATCCTAACCCAGTGGGGCGGGCACCTGCCCACGACCGTGAGGTCGCGGGTTTGATATCCTCCTCCAACGTGATGTTAAGCTTTAAAATCTCCCTTTCTAGGGCTACCATCCTCCTTTGTGAGGTACTTTTCTCCCCATCATGAGGCAACCGCCCAATCAGACTTAAAAAAAAGGAGTATTATTTATTTCGTAGTGGGTGGGTAAGAGTTGTTTTAGGAGTATTATTGTAACTTGCGATCATAACACTAAGTACTACTTTCTATAATGCTGTGTGCGATTTTGCACAAGTCTTCTTTTGAGAAATAGGGAAATATAAGTATTTATTTCAATTTGAGGATTTCAAGAAACAATAAAACTCAATCCCATTGTGACCTTGGATCAGGTGCAGGACATATTAAAACCAGTTAATTTATATATAGGATTATAAATTATGTTCCTAATACTAATATCATGATGCCATATGATGCATCAGCAAAATGTGTTACCCTCTGAGTTTCCCATATTTAGCGAAACTGGTGATGCATCATATAAATACATTTTATATTTATCAAAGAAGAATTGTCGAACTCGAAATTTGTTGTTGTGAGTCAGAAATATTACCATATTTTTGAAACAATATTAATATATTAATATATCTACTTTCTTTTTCTTTCAAAATTTAGAAGTTAAGGTCGGAAAGGAGCATTTTCATATCATCCAACACCTTTATTTGCTTTTCATTTTTACTTTTGATTGGTTGGGGTGGTTCTTTGTGCTTATTTGGCATAGGGTAGAATAGAGTTTTTACTTAAGAATTGTTTTATATTTTCATAAAAGATTAATTGTTTGTAAAAGAAAATTCAAAATCTGTTTTTTATTGAAATAACTATTTAATATCAAATGTTTCGTCATACTAAATTAAATATTCATTTTTTATTTAAAATGGATAGAAGATTATACATCTAAAGGAGAATTAGGATTTTTGTTAGGGTGTTAAGAGGGTAAATCCTATAGGGACATTTTTAGGCCGTCGGATCGAAAGATTGACGGTGGTAAAACAAAATTATTTTGAATTAAAATAGATACGCACGATGCTATGAATTTAACCCCTCAGCACCTTAACCGGCTTGGAGAATTTGACATTCAATCTTCCAAATTGCATTTCTATTATTTATTTAAAATGAGTAGAAAAATGTACGTTAAATTTTCGACGATTGGAGCATTAAACATTAAATCTTAAAGATTTCATAATTGGACATAGAACTTTCTACGAAACTCATAAATCCAAAAGGATCATAAGAAATTGAGAAGTCCATAAACTCACATATAATAAATACTACTTGGTCAAACGTTATACCTCAAGTTACATAAGAAGCGAAATTAAGTAATGCTTTAACAACTAAGCTACATATAATATAACTAACTTATAGCATATGAAAATAGAAAAGTAACATTTTAATTCTTCACAAAGTTCAACCCTAAAACTCCCCAGTCAAGACAACTGCTCCAGCTATTAATTTAACCAACTAGTTACATACCATAGGACTGCAAAAAGCAGAGCACCACAACCATTCTTTCTCTGTAAATTTTAGAGGTGCTACCGTGGAACTAATCTATAATCTATTCTTATATGTAGTTTGATACATATATATATATATATATATATATATATATATATAGAGAGAGAGAGAGAGAGAGAGAGAGAAGTACTAATATAGCACCTATCCTAGAGTTACTTTCCAGTGAATTAGCATGAGTTAAGACTAATTAAAGTGGGGTTACATAATCTGCAAAAAGTCGGTAACCCTGGAGTTAGTTTATGGAGTCGAGAGTTCCATGTCGACACTCTGATCTTCAGCTAGTAGACATCCCTCATTCTGGTTCTGCTGCCATTGCATCTGAGATCGACCATCTCTGCGCCCATCAGGTTGTGTATAGTCTTCAAACTGATCATATTCCTCGGGCAGATCAGCTAGAATGCCAGAAACGTCACCGTGGCCTTTCATGACAGCTGAGAAATCACCATAACAATCTTGATCATCTTCCATCAAATAATTTGAGCCAGCAGTAGTGACTGCAACATCCATGAAATAGGTTGCACCTTGGTCAGCTCTTATGTGGCCGCGCTTACGAGCTATCGCTCTATGTTTAACTGTCCAATCAGGTCTGCTCCATAGATATAGAGGCGGCGTATCCAAGTTCCACTGCTCCAATTGCTTGTCATTCACATCAACTGATCCGGGAAGATAGAAGGACTGCAAGAGGAGCTGATAATATCAGTGATAATCTCCGCCTGTCGCAGGAGGTGGGGTTAAGTGAGGAAGGGGAGATTTCTTACCTTCCCGGAAAGTAGTTGATCATCTTCCCAAATTAAATCATATGGATATTTTTTCTTATCAAGACTGCATAGGGAAAAAATAATAATTAATGGATAAGGTGCAAAGCAAATGACCTCATATTTGTTCAAGTAAAATGTTTTACCTCACAGTTTCTTTAGGAACAATGAGAATGATAAGCTTTGGCTTGAATGCAAGAGCTTTGTTGATGAAGTGGTTGGCACGAGAAAATGGTGGATTCAGCCCCATGATCTGTTTATTATATGAAACGGTAAGAGAATGTTCAGAATATCGTGTATGGAATAGACTCAACAGTATAACGCCAGCCTTTATTTACTTACTAGATTTGATCCTTTCGGTAATTCCCCTACACCAACAGTCATCCAATCTCTCTTCTCAAAATTGAAATCATTCTGAGAAAGCAGCGAGAGTACGAGGCACGCATACAAGGGCAAAATGGAAAAATATTAAAAATTTATAGCAGCCAAGTAAGAGAAGATGTAACAAGAAATAGCCATGAAATATGATGCAAAAAGAAAGAAAGATGAAGATGATAAAAGAGTAAATGAACAAGAATTTATCTGAATTGTTGACAAAGAAAGCCAAATGACAATCACACTAAACACCAGAGTATAACGTCAACGGAAAAAACGAACAATGTGATCATTTGAATGGCACAAGATATTGTAATTTTTGTCTCAGGCTCAATGCTCGTGATTCATTCAATTCCTTGATATTCTTAATAAATCTAGAGTCTGCGTGCGGGTATTAGTACTTTTCGAAGAGTTATGGAAGCATAGTCCCTATTCTAAAACAATAGTATATCTTTTCACTGGTTTCAGAACCACCCCCAAAGCTGGAAGAAACGAGGTGATGGTATATAAAAGACGGGGAAGCACTAGGTGTTTTAGAGGGGAACCAACAGGAAAAAAGAAAGGAATGTACCAAAGCTATAGAATTCTAGCAAATTTTCTTGTTCAATCATGGCAGCAGCATAAATTACATTTGGCAAGAATGAAATTCCAAGAACAAAGAACATTCATTAAACAGCAAAGGAACGTTAAACATACTTGAGTTTGTAGTGCCAACAGAAACAACACCAATAGTTGGCCAGGTGTTCAGAGATCTTATTGTGGGAGTTGAGTATTTCATGGGAATTGAACCAAGAACTTTTGCTAGCAAATCAAACTGAATCGACTATTTTCAAGAAAATAAAACTTTATATTTCCTGTCCTATATATATTTGAGGAGAATACCGCTGCTGATGAGCATTCGGGATTTTTCAAAAGTAGAAGAGATTGCAGCAAGCAAGTCCTATTCTTAATACTCCCCCCGTTTTTAATAGAGGTCTTTCTAGGTAGTTTAACATGGATTAAGGAAGGGGGAGACAACAAACATTTTCGCCATTATACCCATAGTTAATTTAGTTTATTCACAAACATCATCCCCCTCCCATTTTTCTCTATAGTAAGGGTAATATTAGAAAACAACCTTAAAAGTTGGAAAAAGACATATAATTGCGGAAGAGATTAAGAGGATAGAAAGACTTCGGTTAAAAAATGGAGGGAGTACTCTTTATTTTCACCTTGTACCAGTGAAATTATTGCAATCTAATTTAATAAGGTAACAGTGAAATTCAGCAGGAAACCAAAACAATCCTTGAAGTAGTATAGTACATGAAGTTATAACACAATAAGATAATTCCACTAAAACTTTCTAAAAGTTGATACAGACCTTGGATTGCATAAGATCATAATTTTTGTATGAGCATTTTGTACCAATTTTGTCAAGGGCTCCTTTCATCAAGCAACTGAAATCATTTGAACCACAACAGAAGTCGACTATCTGCTCAAGGAAATTGGCTGAGTTACATATACTAAAATGAAAAATATTGACGACTAAAATTACACTAGAAAGAATTACGGAATACTCGTCAAAACAATGCAGATAGCAGGTAAATAAATTGCTAATTGTGCAGTGTAGTCAATAGCGGATAGCGGATCATGGCGGCAAGCAAAAAAAATGCCATAACGTTATAGCGGGCGCTATAATGCCTAATAGCGGACACGCTAAAATAATGCAAAATATATATAATACAATGCATAATCTAAACAAAAAGCAAAAAAATAACAACATGAATCAAACAAATAACTCAAAAGTCATTAATCAACCATTAACTAGTATATCTAATAAGTCATAACACATAAAATAACAAGCATTAATAACTCAAAAGTCTCCAAACACGATAAAAACAATAACCAAAACAAGACAAGAAAATTCGAGAAATCTAATCATCCTCTCCCTCTTCCTCTTCCTCTTCCTCTTCCTCTTCAATATACTCCTCCTCCTTGCTAGGAACAGATGCAAATCCTTCACCCTCTTCTCCATCTGAGGTGCCATCAAAATCAATATTAATATCTTCCATATTTTAATCTATGTCATCATCTTCAAAACAAGTTCTTCTTCAACTTCAATTATTTGCTATTTTCCTCTTCTACTCGATGAAGCAATTCCTGTACCTCTACCTCTTTTAGACACTCTCGAAGCTGATATTGGTTGCTTTCTTTTCTTCTTTTGCCTCCTTGTATTTACGCTACGCTCTCCAATTCCCCGAAATCCTATAAACATCTCTCCATAATATAGAATCATCTCCCTCAAAAACCCGCTCATCTTCTACCTCACCATCATCTCCATCCATCTCTCCAACTAGCCATTCATTGCACTCATCAATCTCGTTCAGGCAAATCGGGTCAATTTCATCCTTGATATTATGTCTTCGCAAGAGTGCTTGATTATATTTGACATAAACTAAATTATGCAATCTTTGATGCTCGAGTCTATTCCTTGTCAATATTTTGAGCGAAAAAAAAACAGAGATTAGAAAATAGAAATTTAAAAAATAAATAAATAAATCAAACATTGCGGATAAAAAAAAAGAGAAGATGGAGAAAAGAAAAAAAAGAGAGAAGAAAGAGGAAGATAGAGAACGGAGAGTAGAAGAAAGAATAAAGAGTCGGAAGATGGAAGATGAAAAGATATACATATCTCGTTGTAGAGTGCTTCTAGAGACGGCAAGAGACTTCTTTTTTGAAGAAAGGCAAGAGACTTGATTAGGTAAATATATTATAATAAAGTAGCCCATGCCCATTTATATAAATAAAAAAATAAAAAAAAGCCCGCTATACCGCCATGAAACACCATAACGTAACCGCCATAACGCCCGCGAAACACTAAAAGGCGGACACCGCTATATTAGAGGATATAGTGCATTGCATATTGCAGTGGGCCAAAATTCCGCAACGCCATGGCCGCCATTTGATAACACTGATTGTGCATGATATTAAAGACACTTCAAAAAAATTAGCTTAATGTAGAGGAAAAGTATATCCAGAAATTCAACTAATCATTTTGAGATCAAAAGGCATTCAATTTATGTTTAGGGTGTGTTTGTTTTCATGGAATTGAAGCTTTGGAATTGGAATTTGTTTTCCAATTCCAATTTTTTTTTTTTTTTTGGCTATCAAAAAAATCATGGAATTGAAATTGCAATTCTCTGGTTTGACTCTCAATAAAATTTTGGCCAATTCCAATTCCACTCCCTCAAATTCACAAAACCAATTACATTTTATAATCAAGGAATTTGAATTTCAATTCCACAAGATTTTCTTTATGTTATAAATTTATATCATACATACAAGTTATTTTTCTCTCATAAATAAATATATATAAAAATGACCAAAATACCCCTAGTTCAAAATGACTAAAATGCCCTTATTTTAAAATAACGAATGTTATGTGCTTAAAACACAAAAATACATTTAATACGATATCGAAAAATACTGTTAGTGCAAAATTACAATAATACCCATGAAAAAAACGATTTTTTTTAAAAAATCACAAACACATAACATAAAATTATCAAAATACCTTGGTGAAAAATTACGAAGGTACTCTCGACAAAAAATGACGTAAATACCCTCTGCTAAAAAAGTTGAAAAGAACCTTCGCGCAGTTTTTCTTAATTTTTTTTTGGAAAAAATTCCATCTTCCTCGTTTTTTGCCTGAAAATCTTACTGTAAATTGTGTTTTTCACGATAGAAATTATGATTTCACTGGGTTGTGAGTTAAACATTGGTATGAAAGATTATTGTTTCTTACTACAACAAACTAAAACAACGATTTTGGGAGTTGAAGTTGGAGTTTGATGTTTACAAGATGAAGTGATTAATGGAGTGGGCGAATGTCTCTGCAGTAGTAGGTCAGAGAATGGATAGTTGATAGTGGGAATATTTAAATATAATATTAGTTTATAAATTAATATTTTATATAATATTAGACCCAAAAAAAACAAATTGAGCAAAATTGGTATTGAAATTTTCAATTTGGGGATTTTAGCCAATAGCTATGTAACACTTCCCTTTTAAATAACTTATTCTGTTGAAATTAAATTTTTGCTTGTATGATATATATGGGAAATACAAATTAATTATTTGAATATTTTTTTCCATTTCTTATTTCTCCATTGATTGCATTTGGAAGAAGATTTATTCAAAATTTTAGCGATATGTTTTTCTAACAAATGAGAATATCTCAATGTATACAAGTTATTTTTACAAAAGTACTTTTTTTAGCAGATAAAAGAAGCTTCCGCAATAAAGAACAGGTAAATATTTAAATTCCCTCTTAACTAATCTTTGTAGTCTGACCATTTTCTCATCTCTCTTCCCACCTATAATCAAATTTTTATAAAAACATTAACAAAATTCAAATTCCGTGCATTCAGCATCTAGAAGAAAACCGTTATGAAAATGCCTTCCGCATTAAGGTGCTCCCGTGAATTGTAAGTGTTACCTAATGGTGGATTAATGGAGAAAAACAAGAATGAATTGAATGAATAAGAAATTTAGAACTTGTTCCAAAACATATCATTTGCATGCAATTGGATAGTCTCAATCATTTTGGATAACCTGGGAGAAAAAGCGAATTTTATATAAAGATAACAAAAAAAATTATTATAATTGTATCATAATTTATTTTCTACAAAATGTACTAAAAAAATTTTAAATACAATTTTTTATCATTTCGTACTAAAAATACAAACATAAACACACATATACATGTGCCCCTGATTTTTAGAAATCTTGTTCGGTCGAGCGCCTTAAAAATCATCTTAACCGCCTTGACATGTAACAACTACTACCTGTTTTTGGAGGAAAAAAACACATAAATAAGAGTGTTTCATAAATATATATTGGAGAATAAGGGACCGCTTCATATTTTTGGATATATAGGTTTTATTTTATGAGGAAAATAGAGGAGTGCAATCAGCAAAAACTGGCACTGAGTGCATTTTGGGAGTGGGGGTGGGGGGGCGAAATGGGACCTTGAGGGGCAATATAGTAAATGTTCAAAAACATTTGGAAGGGGAAATGTATTTTTCTAAAGAATTTTTCAAAATTAAATATGTTTTCTATTAAAAATGTTACTGGTCGGTACTCAGTCACCTTCCTTAGATTCGCTGGAGACTATTATTTGGAATTATCATGTTTGGTAGAGAAGATATATACGGTTTAATCACATTTTACGATTTAATTTCTCCGCTATTTTTAAAGGCATTGAGATAAGTGCTTTTTGAGTTGGAACTGAATCATTTTTATTTGAATATTATATACTGTCATTTATGAAATTTAATGTCCCAATATTTATTTATTTATTTTGAAAAATTTCCTATATTTAGCACCAAAAATTTACTCAACTAACATAAATAGGAAAATCATTTTATTAGACTATTTTTAGTATCAATTATTTATGGGAGACTATAAATGACCAATTAACGAATCCGACGAGTTTCAAGACAAAAATACCACGCGACCAACACATACTGCCGGTGACAAGTGCAAAATTGTCCATCTCGTTATTATGGACAACATCTCTAATTTTTAAACCCTAAGCACCATCTTCTTCCTCCTCCCCATTAAGAGCCCTAGATATAGACCCGATTTGACCACTCAAAATTCATCCACTCATTGTCAAATCTTAATCCATACATTTGGGCTACTCATCAATTTTGGGTCAAAATGTCTTCTTCAAACTATTTTAGTTTACGAACCATGAAAGCATCCAAGAATCATCCAAAAAGTGCAAGTGTTCCATTTTTAAACCCGTTGCATTACGAATTTAGGGTTTCATAAAACTAGAGAGCAACTTTTTTTTCCTCTAAGTATTGTGATTTTAGGTTTAAGGAAAAGAGTTTATATAGAACACATGTGTTAA
Source organism: Vinca minor (assembly GCA_026122235.1). Lineage (NCBI taxonomy): Eukaryota > Viridiplantae > Streptophyta > Magnoliopsida > Gentianales > Apocynaceae > Vinca > Vinca minor. The sequence goes on along the minus strand of JAOCZM010000241.1, from coordinate 6,703,712 downwards.
TCACGTGATTTTTTTGGCCTGAAAACTCATCGGATTCATTAATTTGTCATTTATCATCGTCCGTAAATAGTTGATGCTAAAATTAGCCTAATAAAAAGTTTTTGCTATTTATTCTAGTTGGGTAAATTGTTGGTGCTAAATATAGAAGTTTTTTTTTTCATGAAAAATATTGAAATCTAGGAAAGTTGCAAAGAATCTCTATGTTACACACGTGCCCACATATATTAGAAGAGAACCCCAAAAAAAAAAGTGAAACAACTTTGTACACATTTGGGGAAAATCTTTTGGTCAAACCTCGTTGTGTCTTCTCGGTTTGGACAAGGAATAAAATTTCCTTTGCCTACTTATTTCAGATTATTAGCGTAGAGTATCTGTTACATAGCATCTGACAATAATGACAAAACATTAATAAACAATTACTATAATTTAAAACTTTAACATGTTTTACCGTTTTATAAGCCACTGAATGAAAGGTTTCAAAATAAAGAAAGAAGACAAAAGATCTATAGAGAATTTCTTGTATCTCAGAGCCAGTTTTAATAATTTAGCAAAACAAACAATTGTGAAACCTTTAATAATTAATGAGTTGTTACACAGAGTGACAATTCAAAGGCATCAATGCTAATTATTGAGAAAAATCACATGAATTTCATAGAGAAAAACAAAAGTTCAGTTTCGTCAGGTTGTCCTTCGTTTATATTTGGTTATAGATTTTTCATTGATGTATTAGGGAGAGCAGCGGCAAACCTATGTCGGGGTGGTGTGGCCTTGGCTCCCATTTCTTTTAGTCCAAGGATTTTTTAGGGTTTTCAATATAGCCACTTTCTACAAGGGCGGAACCTGGAGTGTGGATTTGGGGGCAAACTACACTATGTCCGACAATAGAATTTTATCTCAAATTTTTTTGCGGGAATCAAAGTGAAATTATAAGCAAAATATAGGGTAATGAGTACACAAAATACCCTAAAAACTCGGTTTAAAAAAATGGTTCACCCCTAACTCTTTATATTTTGCTTCTAAATTTCAGCTTCCAAATTTTTTTACAGTAACATATATTATAATTGGATCCCCAAACTATAATCGTAGTATTCTCTAAAGGTACACTCACTCATATAATTTTTTTTTATTATCATAATCTCATGTTGGTGGAATTAGTGATGTCAAATATGACAAGCAGATAAATACTCCCTCCATCCCCAAATAAATATAACAGGTGGACTATCAAAGAAAATTTAATGAACTTTTATCATTTTTATCCTCTTCTTACTTTTCTTTTAACCACAATTTCAATTTCCAAGATGTATTTAATAAGGATATATTAGTCTTTTAGCTTTGACTTTTATTGTTTTTAGAAATTTCTTAATCTATATGAAATACTCAAGTGTTAACCTTATTTAGGGATGGAGGGAGTAGATATCTAAACAATTTTTCATAATATTCAATAAATCCCACTAAATATTCTTTTATATATATCACATTGATGGCTACATATAAATTTCAGAATATTTTCTATATCAACATTGATCTTTCTAAATGTAGCACCTTTCCATATTTTCACCAATCCTTCTTAAGAAATTTCTAAATTGTAACTCTCTTTAGTCTTTATTATGCACGTAAAAAATAATGACAAGTTATTAAACCCCCAAGAAGTAGACCCTAACATTGGCCTCGTAACCTACCAGTATATAAATACCATAGGATTTTGATGTGATTCAACTTCATTATCTTCCTTAGTTTTTTAAATTACCTAAAATCTTTGGTCTTTTCACATTCTCTTTAGCACAGTTTCAGAGCCATGGCAAACTTGTTTTTCTCTCTTTCCACCCTCTGCTTCTTTTCTTCATTCTACCCAGGTACAAGTTTTATTTTCTTGTATATAATAATATGTGTTCTAGGATTATTTTCCAAATGAATATCACAAATATTCAAGCATTCATGTTTTTTACTCGACCAAATCTTCTGATTACCCATATATTCTTGAAATTAATTTGTTGGAATATGAGTCCCACGTCGAGTGCCAAAGAAATATTCAAATCGCTTATAAACTCATGGGGATAACACGAGGATATGAATGTCATGAGTTAATTTTCACATAATTTTATATTTCAGGTGGAGTGCTCAGATCGGTAAATGGTCAGGCACCTGGACAGGTAAAAAATTAAAGTGCTTTTTCTTTAATAAGTATCAAAAAAAATAAAAAAATAAAAGATTTACAAATTATTAGGTGAAAATCGTCTGTCCCGTGTATGTCTCTATTCCTGTATCCAACCAATTAAAATTTGATATGTATATAATTTTTCTAATTATATATATACATGTGGTGAATTGTGATTGGTTGGATAGAGGAATGAAGACACATGCAGAAGGACAGATGATTTTTTGCCCAAATAATTATGTAAAATCCGACCTATTTGTCCTTAGAGTTTGGGCTTGTTTTTGGCTAAAACAAAAATGATGCAGGAAGCATGGTGCGTTCCAAAACCATCATCATCAGAGAAGGCATTAATTGAAAACATAAACTATGCATGTGGAATATTAGGGGACTGCTCAATTATACAAGCTGGTGGATCATGCTTTGAGCCAATTAATAATATGAACCATGCCTCTGTCGTCATGAATTTGTATTACCAACAAGCTGGAAGAAATTCTTGGAATTGTGATTTTGCCAATTCTGCTATTATTGCCGTAAACGATCCAAGTAAGCAATTTATTATTACTAATGGATCCCTTCGTCCCCAAATTAATCGTCCATATTTCTTTTTTCTTTTTTTTTGTTCCAAATTAAGTGTCCACTTTTTAAATCAAGTATATATTAATGACAATTTTTTCAATTTTATCATTCTTTCAACTCCTCATTGAATACTCTTAATTAATTAAAATTATCAATTTCCAACACATATTTAAAAGATAGTTGGATGTTGTATGAGAAAAAGGAGAGAGAAAGAAATAAATTTTAAATTAGATTAATAAAGTTTTTTTTTTTTACTAAGTTTTGAGATTAATAAAGTTAATAAGGAGTATCTTAGACTTTTACTTATATTTTACCATCAAAATTATCAGAACCCTAATAATACCCATCCAAGTGAACAAATAATTTAGGATGAATGGAGTACTAATCAAGATTAATTTTTTGAATCATGTAATTTGTCATATTAAATCTTTGGTATATATTTTCTTTAATTATGACGTTTAATTGATCATTTCTTTGCAGGTTATGGAGATTGCAAGTTCCAGTACAAGCTCTAAAATAGTAGAAACCAAGGTGTTTTGACTTCATTTGCATAATGGCATAGAAATTTTATGTTTTTCTTTTTCTTTTGGGTTAGTGATGGTGTTTTATTATTACTAGTAGTATTATTTATACATAAAAGGTATCCTAACCCAAAGTGAGGGCAGACTCGCCCTACCCGACCGTGAGGTCGCGGGTTTGATATCCTCCTCCAACGTGATGTTAAGCTTTAAAAATCTCCCTTTCTAGGGCTACCATCCTCCTTTGTGAGGTACTTTTCTCCCCATCATGAGGCAACCGCCCAATCAGACTTAAAAAAAAGGAGTATTATTTATTTCGTAGTGGGTGGGTAAGAGTTGTTTTAGGAGTATTATTGTAACTTGCGATCATAACACTAAGTACTACTTTCTATAATGCTGTGTGCGATTTTGCACAAGTCTTCTTTTGAGAAATAGGGAAATATAAGTATTTATTTCAATTTGAGGATTTCAAGAAACAATAAAACTCAATCCCATTGTGACCTTGGATCAGGTGCAGGACATATTAAAACCAGTTAATTTATATATAGGATTATAAATTATGTTCCTAATACTAATATCATGATGCCATATGATGCATCAGCAAAATGTGTTACCCTCTGAGTTTCCCATATTTAGCGAAACTGGTGATGCATCATATAAATACATTTTATATTTATCAAAGAAGAATTGTCGAACTCGAAATTTGTTGTTGTGAGTCAGAAATATTACCATATTTTTGAAACAATATTAATATATTAATATATCTACTTTCTTTTTTCTTTCAAAATTTAGAAGTTAAGGTCGGAAAGGAGCATTTTCATATCATCCAACACCTTTATTTGCTTTTCATTTTTACTTTTGATTGGTTGGGGTGGTTCTTTGTGCTTATTTGGCATAGGGTAGAATAGAGTTTTTACTTAAGAATTGTTTTATATTTTCATAAAAGATTAATTGTTTGTAAAAGAAAATTCAAAATCTGTTTTTTATTGAAATAACTATTTAATATCAAATGTTTCGTCATACTAAATTAAATATTCATTTTTTATTTAAAATGGATAGAAGATTATACATCTAAAGGAGAATTAGGATTTTTGTTAGGGTGTTAAGAGGGTAAATCCTATAGGGACATTTTTAGGCCGTCGGATCGAAAGATTGACGGTGGTAAAACAAAATTATTTTGAATTAAAATAGATACGCACGATGCTATGAATTTAACCCCTCAAACGACCTTAACCGGCTTGGAGAATTTGACATTCAATCTTCCAAATTGCATTTCTATTATTTATTTAAAATGAGTAGAAAAATGTACGTTAAATTTTCGACGATTGGAGCATTAAACATTAAATCTTAAAGATTTCATAATTGGACATAGAACTTTCTACGAAACTCATAAATCCAAAAGGATCATAAGAAATTGAGAAGTCCATAAACTCACATATAATAAATACTACTTGGTCAAACGTTATACCTCAAGTTACATAAGAAGCGAAATTAAGTAATGCTTTAACAACTAAGCTACATATAATATAACTAACTTATAGCATATGAAAATAGAAAAGTAACATTTTAATTCTTCACAAAGTTCAACCCTAAAACTCCCCAGTCAAGACAACTGCTCCAGCTATTAATTTAACCAACTAGTTACATACCATAGGACTGCAAAAAGCAGAGCACCACAACCATTCTTTCTCTGTAAATTTTAGAGGTGCTACCGTGGAACTAATCTATAATCTATTCTTATATGTAGTTTGATACATATATATATATATATATATATATATAGAGAGAGAGAGAGAGAGAGAGAGAGAGAGAGAGAAGTACTAATATAGCACCTATCCTAGAGTTACTTTCCAGTGAATTAGCATGAGTTAAGACTAATTAAAGTGGGGTTACATAATCTGCAAAAAGTCGGTAACCCTGGAGTTAGTTTATGGAGTCGAGAGTTCCATGTCGACACTCTGATCTTCAGCTAGTAGACATCCCTCATTCTGGTTCTGCTGCCATTGCATCTGAGATCGACCATCTCTGCGCCCATCAGGTTGTGTATAGTCTTCAAACTGATCATATTCCTCGGGCAGATCAGCTAGAATGCCAGAAACGTCACCGTGGCCTTTCATGACAGCTGAGAAATCACCATAACAATCTTGATCATCTTCCATCAAATAATTTGAGCCAGCAGTAGTGACTGCAACATCCATGAAATAGGTTGCACCTTGGTCAGCTCTTATGTGGCCGCGCTTACGAGCTATCGCTCTATGTTTAACTGTCCAATCAGGTCTGCTCCATAGATATAGAGGCGGCGTATCCAAGTTCCACTGCTCCAATTGCTTGTCATTCACATCAACTGATCCGGGAAGATAGAAGGACTGCAAGAGGAGCTGATAATATCAGTGATAATCTCCGCCTGTCGCAGGAGGTGGGGTTAAGTGAGGAAGGGGAGATTTCTTACCTTCCCGGAAAGTAGTTGATCATCTTCCCAAATTAAATCATATGGATATTTTTTCTTATCAAGACTGCATAGGGAAAAAATAATAATTAATGGATAAGGTGCAAAGCAAATGACCTCATATTTGTTCAAGTAAAATGTTTTACCTCACAGTTTCTTTAGGAACAATGAGAATGATAAGCTTTGGCTTGAATGCAAGAGCTTTGTTGATGAAGTGGTTGGCACGAGAAAATGGTGGATTCAGCCCCATGATCTGTTTATTATATGAAACGGTAAGAGAATGTTCAGAATATCGTGTATGGAATAGACTCAACAGTATAACGCCAGCCTTTATTTACTTACTAGATTTGATCCTTTCGGTAATTCCCCTACACCAACAGTCATCCAATCTCTCTTCTCAAAATTGAAATCATTCTGAGAAAGCAGCGAGAGTACGAGGCACGCATACAAGGGCAAAAATGGAAAAATATTAAAAATTTATAGCAGCCAAGTAAGAGAAGATGTAACAAGAAATAGCCATGAAATATGATGCAAAAAGAAAGAAAGATGAAGATGATAAAAGAGTAAATGAACAAGAATTTATCTGAATTGTTGACAAAGAAAGCCAAATGACAATCACACTAAACACCAGAGTATAACGTCAACGGAAAAAACGAACAATGTGATCATTTGAATGGCACAAGATATTGTAATTTTTGTCTCAGGCTCAATGCTCGTGATTCATTCAATTCCTTGATATTCTTAATAAATCTAGAGTCTGCGTGCGGGTATTAGTACTTTTCGAAGAGTTATGGAAGCATAGTCCCTATTCTAAAACAATAGTATATCTTTTCACTGGTTTCAGAACCACCCCAAAGCTGGAAGAAACGAGGTGATGGTATATAAAAGACGGGGAAGCACTAGGTGTTTTAGAGGGGAACCAACAGGAAAAAAGAAAGGAATGTACCAAAGCTATAGAATTCTAGCAAATTTTCTTGTTCAATCATGGCAGCAGCATAAATTACATTTGGCAAGAATGAAATTCCAAGAACAAAGAACATTCATTAAACAGCAAAGGAACGTTAAACATACTTGAGTTTGTAGTGCCAACAGAAACAACACCAATAGTTGGCCAGGTGTTCAGAGATCTTATTGTGGGAGTTGAGTATTTCATGGGAATTGAACCAAGAACTTTTGCTAGCAAATCAAACTGAATCGACTATTTTCAAGAAAATAAAACTTTATATTTCCTGTCCTATATATATTTGAGGAGAATACCGCTGCTGATGAGCATTCGGGATTTTTCAAAAGTAGAAGAGATTGCAGCAAGCAAGTCCTATTCTTAATACTCCCCCCGTTTTTAATAGAGGTCTTTCTAGGTAGTTTAACATGGATTAAGGAAGGGGGGAGACAACAAACATTTTCGCCATTATACCCATAGTTAATTTAGTTTATTCACAAACATCATCCCCCTCCCATTTTTTCTCTATAGTAAGGGTAATATTAGAAAACAACCTTAAAAGTTGGAAAAAGACATATAATTGCGGAAGAGATTAAGAGGATAGAAAGACTTCGGTTAAAAAATGGAGGGAGTACTCTTTATTTTCACCTTGTACCAGTGAAATTATTGCAATCTAATTTAATAAGGTAACAGTGAAATTCAGCAGGAAACCAAAACAATCCTTGAAGTAGTATAGTACATGAAGTTATAACACAATAAGATAATTCCACTAAAACTTTCTAAAAGTTGATACAGACCTTGGATTGCATAAGATCATAATTTTTGTATGAGCATTTTGTACCAATTTTGTCAAGGGCTCCTTTCATCAAGCAACTGAAATCATTTGAACCACAACAGAAGTCGACTATCTGCTCAAGGAAATTGGCTGAGTTACATATACTAAAATGAAAAATATTGACGACTAAAATTACACTAGAAAGAATTACGGAATACTCGTCAAAACAATGCAGATAGCAGGTAAATAAATTGCTAATTGTGCAGTGTAGTCAATAGCGGATAGCGGATCATGGCGGCAAGCAAAAAAAATGCCATAACGTTATAGCGGGCGCTATAATGCCTAATAGCGGACACGCTAAAATAATGCAAAATATATATAATACAATGCATAATCTAAACAAAAAGCAAAAAAATAACAACATGAATCAAACAAATAACTCAAAAGTCATTAATCAACCATTAACTAGTATATCTAATAAGTCATAACACATAAAATAACAAGCATTAATAACTCAAAAGTCTCCAAACACGATAAAAAACAATAACCAAAACAAGACAAAAAAATTCGAGAAATCTAATCATCCTCTCCCTCTTCCTCTTCCTCTTCCTCTTCCTCCCCCTCATCTTCTTCAATATACTCCTCCTCCTTGCTAGGAACAGATGCAAATCCTTCACCCTCTTCTCCATCTGAGGGGCCATCAAAATCAATATCAATATCTTCCATATTTTAATCTATGTCATCATCTTCAAAACAAGTTCTTCTTCAACTTCAATTATTTGCTATTTTCCTCTTCTACTCGATGAAGCAATTCCTGTACCTCTACCTCTTTTAGACACTCTCGAAGCTGATATTGGTTGCTTTCTTTTCTTCTTTTGCCTCCTTGTATTTACGCTACGCTCTCCAATTCCTGAAATCCTATAAACATCTCTCCATAATATAGAATCATCTCCCTCAAAAACCCGCTCATCTTCTACCTCACCATCATCTCCATCCATCTCTCCAACTAGCCATTCATTGCACTCATCAATCTCGTTCAGGCAAATCGGGTCAATTTCATCCTTGATATTATGTCTTCGCAAGAGTGCTTGATTATATTTGACATAAACTAAATTATGCAATCTTTGATGCTCGAGTCTATTCCTTGTCAATATTTTGAGCGAAAAAAAAAACAGAGATTAGAAAATAGAAATTTAAAAAAAATAAATAAATCAAACATTGCGGATAAAAAAAAGAGAAGAGAGAGGAAGATAGAGAACGGAGAGTAGAAGAAAGAATAAAGAGTCAGAAGATGGAAGATGGAAGATGAAAAGATATACATATCTGTTGTAGAGTGCTTCTAGAGACGGCAAGAGACTTCTTTTTTGAAGAAAGGCAAGAGACTTGATTAGGTAAATATATTATAATAAAGTAGCCCATGCCCATTTATATAAATAAAAAAAATAAAAAAAAGCCCTCTATACCGCCATGAAACACCATAACGTAACCGCCATAACGCCCGCGAAACACTAAAAGGCGGACACCGCTATATTAGAGGATATAGTGCATTGCATATTGCAGTGGGCCAAAATTCCGCAACGCCATGGCCGCCATTTGATAACACTGATTGTGCATGATATTAAAGACACTTCAAAAAAATTAGCTTAATGTAGAGGAAAAGACACTTCAAAAAAATTAGCTTAATGTAGAGGAAAAGTATATCCAGAAATTCAACTAATCATTTTGAGATCAAAAGGCATTCAATTTATGTTTAGGGTGTGTTTGTTTTCATGGAATTGAAGCTTTGGAATTGGAATTTGTTTTCCAATTCCAATTTTTTTTTTTTTTTTGGCTATCAAAAAAATCATGGAATTGAAATTGCAATTCTCTGGTTTGACTCTCAATAAAATTTTGGCCAATTCCAATTCCACTCCCTCAAATTCACAAAATCAATTACATTTTATAATCAAGGAATTTGAATTTCAATTCCACAAGATTTTCTTTATGTTATAAATTTATATCATACATACAAGTTATTTTTCTCTCATAAATAAATATATATAAAAATGACCAAAATACCCCTAGTTCAAAATGACTAAAATGCCCTTATTTTAAAATAACGAATGTTATGTGCTTAAAACACAAAAATACATTTAATACGATATCGAAAAATATTGTTAGTGCAAAATTACAATAATACCCATGAAAAAAACGATTTTTTTTAAAAAATCACAAACACATAACATAAAATTATCAAAATACCTTGGTGAAAAATTACGAAGGGTACTCTCGACAAAAAATGACGTAAATACCCTCTGCTAAAAAAGTTGAAAAGAACCTTCGCGCAGTTTTTCATCAATTTTTATGCCCGGAAAATTTTCGCCATTCTCTACTAGGGGTATTTTCGTCATTTTTCATCAAAGATATTTTTGTTTTTCATGGTATTTTCTCCAATTCATACTAGAAAGATTTTCTTCAGCACTATAAATATTTTTTTTAATTTTGCACCTAAAATATTTCTGTCAGGTTAAAGCAAACGTATTTTTACCATTTTACTTCAAAGATATTTCGGCTATTTGTATTAGGGGAATATTAATTTTTTCACACTAGAGACATTTTATTTTTTTTAATTACGTTAAGTTTTTAGTGTTTCAAATAATAAATTTGAATATGAATTGAATTCCACCTCAATTCTATAATTTTATCAAACAAATGAATTTAATTATTTGGAATTGAAATTTCTTAGGATTCTAATTCTTGGAATTCCATGGAATTTCATATAATTTGAATTCCAATTCTAATTTAATGTCATTCCATAGAATTTCATAGAATTGAAATTCCAATTCCAAAACCAATTTTAAGGAACAAACACATTCTTAAAACAAATATGTTTGCACTATGTAGCCCAGTAAATTAGTTCTTGCAACGAATATAAGAGATGCCTAAGAAGTTTTATGTCCCTTAAGAAGCAATTACAGAAGTCCCCACAAACTACCCTGAACAAGGACAATTTTCTGAAAGAACAATACCACTGATAACGTATAAGGAATTTTCAAGGGAGTGAAAGAGAATGTTAACAAGTACTTAAGAAACAAAACTTAAATGATGAATCCTAAAGCAAGCCTCTTAAACCCTTCCTCCAAATGTGTGTGGGCATGCATCGCTAGACAATCTGTGGTACAACTTAGTGAATATAATCCTTTAGAGGAAGAGTTCCATAAAATACTGTGGGTGTATTGAATGTCCTACGTTAACTTCGAAAAAGATTTAAGAGAGCAATTAACCCTAAGCAAGTTACCAAATTACCCGTGTCAATTTATGAGGTTAGTTGTCAGACACATGAGTTGGTGATGCTTGTATCCTAAAATTGAAGAGATAAATTGGCAAGTTACCAAATTACCCGTGTCAATTTATGAGGTTAGTTGTCAGACACATGAGTTGGTGGTGCTTGTATCCTAAAATTGAAGAGATAAATTGTTGAGGTAGAGACGCCAACAATATTTCATTTGGAAAAGTCAACATTCATTTTTTCAACAATTGAAAATAGAAATATGGACATCCCTCCGTCCCAAATGGAATGTCCAAATTTGACTTCTATAGAAATTAAGAAGAGTAGTTTGACCTTGAGGAAGTTACCATATAATGTCCTTGTTAATTAAAGATACTGTGGTGGGACACATAAATTAGTGAAGCTTGCATCCCTTAAATAAAGGAGGTTAGTTATTGGAGTTTAGGAAGAGGATAATGTCCTTGTTAATTAAAGATACTATGGTGGGACCCATAAATTAGTGAAGTTTGCATCCCTTAAATACAGGAAGTTAGTTATTGGAGTTTAGGAAGAGGATATGCCCATTTGAAGAAAGTGATCATTCATTATGGGACAAACTAAAATAGAAAGTAGACATTCAATTTGGGACGGAAGGGGTATTAGTTAACAAAAATTTAAGAATTCAATCCTAAATGGACATGGAAGGAATAATACTTGGTTGTTAACTCATGTTCAATTGCAGATTGAAGCATCTTGCAAATGAAAAGAAATTAATACCTTCTTCTTTTATGGATAAAGCCTAAAGTGTAATTCAGTTTAATTAAAACAGACTTGAAGAGATATGAGATGATACACAATAAATTATTACAGCTTCAGTTCTAGCATTCATGTGTCAGTGAATGACAGACAAAGAAATATCAGTTAAATAACAAAATGAACACCTAACCTTTTAGTTTATCCATCTAATGAATCAAAGACAAAGGAATCGCAATAAGCACACACACACACATAAGCAAAGTCCGAATACAAACAAATAGAGAATGGTATATTCTTACAGTGTCACCGTCTTCCACGTACCACTGAAGTCTCCCAACCACCTGCACATTAAAAGTGAAGCTGAACTTCAGCCTTCTATTTAGCAAGAGGATATCAGGTCAAGTAAAGATCATAGATAACCTATTGCTAAGATACAAGAGAAAATATATTTGGAACCTAAGATATCTAATAGAGATAAACTAAATCAGTTCGTACACGAGTTCTAACAATTATTGATACATTAGAAGTTAATAAGATGCACAATAAAATGTCCTTAACTGAAAATCATAGATCTAACAGATGTGTCTAAGAACCCCTTACGCTTCATAGATGCTCTCGGTAAAGAAATGAAGATTCAAAATATTAATGTGAATAACATAGGAATCGAACTTAGCAAAGTAGGAATCGGACAGGAAAATATAGATCAAGTAGCATGAACCATTTATTGCAAGGGCAAGAATTAGCTTACCTCCTTCAGTTTATCCACCTTTGTGAAGTGGCGACCAAAAGATGTGTAGCGCATGCCATGGAGGAAAGGACCAAGATACACCCTCAGCATTCTCTGCAAAATTCAGAACAATGGTTATTTCTTGGTTCTTTACTTTTGAAATAAGACAACTGAAAAGGAAACTAGTATCAATCACATAATTGAAAGCTTAAGAAAAACGAAGTAAGAAAAATCTTTTATCCATGATTGGAGCATGGAAAGTCAACCTACTTTGTGGACACCGAACATAAAATTAAGTTCTAATTAAAATTCAATTATTTATATAGCAATGATACCAGACAAGAAAAATGCACAACTACAAAGCTAAATATAACTTTAAAGTTATCTAGCAACATAATTCTCTTATCTACAAATTTAACAAGTTCTCAGATGTTTCCATTGACAACCTACAATCATCACCCTTGAAAATTTAATCAACATTTTTTAATCTAATGATCATTCAATGTAAAACTTTTATACATCCGGTTAGGATCTAAACCAGCCCATTATGTATAAAATTCACAGTTACCAAATTGCTCTCATTTGCCAAATGATGAATATAGCCTATAGAGGTGCAACTGCTAAGGAACATTTACATTCTTATCTTAACCAGTAGAATAATCTGGATCTTTCAAGCACCAACCTGGTAATCAACAGTTTTGAATAATGATCTTTAAATGTTGAACTTTCATCATAACCTTAACCAAAATGAAGCCACTGTAGTGAGTTTACTTTCATTTTCTGATTGATGTATGTAGCTTATAGAGAAGAAGCTTCTTAGGAACATGTACATTTTTATCTTAACTGGTAAAATAATCTGGATCATTCGAGCACCAACCTTCCATCTGGTAATGTCGTGGAGAATTTCTGGTTGGCAGACAGCTTTTGCTTCCTCAATAGTGCCTCCATCGTCTAGCTTTTTCAAGGCAGCTCGAATGGCCTTTGAAGGATATTTAGCCTTGAGAAGTATAGAGGTTTCTTGATAAAGAAAATTATTTGAATCTTGGAGATTATACCTCTACAGATTGCTCCACCTTTCCCATGGTAATGGACCTTCCTACAGCTACATTTGAGGAGTAAATCTGAGCAGATTTTCTTTTCTTATCCTCTATGAAAGTTTTGGCATCAATTGCATTTTTGGAAGATTCTACCAGTGCAAGGAGACTGCAAAAGCAAAATATTCCTACTCAATCTTCACAGTAAGATCAATCTATGGATTTATGCTCCAAATTGAGTTCCTCGTACAACCTAGGGAAAAGGACACAATGATCAGAGCTTACAAAGAATACCAAATGGTAAGCAGTTACCTTTTCTCCATTTCAGCACGTTCTGAAGGCGGCATACTGTATCCCTGAACCGTAGTTGGATTAATTGCGGGAACATTCCTAGGCTTCCTGTGAGGTGCATTTGGAACTTTACGAGGCAACGTCAAATTTTGTGACTTGGGCTGATCTTTCATCCCATATGTCTTTCCTTTTCCTGCCATGAGAGGCTTGTAAACATTTTCCCTTAAAGACCTGTTGCTGTCCTTAGAGTATCCTATACTTGGACCCATTCTCTGTCCCGAGACTTTATGAAAGTGTTTCTCTACTTCTTTAGCACTGCCATATGTTCTCTTCTCTACTTCCTTAGCACTGCCATACGTTCCTTTTATACCAAGCTTCTTGGCTTTTACTATGATAGGTTTTTCAAGAGATCCAAATATCTTACTTCTCCTTGAGGAAGGAAGCCTCTGTGAAGAATGCTGGTTCCTTTTCATATCAACATCAGGAAATACTAGATGATCTCTTCTAGGTGTTCCAAGTTTTGAAATGATCTTGTGGTCCCTGGATAAAGAATAGGCTAGAAAATTAATAATTGATTAATGACGGAAAAATCACAATAGTGCACTCTACAAAGCTTACAGGCAATATATCAAGATACGATCTTTCAGAAGCTTTTCCCAAGCCCTTCTCTGGATATTTCTGTCATTGTCACCTTCAAATGATATACCGCTGACAAGTAGGACACTTGTATCAGAAGCAATAAAGAGCATGTATTTTTTCTGAAAACAAAGAGTTCTATTCTTTCTTGGAGATAAGCAACCAGTGTCAGAAATAGATAAATAAATTCAACCTGGGAAAGCATTTACGGTGGTAGGCCTTTGGACAACGTCTGCAAATTCCAAACTGTAAATCAAAAACACTTTTATCTTCCCCTTGCTTACAATGGTAACATTTGTGAACAGGGCAAGTAAATGACTCTCCTTCAGCAATTTTCTTCTGCAGTTCTTCTGCTTGAGTGTCATCACCTGGAAAAAGCAGCTTTGATACACACTTTGGATGATAAAACTGTCCACACATTGCCGAAACACAAGGAAAGACCTTGAAAAATGAGACAAAATTGGTGATATTAAACATCCTGAAAGGAACTTGCACAATTCAACAAAAGAGAAGAAGTAAAAGCTTTAATCTCCAATTATAGGAAGACATAAGTGACTAAGGATAAATGAGTGAAAATTAGAATAAATATGCATGTGGAACAGAGATACAAGGTCACCAGTGGAATCCAGAAAAGGATATGAAAATGGAAATCCCAAATTACTGTTTGTTGAAAGTCACATCAGGTAAAATAACGACAAGGTGGCAAAAAAGGAGAACAAAGGATAATGATAATGTAATTTAAGTTCATTTGACTATACCTTCTTTTTGCCAAAATCTGAAAGGTTCTAAAGGTGGACCACTAACAAAATCCTTTTATGATTCTGTATTTTGAGGGTGTCTAAAGGGCCAAAAAAATATTGCAGGTGCAAGAACAAGAAAATTTTCCTGATTTCAGGTTCGACCAATTTCATTCATATAACAATAGAAAAATACTTCGTGAGACAAGTTTCTAAAAGCAATTTACTCTACTCAAAATAGAGTCAGTCACATCTATGCAATATGAGATTCCATGTCACGTTAACAGAAGATTCGTACCTCTGCACCAGAAGTTTTGTCCGAAGAACCCAGTAAACCACATGCAAAGCATTGATGCTGATGGTATTGACAGTTCTTGCAAAGGAAGGGCTGAATTGCCTGTTGGAAACCAAATAATGATCCATTTAATGTAACCTTAACATAAAATTAGAAGGAAAAAAAAACATCTCCCCATCCTCCCACCCTCGAAGACTCGTACCGCTGCTTCTTCAGGAGTATAGCCAAGTGATTCGCAGAAGGATTCAGTTCCTGACTCTATGGTGGGATGAAAGGATCTTAGGCATCTCCCTTCACACCTATCAAAGATAAAATATAAAGAAATAAAATAAATTCAGTAATATTCATAGAGAAAGTTGTAAGCAAAAAGAAACAAAAATAATAGTAATGGACTTCTAAGCGGCAAAAGATTAGCTGGGAAAGAATGATCTGGGATGATGTTATCTATAAGGAACATGAGGTGACCCAAAAATAGCTTCCCCTTTTCATTCTTTTTGTCAGCAATGTATGACCTTAAACTACTCACTAGAAAAGATAAACCAACAGAAATCATCAGCACATGGCAATTGGCATACCACATCATTTCACCGCCATCATCACAATATGCACAAACAGAGTAAAAATGTTCCTCATCATCTGCAAAATCATTGACATCATTGCCGCAAACTTCATCACTATCCTCTTCAATAATAAACTTAGGTCTTTTTGATACTTGACTTTCCTATACGAGAAACAAATTAAATTCCTGGTTAAAGATGCTATAGAAAAGCTCAAAATGAGTAGAAACATCTAATCAGTATAGTTTATGTTGGATTATCACCATTGGCACTAACCTCATTGAGGGCTCCCCTCTCGCCTTGCTTTTCCAAGAGAAACCTTGCTACATACTGTTATGACATTAAAAAATAAAGAGGATTAGAATAAGAGACACAGAAACACGAAATAGTAGTATGCATGCATATCTTAACATTTGTTAGCATTTCCTACGTGTTCTAAATTAAGAATGAGTGATAGAGCTGAATATAAACATACACAGAATCTACATTTCTGCAGTGCCCAACATGAGGGGCTAACCCCAAACTATTCATGGAGAAAATAAAAAGAATGGAAGATCAAATTTCTTCTGCAGTTAATTTCAAACTTGTAAATAAATATCCTTCACTTAATTTGAATCTGTTTACATTAAGGCTTTAGTAACTCTACATTTTATGGGAACATTCTCCCATTTACAAACATGTCTTAAACTGTGTTATCGTAGCAGTACCATTTAAAACTCGTGGAATCAAATTTATGCCTGAAAATAATACTTTACAGTCTTATTCTTCCAAATCACAGGACAAGGAAGAGTAATGGCATTCTACAGATAGGCTTTGGAAAAAAAAAAATTAAAGTTATTGCTTTGTGGGAATGATGCCAGCTTGCAAACCAGCATCAAAATCATAAATAAATACAAACCTTTGATTTTGGAATATCTTTATCCCTTTGGATGGCTTCACTTATCAATGGCACATGTTCCAATAGATCATTTTCTGAAGGTAGAACCTCATATGTGCTGAATGAAATTAGCCATCAGTAAACCATATGATATTAGTAATAGTAAGAAAATATTAGAAAGTAAAAAAGTATGGCTATGCATGCCTTAAAATTTTCAGAATGTAATTCCACAGGGACTTTCCAGATTCTTCAGGATTCTTCTTAGCATAATGAAGAACATGAACAGCAACTAATATCGTCTTAATCGTCTCTTCGTAACACTTTCTTGGTCTATGGAGCTTTATCCACATCTTCTCCTTGGAGAGAACGTATATCTCAGGCACCCCATAAGAGAGATCAAATTTCCATGCAATGACCTTCTTATAAATTCGCCGAAGCCCATCATCTGCAGTTCCACTTAAAAATAATGGCTGAACTGGTTCCTCTAGCGTATCACCATCATTCCATTGAAGTGGCAGAACACAAAACGAGACAGGTTGTTTTTGTTCGTCAGCAAAATCGTAGTTTATTACACAATCTGGTATAATCTCACCCTCTTCATCTGAGGATGCCATGGTCTAGATACACCAAAAGACATGTAAATATTCAAGTAGTATTAACATATAACTCCGAACAAACAGAAAATTTATTAACAAAATTATTAGCATACTTGTGATAGAATGCAGTTCTACCTCAAGAGATTGCAAAGATTATGGAAATAAACTCAAAAGCACCATTTGCAAAAACGCACCACATTATGTAAATCTAAAGCAGAGGTCAGAACCATATCACTTCTTTCAATTAACACTTTTACCATAAAACTAACAAGTCCAAGAACACTTATTATACTCATATGAGAAACAGCAATTTAAAAAATAAAAAAATAACCTCAATAAAGAAAAGGCTCTAAATGCAAACTTATAAAAAGGGATATGGCAACCATAAAGTTTCCTAATCATGAAAAATAGCCCAAACTCATGGACTACATAAAAGGGGAGAAATTCCTAAAAAGACCAAAAAGGCGGGGGTAAAGTGTGGTACTCATAGCAACCAAAAAAAAACAAAAAAGAAAAAAAGCGCAGATCTCTTCCATAAAAGTGATCAACAAAGCTATGAAATAAATCACCTAGGATGGATATGCAACCAAAAAAAAACTTGGCCCCGCACTCTTGCGCCTACCCGCTAAAAAAAATAATTTAAAATCGGAAAGAATATTCACTCAAAAACCCTCTCTTCCTACAAAATTCTCAGAGTTTTTGCCTTATTTACGGAAAATATTTCTGGCAAAATGCAAAGGAAACCCATGGTTTTCCAGATTGAGTTGCAGAAGGACCGGCTACTTAAGAACAGCAAATGACATTTGGAGAAAACAAAAGACACTATTTCGTAGCTATTTTATGTCAAAATCACCTTCATCTACCCAGAAAATAAAATTTATTCATATTAAACTACAGAATTTTCAGAGAAATTCGACCAAAAAGCAGAGGAAAAATATTTTCTTAGCTAAAAATGAAAAATGAATGAACACGGCAAAGAAAAAAAGGGAAAAAAAAATGAGCATTCCGGTAGCAAAATGGGTGAAGAAAGAGAGAAGTTACCAGCGGCCGAAGATTAACGATCGGAGAATATCAGTGTCAGTGATCACGGCTGGCTGTGTGTGGGGTGGTTTCTACTTTTGAGTGTATCTTTTGGGTGTCCAAGGTGAACATGATTATTATGTGGAGTGAATAGCTATAGATGGACTTTAACAATTTTTGCTTTTCTTTTTTTAGACATAAATAATTTTTTTGTACATTCTTGGACCTAATCTTTTTACGGGCACTCAGAAATAAAAAAAAAAATTGAGAATCCGGCCAAAAATCACCCGTTGAGTAAAACGGTGTCGTTTTATTAAGGGTATTATTGTCTTTTCAACAATGTAATAACTCGGAGCAACAAAAGGGGAACAGACCCACCCGAGCTTCCTACTCACCCACCCGACCCGCAACAAAAATACATCTCCCTTCCCTTCCCTCACGACCCATCCCTTTCTCTCTACGCACGATTCACCACCACAACTACACTCATCCCACTCCCCCAATGACCCAAACCACACATTTCCCTCAAACCACTCCTTAATCTCAATCTCTTCATTCTTCTATCCAAATCCAAACCAATTTTGGATGATTTGATTTTGATATTTGAAATCAAATCGATTTCGATCCTGATTTGCACTCTCGGATTTCGATTTCGATTTTGATATTATGAATTGGAGGGGTTTGTAATTTCTTGGATTTTGAAGGTGGTGGTGGGTATTTGGGGATTGGGATTGGGGGCTGGTACTAATTTCTGGATAGGGAAAATTTTATGAATTGGAGGGGTTTGTAATTTCTTGGATTTTGAAGGTGGTGGTGGGTATTTGGGGATTGGGATTGGGGGCTTTGGTGGTGGTTGGGAGGGGGAGGGCTGCCGTGCGGTGGTTGTGGGGAGGTTGGAGAAGAGGTCGCCGGAGAGTGGTGTGCGGGTGGGTTTTGGACTGGGGAAGAAGAAGATGAGAGGTTAGGTTGGGGTTTGGGTGGGTTTGGGTTAAGTCGGGTGGGTAGGGTCAAGGGTCAAGGGTCATTTCTGAAAAGACAATAATACCGCTTTAATAAAAGCGACACCGTTTTACTCAACGAGTGATTTTTGGTCGGATTCTCAATTTTTTTTATTTCGAGTGCCCAGTAAAAAGATTAGGTCCAAGAATGTACAAAAAAATTGTTTATGTCTAAAAAAAGAAAAGCAAAAATTGTTAAAGTCCATCCATTGCTATTCACTCTTATTATGTGTACTTTTTTTCTTCTTTTTAATTTTCTTTTTTTTTGTTATCAAAATATTATGTGTACTTTGTGTTGTCCGTTTCCTAATTTCTATCCAGTATCTGCGATCTTTATTTTCAAAGGAAAAAAGAATATATTTGGACTACTACGAATTGGTTTGACTTCATATTAAGACACATGGACTAGTGGTCCATAGTCATCAGAATGACCATGTTTACGCAGAATAAATATCAAATTGTCATATTTGTTTTGCTTCAATCGGTTTCAAAATCTATCTTTCATCAAAATCCGTCTTTGTTTAGCATGGTGATAATTTTTTACACGTCCGTCTTTGATGAAAGACATATTCTCGTCTTTCTACCTCTATTAATCCCCCAACCCCCTACAGTACACTTCTTTACCAATCCCCGATGTAAACCAAGCAATTCGAGGCATACCGGGTTACCCTCCTTGCACAATCTCTCATTCAATCCACAATTTTTAACATAATTTTTTTTTATTTAAAATTTTAGATTCGAAAATAATTTTTGATTTCAATTCAATTTATGTTTTGGATTATATGTTATGTGATATATGGTTAGTTATGTATTTTTCAATTTTATTAGAAATTAATTAATTTTTCATATTTTATTGAATATTTGTTAATTTGGAAAAATGTATGTTTCTATATATTTGTTATTGTTGAATTTATTTGATATTATATTAAGTCGAATAGGAAGTATGCCGGTTAATAACGCACTAATAACCGCCCTAGTAAAGAGGTGTTGCCCCGAGACCCA
Organism: Vinca minor; assembly: GCA_026122235.1. Classification (NCBI taxonomy): domain Eukaryota; kingdom Viridiplantae; phylum Streptophyta; class Magnoliopsida; order Gentianales; family Apocynaceae; genus Vinca; species Vinca minor. Next base: position 6,683,529 of record JAOCZM010000241.1, on the reverse strand, counting down.
TACTTTTCACATAGCTTGCGGGGAGGTGACCATCACCCTTGAGGACGTTGGTGTCCTTTTTGGACTATCTGTTGAGGGATAGGCGATTGCTTTAAATGAAAGTTGTAGTAAAAGCAAGATGATTGGGGTCCTGGAGAGGAATTTGTTGGGGTTTAATCCCCGTGGAACGCTCTTTTAGGGGTAATTTTCTTAACAATAGTGTTGTTCTTTCCCATCTTCAGTCTAGGTTGCTCGATGATGCAGTGCATCAGAGAGTCAGGGTTTTCTTTTTGTCCTCATAAGTACTTTACTTTTTTCAGATAAGTCGGCCTCTAGGTTGCACATTTGGTATCTATTATTATTAGAAGATATAGAGGCTGATGGGTTATATTATTGAGGGAGCAAAGTCCTGGCGTTCGTGTACATGTAGATGTGCATTTCGTCTCGTACGGAATCGAAGGACATCAGCGGTTGTTGTTTGCTGCTACATGTACTTTTTCACTAGCGTAATTTCTAATTTCTACATTTTTTGTTGTTAATATTAATTCTTAGTTGTGGCCATATGAGCGGATTACTATATTCCACCCGCAGCACTGGTGGATTCCAGCCCTGGACTTTCCTGCTAAAGCCTCTTTCGGTGCTAGGTGGAATGCCGCAAAGGATATGCATAGGATTCCTGCACACCAGTGGATTGTCTTCAGGGATCAACTGGATGCTATGAATTTTCAACATGTGCAATTATTAATTTTTTTTAATTTTAAATTTTTAGTCAATTTGATACAATTTTGTTAAATTCGAATACTTATTAACATTTATTTTCTCTTTTGTAGTTTTTTTGGGCAACCCTACCCTGTGGAGATTGTCAATGTCGTGGTTCCCCGGGAGCCTAGTTTCCGCGAGGTCCGTTTAGTATGTGCTTCGATGATATGCTTTGAGAATTTCGAGCATCATCATCCTGATAGAGTTATGAGACAGTTCAACTTTGATCAGATCATTCCACATCTTGCTCGTACACCCGGTCTCCCTGGCGCTCCCGAGGTGATATACACAGTGTCACCCTCCAGGGAAAGACTAGCACTAATTGGGGGCAACCGGCACCAAAATTATATATTTGCTTGGGAAGACAGACATCACTACCAGATTGTAGGTTCCTCAATATCCACTTGTTCTATTGATATGCCGAATGATGATTACATACATTGGTACCGAGAGATTACAATGTTGCTTATGGGAATTTCTCGTAATAGGGAACTCACTCCTCGACCAATCGTATTTCAGACGACAGCTCTTCTGATTGAATTCTCGTAAGTGATTTTTTTTAGCTTTTTTAATATTTAATATTATTAATTTACAACAAATTATATCACTCTTGTTTATTTGTATAGGCTTCTGCGATTAAATATGTCACAACAAAGTTGGAGCATGGGTTTGATGATTGTCCAAAAGGCCCTACACGAAGACTATTGACTAGGGCAACAACACTTTTGAGGGATGCTCTCCACTGTAGGGAACGCTATGAGTTGTATACCTTGAGACCGATTCCTAGTCAGGTGGAAGAGGAAATAATACAGCTATCATTTCGGAGGTATCAAGATTATGTTGAGGGGGGCTACTCCAGGAGAGAGCAAATGGGGCCTCCTTTTCACACAACAAAAATGCGAGCTATATATCAGAGCTTACGTTGAGATATAGAGCTCCCCGTTCATCCACAAGTATATATCACACACCCAATCCACCTGGTCCAAGGGACCGTTCTTGTTTGCCCCCATCCACCTATCCAGGAAGATTGGTATACTGGCGATGATGCATGAGTCATTTCTTCTTCATCTACAGGTGCCGGTCTTATGTACTTTAGATTTTCTGGCCCATCGTTCTCTCTTGGACTTGATGCAACCCAGGAGGCTCCACTATTAGAAGACCGCTTGCCCACTGACCTGGAGGGTAGTATACTCGAGAACACGCCCCATGGTGCGATGCCATGGACTCCTGATGGCAGATGTTATTGGATTATGTAAAATCCGAGAAGACTGGTGTCATGGAAAACCCTTTGTGATTTTTTTTTGGTATTATCTTAGTTGTTGTTTTTTACATTTTGATTATTTACTTTAGTTATTCTTTTAATGTATTTTCTTTATTTTAATTATATATTTTTTCCATTCATTTGTATAATTTTTTATTAGTATTTTATTAAAATACCTTTAACAATAACATACCTTTCCTACCCTAAACTCTAAGATACCTTAAACAAACTCTCAATTATGGGTGAGCACCGATTTCGAATTGGTCAATTCGGTCATTTGAATTCAGTTTTTTCATTTTTTTCATTCCTTAAAAAACCGATCGAATTCGAAACCAAATTATGAATTGCCGAATTCGAATTGGCCGAATTGGCGAATTCGGAATTCGATTTTTACTGATTTGGTTGAATTTGAGAGTACAACTTTTTCCCAAGCACTATCCGAACTGGTGGAATGTTTTTTGTTTTTTTGCTGAGGAATTAGCAAAGCATAAGCCACAGAGTATTTTACTACCAAGCACTCTAAAAAATGTTGAAAACTCCTATTAAAGTAGTTCAATGTAAGAGTTCTCAATTGTAAGAAATAATGACACTTCGGGAAAATATTTGTCCTTTTCCCTTAATTTAATTGGTGTCCAGACCGAAAACAAGGATTAATTTTATACAAAGTTGCACATTTAGATGGACAAGAGCATTTTGGGCTCTGAGATCAGCCATGGATGGTTCAAAATCAACATAGAAAACCAAGCCATTCTCAAAACAAATAAGAAGAAATGAAAACAGAGCCAAACTTTGAAGCAATTGAGTGGCGATGGAGGCTATTAAGAAGGTGAGAGAAGAGATGGAGATGGAGGATGTGGCGTAGACGCTTGAGAAGAATAGATGGGAGGGGGAGGGTTAGGTTTATTTTTAATCTTTACTATATATACTTATTATATAATGATATTATTAATTATTTAAAATTTTCAATTCGAATTTGGTCAGACCGAATTTAAAATTAGTCGGACCAAATTCGTTCCAAGTTCGCCCAATTCGAATTTGGTCGTGACCGAATTACCGAAACTGAATTACCAATTTCAATGCGAATTCGGTAAAAACCGAATTTGCTCACCCCTACTCTCAATTAGCCTAATAAACCATAAAACCACTTCTAATCCTAACAAACCCTAAAACTCTAAAATACCCTAAAACCACAGCTAACCCTAACAACCCCTATCATTTCTGACCATTTAAAGTATTTTTATTTTCTAAGGAAAAAAAAAAAACAGGGCTAAAAACGAATTACAGGAATTCGTTGATGCTAAAATAAAAGTCCAGCCGTACCCATTCAGACAAAACATGGTCATTTCTAATAAACAAAACTCTCATTGTTATCATATGATAGAGAGAAAGAATTATCCTTACCAGATCTATGTAGGAGGTGGGTCTTAATTCTTTAAATTAATACTTTTATTGGGTTTTAATGTAGTCTATTTTTATATTTTACCTATAATTTAACTTTGACTTCTCAACGTTTTTGATAAAAATTCTATAATAACCTATATTATAGTTTCCCCCCCCCCAAAAAAAACTTGTTGTATGGGGCCTCCCCTGTTCTTAGATGGTAGTCTTTAATAAAATGATTGAGTCTAAACCCTAAGGGTCCTACCTCTCCCTCCATAGGTTACTGAATGAGTTAAATCACGGATGGGCCTTAACTAGTATCCACCGGAGTTGCTTGTACACCAACAATAACTCACAAGGGGTTGTGAAAAAACTTAATAGGGGGTAAACTTTTAAAACTTTCTTCAAAATTAAAAGAAATGAGCTAAACAAAAAGAATATATGAAAGCTAGAAAGTGAATATCAAAGACAACTGATTTACAATGGTTCGACTCACTTAGAATCTATGTCCACTACCTTGAGACTAACCGAAGGATTTCAACAACACACTAACTTCCCTTTACAACTTAATGATTGTGGGATCAAACCAATATTACACAAGTGGCTAACTCACTAAGAGTTTTACCATACAAACACTACACAAGCTCATAAAGACCACAACTTAGAAAGAGTTTTACAATCTCACAAAGAGAACAACTCACTAAGAGCTTTATAACTCACAAAGAGATGCGGGAAATATTTAACCAAGACTAATCACACTTTCTGTGATGGATAGATAAAATTGTATATCTCAAACTTTCTAAGCTCAAATGATAATGACCACTCTTGTTTTGCACATGAAAGTGTAATAAATGAGTATTGAATGCTTGTATAAAAGAGTAGAACTTGAATTCACTTAATAGCTTGGTTAGTTTGCAATAAATCAGCATTTACTGTATACAGGAGGTTCAAAGTCAGCTACATTTAATGCTTCAACGGCTAGTATCCATCACTTGATTGGACACTCTGATCGACCGACATAGGTGTCAGGTGGTCCGGGGTTCGTCCAGACAGGTCTAGATTCTCTACTAGACATGTGCGGTCGACCTAAGCAGGGACCTGGGTCGATTGGAGTCAAACCTTGGTCGTCCGACCTAAGATTAAGGTCGACAGAACAAACTACCCATTGGAGATCAAGAGCATTCAAAGTGACTAAGTAGAACTTTACACTTCGGTCGACCTTACCACACATGTCTCATCAGGTTGTCCGAAATTTAGGCTCGGTCGACCTAGGTGATGGTCATAAGTGGATTTCCCACTAAGTCTTAATTCAAATGCACTCTAACTCATGCAAAAATCATTTGTACTTAAAGAAAACCTTTGAAAAACCCTTTTTAAACACATTTTAACATTGTTGATTGAAGGATCAAAACTAAGGGTTTCAAAACACAAAGTATTCTATATGAAAATATTTTTTGTGCATACTGGACAAGTGTGAGACATATTATCTATGCTTAGATCCTAGGGTTTTTACAAGATTTAGAAATTTTAATCTACACTTGCATATACTAATTCTTCAAGGCTTCTTCATGTAATGGCATCTCTTGAGTCTTTAATGTATAAGCATTGCCATATGACTTGTGGATTCATCTTGAAGATCTTGGTACTTCCATAAGATCTTTCACATTATAACGTTAAAACCTCATAAACTATTTGTCGTTCATCCAAATAGAGAAACTAGCCCTTAAGGCTTACAGGTTGATTCATGTACTTGACATAAATCGAATACACACCCCCATGAGTGAAGCCAAGAAGGCTAGCACAACACTACTCGTGGTGTGTTTTCCACTTGAGCGATGCTCGGGGACAATGCTAGTCTTCACTATTGAATTGTGGAACATGCTAGAGCCATAAGTAAGGTTGAAATCAAATTGAGCCTTTATCAGGCTGTTCAGGTTCAACTCGAGTTCAATTTATAATTTTATATTTCCAAGCCAAATTCCATGTACCTAACTTGGGTAGAAGGAAGACCAGAGTTGCGCCTAAACCGAGTGCCAAGCTATGTACTCTCTCTTCAAATCCAAGCGTAACAACCAATTGGTAAGTGTTTGTTTAGTCACACATGTGTTTTGAGCAAATACCTCTGGTGTTGCACTAAAACTTGTCGCAGTTGATGCATCAATTTTTTTCATGACATTGGTCAAAATTAAGAAAAAATGTAGACAATTTGATTTACCTCAAATTTGACATTATTTGGGTCGAAAGGTGAATCCCATTAGCGGTTATTTTGACTTATCGAACTTAAGTAAATTTTGTGTTGAATCAATAAAAATGAACAAGATTTACATTTAAGAATGAAGGGAGATTTTATAAAATATTCGAAGGACAAACACGTCCATATTATGACCAAAATATCTGTGCTTAATGAAACTTTCTCTGTTATGAAACTGAGATAATTATGTCTATTATCTGATGTATTAAATGGATAATACAATGTCCATTGAGATAATCTATCTCTAATGGAGATACATGATAGAGTTTTATCTTATCAGTATTGATAAGATTTATGATATTATTATAGATAGTTTTTTTTATCTCCATGTCTTCTTGTAGATAAACACCATAAGCTCTATGAATAGGTCCAGATTTTGATTATTGAAGATACAACTGAAATCAATAATGTTCTAGAATTCTCTCTCTCTACTTTTCTCTACAATCTCTGTATACCCTCCTTACTTTACTATTTTTATACATTAGTATATTTATTATTTCATGTCGAAGACACTTCGAATCATTATATTTTTAACAACGTTACAGATTTTGATTATTGAAGATACAACTGAAATCAATAATGTTCTAGAATTCTCTCTCTCTACTTTTCTCTACAATCTCTGTATACCCTCCTTACTTTACTATTTTTATACATTAGTATATTTATTATTTCATGTCGAAGACACTTCGAATCATTATATTTATAACAACGTTATCAGCACGAGACTCTACCATCGCAAAATTATAGTTGATCTAGATAAATCCATGTATTATTATATCTTTTGTGATTTTCCATGGCTAATCTTACAAAACTCGAGTTTCTCCCTCATGGCATTTTTGGAAAGAACTATTTGTCTTGGACACTTGATGCTCAAATCCATTTAGATGCATTGGTCAGGAAGACACCATTATAGAAAAAAAAATGAATCATCATCACAAAACCGTGCTAAAGCCATGATTTTTCTTCGCCATTATTTTCATTAGGATTAAAAAACATAATACCTGAAAGAGATGTTTGACCACTTGAAGATGATCATCTTGCAAAAACACGGTATGAATGGTTGCACCTATGACTACTAGATTTTAAAAGTGTAAGTGAGTATAACTCTGCAGTGGTAGAATTATCTATATATTGAAATTATGTGGAAAAAATATGGGTCATTATGATATGATTGAGAAAACCTTTTAACTTTTCATGCCAAGAATGTTGTCCCGCAGGAAGAATTGACCACTTTATTGGATATGGTAGTGTCCAAAAAGATTGAAGTCGTATTAGAATGTTTTTCTTTAGCTTGGTAGTTAAGTTTTACATTTGTTATGTGTTTTGGTTTTACAAATAAAGTATAATTAAGGGCTTGTTTTTAAGTTTCGGATGTAAATAAAATTTATTTTATTCAAGCATTTGAGTTTATAGTTTTATATCTTCAAACGACTCATATTCCTTATTCTGACTCAAAAAGTGCTATTGAGGATATGCCTTATTGATAGTGGAACTACCCACACTATACTTAAAAGTGCTAAATATTTTTTCTTATCTGAATATGTGAGAAACAACTATTAGCACAATAAATAGTAGTGCAAATTTCTTGAATGTTCCGAAATAACAAATAACAACAGTCCATAAGGCATTTATTTTCTCCAAAATCTTGAAGAAATTTACTAAGTTTTAAAGATATCCCAGAATGGATATCATGTTGAAACAATGGAGGAAAATAATTTTGAGTATCTCTTCCTTGCTTAAATTTTGATGCCATAGTTCTTTGTCATCATTCTCACAGTTAGTGTTCTTGACCCTTACACTGTTGTAGAACATCAGTTCATCCTTTAACAGTTGACACTTTTCTTTGTTGAACTTAACTTCAAGATCATCATCACACAAATTACTTACGCTCAACAAATTTTCCTTTAGTCCTTCAACACACATAACATTCTTTAGACCAGGCAATCCAATAACAAAAAATGTTCCTATTCCAATCACCCTCTTGGTTGAACCTGTTAGTAGTGCCCTAGGACCATTAGCATATGTTGTACGTTTTATATCTTTTTGAGCATTTCATCTGTAGTTAATTTTGCTTATGAACATCAAATGCGTGATTTGATAGTAAAACTCATTAGCTTATGTAATTACTATTCTAGTTGTCCCTAGTTTTATGTAATGTTCTTTACAATGAAATAAAACTAGTATGATGTTTGATTGATGATTATGTTTTACTAATCATGTGTAATGAATACAAATCATATCATAGATGCAATATATTGAGATATATTGTATCGGACGTGATCCGTTAGAGAAGTAATACTTCATGGTCCTTAGTCATAAGTATTACTTCCTCAATACTATTTTAGAATCCTTAGACCTTATGTCTCCATTGATTCTAGCATGAATGGAGCCGCGTTATGACTCAGTCGGACGTTACTTTTAATCGAGTAATCAATACGACTGATGATCGGACGTAGCGTCCTATCATGGCTTGGAGGCATTGTAAGGAATTTGTCCCTCTCTATTATTAGAGAGAGATATCCATGGACCCCTCGATAGGGAAAGACTGTCTAAATGCATGGCCGTGCTCAAATGTATTTGATAAAGTGGTTATTAAATACTATTTGTTGGAACAGTCTACCTGGAGATCAACATAAATACAATTAAGCTTTATAAGGGTGACGACTACCATGCCTTATGCTTAATTAGGATATCGTGAGCCAAACGGATTAAATAGTGGATTGATATTAGGTTCCATCGTACATTCTTTCACTTTGGGTAGTCACAATGTCTTGCTAGGGACCGCTTGTGATTTATGAACTCACACTACTACTAAGTGTGTTTTCATTGCCATTGTGATATGAACCTACAAGGTCACACGCATAGACGAGTTAACGAGCTTCATGTCCAGATTCAATGAATCTAGAATGTGTCTAGGTTCATTGTATCTGACATTTATTTTCCGAGAATAATAAAATTGTTATTATTACGGAATTAGAGAGAATGAGGGGTATTTTCGGTATTTGGTTTTAACTGGGATTACGTGGGAGTTATTATCCGATAAAGACTCCCACTACCAGTAGAAGTCTAGGGGACGTGGGAGTTATAGACTCCCATTGCCGGAAGAGGTTGAGGACGTGGGAGTTGGTTCTGGGAACAAACTCTCACATCCTATATGAACCTATTTTGGCTGAAACCCTAGGTTATGCAATTTTGAGCCGCAATAACCAAAACATTCCCGAAATCAGATTTCTGGATTTCTGCCCTTCTCTTCTTTTTAGAATCCCAAAACTCAGAAACGAAGAGGTAGCACCCGCTGCTCGTTTCGTCGCGGGGATATCGGTAGAAAGCAATTCCGCAAGGGAAGGCTTTTGGTGGCACCATCACACGTTTCATGTGTATTCTTTGATTGCTAAAGCGTTCCTTTTTAAAAAAAAACACTTTTGGAAAAAGTTGAATGTAAAATTTAAGAGAAAAATTCTCTATATATACATAAATAATTTTTTCATTTTGTTATTACACGTATATTTTAGCTCTTTCTGTAGATAAACTATTTTCGAACTACTACTTTTGTCAAATCAGTGTGAAACTGATGATTTACTGATAACTTTAATCACCTGTTCTGCACATATCCCATTGTTATCGACATAAATTTACAAAATTACCATTAAGACTGTCAAACACATACATAACACGTATATAAGTGACTTGAAATCACTAGTTTTAGACTATTTTGACAAAAACAGTAGTTAAAAAATAGGTTATGCATAGAAAGATATTAAATAAAAGTTTATTGACAAAAATAGAAAAGTAAAAAAATTGTTTATGTATATTTCGAGGGATTTTCTCAAAATTTAATTAATACTCTTACTTTAAAATGCATCAATAATTAGAAATTGTTTGAAAATGCATCTCCATAGTAACTTGCCCAACATAGCTTTTTTCCATCCTTAATTCATCTAAAATCATTCGTGAAAATGCGGTACAAAACAGTTTTTAATATCTTTAGACATTTCCATAAAAAAAAATATATATCTTTTGACATAAAAAAGTTATAACTTATTTTCAGGTACATACCTTAGACTATTGTCTTTACCCCCTAATTCTTTGGTTCTATCATAGGTACCGGGGACTTGGTGATGGACGCTCGGCGTTGCTGCCCTTCCAGCTCTAATGCAGCTTATACTAATATATCTCCTTCCAGAATCACCTCGTTGGCTCAACCGGAAGGTACTAACATTAGGAACGCTATTTATTTTACCATATATGATTAAAAATATTTCTCAATTATTTTTGTAATAGGGAAGGGAAGAAGAAGCACTAGAAATATTGAAAAAAATATATCCACCAGAAGCGGTTCCAGAAGAAATTCAGGCTCTTAAAGAATTAGTTGAAAACGAAGAGGCGGAAATGAAATTGATGGGAAAGATCAACCTTATGAATTTATGGAAAATTAAAACAGTAAGAAGAGGACTTATAGCTGGTGTAGGACTTCAAGTATTCCAACAATATGTAATGTATTATTGTCCAACAATTGTTCAATTTGCTGGCAATGCATCAAATGAAACTGCACTTTTGCTCTCACTTATAACTGCTGAACTCAATTGTTTTGTATCAATTGTGAGTATTTATTTCGTCGACAAAACTGGAAGAAAGAAGCTTTTGGCTCTTAGTTTAATTGGAATAGTCGTCTCCCCCAGCTTCCTTACCGCGGTCTTCCAGGTTTCGACTGAAAGAGAACCTAAAGTTGGATTGGCTGAGACCTCCCATTTTTCTGGACTCACTTGTCCTAGCTTTGAAACAGCTAACTCTCCAAGTTGGAATTGCATGACCTTCTTAAAAGCCCCAAGTTGTGGGTTTTGTACTGCTAAAAATGAGGTAATTTGTACTCCACTCTCTCCCTTCCAAAAATTTCCGTCCTCATTTCCGTTTTTGTAGTCTCGGAGTATTTCTCCTTTTTTATAATACTTTGTCCTGTTTTTATAAAGTAACTATTTATGTTTAATTTTAAAATTTCACACATACTTACTACCCGCATTCAGTTACTAAAAAACGTTTCATGTATCAAGAGGTTGTTTGTTGGTAGAAAAGAACTAATTTGGGGCATTTTAGACTTTTACTCACTGTTTTTACATCTATTTCATCAAGCTGGACTATACATTTCATGAATAGGGAATATCACACAACTTGATCCCAAATTTTGTCGAAGCATTTTTCTTGATTAAAAGTCAGACTTTGTTGACAGAAATCCAGGATAATCCTTAAGAAATTTTCTTGACTAATCTTCCCCCCCTTATTGTCACACCCCGTAACCGGAATGATGACATGGTAGTGCCCCATTGGTCGATGAGACACCTAAGCCACAGTCAGAGATTACTAATTAAGGCAGTCCAGTTATGAAATCCATAAATAGTAATAAAAACACTAGCGGAAGCATTATTCTAAAAATGAAATGTTTCTAAATTATTACATCTGAAGGAACCTACAAGTTCCCAAAATAAATAACTATGAATTGAAGTAACACGTGTGAACTAATCCAGTTAGAATCACTCTTCGTAGCCCCCTTCCCAAGCATCAACAACATCATCAAATTGCTCATCATCACCTGCACAGTAAAAAGCGGATGGACTGAGCTCTGGTACTCAGTAGGGACCTAAAACAGTAATATAGATACTAAAGATTGAACAGAAACAGAACAGTAGAAACAGATACAGATAATGCCGATGCCCGTTTTCCAAAATACCCCTATGGAAGTATATGCAAATGACTCGTCCCAAGTCTAGCAAGACTCAGAACTCAGTGCAGGACAGTGCAGTACAGGATATATCAGAACAGAATAGAACAGAATAGACAGGCAGTACAGCTGCGGTTTCAGAAAAATAAGATGCAAACTTGTGCAAAAATGTACTAAACAATACCCAACCTCCCCAACTCATATGAAACCAAATAGACTCCAAGCAAACAGCAATTAAAGACCCAAAACAAATGTTCGACTATACTTATCAAATCTGACATCCCAGATCGGAACTCGTGACATGAGCATCCCATACTACTCATGCACAACAAACCAATAGTTATGTCAGACAATCGAGTATATAAAACAAACAATGACCAAACAAGTAAAGAAGAACAAATAAGCTAAACAACTAAACTCTTCACGTCTAAGCACACTTCACACAACCGAATCCACATCAAGCACGTCTGCCCTACAGTATCCTCGATTACACAATTTACTTAGACGTTACGAACTTAGTTATCGCTATGACACTACAATCCCACAGTCAAGCTCAATTGTCTAATCAGACCCATAATCACTGCTAACAGCCCCATGTATTAACCCACTGAGGAAGGGCCACACAAAATCCACACAGAAACCGACTGAATCTTTCCCCCGGCTGGAGGCCAAAAATAAAGAATACGTCCAATGTGTCATTGCCCACACATGAGCTCCACAATTAATTGTTAGCAGCCCCAACTTGTTTCTCCCCGCTAGGGTCCGGGTCCACATATCCACATAGAAATCCACACAGAGATATCGTGAACACCAGGTTCTAGCGATATAAAAATGGGACGTATCCTGCTACAGACATTTCATAAACAAGAGCTCGAATGGGGCAACGACTCGGTCGACCAAACCAATTAGGACAAAACAAGGACTCTCAATTAGGACAACTCGATGAAGACCCAATTAACGCAATTACATAAAGGACTCCAGCAGTCCCCAAAACAGTTCAGATACATTCCAGAGACAGTTTATAAGATTTTAGCAATTAATGAAAGCGATTGAAATTCAGATATAGACCCAATTAATCCAAGATTCACAATTATCAGTCAATTATGACAATTTACATAAGACAATAAAAAGAACGCAGTAATCAATTTACAAATCAAATTATAATGAATTTAAATCATACCCAAAACAGTTTATACAATATCGAAAGCAATAAACACAATTTGTGCAACTATTTTGTAAATTGAATAGTTTATTCGCTTTTACTGTGCAATAAATAATGCGAGAATTAAATGACGAAAATGTCCCTACCTCTTACGAATGCGAAAAGAAAAAAAGGAGTCTGAAAATCAGCTTTGCGGTAAATCACTCCCGGGTAAATAACTCGCGATTCGAGTACTCGATTGGTAATCCGTCTGCGTTTCCTCAAAGCCCCTTCGAATATTTTCGATTCGTTATATTCCGCGATAAAAACTTAATTCCGAAACTCCTTCAATTATCGTGTCAAAGTTTAACAGAATTTTTGGTTCGCGGTTACTTTTCCTTCATTGTTGTACGCGGCTCACAGTAGCCTTTATTTCTCTCTGTCTCAATTCGCAGCTGCCAAGGTATATCCATGATTGGCCTTCAATTTCTTTTCCTTGTTTCTCTTTTCCCCGCGGCTGTGAGAAGAGAAAAGAGCCGCCGCCCATTGATCCCGGCGAACTGCCTTTCTCTTATTTTTATTTTTTTCTGTGATATGCGAATTGTGAGAGCCGCCGCTCCTCCTTTTGATTTATTCCTGGCACGTTTCCCCACAACCAACGGTTTGATGTAACTTTTAATTCTTTTTCCCTTTTTTTTTAAACTCACATAATGCTTGTTTTTTTTTTCTTCTTTTAATCCTTAAATCCTAGTAATGTTTCACTTTTCTTTATTTATTTTTATTTATTAACATAAACATTATTTAATTCCTATTATTAATTCCAATCAATTACTCATCCAATTAAATTACTAATCTAGGTGAATCACAATTTAAGTCTCTAAATTACGATGTGTGTGCGAAACGCCCTTCAATAAAACATACACATAATAAAACACGTAGCATGTTATAAAATTAAATGGACATGTAAGCACGTAATTAAACGAACTAAATTACGCCTACACAGTTAATCGCGAAAAATTAAATTACGTAGGCAAAAGTTACGGGTTTTACACTTATACAGTTACTTCCAGGGGCATGTTTAATATCATCAAATGACATTGCTGGGGACACATGTCATGTTGAACATAGAGTTTCACAAAAGGATGTCCAAGCAAAGTTTGATGGCTTGCCATTGTTGCCCTTGATTGTCAATTCAGAAATATATCCATTGAGATTCCGTGGGATGTGTGGCGGAATTGCAGCAACAGCAAACTGGATTTCGAATCTCATAGTATCGCAATCATTTTTATCCTTAACACATCTTTGCAGGGTTTTCTTTAATTGGTTTCTTTTTTGTTATGATTTGTGTTCCTGAGACTAAAGGACTTCCGATCGAAGAAATTGAGAAGACATTGGAGAAAAAAGCTTTTCATTTGAAGTTCTGGGGAAAAAAGCAGTGTTAGTTCACAGAACAATTGGATGTATTAATATTAAAGATGTAAAGAAAGTAACATCTTAAATCTTGATTTTTGCAATCCTGAATAGTTCAAAAGGTTTGTCTGTTATGTATTCTTGATTTACAAGATGATTATCAATAGAATTATCTACAGATTAGGACATTATATTTTATTTTAAGTTTCTTTCTTTTTCACCCCCTTTTACATCATTAAAATAGCTGAAGATCCTGTGATATAAATGTACAAAATAATTCATCTGTTACAAACTGAATGTCATTCTTCCTATTAGTTTTATATAAGAAAGTAAAAAATCACTTTGAGACGTTGGCTATGTATCTATATTTATATTATAGAGGCTGTTTTCATTCTCAACCAATCACAAAACTCTAATATAATTTTCTGAGAGTTTTGAGTTTTTTAATTAGTTTAAATTTTTTGATTGGTTGATAAAATTTAGATGAGTTAAATTATTTAAAAATTAATATTATATTACATCTCAGGCTCAAATTGCACACTTTCAAATTTCGAATGTTCAAACTATGCGTATCTATACATTATCTTCTATTTTAATTATTATCTTGAGAAATCTCTAATTTCAATTTTAGTCTCGATCTAAATGAACTTCTGAGTAGAGTTGTCAAAATGGGTATATGCCCGCGGGCATCCCGCCCCATAAGCTTAATGGGCAGGTATGAGGCTATAAATTCCATGCTCATTTAAATGCGGGTATTAATGGGCATACCCGTTCGGGTAACGGGTAATGCGGGTATGGACGGGTTGCAACCAAGCATGCCCGCTTTTTTTTCTTTCATTTTTTTTAAATTTTGGATATGGATTAATTTTCACAGTTGAGACTTGAGAGCCACAAGAAGAAAAAAAAACCCTAAAAGCCCAAGATAAAAGTTGAGCCGTGCTATATATCTTGGGCAAAACCCCTTGAAGCCGTTCTATACTTCTATTACCCAAATATAAACGGTTTCATCTCTGAAGGTAACTAAATTATGTTCTAACTTATGATATATCATTTACCATTTATAATGTTCTAAGTTCTAACTTCTCAAGTTGTGTGTGTTTTATAGGTGGAGATGATGAGAAGGAATCAACATTATCTAAGGTGCATTCAAATAATACTTCTAGTGTTTAAGATTTAGATCAATAGATAGGGGGATATTAAAAAAAACGTATCTATTTTTTGTTTCTTTAACTTCATCAATATGTTTGTTAATTTTGGATAGTTGATCTTGAATTATTTTTGAAATTATGGCCTTTGATTGTTTTTTTTATAAATATTTTTGATATTGTGAACTTTTATTTGATTGTTCTTGAACTATTTTGGATATTTATTTACCCTCTACAAGACTATAAACTGCAACTGAATGAGAAAGAAAATAGCCTACTTCGAATTAGATGTAAATTTTCCTAACATAATAACTTACTATTTTATTTCCAGATTTTTTATCTTTCAGTTTTAACCGAGTAATTAAGAACACTGAAGTCCAATTCTTCATTTGCATTAAGTAATTATGGCTAAATGGCTTTGCATGTACTGCCAATATACTGCCAATATGTATCTAGATTCCTTGCATTAAGTAATCATGTATTCTCACTAGATACATTATTTTGTGCTTTGATTTGTTTTTAAAATGCGTCAAACAAAATTTGGATTAAATTTTTGTCTAACAATTTTTTATTTCTTAACTTTGTGAAAAGTAAGTTGTTTGTGAAAAAAAGAAGTATCCAAAATGAAAATTCAGGTATCCACATTCTATGGGTTGCATCAGCTCAAATACAATCAGTGGCGAAGTCAGGATTTAAGTTTGGGGGGCCGTAGTAGAAAAAATTGAAAATTTTTAGGGCGGCCATTTAAAAAAAAAATCTCTTTTATGCTGAACCGTTGGATATATATACCTAGTATATAAAAAAATTGAAAACGTCACTGAATACAATCATACTTTTTATGTGATGAACTCCCCATTTTCTCTTAAATATGTGAAAAGTATATTTGACAAAATTTTTATTATTATTTTTTACTTTAATGTTTAATCCAAGCACACCCTTGATGGACATGAATTTATATTTTTCAAGCACACCCTTAATGCTAATTAAAAGAAGGGGCGCGGGGGGGGAGCTCCTCTAGAAGAAAAAAAATGACTGCTTTATGTTATTAGTTCTGTAACTTATCAAGGGTTGACTTCAAAATCTCTTAATTTAGAACAAGAACTCAACTGCTAACTAAGAATTGTAAAAAACAATAAGTGACAAATTTCAACAAGAACCGTTAAACACCAATCCCTTGTTTTAGATTGAAGGGTGAACTTATTGTTCTTTTGCAGACTACTTATATTGTATAAATTCTAACTAAAATATTTTTTTCTCAAAAATGGGCTATATATGTCCGTATCTCACTAGTATTAGCCTGATATATAAGACTTTTAAACTCTTTTTTTTTTTTTTTTTTAAAGAAACGGAACCCTACATTATATTTCACATTTTTTTTCTTGGCTTTAAAATAGCGACCGTTCAAGTATTGGTTGGAATTGGTCAACGGGACCGATATGACCGACGACTTAGCAACGGCTATTTTTTCGGTTTCAGGTCGGTCGGTATTCGATCGCTATTTTAGTGACTGACTATTTCGGTCGCTATTTTCGGTAGTTAAATAACTGTTTTCTTGTAGTGTTTAGAGTATAATAGTTATAAAAAAAAAAAAAAAAAAAAAAAAGTCAAAAAAATATTTGGGGTTGAGGGCGGAAGGGGGAAAAATATGACAATTTACTTATGATAACTTTTTACCTGAATTTTCCATATAATACGCATAGCACATTAAGTTTCTTGAAATATAGGCAGTAACTTGACATTATTTCAATATTTATTTTCAGGAAAAAAACCTTGACATGTTAATATGAGAAATCCTCTATTTATAGTATTTATTTATTTACGGATCTTGATAAATAGAACTATCTTTTTATTAGTAACTGAATACTCAATGCCAAACCACCCCGTTGATAAATGTATTTCAGTAAGGTAAGCAAAATTCAAGAACCCAAAACAAAATATAAAAAAGCAATGAGCAAGTTGTTGAAGATCGCCCAATCGGAAGCTGCTGATTCTTTTTTGCTCACTGAAGCACTGGACTTTGTCTATTGCGCATTAACTTGCATCAAACCAAAAGTGATCTTTAAATGGATCTTTAGGTGAATGGTGGTCTTTAAGGTCGCCTAATCGGAGCATATGAGCTTGTAAAAGAACTATGAGATGGGGAAATACTACTAAATTGCATTGACTATGATGGCTAATTCAACCTTTAAAACTTGGATTCTTTAGAAATTTCATGTTATTAAGAAGATTTGATAGATTATGGTTTGTTTTGGGGAAGAAAAAATCAAAGACGCAGTTTTGGTATTACCCCAGAGGGTATGTTTAATTTTGGACCATTATACCCTTAACTCAGGTCAAATGTGTCAGTCACATGTGTTCTTTTTTTGCCTGAATAGTGATCGGATTTACTAATTGGACATTTATAGTGTCCCATAAATTGATGTTGCTATTTTTAATTTAATAAAAAGATAGTACTATTTATCGAAATCTGTAAATAGATGAAAGATACAAATAGACGATTTCTCTTAATTAAAAAGAACTTATCTAGTTATCGTTTGTTCTGATACATTCTTTCTTAAGAAAATTTTCCATTTTTTCCTTTTTAACATTTAGGGTGTATTTGGTATATTATTACCCGTTCATTTTACAATATCAGACTTTTAAAGATATTTTAGGGATGAAAATCGCCTTTCTCCGTGTATATCTCTATTCCTAACCCCAATCAATGAGATATTTTATGTGGACATTTCTTTCAATTATATACACACATGACAAATTATGATTGGTTGGGTTGAGTACATTCACGAAGACATGATTTTTTCCCTCTTCATCCCAGCGGACGGGAAACATTTGGTGTTCCGCACTATAGTTGGGATTGCACACCATACACCCACGAGATATGGCTATGATATAATATTAGGGAATATTGGTAGACATCTAGTAGCCTATCTAGTCAGCCTTGGCGCATTTCCCTCCCATATATATATATATATATATATATATATATATACACACACACACACACACACACACACTAGCATAATAATCCATGCTATGCACGGGGATTTCGCTTTACTATATAATTAAGAGTAATGAAAATCAAATGGTTCTTTGAGCTATTTAAAAAAAAAACAAATAAACCCTCCAAAATTAAGGAAAGAGGAGAAGGGAGTACCTTTATCAATGGTTTAATAATATTCCATGGTGATGAATTTTACCTAGGAAAATATTTTGAAGTTCTTGGAAAAAATTTATATTTCCAGTAATTTTAAATATCCTCATTCTGGAACGAATATACTAAAGAACTTCAACTAAAACTGAGTTGGGAGGGGAAGATAAGGGATGGGAGGGCAAGACATGGTTATGTTAGGATTACAGGAAATGGAAGAGAAATGAAGAACCCTAATCTGGAATTAAAATTTGAAATCACCAAAATTGTCAGAAAAATCTGTCCCGACCCATCTTCATCTCTCTCTGAAATTCGACCACAGTCTTCACCACAATTCCATCACCACCACTGCACCACCATTCACCTCTCCATCCATCTCTCACGCGAACTTCCATTTATGACCATCCCAAATCTTTATTCCACTGAAATTCATCCCTCCATCACCACCAAAATTCATCCCACCACCGCACCACCATTCACCTCTCTATCCATCTCCCACGCGACCTTACATTCCTGGCCAACCCAAATCCTTATTCCACTAAAATTCATCCATCCATCAAGAAAGAAAATTAATCTTTGGTGGGTTTTTCAATTTGAAGTGAAGCAATTATTGTCAGAAGCAATTATCATCCCTCCATCACCACCAAAATTGTCAGAAAAATTTGTCCCGACCCATCTTCTTCTATCTCTGAAATTCGACCACTGTCTTCACCACAATTCTATCACCACCACCGCACCACCATTCTGAAATTCATCCCACCAAAATTCATCCCACCACCGCAACACCATTCACATCTCCATCCATCTCCCACGCGACCTTACATTTATGGCCATCCCAAATCTTTATTCCCCTGAAATTCATCCCACCATCACCACCAAAATTCATCCCACCACCGCACCGCCATTCATCTCCCACGCGACCTTCCATTTATGGCCATCCCAAATCTTTATTCCACCAAAATTCATCCTTCCACCGAACTTTATGGAGCATCATATATTTTTTGTCAAAAAAACAATGGCTAAAATCCCTATCTAAAATACATGCAACGACTGTTTTGATATCCCAAAAATCAGGAAAATTAGTGGAAGGGGTGCCTATCTATATATCTACAACGAGATCTTTTAATATCAAAAAAATCATGAAAATTATGTGGACTTTTGCAACTGATCTTTTATGCTGGAGTAACATGTGGTCCATTGGCAGGAAAATCTTCATCTACATCTGAAAAAAGCCCCAGATTTCCATGTCACATTTAAAACCACCCAGACCCCTCCAAGGCCGTGCTGTTGGAAACACAAAATAAAAAATAAAAAAAAAACAAATAAACCCTCCAAAATTAAGGAAAGAAGAGAAGTGAGTACCTTTATCAATGGTTTAATAATATTCCATGGTGATGAATTTTACCTAGGAAAATATTTTGAAGTTTTTGGAAAATTTATATTTCCAGTAATTTTAAATATCCTAATTCTGGACAAATATACTAAAAAACTTCAACTAAAACTGAGTTGGGAGGGGAAGATAAGGGATGGGAGGGCAAGACATGGTTATGTTAGGATTACAGGAAATGGAAGAGAAATGAAGAACCCTAATCTGGAATTAAAATTTGAAATCACCAAAATTTTCAGAAAAATCTGTCCCGACCCATCTTCAAGATTTACTTGGGTAATTTTTCTTGCACAAAAAGATGACACCTTTCTTGAGTTTTCAAATCTTTTCAAAAAGGTACAAAACTCACTTGAACTAAAACTTGTTTCCTTGAGAAGTGATAATGGAAAGGAATTTAACAATCAATTCTTTGAAGATTTTTGTAATGAAAATGGCATTACTCATAACTTCTCGGCTCCAAGCCTCAACAAAATGGTGTTGTTGAAAGGAAAAATAGAACTTTACAAGAAATGGCTAGGTCTATGCTTTGTGAAAATTCTTTACCAAAATATTTTTGGGCCGAAGCCGTAAACACCGCTTGTTATATTGTTAATAGAGTTCTTTTAAGACCATTTGTTGGAAAAACCCCTTTTGAGCTTATCTTTGGAAAAATACCCTCAATCTCATATTTCAAGGTTTTTGGTTGCAAATGCTTTGTGCTTAACATCAAAGATAGCCTTGGAAAATTTGACAAGAAATCCGATGAAGGAATATTTCTTGGCTATTCTTCTAACAAGAAGGCTTATAGGGTATATAACAAAAGAACCTTGTGTATTGAAGAGTCTATGCATGTGTCTTTTGATGAATCTAACATCTACTTGTCTAGAAGAGATGATGATGATGATTTAGGTATGCCTTTGGAAAGAGAAAATGAAATCCATCAACCTCCTATGTTGGATGTTGACACTAAGGATATGGAGGACATTGAGATTACTCAAAATGATCCCCAAGTCGCCCAAAGCAATGATTCTTCAACAAACGAGCTACCAAAGGATTGGATATACAAGCAAGGTCACCCTCAAGAGCAAATCATTGGTGATCCATCCGAAGGTGTCAAAACAAGGCGGTACTTCATAGATAATCTTGCTTTACTTTCTTCTATAGAACCTAAGAACATTCATGAAGCATTATGTGATTATTTTTGGATTTTGGCTATGCAAGAGGAACTTAATCAATTTGAAAGAAATCAAGTTTGGACATTAGTCCCTAGACCAATTGATCGCCTCATTATTGGAACAAAATGGATTTTCCGAAATAAACTTGATGAGCTTGGGGAGATCATTAGAAATAAAGCTAGACTTGTTGCCCAAGGATTCAATCAAGAGGAGGGCATTGATTTTGAGGAAACTTTTGCTCCCGTAGCTAGACTTGAATCTATTAGAATGCTTCTTGCTTTTGCTTGCTTTAAAGGTATTAAACTTTTTCAAATGGATGTGAAAAGTGCATTTCTAAATGGCTTCATTGAGGAGGAAGTGTATGTTGAACAACCTCCCGGTTTTATACATGAAAAATTTCAAAATCATGTTTACAAACTTACAAAAGCTATGTATGGTTTAAAACAAGCTCCTCGTGCTTGGTATGAGCGATTGAGCAAGTTTCTCATTTCTATCGGTTTTTCAAGAGGTCTTGTTGACACCACTCTTTTCATTAAAATGAATGCATCTCATGACATCTTACTTGTGCAAATATATGTTGATGATATTATTTTTGGTTCAACTAATGAAGTTCTTTGTGAAGAATTTGCTAAACTAATGCAAGATGAATTTGAGATGAGCATGATGGGAGAGCTCAATTATTTCCTTGGACTTCAAATCAAACAAACTAATGAAGGAATTTTCATCAACCAAGACAAGTACACGAAAGAACTACTCAAACGGTTTGGGATGGATGGTGCAAAGGAAAGCAAAACACCAATACTAAAGAACTTCAACTAAAACTGAGTTGGGAGGGGAAGATAAGGGATAGGAGGGCAAGACATGGTTATGTTAGGATTACAGGAAATGGAAGAGAAATGAAGAACCCTAATCTGGAATTAAAATTTGAAATCACCAAAATTGTCAGAAAAATCTGTCCCGACCCATCTTCATCTCTCTCTGAAATTCGACCACAGTCTTCACCACAATTCCATCACCACCACTGCACCACCATTCACCTCTCCATCCATCTCTCACGCGAACTTCCATTTATGGTCATCCCAAATCTTTATTCCACTGAAATTCATCCCTCCATCACCACCAAAATTCATCCCACCACCGCACCACCATTCACCTCTCCATCCATCTCCCACGCGACCTTACATTCCTGGCCAACCCAAATCCTTATTCCACTAAAATTCATCCCTCCATCACCACCAAAATTCATCCCTCCATCAAGAAAGAAAATTAATCTTTGGTGGGTTTTTCAATTTGAAGTGAAGCAATTATTGTCAGAAGCAATTATCATCCCTCCATCACCACCAAAATTGTCAGAAAAATCTGTCCCGACCCATCTTCTTCTCTCTCTGAAATTCGACCACGGTCTTCACCACAATTCTATCACCACCACCGCACCGCCATTCTGAAATTCATCCCACCATCACCACCAAAATTCATCCCACCACCGCAACACCATTCACCTCTCCATCCATCTCCCACGCGACCTTACATTTATGGCCATACCAAATCTTTATTCCCCTGAAATTCATCCCACCACCGCACCACCATTCATCTCACCATCCATCTCCCACGCGACCTTCCATTCCTGGCCAACCCAAATCCTTATTCCACTGAAATTCATCCCTCCATCACCACCAAAATTCATCATCCCACCACCGCACCACCATTCACCTCTCCATCCATCTCCCACGCGACCTTCCATTTATGGCCATCCCAAATCTTTATTCCACCAAAATTCATCCTTCCACCGAACCTTATGGAGCATCATATATTTTTTGTCAAGAAAACAATGGCTAAAATCCCTATCTAAAATAAATGCAACGAATGTTTTGATATCCCAAAAATCAGGAAAATTAGTGGAAGGGGTGCCTATCTATATATCTACAACGGGATCTTTTAATATAAAAAAATCAAGAAAATTATGTGGACTTTTGCAACTGATCTTTTATGCTGGAGTAACATGTGGTCCATTGGCAGGAAAATCTTCATCTACATCTGAAAAAAGACCCCATATTTCCATGTCACATTTAAAACCACCCAGACCCCTCCAAGGCCGCGCTGTTGGAAACACAAAATAAAAAAAATAAAAAAACAAATAAACCCTCCAAAATTAAGGAAAGAAGAGAAGGGAATACATTTATCAATGGTTTAATAATATTCCATGGTGATGAATTTTACCTAGGAAAATATTTTGAAGTTTTTGGAAAATTTATATTTCCAGTAATTTTAAATATCCTCATTGTGGAAAGAATATACTAAAGAATTTCAACTAAAACTGAGTTGGGAGGGGAATATAAGGGATGGGAGGGCAAGACATGGTTATGTTAGAATTACAGGAAATGGAAGAGAAATGAAGAACCCTAATCTGGAATTAAAATTTGAAATCGCCAAAATTGTCAGAAAAAATCTGTCCCGACCCATCTTCATCTCTCTTTGAAATTCATCCCACCATCACCACAAAAATTCATCCCACCATCGCACCACCATTCACCTCCCCATCCATCTCCCAGCGCGACCTTCCATTTATGGCCATCCCAAATCTTTATTCCACCAAAATTCATCCCTCCATCGCCACCAAAATTCATACCTCCACTGAACCTTATGGAGCATCATATATTTTTTGTCAAGAAAACAATGGCTAAAATCCGTATCTAAAATACATGCAACGAATGTTTTGATATCCCGAAAATCAGGAAAATTAGTGGAAGGGATGCCTATCAATATATATACAACGAGATCTTTTAATATAAAAAAAATAATGAAAATTAGGTGGACCTTTGCATCTGATCTTTTATGCCGGAGTAACATGTGGTCCATTGGCAGGAAAATCTTCATCTACAACTGAAAAAAGACCCTAGATTTCCATGTCACATTTAAAACCACCCAGGCCCCTCCAAGGCCGCGCTGTTGGAAACACAAAATAAAAAAAAACAAATAAACCCTTCAAAATTAAGGAAAGAAGGGAAGGGAGTACCTTTATCAATGGTTTAATAATATTCAATGGTGATTGATTTTACCTAGGAAAATATTTTGAAGTTTTGGAAAATTTATATTTCCAGTAATTTTAAATGTCCTCATTCTGGAACGATTAAACTAAAGAACTTCAACTAAAACTGAGTTGGGAGGGGAAGATAAGGGATGGGAGGGCAAGACATGGTTATGTTAGGATTACAGGAAATGGAAGAGAAATGAAGAACCCTAATCTGGAATTAAAATTTGAAATCACCAAAATTGTCAGAAAAATCTGTCACGACCCATCTTCATCTCTCTCTGAAATTCGACCACCGTCTTCACCACAATTCCATCACCACCACCATTCTGAAATTCATCCCTCCATCAGACCTTCCATTTATGGTCATCCCAAATCTTTACTCCACCAAAATTCATCCCTCCATCACCACCAAAATTCATTCCTCCACCGAACCTTATGGTGCATCATATAATTTTTGTCAAGAAAACAATGGCTAAAATCCCTATCTAAAATATATGCAACGAATGTTTTGATATCCCAAAAACCAGGAAAATTAGTGGAAGGGGTGCCTATATATATATATATATATACAACGAGATCTTTTAATATAAAAAAATCATGAAAATTAGGTGGACTTTTGCAACTGATCTTTTATGCTGGAGTAACATGTGGTCCATTGGCAGGAAAATCTTCATCTACATCTGAAAAAAGACCCCATATTTCCATGTCACATTTAAAACCACCCAGACCCCTCCAAGGCCGCGCGGTTGGAAACACAAAATAAAAAAAAATACAAATAAACCCTCCAACATTAAGGAAAGAGGAGAAGGGAGTACCTTTATCAATGGTTTAATAATATTCCATGGTGATGAATTTAACCAAGGAAAATATTTTGAAGTTCTTGGAAAATTTATATTTCCAGTAATTTTAAATATCCTCATTCTGCAACGAATATACTAAAGAACTTCAACTAAAACTGAGTTGGGAGGGGAAGATAAGGGATGGAAGGGCAAGACATGGTTCTGTTAGGATTACAGGAAATGGAAGAGAAATGAAGAACCCCAATCTGGAATTAAAATTTGAAATCACCAAAATTGTCAGGATGAATCCAATTTCCCCCCATTTCCCTCTCTTTATACCTATATGATTTAACCCGTGAACTACCCGACCCGAGTGTAGACCCCGCGAATTTATTTACTACTAGGGATTTTTTTCCTAAATAACAAAAAGAAAAAAATAGAGCTTCCTTTCCTGTTCTTTTCCCCAATCGTTCCTAATGAATTTAGAGCTTCCTCTGTATCAACAATGGTGAATTTAGACATTGAATTTTCAATATCCCTTCTGTTTTGCTTCATTTCTCTTCTCTTTCTATTCCTATTAAAATCTAAAACAACTATGAAAAGCCTTTTCAGGTCGAAAGCCACAAATCTTCCAAGATCATATCCATTAATAGTCTCATATTTTTCACTTTGATCAAACAAAGACAAGCGAATTCAATGGATATACGATCTCTTTCGAAGCTCTCCCAATTTAACCGACAATTTTCATCGCCCTCTGGGTTTTATTAAAATGTGATACATAGGATGAACATTCAAGTGTTCAAATGGTGAAGAAGTATCATTAGCTGTATGATCAAGGGGATGAAGATTATGGAGTTGCAGGATTAGCTTGGATGGATTAAGGAGCATGCTTATGATGGACTGGACTACGTATTGCAATGTTGGATTTAATTGTACACTACAAGAAAACAGTGTTACCGAGACGGACATTTCCGTTGCTAAACACAGTTTAACGACCGATGAACGACCGACAAACGCGGTCGTGTATTTTTCGTCGCAAAGAACATTACCGACCGAATACAGACTGAATATTCGGTCCTTATTTACCGACCGAATTCCTACCGAATGGTCAACATTGTTGACTTTTGACTTTGACTCTATAACGACCGAATATCGACGCAACTATGGCAACCAAAATTACGGTCCCTATTTACCGACCGAATTCCTACCGAATGGTCAACATTGTTGACTTTTGACTTTGACTCTATAACGACCGACTGCCGACGCAACTATAAAACAAATAAACCCTCCAAAATTAAGGAAAGAGGAGAAGGGAGTACCTTTATCAATGGTTTAATAATATTCCATGGTGATGAATTTAACCTTGGAAAATATTTTGAAGTTCATGGAAAATTTATATTTCCAGTAATTTTAAATATCCTCATTCTGGAACGAATATACTAAAGAACTTCAACTAAAACTGAGTTGGGAGGGGAATATAAGGGATGGGAAGGCAAGACATGGTTCGGTTAGGATTACAGGAAATGGAAGAACCCTAATCTGAAATTAAAATTTGAAATCACCAAAATTGTCAGAAAAATCTGTCCCGACCCATTTTCATCTCTCTCTGAAATTCGACCACCGTTTTCACCACAATTCCATCACCACCACCGCACCACCATTCTGAAATTCATCCCACCACCGCACCACCATTCACCACTCCATCCATCTCCCACGCGACCTTCCATTTATGGCCAACCCAAATCCTTATTCCACTGAAATTCATCCCACCACCGCACCACCATTCACCTCTGCATCCATCTCCCACGCGACCTTCCATTTCTGGCCAACCCAAATCCTTATTCCACTGAAATTCATCCCTCCATCAAGAAAGAAAATTAATCTTTGGTGGGTTTTTCAATTTGAAGTGAAGCAATTATGTAAATGACAATCTCTCATTCATTATGTAAAAAAAAAAACCCACAAAATTTCAATGAAAATTTAAAAGAAAAATAAATAATTTGACAAAATTTTCTACCTGGAGGAAGATGGATCGGACAAAAAGTAACTGGGAATGATTGTGCCAACTTGATCAAGTGAGATCTGAAACAAGAAAAAAAGATTGGGGCTTTCTTAATGGGATTCTTGATTTTGGTTCAGAGAACCAGAATAATATCCATGAACAGCATTAGCAAGAAAACATCAAATTAAGCAATGAACTTTGAGAAAAGGAAAAAGGAACAGAACGAATGAATGAGAGATGAAGATGGGTCGGGACATATTTTTTGGGTCGGGTCGGATGGGTATTTGAAGTACCAAAAATGCCCTTGATTATATTTGGGATTTATGTTGACTAACTGTTGACTATATAACGGCCGAATACCGACGGCACTCGGTATGCGGTCGCTATTCCGTCGCTAAATTGTTTTTATTTAAAATAAATAAATCTGAAATTCAATTAAATCTCTTTTATAAAAAACAGCAATACACACAGGAATACAAACCAGAAACAGTATTAATAAGATTCCAAATAGCAAAAATAACATTACATAACCAAGTTTACACTTCTCATTTACATTACAACACTCACAATCAAAGTGCGCGCTTCTCATTGCATTACAATACTCACAAGCAAAGTACACACTTTGAATTACAACTCTCACAATTAAAGTGCACACTTTGAATTATCAAAACTCACAATCAAAGTGTGCACTTCTCATTACATTACAATACTCACAAGCAAAGTGCACACTTTGAATTACAACTCTCACAATTAAAGTGCACACTTTGAATTATCAAAACTCACAATCAAAGTGTGCACTTCTCATTACATTACAACACTCACAATTAAAGTGGACACTTTGAATTATCAAAACTCACAATCAAAGTGTGCACTTCTCATTATATTACAACATTCACAATAAAAGAAAACACTTCTCATAAACTCTTTGATGTCATTTATATGTATCCTTGGAAATGCATGAGTATCAATATGAAAATTCAATAATCAAATTACTTTAAAAAAGTTATACAATACGACAATTAATTTATGAAATTCCACGAAGCGAGAAAAAGATTAATCATTCTAAATCATCCTCCGACATAAACTTATCATCTTCTTCAGAATTATCATCACCCGACATAATTTCGTCATCATCTTAATCATCATCATCTACACGGCTCGTACCGACCACAAGCACAACTTCTATTTTCCCTGACAGGTGTGCAAGTTGACTAACTTCAATAACAGTTTGATCAATGTGACTGGTCTCCTCCTCGCGTACTTCCTCCTGATACGGTAATGGAACACCAGGAATGTCAATTAGACGTGTTTTGGAACGACAAACAGCTAACCAATCAGTCCTACATGTTGTCTTACTACCCGGATAAGGTGTATAGTAGACTTGTTGACATTGGGAAGCAAATACAAATGGATCGTAACCCTGGTACGTTCTTTTCCTATGTATTTCTACAAGTTTATATTGGGGATGCACCCTCAAACCTCGATTTGGAGTAGAATCAAACCAGTCGCATTTGAAAATAATTATTTTTTGGTAAGGTACTCCAGCAAGCTCAACCTCAATGACTTGCTTTAACTCTCCGTAATAATCTCCTTTAACCCATACCCCACTGTTTGTCGTTCCTTTTCCATTGCTGTGGGATTTTGTGTGAAATCTATAACCGTTAACAAAGTAACCGGTATATGACATCACTCTCCTTGACGGGCCCCATGAAAGATTTTTCAACAACCTTTCGGAATGTTCCGGAAGGCTATGTATCTGTTGAGAACAACAAAAGTTAAATTAGTTTAGTTTAGGCATTGTTAAGACAAATACATTTCTTTACAATACCAACTTACATGAGTTCCAAACCATTTGGAAAAATCATTATAAACCCGGCTTTGAAGTTCTTCCTCCGTTATCTGCGGAGTTTGGTCATGTACTTCACTGACAAATTTCCTGAGTTACAAATTAATGACAATATTGTTAATCGGCTAATTTTAATTATATAACAAAAATGAAGCAAATAGATGGGTTTACTTACTGAATATATGGTTCGACCTCTTCACAATTCATCAGGATATAATTCATGGCTGTTTTATAATCTTTATCAGATAATAAAATCTTTTCTTTTTTTTTTTTCAAATGATCTTCTCGGTAAGTTGCAAATTGATAATAAATCTGGTTCACTAGTCTCGTCTTCACCATCATTTCGCCCAATGGTTGTAACTTTCGTTTTCACGTGGGGTTCGAAATAATAGCTAAATAATGTAGCAACTTCTTCGACCAAGTATGCATTGCAAATTGACCCCTCAAATCTGGCCTTGTTTTTTATCTTCTTTTTTAGATGGTGCAGGTATCTAATTAAAGTATAAGTAGTTACTCACATTGTAAATATATGCATGAAAAGTAAAAATGGAGTTGATAACATAAAGACATTGGTTGTTACCTCTCGAACGGGTACATCCATCTAAACTGTACCGGGCCACCAACCTTGGCTTCGTACGGAAGGTGAACCGACAAGTGTTCCATCACATCAAAAAATCCTGGAGGAATATTCTCTCTAACTTGCACAATAAAATAGCGATAGTGTCCTCCAATTCTTGCATATGCGCCACACTCAATTTTGGGGAACACAAATCTCTATAGAACAGACTAAGTTCAGCCAAGGGCCCCCAAACACTTGCCGGTAGTACTTCTCTAAGTGCTACAGGGATAAGTCTCTCCATGAATACATGAGAATCGTGACTCTTCATTCCAGACATTTTCAACTCTTTCATATCAACACATCGCGCCAAATTCGATGCATATCCATCCGGGAGCCGTAATTCTTTAACCCACTGCAAAACTATCTCTTTTTGTGCCTTGGTAAGAGTGAAACATGCCTTCGGTTTTGTTGCTTTACCTCGGCCATCGTGTTTAATATTCAATTCCGGCCGACTGCAATACCTTTCAACATCCGCTCTAGCCTTAAGATTGTCCTTTGTTTTACCTTTCACGTCCAACACGGTGTTAAAGACATTGTCAAACACATTTTTTTCATTATGCATGACATCAATGATGTGTCTTAGAAGAAGTGTCCGCCAATAAGGTAAGTCCCAAAATATGCTACGTTTGGCCCAACTGTGATCTCGTCCCTTGCCTTGCTCTTTACCAATCTCTTCAGCTGTATCGGTAATTTTTGAATAATCTCTAACACTAAACCATATTTCATCACCAGTAAGGCGAGATGGCGGGTCTGCTTTCTCCTGTCGTCGATCCTTTCGAAATCCCTTTGCATCTCTTCTAAAGGGATGATTAGGTGACAAGAAGCATCTGTGGCAATCGAACCACGATTGTTTACCGCCAGCATGCAAATGGAACGCTTGAGTTTCCTCCATACAGTATGGACAAGCGTGAATGCCAGATGTACTCTATCCACTCAACATTCCATATGCTGGGAAATCACTAATTGTCCAAAGTAATGAAGCCCTTAGGTTAAAATTTTGCCTTTTGGAGATGTCATATGTTTCCGCACCTTCACCCCACAGCTGATTCAATTCATCGATGAGAGGCTGCAAGTACACATCAATCTTGTGTTTTGGATTTTGGGGTCCAGGTACAATGATAGTTAAGAACATTATATTGTTCTTCATACACATCCAAGGGTGCAGATTATAAGGTGTTAGAATAACTGGCCAAGAAGAATATTGCTTCCCTGACATGCCAAAAGGTGCAAATCCATCTGTATATAACCCAAGCCTTACATTCTGAGGTTCCACTGCAAAATCGCTGTGTGTTCTATCATTTTGTACATTAGGAGACATACTAATAGCAAAATCCACAAATTGTTTCACTCCCGCTATAAATTCTGGACTATGACGGGGTCCACCATTATTAGATGGATACATCCAACTACGGTCCTCCATTATAAACACAATATCTGCATATATCAAGTATTCATTATTAAATGCATAATCCAAAGTAAAAATACATTCTAGCACCATGTTATTACAATGAAAAGTTACAATAATATAGAATAATGTAACACCAACAAAGTACAAATACCAACAATGATAAAGAAGGTTAAAGTATAAAAAAAACACCAACAAAGTACAAATACACAAAATTCAAATCTCAATATTTCATTTCCAAGTAAATAAACCTTGGTCCATCATAAATCAAGTTTATTATAAGCATATTTTCATAATCATTTATGGAAATAAACAAATAAACCTTGGTACTAGCTAATGCTCTAGCTCTCTTCTTTTCCCTCCGCGCATTTTCTCTTTCTTTATCTTCAAATTTCTTCTTCCAATCATCGTTCATTTCTGTCATTTTTTTGTTTCATTTCTGTCATTTTTTGTTCCATTTCTGAACGAGAGACCGACAAGCTACCTCCCCTCATTGCCTTAACCACATTGGAGAAGGAACCGAGTCCTTGAACTCGTCCCTTTTAATCCCTCCCGTTGCCTCAGCAAATAGCGCAATCTGAGTCGGCAAATCAGGAAGAGGCTCGCCTGTTTGAGTAGCTTCGGTTGCGGCTTTGTCATAGACAGAATGGAACACTCCCTGTCAAATAAAATGTAAGGTTACAGATAAATGAAAGTAATTAACTAATGTAAAAAGGGGATAAGTATTGAAATACTTACAGATAGCTCTCTAGAAGCGTCATCAACAAAATCCCCAATCTTCGAGCCGGTATGGTGTTGATGACACCAATCATAGCTATCCGGGAATGGGTGTGGATGCGCAGCCTCCTTTTCCTGTTTACAACAATCATTAAAACAATAAATACAGAACTACGCCACAAATTTTTAATGAATTTTGAAAATTATAAAATTACTAGTCTCTGGTGTTGCTCAATGTGGCTAAGTGAACCACCCGTATGCTTCATTGGGCCTTTACCGCCCCGCCCCTCCTTCCGGTTGATTGATGCCTGTTTAGACTTTGCTTTAAATTTCGGAGTCGCCCAATATTGTTGAAGTGTGTTCCAATCAGAGTCTGAAACCCATTTAGGCTTCTTATTCTTTTTCCGATGGTCGCTCATGACACCGCTGAGTCTCCTCTAAAGTAACATGCGCCAACCTCTCTTGACGCTGTCCTGATACTCAGGAGCCCACCGATAACGTTTCTGTTTTTTGAAATAATGTGTTAGATAATTAAACACAATAGTCTTGTAAAATCATTAAGTTTCAAATACACTTACCGTGAACTCCTCCCACCACATATTTTCTTCTTCATAGGTACATCCTTTAAGGTGCTATATGCTCCCTTGAAACGCCCTTGGAATATATCGGTAATGGCGGAGGCGCAGCTAGAGCTCAATGTAAAACTATAATAGACACGACAAAATTTAATTGCAGATTATAATGATAAAAAAATATAATTAACTTGATTTATAAATAAGATGAGTTTGAAATTTACTTACGTGCCATAAGTTGGCTGCAGGAGAATCCGAGTATCTGGTGCAAGCTGTGCTCCACCAGCATCTGGGACAGCAGACTGGGGGGGTTGTCGAGCCTCCTACAGGCGGAGACTCGGGGGACGGTCTTGCCGCGGACGAATCCCGTGACACGTGTACATCGGAAGAATGTGAAGGAGGTGTCATACCGGTCACGGGTACATCGGCAGATTGTGACGCTGAACCGGGCTGGGAGGTAGGGGTCGTAGCCACTACAAGAAAACAGTTAAATAGCGACCGAAATTGTAGGTCACAAAATTAATGACGGAATAACGACCGACTGGAAACCGACAACCTAACGGTCGTTATTCCGTCGCCACGCCGTTGACCATATCGGTCCCGTTGACCAAATTAAAACGACGTCGTATTGTTCACCCTTAACGACCGAATACCGACGGATATTAACGACCGTTTACCGACGGATTATGTAACGACCGAATACCGACCGAAGTTAACGACCGAATACCGACGGAATACATAACGGTGTATATTTATATAATTATAACTGAAACACACAAAACGACGTCGTTTTGTGTACTATAATGACCGAATACCGACGGATAGTAACGACCGAATACCGCGGAACTTAGACCGACGGATTAACGACTATATATATGACGAAAGTACTAAAACGACGTCGTTTTAAATGATGTTTTGCCAAAAAAAAAAAAAAGGAAGCAGACTTCTTCTTCCTTCAAAATACCTAAAAGCCAATCGCCACCTCGCGACCGCCAAATTGCCGCCTCGCGACGACGCAGTCCCGCCACCTCCATCTCCACCCCTATCTCACCATCCCGCCACCTCCATCTCGCCATTTCCACCTCCATCTCCACCTCCATCTCACCATCCCGCCACCTCCATCTCCACCACCCCGCACCTCCATGTAAAGGTTCATTTTTTTCCATTTTTTTAATATTTTTAAACTTCCACAGTTAATATTAATTGAACTTTTTTCTCTTTTTTGAAGGTACATTTGAAGAGGAAATCTACTGATTTTCCTCCATCCCGCCACCTCCAGTGTGATTTTTCGTTCACCATTGTACAGAGTTAGTTTTTAAATCACAAACCACTGTAAGGATTCTTCTCATTACCTTTCCTTTCTAACTGGTTGGTTGCATTTGTTGAAACACTTTCTCCTTGCCCCATTGTTTGGTCTGAGAAATCGTGGTTGATATACTTTCATGTTTCCGTAGTTGGAAATCGGGACCTTTTTTTATGCTTATCCTTTTATGGTCCACTCGCTTCCTTCGATTTCTTATTTGCTCAAATTTTTGTAGCTTGAGGTCACACTAGTTGATTTCCTCTTTCAATTAATTGTTCTCAAGTTTTAAAATAACTGTTTGTTAGGTTGTATATCAATTTTCTTGTTTGGATGCCAGTAATTTTTAGTTTATTACTTGTACTTAACCGGAAACCGAGTTGTGGATGGCTAAATGTCACCACTAATCCCTTATATTCAACCAGCTAAACTTGTGAGAAAATGTATGTCATCTTCTTTTAGTTCACCTTAAGGAATG
Organism: Vinca minor; assembly: GCA_026122235.1. NCBI lineage: Eukaryota > Viridiplantae > Streptophyta > Magnoliopsida > Gentianales > Apocynaceae > Vinca > Vinca minor. Next base: position 6,650,052 of record JAOCZM010000241.1, on the reverse strand, counting down.
AACAATGAAGTAAAACCAAAGGATGGAGGTGGAAAGCATTTGTTAAAATATTGATACTACAAAAGGAAACTAAAGATGGACAAGAAAAAATGCCATTTGGGACATATTGAAATTGACAAAGGGAGTACTATGGTAGAATGAGAAGAATTGCTTGCCAAATAATATCTATGTTGGAGTCTAGTTAACTCCATTTGAAAGAATATGATAGTTTTGGACATAGAAACTGTTACAAAGAAACATATGTGTGGGTCATAAGAAAATTGAACTTTGTTTTGTTTTTTTCTTTGATTTGCAATTCATGAAAGTCATAATGAATGAAATATCTTATGTCTTGTGTGTATGCAATAAATATCATCTTAATCCGCTTAATTTATAATTCAAAGATGCCTCCAAAGAAACCTATACAAACGTGCGTGCCATTTAGTCAGACTCCAGTGTCTGCTACGCCACCTACCTCCCAGACACCTTCATCATCCGGTTCGTAGTCGACAGCTGCATCTGCCCCTGTGCTGGGTATGACACATCCGACACAGTCTGCTGGTGAACACGTCTCTGGGGGTTCTCTTGCGGCAGCACCGCCCACCGAGTCTACGCCAGTTGGAGGCTCATCTACTCACCAGTCTGATGTCCCAGAGACGAGGACTGATCCCAGTACTGGATGAGCGCATATTCCAGTAGATACGCGGACTCTCCTGCAGCCGACTTATGGCACTTAAGTTAATTTCAAACTTATGTCCTTTATAAATCAAGTTAATTATAATTATTTTAATCATTTTAATCTCTAATTGAATTTTGTCGCTGCTATTATAGTTTTAGATTGAGCTCTAGCTGCTCCGCCGCCATTACCGGTATATTCCAGGGACGTTTCAAGGGAGCATTAGCACCCTAAAGGATGTTCCCATGGAGAAAGAAAATATGTGGTGGGAAGAGTTTGCTGTAAGTGTATGAATTATAATGAAGTTACAAGTGTATAAATTTTAATTATCTAACATTATTACAAAAAACAGAAAATTTATCAATGGGCTCCTGAGCATGAGGAGGGGGTCAAGAGAGGTTGGCGCACGATACTTAAGAGGAGACTGAGCGGTATCATGAGTGACCACCGGAAAAAGAATAAGAAGCCCAAATGGGTTTCTGAAAATGATTGGGACAGACTGAAAGCGTATTGGGCAACTCCGGAATTTCAAGCCAAGTCTAAAAAGGCAGGAATCAACCGGAAGGAGGGGAGGGGCGGCAAAGGCCATATGAAGCATACGGGTGGTTCACTTAGCCACATTGAGCATCATCAGAGACTGGTAATTGTAAAAAAAATTCAAATTCATTAAAATTTTGTGTTTTTATTTACGTATTTAATGTTTTAATACATATTTTAAACAAGAAAATGAGGCGGGACATTCAATCCCATTCCCGGATAGCTATGATTGGTGTCATCAACACCATACCGGCTCGAAGAAGGGGGAATATGTTGATGATGATTCTAGACACCTATCGGTAAGTATTTCCATTCTGTTTCCATTTTTTTATATTAGTTATTTACTTGAATTTATCACTAACCTTCCTTTTTTTTTAACAGGGAGTGTTCCATTCTGTTTACGACAATGCCGCAACCCAAGCTACTCAAGCGAGTCAACCCACCTCCCGATTTGCCGACTCAGATTGCGCTCTGCATGAGGCGATTAGCGGGATAAAAAAGGGGACGAGTTCAATGACTCGGTTCCTTCTCGGATGTGGTTAAGGCAATGAGGGTAGGTAGTCAGTCGGTATCTCACTCAGAAATGGAACACAAAATAACAGAATTGAACGAAGAATGGAAGAAGAAATTTGAAGACAAAGAGAGAGAATATGCGCGGAGAGAAAAGAAGAAAAATAAGGCATTAGCTAGTACCTTATTTGAGATGTTTTCAAATAGGGGACGCTATATTAAGCCCAAATTTGAGCTAGAAGCTAGATTGAGCAACTTAGATAATGATGACTTAGATTCAGATTATGACGATGATCCCCTAACTGTAGATGATGTATTGGGCCGTCTATAGAGATTGTAGGTTTTTTGTAATATTATTCGACTTTTGTTATGTTTTTTTTGTTTTAATATTGAACTGTGCTTGTTATTATCACTATTGTATGCTTATGAAATATTGACTGCTGAAATATTGACTTGTATGTTATTTGTATGCTTATGACTTGTGGCAGGGTGTATACTGTTTTTAAAATTTCTGGCTCTGGAATATTGTTATGGGCGACGGAATAGCGACTATATTAGGGTATAGGGGTAGGGTTTAGCGACCGAATAGCGACCGATGTCTAATTTTTCGTCGGAATTTGGTCGCCCTTTTAAATAGTGTGTACAAGTTTAAATATTCAATTTAATGTGTGTGTGTGTGTGTGTGTGTGTGTGTATGTACACATATGAACTAGTTATAGTACTTAACGGTCGTCAGTAGTGTTTGTATAAAAAAAATCGGCACGGCGGGAAAATATCGGGAAAAATAAGGCGACCGACTACCGACGGATAATGCATATACGGTCGGTATTCGGTCGCCAATTGTATATCCACGACCGAATGCCGACCGATAATGCGTTTAAGGTCGGTATTCGGTCGCCCAGGATAGAAAATTAAAAAGACCCGGGCACTTGATGAACTACTTGTTGAATTGTCATGCCCTGTGTCTAAACAAGTTTTTAAATTAATGTGTACAAGTTTAACTATTCCATGTGTGTGTACACGTGAAACGACATATAGCACGTAACAGTCGTCAATACTGTGTACAAGTTTAAATATTCAATTTAATGTGTGTGTGTGTGTGTATGTACACATATTAACTAGTTATAGTACTTAACAGTCGTCAGTAGTGTTTGTATAAAAAAACCGGCACGGCGGGAAAATATCGGGAAAAATAAGGCAACCGACTACCGACGGATAATGCATATACGGTCGGTATTCGGTCGCCCATGGTAGAAAATTAAAAAGACCCGGGCACTTGATGAACTACTTGTTGAATTGTCATGCCCCGTGTCTGAACAAGTTTTTAAATTAATGTGTACAAGTTTAACTATTCAATGTGTGTGTACACGTGAAACGACATATAGTACTTAACAGTCGTCAATAGTGTGTACAAGTTTAAATATTCAATTTAATGTGTGTGTGTGTGTGTATGTACACATATGAACTAGTTATAGTACTTAACGGTCGTCAGTAGTGTTTGCATAAAAAAAACCGGCACGGCGGGAAAATATCGGGAAAAATAAGGCGACCGACTACCGACGGATAATGCATATACGGTCGCCCAATTTTATATCCGCGACCGAATGCCGACCGATAATGCGTTTACGGTCGGTATTCGGTCGCCCAGGGTAGAAAATTAAAAAGTCCCGGGCACTTGATGAACTACTTGTTGAATTGTCATGCCCCGTGTCTAAACAAGTTTTTAAATTAACGAGTACAAGTTTAACTATTCAATGTGTGTGTACACGTGAAACGACATATAGTACTTAACAGTCGTCAATAGTGTGTACAAGTTTAAATATTCAATTTAATGTGTGTGTGTGTGTATGTACACATATGAACTAGTTATAGTACTTAACGGTCGTCAGTAGTGTTTGCATAAAAAAACCGGCACGGCGGGAAAATATCGGGAAAAATAAGGCGACCGACTACCGACGGATAATGCATGTACGGTCGGTATTCGGTCGCCCAATTATATATCCGCGATCGAATGCCGACCGATAATGCGTTTACGGTCGGTATTCGGTCGCCCAGGGTAGAAAATTAAAAAGACCCGGGCACTTGATGAACTACTTGTTGAATTGTCATGCCCCGTGTCTAAACAAGTTTTTAAATTAATGTTTACAAGTTTAACTATTCCATGTGTGTGTACACGTGAAACGACATATAGCACGTAACAGTCGTCAATACTGTGTACAAGTTTAAATATTCAATTTAATGTGTGTGTGTATGTACACATATGAACTAGTTATAGTACTTAACAGTCGTCAGTAGTGTTTGTATAAAAAAATCGGCACGGCGTGAAAATATCAGGAAAAATAAGGCAACCGACTACCGACGGATAATGCATATACGGTCGGTATTCGGTCGCCCATGGTAGAAAATTAAAAAGACCCGGGCACTTGATGAACTACTTGTTGAATTGTCATGCCCCGTGTCTGAACAAGTTTTTAAATTAATGTGTACAAGTTTAACTATTCAATGTGTGTGTACACGTGAAACGACATATAGTACTTAACAGTCGTCAATAGTGTGTACAAGTTTAAATATTCAATTTAATGTGTGTGTGTGTGTATGTACACATATGAACTAGTTATAGTACTTAACGGTCGTCAGTAGTGTTTGCATAAAAAAACTGGCACGGCGGGAAAATATCGGGAAAAATAAGGCGACCGACTACCGACGGATAATGCATGCACGGTCGGTATTCGGTCGCCCAATTATATATCCGCGATCGAATGCCGACCGATAATGCGTTTACGGTCGGTATTCGGTCGCCCTGGGTAGAAAATTAAAAAGACCCGGGCACTTGATGAACTACTTGTTGAATTGTCATGCCCCGTGTCTAAACAAGTTTTTAAATTAATGTGTACAAGTTTAAGTATTCAATGTGTGTGTGTGTGTACACGTGAAAAGACATATAGTATTTAACAGTCGTCAGTAGTGTTTCTATAAAAAAAAACCGGCACGGTGGGAAAATATCGGGAAAATAAGGCGACCGAATACCCACCGATAATGCATATACGGTCGGTATTCGGTCGCCCAATTTTATTTCCAATGCTACTTTGAATTTCCCGCTTTTCCTTTTACTCTCCGATCGAATGCCGACGGATTTATATTTGCGGTCGGTAATCGGCGCTAATTATTTAATATGAAACGACACAGTTCTGTTTGGAAATTCATGACAAAACAGAATACCCAATATCAGAAACCCACTTGTAAACCTGCGCGGCCCTGTTAGTGGAAACCCTCATCCCCCATTGCCTCCACCTCCCCCCTCACCGGCTCCACCTCCCCCCTCCCCGGCTTCACCGGAACTCCGACGGTCCACCACCACCGGTCGGCTTTAGGTGCTCCGGCACCACCACTCTGAATTAGGTGCTCCATTTCTTCTTCTTTCTCTACTTATCTTTTCCCACATTACAAAATTAAATTTATTTTTTCTTCCATAAATGATTATGAAAATATGCTTACAACATATATTTGATTTATGATGGACCAAGGTTTCTTTATTTGTAATGAACTTGTAGGTGTTTATTACACTATAACCTTGACATTTGTTTTCTTTTCTTTTGTTGAAATTAAAGATTAAGTTTATTTGTGTCCATAAATGATTATGAAAATATACTTACAATAAATATTTGATTTATGATGGACCAAGGTTTTTTTATTTGTCATGAAGTTGTAGGTGTTTATTATACTTTAACCTTGACATTTGTTTTCTTCTTCTTTTGTTGAAATTAAAGAATAAATTTATTTGTGTCCATAAGAGATCACAGTTGGGCCAAACGTAGCATATTTTGGGACTTACCTTATTGGCGGACACTTCTTCTAAGACACAACATTGATGTCATGCATAATGAAAAAAATGTGTTTGATAACGTCTTTAACACCGTGTTGGACGTGAAAGGTAAAACTAAGGACAATGTTAAGGCTAGAGCGGATGTTGAAAGATATTGCAATCGGCCTGAGTTGAATATTAAACACGATGGCCGCGGTAAAGCAACGAAACCGAAGGCATGTTTCACTCTTACCAAGGCACAAAAAGAGATGGTTTTGCAGTGGGTTAAATAATTAAGGCTCCCAGATGGATATGCATCGAATTTGGCGCGATGCGTTGATATGAAAGAGTTGAAAATGTCTGGAATGAAGAGTCACGATTCTCATGTATTCATGGAGCGACTTATCCCTATAGCACTTAGAGAAGTACTACCGACAAGTGTTTGGGGACCCTTGGCTGAACTTAGTCTGTTCTATAGAGATTTGTGTTCTCCAAAGTTGAGTGTGGCGCATATGCAAGAATTGGAGGACACTATTGCTATTTTATTGTGCAAGTTAGAGCGAATATTTCCTCCGGGATTTTTTGATGTGATGGAACACTTGCCGGTTCACCTTCCGTACGAAGCCAAGGTTGGTGGCCCGGTACAGTTTAGGTGTATGTACCCGTTCGAGAGGTAACAACCAATGTCTTAAGTTATCTTAACTTCATTTTTATTTATCACGTTCGTATTTACAATGTGATTAACTATTTATGCTTTAATTAGATATCTGCACCATCTGAAAAAGAAGATAAAAAATAAGGCCAGAGTTGAGGGGTCAATTTGCAATGCATACTTGGTCGAAGAAGCTGCTACATTCTTTAGCTATTATTTCGAACCCCACGTGAAAACAAAAGTTACAATCGTTGGGCGAAATGATGGAGATGACGAGACAAGTGAACCTTCCCCTGAATTATTATCAATTTGCAACTTACCGGGAAGATCATTTGGAAAAAAAGAAAAGATTTTATTATCTAATAAAGATTATAAAACAGCCATTAATTATATCTTGATAAATTGTGAAGAGGTCGAACCATATCTTCAGTAAGTAAACCCATCTATTGCTTCATTTTTGTTATATAATTGAAAGTAGGCAAATAATAATATTGCCATTAATTTGTAATTCAGGAAATTTGTCAGTGAAGTAAATGACCATACACCACATATAACGGAGGTAGAACTTCAAAGCCGGGTTTATAATGATTTTTCCAAATGGTTTGGAACTCATGTAAGTTTTGTAATGTGTAGAAATGTAGTTGTCTTAAAAATGCGTAAACTAAATTAATTTAACATTTTGTTGTTCTAAACAGATACATAGCCTTCCGCAACATTCTGAAATGTTGTTGAAAAATCTTTCATGGGGCCCGTCAAGGAGAGTGATGTCATACACCGATTACGTTGTTACATGATTATAGATTTCACACAAAAGCCCACGACGAAGGAAAAGGAACGACAAACAATGGGTTATGGGTTAAAGGAGATTATTACGGAGAGTTAAAGCAGGTCATTGAAGTTGAACTTGCTGGAGTACCTCACCAAAAAAATAATTCTTTTCAAATGCGACTGGTTTGATTCTACTCCAAATCGAGGTCTTAGGGTGCATCCTCAATATAAACTTGTAGAAATCCATAGGAAAAGAACGTACCAGGGTTACGATCCCTTTGTATTTGCTTCCCAATGTCAACAAGTCTACTACACACCTTATCCGGGTAGTAAGACAACATCTAGAGCTGATTGGTTGGTTGTTTGTAGTTCCAAACAACGCCTTTTTTAACGCTCTCGGTGTTCAGTAGCGTATCAGGAGGAAGTACGCGAGGAGGAGACCAGTCGCATTGATCCAACTATTACTGAAGTTGGTCAACTTACACACCGGTCAGGCGAATTTGAAGTTGTCCTTTTGACCGATACGAGTCGTGTTGATGAGGATGAGGATGAGGATGAAATCATGTCGGGTGATGACAATTCTGAAGAAGAGGATGAATTCATGTCGGAGGATGATTATGAATAGCAAAAATACAAGTATAACTTTTTAACTCTTCTTTTGTTGTAACATTTATTTCTCATATTATTAATATCTTTCACGCTTCACAACTATCTTTTTTTACTTGCACATATTGAAGATGAGTAATATTTGTTGTGTTATTTTTGTAGTACTTTATGACCATAAATTAATTGACGTATTTGAAATTTTAATTTTATTCTTGAATTTTCAAGTTTCAACTCATAGACGAAAAGAGTATTAGAGAAGTGTAATCTTTGGTTGTAATCAAAATAACAAGTGCACACTTTGCTTTTTGTAATGTAAATTACAAGTGCATTGTTTGATTGTTACTTTAAACAAGAATTGTAGGCTTTGATTGTTGTAATGTAAATAAGAATTGTAGGCTTTTGATTGTTGTAATGTAAATAAGAATTGTAGGCTTTTTAAATAAGAATTGTAGGCTTTGATTGTTGTAATGTAATGTTATTTTTGGATTGTATTCATTATGTTTGTTATTTGGGATTTTTTGGATATTGTTTTTGGTTTGTATTGCTGTTTTGGATTTTCTGTTTCATACAGCAGGTTTTTATAGCAGTTTTTTATATAGGGATTTAATTATATTTCAGATTTATTTTTTTAAATTTAAAACAAGTTTGCGACGGAATAGCGACAGACTAGCGGTTGCTAAGTCAAGTCAAATAAATTCTAGTCGGTCGGTATTCGGTCGCTTTATTATCGGTCGGTATTCGGTCGCTTTATTATCGGTCGGTATTCGGTCGCTTTATTATCGGTCGGTATTTGGTCGTCTTATTTGGTCGGTACTCTTTCAGTCGGACTTCGGTTGGTAATAGTCAATGTTAAAAAAGTCAAACCAATTATTCTATTCGGTCGGCTGTCTGTCGTCATATAGCGACAGAATAATCGGTCGCTTAATAACGGTCGGTAATCAGTCGGTATATGGCTTAGCGACGATAAATACACGACCACTATTTTCGGTCGGCAATCGGTCGGTAAACCTGAATAGCGACCGAATACCTACGGTACTGGCGGTCGCTATTTAACTGTTTTCTTATAGTGAGCAGACGCTGGGGGTCTGACTAAATGGTAAGCGAGATACGATAGGTCTCTTTGGAGGCATTTCTGAAATAAATATTATGCGGATTAAGAAGTATCAAATTACAAGATGCTAAAAAGAAACCGCATTTACATATCGCCAGCAATCTACCAATAAATTGAAGCTTCATATTGATGGTACTGATAGACTACTTTGCACTAGAAACATATAAAAGTTAAGATTCCACAAAAATACGGTAAATGCATCATTTAGATGATCTCATTCTTGGAAGTTTATTTTGATGCTTTGTATTAGTAAAAAAAATGATGCATTTACCGTATGCAAGCTTATTTTGTTTATTCGATGATGCTTTGTTTCTTGCAACCATATGGCTGCCTCATTCTTGGAAGCTTATTTTGTTTCTTCGATGATCTCATCAATGATGCACAGGTGCAACTCTAAGTCTAAACTATTCATTAATAATTCTATCTAATTAAATTAATGATACATAAGTTTGAGGCTTTGAGCTTCGATACAAATTGAATTGATTGTAGACCGTTAACGAACACGAAAATATATAACAAATTCATAGGATAATACAACTGAAAATATATAACAAATTCATCTATCTATCCCCAAACAAGAAATTAATTCTTCTTACAAGAAATTCATGTAACAAATTCAAAAAATGGACAGAAAATGCAAAAATTGAATAGGTATTACATAGTTGCATAATACAACTAAAATTAGAACAGAAAATGCAAAAAAAATAATTTAAAAAATAGACAGAAAAGCTGAAAATGGAACAGAAAACGCAAAAAAATTAAAAAAAACAAAAAGCTCCTTACTCTGAGATATTAGGCGGACTGGGAACAATTAAGCGGCGGCGCCGTGTGGTGAATGGCCGGAGGAGTGGATGAGACCGACGGTGGCCGGAGGGTCTCTAAGAAATCGGGAATGGATCGAGGGGGAAGGAAGGTGATGGTGGTGGGGATGTCGGAAAGGGAGAAGGAAACCGATGGTGGCGGGTTCGTCGGGAAGGGAGAAGGAGGGAATAGCGACGAGGGTTTGAGGAATTTTGAGGAATATTTTTTTTTTTGGAAGAAACCAACAGTGAAACGACGTCGTTTCACTACCTAAGTACGTCTTCCGTCATATATTCCGTCGTTATTATTTCGGTCGGTAATCGGTCGTTATAATCCGTCGGTAGTCAGTCGTTCAAATAAAATAAACGACGTTGTTTTCTGCCCCTCATTTATTAATATATAAATATACACCACCATTGTTTCGGTAATATATTCCGTCGTTATAATATTGGTCGGAAAGAGTTCGTTAAATTCCGTCTGTAATCGGTCGTTAAAATAAACTAAACGACGTCGTTTTGTGTCCCTCATTTATTACTATATAAATAAACACCGTTATGTTTTCCGTCGGTATTCGGTAGTTATTTTCCGTTTGTAAACGGTCGTTAATATCCGTCGGTATTCGGGCGTTAAGAGTCAACAAAACGACGCCGTTTCAATTTGGTCAACGGGACCCAAGTGGCCGACGGATAGGCGACGTAAGAACGACCGACTTGTTATCGGTTTCTGTTCGGTCGGTATTCCGTTGTTAAATTTGTGACAAAAAATCCGTTCGCTATTTAACTGTTTTCTTGTAGTGGTAATTGGGTTTAATTTACATTTACTTTGTTTACTAGTAGATGGGCCAGTTTGCAACTTGTAAAGGGGCTCGGCCCAAAGGCATAGTAGTTTTATCTTTCATAATTCAAACTCAGCAATAAGTATAAATAGCTGAGAGTATTGTATGTTTCATTTTATCCAGAAAATAAAAGAGAAACAATTATGTAGATATTTCCTTTTTCTCTCTCTACGGACTACTTGTTCTTCTTTCCTCGTTCAAAATTCAATATGGTATCAGAGCATTGCTTTCGCAGATCTCTGGATCTCTGTTTGTTTTTATTCCCTCTTTGATCGAAGCTTACCTTTAGTTTCTGTCATAGTTTTGTTGGTGTTTTTTTTTGAGCAGTTTTTCTATTTTCTGGTGAATTGAATTGTGTTCTAGATCTTGTATGTGAACAACTGAGTTGAATCTTCATTGATTCAAAAGTGATTGTTGAGATTGTGAGTAGAGTAATTGAATTGAAGATAATGGACAGAAGAAATGGCAAAAAATGGTGCCAATGCCATTGGAAGAGATATCAGTGCAGGTCATCCTTATTATCTGCATCACACAGACAACTCATCCTTGATGCTGATTCAGAAGACCTTTACAGGATGAAACTATCATTCATGGCGACGTGCTGTGAGAAGAGCACTTGTGATCAAGGACAAATTATGTTTTATAGAAGAGGTACTAGGTTTTATGCAGCCAAGGAAGGGGAATAAAATCTATACTACTTGGGAAAGAGCTGATCAGACAGTGATTACATGGATGACTAATACAATGTCTTCAACAATTGCACATATTGTTGATTTTTTTAACACAACAATGGAAGTGTGGAGAGATTTAGAGAAAAAGGTACACTAATTCTAATGCCTTCAGATTCATTGATCTCTTAGAAGAAATTGATGCCTTAAAGCAAAATACTCAAACTGTTGAACAGTATTATACTCAGCTGAAGTGTTTGTGGGATGAGTTACTGGCACTTAGGCCCTTACCTAATTGTACCCATGGTGGTTTAACTTATATGCAACAGTATGTTGAGTCAGACTATGTCATAAGGTTCCTGAAAGGTCTTAATGAACAATTTGCTGAAGTTAAATCACACATTCTCATGGCAAAACCAATGTCTGGCATTGAAGAAACCTTTGGCTTAGCTAAGCAACATGAAGATCAATTGAACTACAAAGTGAATCAGATATCTACACAAGTTATGAATGTAAGAAGGACTGATAAGAATGAAAATGTTCGATCATTCTATGACCTTGAAAATAAGGCTACAAAGTCTAACAATGACAATTCAGTTAATGTCATTAGAAGCAATTATGACAGTAGTAGAGGAGGAGGTAATTTTGGAGGGAGGAAACCTTTTATGTGTACATATTGTGGAGGTGTTGGACACACAATAGAAAGGTGTTCTAAAATTTTTGGTTATCCTCTTGGATTTGGTGAGAATAGAAACAAAGGAAGAGGATCAGGAAATTGGAATAATTCATCTCCAGCAAGAACTAATTCTTCCTTTGCACAAAATGGAAGAGGTTCTAATGGTAGTAATACTTTTAGAGGAGTTAATCATTTCCTGGGGAGTGAAGTTCATGGAGGCACAAGTGTTGCTAAGGTTGATAAACATGACAGTATTTTGACTAGCTTTAACATGGAGCAACAACAGCAGCTCATGAATATGTTCAAAAGCATGAATACTGGACAAATTAATGCTGCAGCTGAGTTTAGTCCACAGGTGAACCAGTATGCACTTGTTGCAGCATTTGACTATGGAAGCTTTAATGCTCCTACATGTATTTTGCTCAACTCAAAGTTTCATACATGGATATTAGATTCAGGTGCAACTGATCATGTAGTATGCGTTAATGTTTTCTTTGTTGAGTCTCAACCTGTTCATAACTTGTATATCAAACTGCCTAATTCCATGTCTGTGTCAGTCACTCTTAAAGGCACTATACAACTATCTACCAATTTGATCATGAAAAATGTTTTGTATGTGCCTAGTATCAGTTTGAATGTTGTCTCTACTTCTAGTCTTGCATCACAAAATCATGATCAATTATCATGATCATTCTGTGGTACAGGACCTACTCATATCTCAGGGGATTTTGACAGCTAAGTCTTGGAGATGATTATATTTTCTGCTTCCTTCTGATCTTCCTTTTCTTTCTGCTCATTCTTATGTTATTTCTTCTGTATTCAATAATCAGTCAGTAGTTTCTTCTAGTATTTCTTCTGTCAATATACTAATGAAGTCAAAGATCTGATTTGGCACTATAGATTAGGCCATTTGTCCTTAGCTAGGTTGCAGCTTATTAAAAATATTTCTTCTCGTACTAATAAAGATTGCAAAGGGTGTTATGTTTTTTTTTTTTTTTTTTTTTGCTAAATAAAAAAGAAGGTGCAAGTGATGGTGACCAACACCTCCCGCTACCTCATGTTCGGGCTTTCGTGTTCATCAGCGAACATATCAGACTTAACTGAACAACCAGCGCAAGCACTGGCCCCGTCAAAGTAGTACCAACAAGGGGCAAGTATAATTCCTAGAAGCCGGCAGCCCCAACCAAGATTCGAACTCTTCACCTCGGCTTTACCAAACCACTTGGGAGTAAGCTTGGAACCACTTGGCCATCCTTGTTGGTAAAGAGTGTTATGTTTGTCCCCAAGCTAAACAACATAAATTGCCATACACACTTAGAACTTCTGATGTTCAAAAGCCTTTTGACTTGGTTCACATGAAGATATGAGGACCATATAAAGAACCAACAGTCTATGGACAAAGGTTTTTTCTTACCATTGTTGATGATTTCACAAGATTCACATGGATTTTCTTGATGAAATCAAAGTCTGATGTTCCTAATATTGTTTCATCTTATTACGCCTTCATTGAGACACAAATTTCTACAAAAATCAAAGCAATTAGGACTGACAATGGCAGTGAATTCATTATGTCTTCTTTCTATGATAGTAAAAGAATACATCATCAAACCTCTTGTCCTTATACCCTATAGCAGAATGGGCTTGTTGAAACAAAACACCAGCACTTGCTTAACATTGCCAGATTTTTAAAGTTTCAATCTAATGTGCCTTTGTCTTTTCGGATGTGTGATGCTTCCACCAGAGTCCTCCCTTGCGGAATTACTCCCTACCGGTATCCACGCGAGGAAACGAACAGCGAGTGCTAGCTCTTCGTTTTTCTGAGTTTTGGAATGTAGAGGGAAAAGGAGGCTGAAAAACCAAAAATCTGATTCCGAGTATATTTGTTTATTGTGGCTCAAGCAAACTTGTGTGTAGGTTTCGTCCAAGATAGGATTAAATAGGGTGTGAGTGTTTTTTCCAAGAACAACTCCCACGTCTTATCAACCTCTTCCGGTAGTGGGTGTCTTTAACTCCCACATCATTTAAACCTCTACTGGTAGTGGGAGTCTTTATCGGATAATAACTCCCCACGTAATCCCAGCTATAAACAAATACCGAGAATGCCCATCCTTAATCTCTAATTCAAATAATAACATTTTATTATTCTCAGAAAAATAAATGTCAGATATAATAAAACTAGACACATTCTAGATTCATTGAATCTGGAGATGAAGCTAGTTAACTCGTCTATGAGTGTGACCGTGTAGGTTCATGTCACAATGGAAATGAAAACACACTTAGTAGTAGTATGTGTTCATAAATCACAAGCGGTCCCTAGCAGGACATTGTGACTACCCAAAATGAATGAATTTACGATGGAACATAATATCAATCCACTATTTAATCCCTTTGTCTCGCGATATCCTAATTAAGCATAAGGCATGGTAGTCGTCACCCTTATATAGCTTAATTGTATTTATGCTCGATCTCCAGGTAGACTGTTCCAACAAATAGTATTTAATAACCACTTTATCAAATACATTTGAGCACGACCATGCATTTAGACAGTCTTCCCTATCGAGGGGCCCATGGATATCTCTCTATAATAATAGAGAGTGACAAATCTCTTACAAGGTCTCTCATTTTCAAGCCATGATAGGACACTACATCCGATCATCAGTCGTATTGATTACTCGATTAATAGTAACGTCCGACTGAGTCAAAATGTGGCTCCATTCATGCTAGAATCAATGGAGACATAAGGTCTAAGGATTCCAAAATAGTGTTGAGGAAATAATACTTATGACTAAGGACCATGAAATATTACTTCTCTAACGGATAATGTCCGATGCAATATGTCCTAATATATTGAATCTATGATATGATTGGTATTCATTACACATGATTAGTAAAACATAATCATCAAATCAAACATCGTACTAGTTTTATTTCATTGTAAATAACATTACATAAAACTAGGGACAGTCAGAATAGTAATTGCATAAGTTAATGAGTTTTACTATCAAATCACACAGTTGATGTTCAAAAGCAAAATTAACTGTTCAAAAGACATGCTCAAAAAGATATAAAACGTACAACATATGCTAATGGTCCTAGGGCACTACTAACAATATTCTGTTAGATTTTGAAACTCACCAACTCTTTGTGTCAAGAAATGTCATATTTCTTGAACACATTTTCCCTTTTGTTTCTCATGCTAATTCAGAATCTGAGTTGATGCAGGATAATGATAGCAAGTCTTTTGATGATTTCTTTTATTGTAATCATGATCATATATCTACTTCTTTGAATAATGCTGCTCCTATCAATACTTCTTCTGATTCACATGATTCTGAACCTGTTTCTATGTTTGCATCTTTGCCTGATACATGTATTCCTTCTTCAGATTATCCTTCTATGCTTAATTCTAGTTAGTGTAATTCTGAGCCAAACATTCCTAAAGATGGTAGGCCAAGCAGTAGTAGGAATACTCCTACTTATCTTAAGGATTTTGATTGTAATCATCTTACTATTACCTCACCTCATTCCTTAGATCAAGTCATGTCATATGATAGGTTGCACCAGGATCAAAGATCTATTGTTTGTACTCTTGATGTTGTGCAGGAATCTGCTTTATATTCAGAAGCTTGTTAAGCACAAGGTTTGGAGAGATGCTATGGAAACTGAATTAGCTGCCCTAGAGGCTAATTACACTTGGATTCTCACTCACTCACCTATGGGGAAGACTGCTATAGGTAACAAATGGGTTTACAAGGTAAAGTATCACTCAGATGGTAGAATTGAGAGATATAAAGCTAGATTAGTTGCTAAAGGGTATACTCAACAACCCGGTGTTGACTACCTTAGCACTTAAAGTCATGTTGCCAAAATGACATCTATTAGGACTCTTTTAGCAATTGCTGCATGAAAGGGTTGGTATTTACATTAATTGGATGTAAATAATGCTTTCCTTCATAGAGAGTTACATGAGGAAATTTACATGGCATCTCCTCAAGGATATTCAACCGGTCCTAATCAGGTGTGTAAATTGGTGAAATTCATTTATGGTATGAAGCAGTCCAGCAAGGAATGCAATTCTATGCTGACACACACACTTCTTTCTATTGGATTTCAGTAGTCAAGGCATGATTACAACCTCTTCTTCAAGCAATCTGGTACTTCCTTTTATAGATTTGTTGATATATGTTTATGATATAGTGTTGACAAGTAATAATTTGGATGCTATCAATGAATTAAAGCTTGTTTTGCATGATAAGTTCAAAATTAAGGACTTGGGGAATTTGCAGTTTTTTCTTGGATTGGAAGTTGTTAGAAACACTGAGGGCATATATCTTTCACAAAGAAAATATGCCTTAGAAGTGTTGGCTGATGAGGTTTTTCTTGCAAGAAAACTAGTATCTACCCCTATTGATCCTCTTGTCAAATATGCTTATCAAGATTCTGAATTGTTTTATGATGTCACAGCTTATAGAAAAGTGATTGGCAAGTTACTATATCTTATTGTGACAAGACCAGAGTTATCTTATAGTGTTCAACAATTGAGCCAATTTTTGGATACTTATATTGTTCTTTATCATAAAGCTACTCATAGGATTCTGAGGTATATTAAACAAGCACCAGGACAAAGAATCTTCTTCCTTTCACAATTTGATTTCCAGCTCAAAAGCTATACTGATAGTGACTGGGCAGGGTGTGTTGAGACTAAGAAGTCAGTGACAAGTTATTTTATGTTTCTCGGTGCCGCCATGATCTCTTGGAAGTAAAAAAAGCAACACAATATGTCTAAAAGTTCTGCAGAGGCAGAGTACAAGGCCATGGTAGCCTGTGAAATTCAGTGGTTAGTTAATCTTCTTTCTAACTTTGGTATTAAACAAGTGCAAGCTGTTCCCTTATACTGTGATAGTTCTAGCGCATTGCATATTGTTGAAAACCCAGTATTTCATGAGCGTACTAAGCATATAGAGATTGATTGTCATGTTGTGAGGGAGAGGTTGCTAGTTGGTGTCTTAAGGCCACTACTTAGTTCTTCTATAAGGCAATTGGCAGACATATTTACAACGGTTCTTTCACATATAAGATTTCATTATTTAGTTGATCATTTGGGACTGGTAAATTTGTATAAGGGTCCAGCTTGTGGGCGGGGGGGAATATTAAAATGTGATACACAAGATGAACATTCAAGTGTTCAAGTTTTAATTATCGGAAGATAGTTAGGTTCTTTTCCTTATTACGAGGTCCTACTTTGAAAACTGCTATTCTTATATGAACTACAGAAAGCTGTTCCAGACAGAAAATTTGACAGCAGATGTTACAGATACTAATGAAGCCAAGGGAATGAGTTAGACCCAAGTCTATTTTTTACATAGTATCAGACAGTGACGGATCCACCTTGGTGTGAGTGGGGTCAAATGACCCAGTGGAATTTTTTTTTAATTATATATAATATATTTTACTCAATTTAGATAATAAATATATAAATGACCCTAGTGAATTGTTGTGTATATCAAATGACCACAATGAATTATATTTCTGGATCTGTCACTGGTATCAGAGCACATCTTTTGAGGTTTTCCACACTTTTATTCTCCTTCTATTTTCATTCTTTAACTTATAGAATTTATTTCTTTCATATAAATGTTTTTAGTCGTAATGTCTTCTACTATTCTATCACCCGATAGCGGCAATAATGGCGGTTTCACGGTCCGATTTGGTGGTCACTGTGCGGTAAAAGAATTTTTCCAATCTCCATGATTTTTCAATTATACTTTTCAGTCACAATGGATTACTGATATTGTAGTTCAGCCACCACGAGTTTCAATAAATGCTGTTTCTCTGCCGCCAGATGCTGCTTCATTTTTTAATTTAGGTAACAAGTGTTCACCACATATAATGCAATGGATTATTGATTTTGGAGCTAGTCACCATATTTCACGTTCATTAAACTTTTTACACCTTATAACTCTATACCACATACCCTATTCGTCTGCCCACTGGTTTCTTTACTTATGCAACTCATGTTGGTTCAGTTATTTTAAACTCTAATCTTATTCTATCAAATGTATTATTTATCCCCTCATTCTCTTTTACTTTGTTATTACTGGGGCAGCAACTTCAGGACCCCAATTTATCCGTCTCTTTCTGTTATAACTTTTGTCATATTCAAGATCATATGAAACTGAAAACAATTGGTTCGGCTGCAATTGTTAATGGATTATATTTATTGCACCCTGATCATTCATCTTTTGTCTCTTTTGTCTCAAACATTATGCTTAATTCTAATCCTCTATCTACCGGGAATGGTACAAACGTTTCTAGTACATCTCTACGGCATTATCGTCTTGGTCACCCTTCTTTTCCCAAATTAAAATTGGCACAACATATGAATTCTAATATAAAAGTTACACATAATGACCATGAACATTATTCTATTTTCCTCATGGCTAAGCAATCCAAGTCTCCATTCCCCCTTAGTAAATCCACTTCTTAAGCATTCTTTGAATTACTACACAGATATTTGGAGACAGTATAAAATTCACACTATTCACGGCCACCTATAATTCCTCACCATCGTAGATGATTTTAGTCTCTTCACTTGGATTTATTTGATGAAAACAAAGTCTGAGGCTCGACCCCTTACCCAACAATTCTGTCAAATGTGCGTACTCAATTCCAAAAGGTCATTAAAGTAGTGCGTTCAGACAATGGGTATGAGTTTCAAATCTGTTAATTTTTTACTTCTAAATGGATCATTCACCAAACCTCTTGTATAGAAACTCCTCAGCAAAATGGAATTGTCGAAAAAAAACATCGTCACATCTTAAACATTGCTCGTGCTCTTAAATTTCAATCGCATCTGCCCTCCGCTTACTGGGGATATTTTGTCACTCACGTTTTCTACCTTATAAACATTACCCCAACACCTTTACTGTAGAACCAAAATCCTCACACACTTTTATACAAAAAAAATACCTTCATACTCTCATCTCCGTGTTTTTGGTTGCTTAACATATGCCTCAACCATTTCTACTCATCGCTCAAAATTTGATTCTCGAAGTCGTCCATCCATTTTCTTAGGATATCCCGCTCAAACTAAAGGATACAGTCTCCTCGACCTTCACTTACGGTCCATTTTTATCTCTCGAAATGTTACCTTTCACGAAAACATATTTCCTTATCCACAACAATCCCTAGTGAATCCTCCTCCAAATAAAATTCCCTTACCAATTACTTTCATTAATGATCTTATTTTTGAACCCTCATCATCACATCCAACTCACACTCCCATCATCAATCCAACCCCTCATACTTCACCTCCGAATCTTCATCACAATTCCCCTCCTAATTTCACTAGCTCTCCTTCTCCTCTTCCTCCTCGAAAATCCACTAGGATCTCACATACCCCTTCATATCTGAACGATTATTATTGCTCTCTTGTCCAAGCTTCATCGTCTCCCACTCTTTCTAATACAAAGACATCTACTCCTCACTCTCTAGAAAAGGTTCACGATTATCATTCCCTATCTCCAGATCATAAATCTTTAGCATTATCGGTTTCTACTCACTTTGTATCTAAGTGCTACAATCAGGCTGTCAAGCATGCAGAGTGGCGGCAGTCTATGCAAGCGGAAACTGATGCTTTGGAGGCCAACACATGGATACTTGTTTCTCTTCCCCCTAATGTCAAGCCCCTCGACAACAAATGGGTTTACCGGTTAAAATTTAATTTTGATGGTTCTATTCAAAGACCTAAGTCTCGTGTTGTTGTCCAAGGTTTCAAACAACAACCTGTCATTTATTACATTCAGACATTCTCTCCAGCAGAAAAAATGACCACTGTTCAAACTCTTCTTGCTATTGCCACTGCCAAAGGATGGTTCTTAGAGCAGCTTGATATTAACAATGCATATCTTCATGGTGATCTTAATGAGGATATTTATATACGGCTACCTATTGGTTTTCTACTCCTCAACCAAGACTCATCTGCTCCGCAAATTTTTATATGGTCTCAAACAGGCTGGCCGACAATAGAATCACAAATTAACCACGAAGCTAGTTTCATAGGGTTTCTCTCAAGCCGTAAGTGACCCCAGTCTCTTCATTCGCCACAAAGGTTCTCAATTCATGGCCCTTCTCGTTTATGTTGATGATGTTATCCTCACTGGGAACAATTATGATGACATCTCCTCGGTCAAGAAATTCTTGGATAATACTTTCAAACTCAAAGACCTTGGTCCTTTCAAATATTTTCTCGGTATGGAGATTGCTCACTCTAAAGCTGGTCTCAACATTTGCCAACGAAAATATACATTGGACCTGCTTGAGCAACATGGCTTCCTTGGTTGCAAACCTGTCATTACTCCTATGGATCCTTTCCGACAACAATCTCTACCGGAGTCTTATTGGCAAGCTTTTATACCTTACTCATACACGACCAGATATTTCTCATGTCGTCCAACAACTTTCCCACTTTTTAGATCATCCCACCGAATTACATCTCAAGGATGCTCACCGTATCCTACTGTATCTGAAGGGCTCTCCAGCCAAAGGTCTTTTTTTCTCTTCCTCAACATCATTACAGCTTAGTGCTTTCTCTGATTCCGACTGGGCTGGCTGTTCTGACACCAGACGCTCTACCACTGGTTATTGTGTCTTTCTTGGTTCCTCTCTTGTCTCTTGGAAATATAAAAAACAACTCACCGTTTCTCGAAGCTCTTCTGAGGCAGAATATCGAGCTCTTGCCACCACCACTTGTGAGTTACAATGACTAAAGTACCTCCTCAATGACCAACTTATACCTTATTCTCATGCTATACCATTATTCTACAACAAACAAAGTGCTTTATACCTCACAACCATTCCCTCCTTTCACGAAAAAACCAAACACATCGAAATTGATTGCCACATAGTCCATGAAAAAACGCAAACCGGCCTTATTAAACCTTTACCCATTTCGAATCACTCTCAATTGACTGATATTTTCACCAAAAATTTTGCCTCTCCTCGATTCACTTTTCTTATCCAATCCCTTGGTCTGATTGACATCTTTTCTTTCAAGTCTAGTTTGAGGGGCCTGTTAAAGATACTAGGAGCCAATCAAGACTATAATCAAGGGAGCAAATCTCTCATTTAATTGATTGTAATTAGTATAGATTTATTCTCTTCCATTTTACTCATATGTAAATATGTATATATATAGGTAATGTATTTTAAACATTTCACAATTAATGAAAGACATTCTTTCTTTCACATAATTTCTCCACTATTCATATTTCTTCAGCAGATACCAAAGGCTACTTCTTAGGTTTAAAATTTCCGCAATTATCTCGTTTATAGTTTAATGAAAAAATTCTTTTACATCTTTTCAGATTTGGAGTTACAATTTTATGTGGCCTCCTGTTACTTGCTTCCTACTTCCTCGTCTATCTACATCCTTTTTACATCATTGATCCTTGGCCTCTGCACAAGTCTTTAACAAAACAGGTACAATATCCGGTCCTCTCATGGATATCTAAAGATTATTCTTCACCGTTCGTGTCACTATTATGAAATGAATGCTTGGCATTCATGGTCCTAGTCTTCTAAACCATTAATCAAGTATTTACCTGTAATTTCTATAAAATTATTTCAAACGTTAAAAACATATACCTTTCATGTTATAACTGTATTATTAAATCCATCAGATCCATGGAGATGTATTTTTCAGAATAAGATAACATTTCCCGACGTGGTTTATTCTTTAACACTTATTAAGGATGGTATTTCATATTTCTCATAAGATAATTCAATGTGTAACCCTCTCTTACTCTTTTTTCAATATGTTAAAAACAATAAATTCCTGCGAGTGAGAGTGTCTGATATGTTTTTCCACCTTAGGAAGTTTTCCAGGTATTGGACAGTGCTGTTGTGATAGGATGTTATTATATAATGATTATTTTTATAACTACGGACATGATAACTATTTAAGTCCTCAAATAGACCCTGATTGCACTAATGGAAGATTAAAGTAAAACAATCTTTATAAGATATTTGTGTAATATATCCCAAAAACAGCACTCACATATTCTAAAACAGTAGCTAAGTCATCCCTTGTTGGAACATTTTCACAATCAATTCTTAGAAGCCTCTTCCTCTCGACATCCCTAGGGTCTTCGATCATTATGGTTAACTTAACCTGCAAACAGTCCAATACATAAATAAACAATTGACTGAAGTAGACGCAACCAAACGATTTAGCCAACATTGACTGTAATGCCATAATAATTCATATCAAGAAGCTGAAAATCGACTGTAATGGCTACTACTAAGTTACACAGCATGAAGATGCAATGCGATTCGAAACAAGAAATGGAAAAATTAAATAAAATGAAAACTACTCATTGCAGGTCCAGACTCCTAACAGAAGAAGCATAATACAACAACAACCCAACATTAGTCTCAAAAGATTGGATCGGCTACATTAATGCATTCTCTCAATTTCTTTAAATTCAAAGAAATCTCATCTAAATCTAGTAAATTCATATTTTCTCTTATCACTTCCGTCCAAATCTTATTCGGCCTCCCTCCTAGGGATGGCAATTTGACCCGTGAACCGCCGATCCGCCCTGCCCCGATGCCTTTTGGGGCAGCCCCGCCCCGCCCCGTAGAGAGAACGGGGCAGATCGCCCCGCCCCGCGAACGGGGCAGATCGGGGCATGGTATTTTTTTCCGCCCTGCCCTGCCCCGCCCCGCCCCGCCCCGCCCCGCCCCATTTATATTAAATTATTATAATATTGTTATTATTAAACATAATCATGTTTAATTTTCATTTTAATATACTAATTGTACTTGTTTGAGAATTGATTTGGGATAAAATTAATTATTTTTTAAAAAAATTAATTATTTTTATGATAAAATTAATTATTTTTATGATAAAATTAATGATTTTTTGGATAAAATTAATGATTTTTAAAAAAATTAATTATTTTTATGATAAAATTAATGATTTTTATGATTTTAATTTTTTTGATAAAATTAATGATTTTTATAATTTAAAAAAAATAATGATTTTTTTAAAAAAAATAGAATGGGGCGGGGCGGGGCGCGGGGCAGAATTTTTTGATCTGGGGCGGGGCGGGGCGCGGGGCGGGGCACAGATCAACAGGGCGGGGCAGGGCGTGGTATTTCAGATACCCGCCCCGATCTGCCCCATTGCCATTCCTACTCCCTCCCGTAATAGAAGATGTTAAAAATGGACTTGTGTGTAACTCAATCCCTCAAAAGCCATCTCAAGTGATGAAGAATTGCCCCAACCATATAAGGAGAAAATATGCACACAAACTGATCGATGTGGGATCTTAACACACCCCCTCACGTCCATGGTCTCATCTAGACTGTGGACAATAATAAGGACCAACATCACGGTCAAGGCTTGACATATGAACCGTGAACAATAATAGGGGCCAACATCGAATTAGGTGACTCTGATACCATTCGGGATGGAAGTGAGTTGAGCCGGGTCGTGAGTAGCTCACGATTCAATTCGATATTTGGCTCGACGAGCCTAGCTCATGAGCTAAATGAACGATACATGAGCCAAGATTTTTGGCTCATCTAAAATATTAGTAGAGCTTGAGCTAGATAGAGTTCGACTCATTTAGCTCATGAGGTGGCATATATATATATATATATATATATATATATATATATATATATATATATATATCAAAATCGCCACATACTTCTAAAAGTAAGTAGCCGCACATCTTCTTGAGGAAAATAAACCAAGAAAACCCTAAAAATCTCTTATAATATTCCCATCTTCTCAAAGTGGAAGAGTTATTGATTCATACCGAGCTTCTTTTCCTGAAAACAGTTCAAACATTAAGTTGTGAAGGAGATTGGCTCGAGTCACTTATGATATTAAGAAGAAACTCAAAGTATATATTACTACTTGTCTGTTATTACTGATGAGAATTCATTATTAGTGTACAAAATACATTTTTTATGACAATGCTATATTTTCATCTTTTCGAGTGGAAGAACATGCCACAAAATTAAATTTCTTATATAAGAAGACTTTAGAGATTTTTACTATTTATTAATTAATAAGGACTAGAAATTTTGTTAACTAAACTTTTGTTGTTTTACATTGGTTTAATTCTATACTTTGTTAAGTTTTTTTTGGAATATTTACATATTATAATTAGTAAAGATATAAAACTTCGATTATTTTCCATTGAGTTGTTAGTGAGCTACTGATGAGTTGAGTTTGATCTGAGAAAATTAGCTCAAATCAAATATGAGCTGAGCTATGAGCTGGAAAAAATTAGGATGAGATGAGCTGAGTTAAGGCCAGCTCAGGCTCAGATACTATGCTAAAAATATTTTTAGCCTAACTCAATCTTCAAAAGGTATGAAAAGAGGGAATGATTGTCTAAGCCATATAAAGAAAAAATATGCACACAAGCTAATCAATGTGGGTCATTTAACCGAAGAAGCATACTTTTCAAATTTAAAGGGTTATAACCACCCCCACCCCCGACCCAGGAAAAAAACTCGTTAAATGTCATATCCCTGTTGGACTTGAGCAGCTCTAAAACCTGTTCCAGACAAAAATCAAAATTAGCTATCATCCTACCACAAACAAAAATCAAAGATAATTCAGAAATAACTACAAAAAAATCCATACATAGAAGAAATGATTATGGGCTACAAAATTTACTCACTCTTTTAATCTGGAAAACATATTGAAGGTCTTGAGGATGGTTATTCAGGCGGTCTTCTCTCTAGACCGTAATAGTGCGATTGGTCCGGATGGTTATTCAGGCGGCTTTTTTCAGGACTGTTGGGATATTATAAAGAATGATGTTTTGTTGGCGGTATGTGATATTTGGTCTGGTATCCCTCTGCCGAAAGCTATTGCTAGTACCACTTTAATTTTGTTGCCGAAAGTTCCAAGCCCCACAAATTTGGGTGAGTTTCGACCTATTTCTTTATGTAACTTTGCTAATAAGGTTATTACGAAAGTTATGGCTTCGAGAATTGGTACCCTATTGCCTTCAATTATCTGCTCAAATCAATCTGGCTTTATTAAGGGTAGATCTATTTCTAATAATATTTTGCTAGCCATGGAATTCGTACATTCTATCAATAATAAGGTTCTGGGGGGGAGTAATTTAATCATTAAGCTTGATATGAAAAAGGCTTTCGACAGAGTATCACATTCTTTCCTCATTCTTATTTTGCGCCGGTTCGGTTTTGGTCATCATTTTTATTAATCTGATACAGAATGTCTTGAAATCTAATTAGTTTTCGGTGATGGTAAATGGGGCTTCTTATGGATACTGCAATGCAAAGCGAGGAGTGAAACAAGGTGACCCTCTCTCACCATTGCTATTTATTTTGGTAGCCGAGTGCTTGTCCCGGGGACTAAATAATTTATCTTCATCCGGAATAATTGATCCTTATCATTTTCCTAGGCAATCTCTTATTATTTCGCATCTTCCTTTCACGGATGATATTGTTATTTTTACGAATGGTCAAAAGACAAACATTCAACGTCTAATGGATTTCCTTCGCTATTATGAGGATAGTTCGGGGCAGCGAGTCAACATCGGGAAGAGTTCTTTCTATACATCCAATCGAATGAATATTACATCTAAGACTTTGATCCAATCTATTACCGGATTCATTGAAGGAGATTTTCCTATGAAGTATCTTGGATGCCCGATATATCCGGGTTGTTCGAAAGTTCCTTATTTTCAACCTATGTTAGACACTATTGCCGCAAGAATTGAAGGCTGGCAGAGGAATCTTTTAAGTATGGAAGGACGCATTGTGTTGGTACGTTCTATTCTTAACTCTATTCCTATGCATATTCTTTCCACTTGTAATGTTCCTCGTTTTGTAATGATTACCTTAGAGCGAATGTTTTCACGCTTCGTCTGGGGACAAACAGATGGAGTGGAGAAAAAACATTGGATGTCCTGTAAGAACATGTCTAGAGAGGTGGAAAGTAATGGAGTGGGTGTTATTTCGCTATTAACTTTCTATGATGCCTTTTCATGGAAATTATGGTGGAAATTTCGAATAGTGGATTCACTGTGGGCTGCATTTTTGTGCAAAAAGTATTGTAAGGATCTTATGCATGTAAAATTGAGTTTGGTGGTTGCGGGGTGTTCGTCGAGTTGGAGGAGAATGATGCAAGTTAAAAATATGGTTGAACCTCACATTGCTTGTTTGTTGAGGGGCGAGGAGTCTAGTTTTGTATATGAAAATTTTACGTTGGAAGGCTCTTTGGACCTATGGCTGGTGAACCCGGAGGAAGCTTTGTGCCGTTCCTGAGTGAAGGAATTTTGTGCCGAAAGAATCTGGAATAGGGCTGCACTTCGCGGCTGCCTCCCTATGCCTGTAATTGCAAAACTACCAGAAATTCAGTTGGGGACACTTCAAGAGAAGGGTAGGCTGATTTGGATGGAGGCTCAACATGGTTATTTCACTCTTGCATCGGCAATAGCATGTTAAGGGATCTGGGAGTTTCTCAACATTCAAGAAAATGTATTTGGGATAAGGTACTTCGTTTTTTGGCTTTGGATGAGGATTGCAAGCGTTTTGGGGTCCCTTTGGCCTCTCGTTGTGTTTGTCTGGGGGCAATGGAGACATATGTGTTAGTAGTGCCCTAGGACCATTAGCACATGTTGTGCGTTTTATTATCTTTTGAGCATGTAATTGAATAGTTAATTTTGCTTTTGATTATCAAATGTGTGATTTGATAGTAAAACTCATTAGCTTATGTAATTACTATTCTAGTAGTCCCTAGTTTTATGTAATGCTTAATTACTATGAAATAAAACTAGTATGATTGTTGATTGATGATCTTGTTTTACTGATCATGTGTAATGGATACAAATCACATCATAGATGCAATATATAGGGATACATTGTATCGACGTGATCCAGTCGGAGAAGTAATACTTCATGGTCTTAAGTCATAAGTATTACTTCCTCAATACTGTTTTAGAATCCTTAGACCTTATGTCTTCATTGATTCTAGTATGAATGGAGCCACGCTTTTGACTCGATCGGACGTTACTTGTAACAGAGTAATCAATACGATCGATGATCGGGACGTAGTGTCCTATCATAGCTTGAATGTGAGAGACATTGTAAGGAATTTGTCCCTCTCTATTATTAGAGAGAGATATCCATGGGCCCCTCGATAGGGAAAGACTGTTTAAATGCATGGCCGTGCTCAAATGTATTTAATAAAGTGGTTATCAAATGCTATTTGTCGAAAACAGATCTACCCTGGAGATCGAGCATAAATACAATTAAGCTTAATAAGGGTGACGACCACCATGCCTTATGCTTAATTAGGATATCGCGAGACAAAGGGATTAAATAGTAGATTGATATTAGGTTCCGTTGTATATTCATTCACTTTGGGTAGTCACAATGTCCTGCTAGGGACCGCTTGTGATTTATGAACTCACACTACTACTAAGTGTGTTTTCATTGCCATTGTGATATGAACCTACTGGGTCACACGCATAGACGAGCTAACGAGCTTCATGTCTAGATTCAATGAATCTAGAATGTGTCTAGGTTCATTGTATCTGACATTCACTTTTCCGAAAAATAATAAAGTATTTATTATTCGAATTAGAGATAGGGGGCAATTTCGGTATTTTACCTATAGCTGGGATTACGTGGGAGTTATTATCCGATAAGGACTCCCACTACCAAATAAAGTCTAGGAACGTGGGATTCCCGAGACTCCCACCGCCGAGAGAAGTTGAGTAGAGGTGGGAGTTGTTCTAGTAACAAACTCTCACACTCTATATAACATCTCTTAGCCGAAACCCTAGAAGGTTAATGCTTCACCGCAATTAAACAAGAAAACCGAAATCAGATTTCGATATTCTCAACTCTCTCCCTTTTCTCTCTAATTCCCGAAAATCGAAAAAGACGAAGAGCTAGCAATCGCTGCCCGTATCGTCGCGTGGATACCGGGGTAGAGGGACTTTCCGCAAAGGGAGATCAATCGTAGCAGAGATCCGATCCAAGAAACATCATCCTCCATTCAAGAAGTAGCTTCTTGAATCCAAGAAACGTAAGTTTTTCCGCTGTTTTTCGATTCGTTTACGTATGAGCGGATCCTTCAGGGGAGGATCCATGGGTGTTTGGAACGAGTTTCCGCCCATGAATCCCTTCAATATGATCATGTATTTGTTCAATATTTGTTAGCTCTAAGGATATGGCATGAAGCTGTTGTTCAGGTTGGTTTAATTGATGATGCCAGTAGGGTGAATACCTTACGGGAGTTGCTTTCTACTTGGTGGTTTGCTCGCCCTTCTAAGGGTGCTCAATTGATCTTGGCAATGGCTTGCTCGTCTTCTTGACTACTTTGGAAAGAGAGGTGTCACTTTGTGAATGAGGCTAAGACTACTTCTCTTTCCAGTATTTTGGCGCAGTTCAGGGATTATACAGGTACACTAATGAAGGCCAAGAATATTATGCCAAGGAATTCTTCGTTTCAGCCGAGACAGACTTTGGTGATGAGATGGGGCGGAAACACCGAGGCTATCCTGAACATTGATGGAGCTTCAAAGGGGAACCCGGGAATCTCCGGCATTGGTGGTATTCTTAGGCGTTCTAATGGTGTTTTTATACGAGCTTTCTCGACATTCATTGGTGACAACAAAATGAGCTTTGAGGCAGAAATAGAAGCTTTGTTCGCAGGTTTACAAATGGCGTGTCTGTGTGAAGTACCTCGCTTGCAGATTCAGACAGACTCTTCAATTCTGGCTGGTGCTTTTCACAAAGGTACTATTTCTTCTTGGAGATATGATTCTATTTTTCGCAAAGTACTATCAATTCTTGGGGATCGCAAGGTTGTTCATGTTTTTCGTGAGATTAATTCTGTTGCGGACGCCTTAGCAAACTTGGCCTGTACAACACGTTCAAGTCTTACCTTTGACAATTTTTCTTTATTGCCAAGTGATATTCGCGGTTTGATACATTTAGACAAAATTGGTACTCCATATGTTCGTGTCTTGTAATTTGGAGCTTTTGGTCAGCGTACCAGTGCATTTTCCCCTATTTCGGACAAAGTATCAGTGCAAAAATTCGGCTAAACCAGTGCACAAATGTTCTGTTTCGGCTACACTAGTGCAGAATTGCACTGTTTCGGCTGTACCAGTACAGAATTCCCCTGTTTCGGACAGTGTACCAGTGCAGAAATCCCCGGTTTTAGCTGTACCAGTGCAGAAATGCTCTGTTTCTGCTGTTCTGCCACGAATTCAATACGGGGCTGTTTTTTATTCTTTTGCGATTTTTTCTGTTTAGGGAGGTTGTTTACACCTTTTGGGGAGGTTTTGGTTTAAGTCCCCCTCACTCTTTATGTCTTCGCATCATAGCATAGTTTTAATTGTAACACCCATGTACATATACATAAATGCATGAGGTTGCATTTCATTGCTATCTTTTTTGTATATTGGGTGGTTGTTACATCTTTTGGGGAGGTTTGGTTTAAGTTCCCCTCCCTCTTTTGCCGATTTTATGGCCTATATATATATGGGGGGACGCCCCACCACGCTGGTGGATTTATTTAAAAAAAAAAAAAAAAGGTCTTGAGGATCTGGGTCAATATTTTCTTCAGCAGTGGAAACAGAACTTGAAGTTGATGCCAAATTCACATCAGTGTCTTCTTTATTAGTAACACTTAACCTCCATTTCCCGTTTCTTATACTCCTGCAACTCATTCTACCCAAGAAAATTGAGATTTTTTTGTAAATTTGGGAAATTGAAAAAAAGAATTTGAAGTGAAGGAGTTTTGGATACCAAAATTGATGATGAAATAAGGGGAGGTTGCAGCAGTGTGAAGTAGGGATGGCAATTTGGCCCGTCCCCCGCTGATCCGCCCCGCCTTACCCCCGAATGATGTTTGGGGAAGATCCGATCCGCCCGTTCTCGGGGATATGATGTTTGTCCCGCCCTACCCCGCCTGCTCTGATCCGTTTAGGTAGGGTTATATATATATATATATATATATATATATATATATATATATATATATATTTGAACCCATTTTCATAAGCCCGTACTATGTTTTTCTTATCCTACCTAACCCTAAAAACATTTCCCCCTTTTCACTCCCAGGCCCCACTCCCTTCATCTCCTCTTCTCTCCTCTCCTACTCTCTTTCTTTCTTTCTCTCCTCTCCTTCTCTCGGTAAATCGCCGCCGCCTCCCTTTTTCCCCTTATTTTCTTCTCCTTCTTCTTTCTTCTCCGCCTCTGCACTCTTCTCTTCTTCTTTCTTCCTCTCCTCTCATTCTCTCCGTAAATCGCCACCACTTCCATTTTTTTTTTCTTCTTTTCTTCTCCGCCTCTGCCTCTCTACTCTTCTGCTGGAGCTCTCGGCCACTCTCCGACGAGTTTTGGGAGCTTTTATGAATTATTTGTGCAGATTCTTGGAAATATGATTTTTTTGTGCTGATTTGGGAATTGTTTAGGCTTTGGAAAGATTAATTTTTTTGTGAATGATTTGACTCTTTTTTTTTTTTTTTGAAAAAACAGAGCGGGACGGGGCATGGGGCGATGAGTATTGTCCTCAATGTGCTAAAAGAAAAACAAAAGGGAATAAAGATACTTAGTTGGAAGTGTGCCAAGAAGTCAATTGAAGAAGAATTCCAAGGGAGAAAGCTTGTACTCTTGGAAAGAAAAACAGATGCATGGCGAAATCTTCCAACAAAGTCAACAAGATAACGAAAATAATAAAAAATGTGTTTGTAAGGGAAAAACGAAATAATATTAAATAAATAAAAACAGAATAAAAAATTAAATTGTTTTTTTTATTCTTGTAAAGAAAAACGAAATAATAATAATAATAATAAAAGAATAAAATTTAAAATTTAAAATTTAAAATTTAAAATTTTGTTTAATAATAAATGTTTTTTTAAAGGGAAAAACAAAATAAATAAAAAACAGAATAAAATTTAAATTTATTTTTTAATAATAATTTATTTTTTTGGAATATATATATATATATATATATTTTTTTTTTTGTAATGGAAAAACGAAATAAATAAAAAAACAGATTTTTTTTCTCTTTTTAATTATTAAAAGAAATAGTAATTATAATTTCAAAATAAAAAATAAAAATTGTAGTTCTCGTTTATAGTCTCGAGCTTGACTTCCTTTAATGGTTATTCTTTTGGAGGGAGGTCGAGAATCCATCCCTCATCCTTCAAATTGTTGGATGGAATGCCCTCCAAATATTCCTTAAGGCGTTGCTCATTGACAGTAAATCTCTTCTTATTGTTGTCTTGAATCTCAACGGCTCCGGAGGGATAGACATGTATGACTTCGAAAGGGCCCGACCACTTTGATTTTTCCTTTCTGATAACAATCTTAAACGAGAATTAAATAGCAAAACATTTTGCCCCATATGAAATTTATTAGGCTCCTTATCCTTATTAGACAATAACTTAGTCTTCTCTTTATTTTCTCTAAGTATTCTTACCAATTGATCTTCTCCTAATTCATCTAATAAGTATGATATTATTGGAGATAAAATTTTTATCGGCAACTAAGAGTATAGACTTAAGATTGGAAGGTAGTGCTTTGAATTCTAATTTCCAAGGAGGCTCATCAATTTTATTCTCATTCCTAGGTTCTTGTTTAGCTTCCAAAAGTTTATCATCCTCATTTAATTTTTGTTTTTTCATTGTCTACTGCAATATGATTAATTATATTATGTTCTATTGATTTACTAGTATTCTTATTCGGAACACAATTAGCCACTATTACATCTTTGGTGCTCACAAAAAAACAAGATTTATTTTCTTGGGGATGTTTAATTGATTGATTTATCTTAAACGTGACACTTTCATCCCCAACCCTTAATATTAGCTCACCCTTATATACATCAATTAGAGTTCTCCCAGTTGCTAAGAAAGCTCTTCCTAATATCAAGGACATGTTAACACCTTCCTTCATATCTAGAACCACGAAGTCTACGGAGAAAATAAATTTATCAACTTTGACTAAAACATCCTCCACTACCCCTCTAGGATACTTAATAGACCTATCTGCCAATTGAAGGGTAATCATGGTATGTTTTAATTCTCCTATCCTTAAACGCTTAAAAATAGAATATGGCATTAAATTGATGCTTGCTCCTAAATCACATAAAACATCTTTAAAAAATAAATCACCAATATGACAAGGAATTATAAAACTACCAGGATCTTTGAGTTTTTGTTGTAATTTATTTTGAAGCACAGCTGAACATTCTTCATTTAAGCAAATTTTCTCACAATCTTGCAGCCTCTTTTTACTAGATAATATGTCTTTTACAAATTTAGCATATTTAGGCATTTGAAAAATTGCTTCAACAAAAGGACGATTAATCTCCAATTTTTTAAATATTTCTAATAATTTCTTAAATTGAGGATTAGGGGGTTCAACCACTTGAGGAAAAGGTAAAGCTTTTTAATCGACTTCTACATTAAGGTATTTATATTTTTTTTTCTCTTTTCTTGTTTGAGATTGATGGCTTAGACTCTAAGAAGCATTAATATTTAAATCTTTTTTATCCACAACTTCTTGAATTTCTTTTTCTTTTTTTAACTCATCCCGACTTATTATAGTTATGGCTTTGCAATCTTTAGGGTTGACTTCCGTATTACTAGGCAATGATCCTTGAATCCTATTACTTAGCAAACTAGCCATTTGTCCTAATTGAGACTCTAAGTTTTTAATAGAAGCTTCTTGGTTTTGAAATCTTGTTTCAGCACTAGTTATGAACTTTGAAACCAAATCTTCTAAATTAGGTTTGCTCTCGAATGTGGGAGGAAAATCAGGGGGTGGTGAAGGTCTCACATTTTGATTCATATTAGGATTCGGATTTTGACTCCAAGAAAAATTAGGATGATTCCTCCATCCAGGATTATAGGTATTAGAATAAGGATTGTTTATCCTACAGTTAGGACCTACATAATTAATTTCGTCATGAAAATTAAGGTTGGAAGAATTATTATGCGGACAATTCACGTTATAATGATTACCACCACAACTTCCACAATTTACTTGATTTCCAATTCCTAAATTATTAGAGATTAAAGCTAATTGGGCCAAAATAGTTTGAGTAGCATCAATTCCATTAGCACTTCCCTTTATTAGAGGATTACTGCGTTCGTTATTACTTTCGTTTCCACTAGATGTCATATCCTCTAATAATTTACAAGCTTCATCTGGTGGTTTACCTATTATACTACCCCCACTTGCTGCATCAATCATATTTTTAGTGGGTTCATTCAAGCCATTATTACTTAGCAAAAAAAAAAAAAAATTATAAAATATTTGGATTTGCATCCAGAATGAGACCTCATGGTGTGAGCACTTTCTTAAATTTTCTTTATATCTTTCCCAAGCATCATATAAAGTTTCCCCAACTTCTTGACTAAAATTCATTATCTTATTCCTTAACTTCATGCTTTTAGCTGGTGGAAAATTTTTATTTAGAAATTTAGAGGCTAATTGATTCCAAGTAGTTATTGAGCCAGAGGGAAGAGAATTTAACCAAACCTTAGATTTATCTTTCAGGGAAAAGGGAAAAAGTCTTAATCTTATAGCATCATCACTTACCCCATTTTGCTTAAACATGTCACAAATTTCCAAGAAATTAGATATATGAACATTAGGGTCTTCATTAGGCAAACCATAAAATTGAACACTTTGTTGCACCATTTGAATTACAGCAGGCTTAATTTCAAAATTATTAGCAGCTATGGCAGGTCTTAAAATAGCATGATGAAAGTCATCTACCTTAATAGTAGCATAATCTCTAAGAGTTTTAGGTGGTTCTTGATTATTAAGAGCAATATCATTAATACCATCATTCGCCATTTTATTGTCTTTTTCTTTATTTTTAGATTCCTTAACTAGTCTCCTATTTTTTCTAACAATAACTTCCGGATCAGGATAAAATAACAAAGGTTTATTATAGCTCCTAGTTTGCATGCAAAAATAGGTTCAACCAAAGAAAAATAAAAATAAAAAATAAAAAAGAAAAAGAAAAAGAAATTGAAAAAGGATAATATTAAATAAAACAAAAAGTTCAAAAATTCTTCTTACCCCTCCTTTGTTGTAAAAAGACACGAATTCTTCTTCTTACATTGTCTCTACTTAAGAAGATTTTTTCTCCTGTTTAAGAATCAGTATTTTTTTTTTGATTTTCTGAAAAATAACAATCGAAAATATTAGTAAGACAATAAACAAAGAATGGTCTAATCTCAAAATTTTTAACAATTATATGATATTAATTAAATAGTCCCCGGCAACGGCGCCAAAAACTTGATGCACAAAATCCTAACAAGTGAACTATTGTCCAGTTGAGTATATAAGTAAGACAAGTGTCGTTCCCACATAGATTATAATTAAGTACTAAAATTGTGTATTATCCTAATTTAGACCTACAAATATTTTTTAGAGTTTTATTAACTAATGCTTAAAATTAAATAACAACTAAATTAAACAAATAAGAAAGAAGATATCAAGTAATGAGAGAAATGTTTATTAGGATATTGATCAAACTTGTTTTCCCAATTATTAGTAAAAAAAATTCCCTTTTTAATGTGTCAAATTCCCTTAAATTTATCCTAATTTATTAACGGTAAAATTCCCTAATCTAGGTTTTATTCAATTCCTTGCAATAAACCCCCTAATCACAATTAACAAAAACCATATGTCTATGTGAAATTGATTAATGAGACAGCATTAACGATCTATAGAATTCCCCAATTTCAATCCCCGTAGTTATCTACTTTTGAAAACCGCTCAATAGAAACCGAATCTATTCCTAGTCAGTTTTACTAATAGTTATTATCACTTAGTTCCTAATTAATTACTTCACCTTCCGGTCCTTCTCAATTAAATTATGAGATATATAGAGTGATCAAATCCATACAAACATTAAACACACCATAATAATAATTAATAAAATAGGGATTAAAGGAATATTGAACACAATATTAAGGGAAAACTAATAAACTAAATCATTGTTCCAACAAAGTTTTCACAAGCCTAATCAACTAGAAAATTTAGTCAATCATCATATATAAATCAACCATGATAATTAATTTAGACATGAGAAAAATTACGAATTAAGAAAATAATAAAAAGGAACGAGAACTTGATGTCGAAATTTTCTCCGCTAATTAATCCCTTACTGAAAACTGCACAGATTAATCACAACTCCAATTGGAACAACGCAGTGACAATGTGATGATGAAGGCTCTGCTCTCGGATGTTGATTGGTGGTTGGTTTGAAGATGAATGATGATTGGTGGTATACGGCTGCTTTTTGCGGCTGCCTTTGATGATAATTTGTGCGGCTCCTTTTTGTTTATTTTGTGGTGAAAATACCACTGCTGATCGGGGGTTTATGCGGGTGTATTTCTTTAGGGCTTCATGCCCTTTTTTTATAGAGATGTGATGATGTGTCAATCCTTTTCCTTCTCAGCTTCTTGTTCTTATGGCCCAAGGTTCATAGTCTTTGTTTCCAATTTCATATCAACTTGTATCCAATTGATATGATTTCCTACCAAATAAATTTAAGAAAATATAATATAATTCTAAAATAAAGATTCTTAATAATATGTTTCTATTTAACATATAAAAATACCAAAAATATATATATCAAATCAAAATAAATATATTAAGAATTTAATACCAAATCGACTCTAAAATATGGAAATATAATATTCTTTAGGTAAAAAAACTAAGTGAAAATTAGTATAATTTATATAGAAAATGTGAGTTTATCATAGATTCATTGGCTTAAGTCAGAGTACGTATATAGACAAAATGTTAAATCGGTTTAGCATGCAAGAGTCAAAAAATGGTATTTGTCCTAAAGCACTTGGTACGACTCTTTCAAGACAACAAAGTGCTAAGACACTAGATGAGAAAGAGCGCATAAGTGATACCATATGCTTCAAAAATTGGATCTATCTTGTATGTCATGTTATGTGCTCGCCTTGATGTCTCGTATGCTTTGATTATAATGAGCAGATAACAGTCTACATTCAGTGAGCGTCACTGGATAGACGTCAAGAATATCCTAAAGTACTTGTGAAGGACTAAGGATACATTCTTAATCTATGGTGGGAAGACGAGATCATTGTAAGTGGTTACACTGATGCTAGTTTCCAAACTGATAGAGACGTCTTTAGATCGCACTCGAGTTATGTATTTTGCCTCAATGGAGGTGGTGTGAGCTGGAGGAGTTCAAAGTAGGCAACCGTTGCAAATTCTACAACTGAAGTTAAGTATATAGCTGCATCAGATGCTGTTAAGGAGGCATTTTGGATTCGAAAGTTCATTGTTGAACTTGGTACGGTACCTAGCATTGTGAATGCAGTTGATCTCTATTGTGATAACAATAGGGCCATATCTAAGTCAAAGGAACCACGATCTCACCAAAGGTTAAAACATATACTCAGGCAATATCACCTAATCCGAGGGATTATTGATAGGGTGATGTAAAGATTTGCAAAGTACATACGGACGATAATATCGC
Organism: Vinca minor; assembly: GCA_026122235.1. NCBI lineage: Eukaryota > Viridiplantae > Streptophyta > Magnoliopsida > Gentianales > Apocynaceae > Vinca > Vinca minor. The sequence goes on along the minus strand of JAOCZM010000241.1, from coordinate 6,613,869 downwards.
CGACCCACTGACACGTCATCAACATGATCGTCATACTTGTAGCATAGGTATTCGATACCAAGAGGACTGGTCTTAGAGATAGTTCTTATGTACAGTATGGACTAAAAGGGAAAGGTTGTTGTCTTTAGTGCAAGTGGGAGATGTATCTTATATTTTTTATTGTGATGAAATATTAAAGGCAAAATTCCATTATTATGTTGTATTACTAATGTGTAATTGTATTAAACATAATAACGTCCTTTGAGTAGTTATTGTAATTGTTGCATTGAACTATTCTAAATGTCCCCAACCGATCATTATTGTGGAATGCTTAGGACAATAATAATGTGTTGAGACTAGTATGTGTCGTGATTGATATTGGATATTTAATCAACATATGGGTATGTGATATTGGTTATCATAATACTTGACTGACCCACTATAAGAACACTTCATGGATTGTTATGTAAATGTCAATAATGTCTCTTATAATGATTCTTTTTGTATCTGAATCATCCGACTTGAAATCACACAAGATTTCCTACATGGCTAATGGTATGCTTTGATGGTGTCAAATGTCGTCTGTAACTAGATGGGCTATAAAGGAATTTGTTGGATGTATTTATGAACCATGTGTAGAATGATGTATGATAGATAGAGGATTTTCCCTCCAATATAACATGAGCGACATCTTGCGCCCCTTGATGGAGTGAGACTAATTCATGGTCATGAACAAATGAATTAATATGAGATATTAATGTCATTTGATTAGGTTACTCGCGAATCAATAAACTTATTGATTGAACTATACAAGTGTGACATTCTCCATGACTTGTGTTCAATCTAGATATCGAGGAACAATGGATTAGTACAAAAGGTCATAACAGTGATTACTTTTTTTTTTGCTGAATATAACAGTGATTACTTCAATCACCTGAATATTTGTCAATTGGGAGTAATGATGTGTTGCTAGATACCTCTAATTACTGTTGACAATTGTTGTCACGGTCAACATAGAAAATACCTAATGGGTTACACACTATAATCGATTGGATTGAGCTTTTTAGAATTTACATTTGATATAGGTGCTCCAATTGGATTGGGTCAACCAATACTCGATTGGTCAAACTGATCAGGTTGAATCGGTTTGTTGAACTGGACCTGATATGTTAAATCGAAAAACCAGTCCAAGAATCGGTTTGAACGAGTCAAAAACCGGATGTGAGGTGTGTGTGTAGTAGGCCTCACGGAAGAGAAAAAATAGGAGAAAGTGACTTAGTGGGTGAATTAATTTTCATCCCACTATGAATTTCTCTAGATAATCAATTATTGATTATTCTAACTCTCCCTAATACTCTTCTAGACTGTCAAATTTCCTAGAGAAATTACACCACCAAGAACATCAAAAGTTAGAAGAAAAATTAGATTTATCGTTCTTTCTTTTTCGGGTTTTAACTTGAACCTACATGTCAAATTCCTGAAGAATGACTTCAACCTTTGGAGTTATCTGACAAGCATTAGAGACAAGAAGAACAAGTTCAAGTTGATCGTGTGGATAACGCTAGAGACATGAGTCGATTAGATCGGTTGTTGTTGGTGATCCCAGAAGCAAAATCAAACAGAAACCGTTTATGTTAATTACGCAATATAAGGTAAATATCTTATTTCAAAGTTCGTTGGTTCTTACTCTTGAATGATCCTGTTATAAACGGATTCTGCATTTTTACTTTCCATTGCATTTTTTTTAGGAATCCGAATTTCTTTCTTTCATTTGCCACCATCAAGAATTTGATACTGAGGAAGAGGTGTTGTGGAAGCATGCATGAAGAAACTTCAAAAGATACATAGGAATGCAATCATAACTTGCTCAAGACAATTGGAAGCATGAATGAAAGTCTCATTTCTGCAGCAATATTCAAGATAGGCACCAAAATATGGATATTAATATAAAAAAAAAAAAAAAAAAGGGCTCCGCAAATCGCCACCACTTCCCTTTTTTTTTCTTCTTTTCTTCTCCTTCTTCTTTCTTCTCCGCCTCTGTCTCTCTACTCTTCTGTTGGAGCTCCCCGCCACTCTCCGACGAGTTTTGGGTGCTTTTATGAATTATTTGTGCAGATTCTTGGAAATATGATTTTTTTTGTGCTGATTTGGGAATTGTTTAAGCTTTGGAAAGATTAATTTTTTTGTGAATGGTTTGACTTTTTTTTTTGAAAAAACAGAACGGGGCGGGGCATGGGGCGATGAGTATTGCCCCGTTGCGGGTCATAGGGCGGGGCGGGGCGGCAGATCACTAGCACGGAGCGGGTTTGGGTATTAAGAAACCCGCCCCAACCTGCCCCATTGCCATCCTTAGTGTGAAGCCATTATTCAGAAAATCCACAACTGGGGTTGATTAATTTATACTATGTGAGTTTGCATTTGATCTTGAACAGGAATGTTTGTAATTGATCCTAATATTGTTCGAGGATTGTGAGAAAAAAAATTGGTTCAAGAAACAAATGAGATGGTCGGAGGATTTTCGTGGTTGTTATAAGAGATTGAATGAGAAAGGACTACGTCATAAAACAACGGTGGATTCCAATTTGGTCGCGAGAAATGAGGTTGTGTCAAGTAAAGATAAAAATCGGTTGTACCAGTGCGTGTATTTATATGTTCCTATGTCTCACTACTCAAAATTTTCACTTGCACATTTAGCCATTGCTCCCTCTTTCTCCCCCACATCCCTCTTTTCCAACAGTTGTCGCTCACTCTATCGGCCTCCCCAAAATTCGGAAATCTAACTGCATCTAGTTTGGGAAGGGGAAGGAAATTTTTTAAAATTTCATATTCATCTACGTAACGTTATGTAATTTTAGTTATGTTAGTTCAGTTACAAAAATAAACTCTAGGACAAATTTGAGACTATAGCCATTTCCAAGGCCTTTTTATAGATAATGCAAATTTTAGGTCCTTACTTGACACAACCCCAAGTTGTGAGTTTTTGTCACACCCTGTCTTTGGAATGCTGACATGGTAGTGCTTCATTGGTAGATGAGACGCCAAAGCCCACGAAACAGAGTTACTATAAAAGGAAATTTTATTTATGTAATCCAAAATATTCAAGTGCGCTAACGAAAGTAAAACGGAAAGAAAATTACTAAGTTATTACATCTGAATTATGTTTAGTCGTTCAAAATGGAAATAACATAACAGTACAATGATCAAGTCTAGATGGATTATGCATCACTCGTCAAATGACCCTTCCCAAGTATCGTCCTCATAGTAGCACGGGCTCCTCCTCATAATCACCTGCACAAATAAGCAAATGGACTGAGCTTCGGTGCTCAGTATGATCCACATAATCCCTGTACAATATATCAATAATGCAAACAAGACACGAAATCGTTTTCCCATTCCCGACAAGTCACGACACACACAATGCAAAAGTACTGAAAATACACTCTATGAACACTATACAGAATGCACGAATCACGGTAAACAAATCACGACACAAAAAGAAGTTAAAAACATTTCAGCACAGTCCGCGTACGAATGCCACAAACAAACCAATCGTCTGCGGTATCATCCGCAGAGAAGGTGCCAAAAGTCTGGACGATCCAATCGTCCACAACCGGTGAACCGTAGCTTCCACGGACGAAAGGTATCTTCCGCAAAAAGTCAGTAGCTCCTAATAGTTGTACGAACGAATGCTTCGTCCGCATACTACAGAAAACAGTTTTTCATGTACAAATTTGTACATAAAAATCCCATTTCTGCACCAACTTTTTCCAAACTCGGAAAATGACTTTTTGACACTAAAACCAAGTAAGAAATGTGACCAAAACAATAATAAACACATATGCAGCAAATTAGCCGATAACACAACGAAAGTACACACTTTGTGACATTACGAGAAATGATTAACGCTAATATACCCCCCTCCCACACACACTCCCCACCTTACGAACTCAAGTACCTATTCAAGACATAAACGACAATAACCGTAATGACCCTAACATTGGCCAAGTTAGGAAGGCTCAAGAATTTCAAGCACATGGTTAAAGCTTTAATGATCCATCATACATTGTTTCCTCGCCCATCACCATGGACTCCACAATGTCTTTACAGCCCCAATGATAACCTCATCAGGTTAAGGCCCGCAAGACCCTCGGAATCCGCAACACCCACTAGGATATCTCGGAGTCTGCGTATTGGGATGACCCTCAGAATCTGCCACACTCACGCAGGATCCCTTAGCCACTGACCATAACCACATCGCAAGACCCGATAATCCGCAAAGAGCGCATCAACTTCGGCATCTGCCCAAGTGGTTTATCATAATGATAAATCCTCCCATCTAATACATTCTAAGTACGAACTCATAAAGGGGCAATGACTCGGTCGACCAAAACCAATTCGAACAACTCGACTCAACCAATTATGCCGCCGCCAAATGGTTCAATAATGTAAAGGAAAAAGTCCAAGTTGGCAAATTCCAAGACCAAAAGAGTAGCAAGTAATCCTGAAGAATGACTTCAACCTTTGGAGTTATCTGACAAGCATTAGAGACAAGAAGAACAAGTTCAAGTTGATCGTGTGGATAACGCTAGAGACATGAGTCGATTAGATCGGTTGCTATTGGTGATCCCAGAAGCAAAATCAAACATAAACCGTTTATGTTAATTACGTAATATAAGGTAAATATCTTATTTCAAAGTTCGTTGGTTCTTACTCTTGAATGATCCTGTTATAAACGGATTCTGCAATTTTACTTTCCATTGCATTTTTTTTAGGAATCCGAATTTCTTTCTTTCATTTGCCACCATCAAGAATTTGATACTGAGGAAGAGGTGTTGAGGAAGCATGCATGAAGAAACTTCAAAAGATACATAGGAATGCAATCATAACTTGCTCAAGACAATTGGAAGCATGAATGAAAGTCTCATTTCTGCAGCAATATTCAAGATAGGCACCAAAATATGGATATTAATATATAAAAAAAAATGGGCTCTAGAATGGAAAATTGAATTGAATAATGAAACCAAAATTTGTTTACTTAACCAATGAAGCTGTGATTTAGTCTTATGCTTCAAGAGTAACCAATGTGACATTGACATGCATAACTGGAAGAAATAATATTAAGAAACTTAGCTCAACGTAGTCAAAATTGAAATTGAATGGGATACAAAATGCAATAGCAATTCAGAATAGAAAGAAACATTTTTAATCAAACCATTTAGGAGGAACAGGTATGTATTGAAGCAAGAGTCAACATCCTCTATGAAAGGAAATAATAAGAGACAGGGCGGGATGTATGTGTTAAAGATAATAACGAAGAGTTCGTTTCCAACTCTTACTATTAATTAGAGATGTTTAGATAGAATTTGAACAGAGACGTTGTTCAAGCCAAATACTCAAAACTCTAACGATTTATGGTTATCTACTGAAGAAAATTAGTTCAAGCCAAATACTAAAGTTTTTTTTAAAGAAAATTAGTTCACCTAGTCATTTATTTTTATATTGAACTCGAACCTTCTCACTAAATTTTTTTTCTTTAAAAGAGTAAAAACTTCTCACATTGATCGAACCATTTGATTTTTAGAGTATCATTAACTAACTTGAAATTTTCCCAACAAAGGAAATGCATTATTTTCTTTTCAGATTTTTAAATTAAATAATTGTTTTCCCAAGAAATCTATTTATATTTATATTAAAAAACATGTTTTCATTTTCAACCAGTCACAAACATTCATAATCCCACGTGTAATTTTCTAGAATTTTCAGCTTTTACTTAGTTTAAAAATATGATTGGTTGAAATAATTTTTATTTATTAAATCAATGATATAACTTGATATTTTTTACTTATTCAAATGAAATTGTTAATTTTAATATTTTTAATGGTTTTTTATTTTTTCCAATTCTATTTTATTCTTTCTCTATTCAATACTATCCAAGATCCCACATTGAAAGTTTAAGAAGTTTTTGAAATTTGACAACATTATAAATAAAGGGGTTTCGAATGATTTTTATTGAACTCGAACCTGCTCACTAAACTTTTTTCTTTAAAAGAGTAAAAACTTTAAAATTGAACTTTTGTTGATCAAACCATTTGATTTTTAAAATTTTCAATTAAACAATTATTTTTCCAAGAAAATTATCATCCTGACCTTGAACCATCATTGAAAGAAACCCTTGAAGGAATAATCGTTAGACTTAAAAGTCATTCAAGAAAATGAAAGAATAATCGCATGACTTGTGCAAGCTAATAAACTAATTTTGAATTTTCTAATTAGTTTAAAAGATTTTGAATGGTTGAATAATTTTTTATCCATTAAATTAGAATTAAACTTGACATATTTGGCACATTCAAATTAAATTATATATTTTAATGGTTTTCTATTTTTCCTATTCTAATTTTTTCAATCTAATTTGCTTTTCAATTTTTTCATTATATCAGTCAAAGGTTTTTCCAAAGAAAATTGGTTCACCGAACCATTTAGTTTTCTGCTGAGCCCGCAAACGAGCGTGCTCATAAATATTCTTTCATTAAAAGAGTCAAAATTTAAAAAAAAATTAAGTTTAGTTAATCGAGCCATTTAATTCTTATCGTATCATTAACTGAATTAGAAATTGCCTAATAAATTTGAGAGGCGGACTTTATTTGTTTTTCGGATAGATCATATTTTACTTATTCAAATAAAATTATATATTTTATTTTTTTTAATATTTTTTGAATATTTCTAATATAATCTTTTATTTTACTTTTTTTTCTCAATAATATTCAAGATCATACAGCGAAAGTGTATAAAGTTTTTTAAATTTGATGACACTATAAATAAAGGTAGTGGATATGGTTTTTTTTTTTTTTTTTGAATTAATTTGTTGAGTTTCTTTTTAGTCTAATAAATTGAGTGAGTAATCTAATATTCTTTTTAAGTTTTTCATTCCAACAGTCAAAGATTTTTTCAAAGAAAATTCGGTCACAGATTCATTTAGTTTTCCGTTGAACCCGCATGCAAACTGCTAAATAAACATTTTTCAATAAAATGGTAGAAACTTCAAAAAATAAATTTTAGTTGACCGAATCATTTAATTCTTATCGTGTAATTAAATGAGTTGAAATTTTCCCAATAAATTGGAGAGACAGACTTTATTTTTGTTTTTGGATGGTTTATTTAAACCGTTAATATTTTCAAGAAAACTTACAATGTCGACCTTGAGCAATCATTGAAAGAATATTTTTCCCTTGCCATAACTTTTTATTTTATTTTATATTTTGCATATAAATACAAAATTCTCATATTTTTTTATTTTTTCTATATAGGTCGGTTTGAAAAAACCAAACAAAAATATCAGTTTAGAGTATCATTTAATATTTTCTTAACAATTAAATTTGTTTTCGTGCATAGCATGGACCATTAGGTTAGTCTATCTATATTAATATTACAGAAGCTGTTTTCAGTTTCAACCTATCAAAGACTTAGAAATCCAACATGGAATATTCTAGAATATTTGTGATTTATTTGTTTTATAAAAACTTGTTTGGTGTTGAAGAGTTTAGATCAATTAAATTAATTAGAAACTAATTTTAATTTAATAAATATTAAATATTAAACAACTTCCCCAATAATCTCTCCAAATCTTGAAATATCTTCCAATTGATAATAAGAAATAAATTGAAAACAATTATCAACTAAAAGTTAAACAACTATTTTTTTAGCTTTTAGATTTCTTTATTGTTATGTACTTTTTAGAATTATTGGTCATATCATAAATATTTATTCTTAAAATACCAATTCCATTTTATTATATCATACTATCTAACAATCTATCTAATTTATATTACCAAACCAGTTTTTAGTTTCAACCTATCGAAGATTTAGAAATCAAACGTGGAATATTCTAGAATTTTTTGTGATTTAATTATAGATTTTTTTGTGATTTAGAAAAACGTGATTGATTTAGAAGAGTTTAGATTAATTAAATTAATTAGAAACTAATTTTTATCTTAATAAATTTTAAATATTAAACTATTCCCCCAATATTCTGTTCAAATCTTGAAATATATTCTCATTGATAATAAGAAATAAACTGAAAATAATTATCAAGTAAAAGTTAAATAACTCTTTTTTATTTTTTTTAGATTTCTTATTGTTATGTAGTTTTTAGAATTATTGGTCAAATCATAACTTTTTATTCTTAAAATACCAATTCCAGTTTATTATATCATACTATCTAACAATCTATCTATATTTATATTATAGAATCTTCTTTCAGTTTCTACCTATCAAAGACTTAGAAATCCAACGTGGAATTTTATAGACTTTTTTTATTTAATTGTTTTAAAAAATCTTGATTGGTTTAGAAGAGTTTAAATCAATTAAATTACTTAGAAACTAATTTTTATCCTAATAAACTTTAATTATTAAACAACTTCACCAATAATCTCTTCAAATCTTGAAATATCTTCACCAATATGTTTTTAGATTTATTTATTTTTATGTACTTTTTAGAATTATTGGTCATATCATAAATGTTTATTATTTTATTTAATTAATTAAAATACCAATTCCATTTTATTATATCATACTATCTAACAATCCATCTATACTTATATTACATAACATGTTTTCAGTTTCAACCTATCAAAGACTTAGAAATCCAACGTGGAATATTCTAGACTTTTTTGTGATTTAATTGTTTTACAAAAACTTGATTGGTTTAGAAGAGTGTAGATCAATTAAATTAATTAGAAACAAATTTTTATCTTAATATTTAGACATTAAATCACTTCCCCAATTATCTCTCCAAATCTTGAAATATCCTCCAATTGATAATAATAAATAAATTGAAAACATTATCAACTAATAGTTAAATTACGTATTTTTATTTTTTAGATTTCTTTATTGTTATGGTATTTTTAGAATTATTGGTCATATCATAAATTTTTATTCTTAAAATATCAATTTTAATTTTTTATATCATACCATCTAACAATCTATCTATATTTATATTGCAGAACCTGTTTTCAGTTTCATCCTATTAAAGACTAACAAATCCAAAGTGGAATTTTCTAGAATTTTTTGTGATTTAACTATTTTACAAAAACTTGATTGGTTTAGATCAATTAAATTAATTAGAAACTAATTTTTATCCTAATCAACTTTAAATATTAAACAACTCGCCCAAAAATCTCTCCAAATCTTGAAATATCTTCCAATTGATACTAAGAAATAAATTGAAAACAATTATAAACTAAAGGTTAAATAACTCATATTTTATGTTCTGCCAACTTGCCAAAATATATCAAAGCGGGTAAAATCCATTAAATCACAATGTCCTGTCTGTCATGAGGCTATTGAAACTGCAGCACATGCTCTTTTTCTATGCACATCAGCTCTAGACGTATGGAACAATACCACTATCGACATTCAGGCAATACTCAAGAAGGATGTTTTCCCTTTTTGTCTCCTGCCTATCGTCAAAGCTAGCGAAGAGGTTTCTGTTAGCCCAAAGGGCAAAATATTCTATGTTGTTTTGATGATAACAAACCATTGATAGTTCTAATGTTTGTGTGAGCATGTTCTTTATAATAGGATCCTTAGCACTCACATCGACATTGATGAAAATGGTAAGTTAGCTTCTTGTGTAAACTAAGGTATGTATATTACACACAAGAATGCTATTTTATGGAAGGAATGAGGCAAGGAGGTTGGTTGGGAAATAGGGCTCTTCAAAGAGTCCCTAGTGCATATGGCAAAAGAACTTAACATGCTAGTGCTTATGTTTCTCGTTCTATCTTGGTTTATCTTATAAGCACTTAGCTTTACACTTATTTGTTATTATATTCTTTTGCCATGCTTCCTTGTACTTAATATTGTCCATATCCTATCTAAGTACATCAAAGTTTGCCATAATCAAAAAGGGGGAGATTGTTAGCCCTAAGGGCGATCGAACTCGGTTTTTGATAATGGACAAACACTTGATGTTTGTGTCTAATGTTTATATCTTTGTGATAGAATATCGGAACATAGATTGGAAGCTCTAAGTACTTCAATCAAGCCATTGAAAGCCATTGATATCAAGATTCAAAGATATGCAAGGCTCATCTTTCAAGATTGAAGATTGAAGACTTAGGTTTGGTTAGTTTAGCTTTGTCGTCATTAGTCGTTATCTTATAAAGCTCTAACCAAAGCTCTCATGAACATAAGCTCTACACTCATGTCTTGCTTGCACACAAACACGTTTTCAAAAGGCTTAAGTTTCAAAATGATCTTTACATGTGTTCTTATCCAAAAAAAGCCTTTGATTTCATAGATAAGTCTTTTAGAAAAGTTTTCCAAGTATTCTTATTTGTTACCTTTTAGGAAAACCTTTTTAGACTTTAAAAAGACTTTAAAAGATTTCAAAACGTGTGAAAAATCACTTTGTAAGTTCGGTCAACCGAGCTCAAGTTCGGTTGAACCGTCGAGAAACTGAGAGCAGAACAAAAATGGTTCGGTCGACCTAAGGCCCTGGTTCGGTCGACCGAACCTGGGAGAAGTGGATTCGAAGCTGTCTTCGGTCAACCGAAGTTGCTCAGCGGTCAACCGAACTCTGCGAGAAACTAGCCGTTTTTTGACCGTTAAAGAGTCGTTTTTCAGCCAAATTTGAAATGTATATATACCCCAAAGCTAGAGAAACATTCCAAGGCTTGCATATCAAATATTCTTTGATCTCTCATCAAGCAAAAAACACTTGATCTCCATGATATAAATCATTCAAAGGTGTTATTTCAAAAAGCAAGACAAAGAGTGTGCTTCATATGTTCGAGAGCTAAATTGATTGTGCTTTAAAGGTATAATTCTCACTTTTAAGAGTGATAAATCTTTGTACTTAACCTATCTCATTCCCTTTCTAAGTGATAGGGTTATTTGATAAGTCCTACTTAGTGTGGGCAACTTGTAAAGTCCTACTTTGTGTGGGCAAGTTCTTAGTGAGCTTTTGTATTGTGGTTGTGTTGTAAAACTCTTAGTGAGTTAGCCACATTTGTAAACATTCTTCTTAGTGAAGTTGTTTGAAATCCTTGGGTGCGGCTCAAGGTAGTGGATGTAGATTCTAAGTGAATCGAACCACTCTAAATCCTTTGTCTTGTTGATTGGGTTTTGCATTGCTTTTATTCATCCTGTTCAAACTTGTATTAGCATTGCAAAGAATCGAAAAAGTTGCCAAGATTAGTTAAAACCCAATTCACCCCCCTCTTGTGTTTTACAGTTTCTACTCCTTTTGCATACACTGCATGGAAAATATGGTGTAATCGTAATAAAACTATTTTTGAAGGGAAACGGCAACTGCCAGAGGAAATTGCCAATCTTGCCCTCATCTATAATGTTGAATATAGTAGCATTTTCTCTTCATCTTTAGGTTTGAATGGAAATGGTCGATCACTGCCCAATGCTGACCAGATACGATATATACTAAAGGGAAAGGCGAAAACGTTTTCGCCAAATGCCACTGAAGAAATCCTCGAAAGACCTAACTATAGCTGGCAGGCTCCCAACGAAGGTTTCTTTAAATTTAATGTTGATGGAGCCTGGTATGAGATCTATGGAGGAATGGGATTCGTCATTAGGGATCACGAAGGATCATTTGTCGTAGGAGCTGAATACGTTGAAGCAAAAGCGCTGCTTGAGGGACTTCGGTTTGCTATGAATCAAGGATATTAGCCGCTGCTCATCGAAAGTGACTGTCAAACCCTGGTTAATCAGATTCACCAAGAAGAAAAGGATTTGTTTTCATTAGGACATATGGTTAGCCAGATACGTAATTGTTTAGGGACTAGCATAGCTAATTTATCTTTTGTGCACAGATCTTGTAATATTGATGCTGATAGATTAGCTAATCACGCAATGAGGTTTAAGACCTCCTCTCAATGGTTTGGAAAGCCACAGAGTTTTCTCCTACCATATGTAACCCTCGATTCTGATTAATGATATTCCAGTGCTTTTTATTTCAAAAACTCATGTTTTATGTTTTTATATTTCTTTAATTTTATGTACTATTTAGAATTAATGGTCATATAATAAATTTTTATTCGATTATTTAATTACGACCATTAATTAAATTTTTATTCTATTATTTAATGGTCTTAAATTTTTTATGATTTAATTAATTTTTATAATTAAATAATAGACTAAAAATTTATGATGTGACCAATAATTCTAAAAAGTAGACAACAATAAATAAATCCAAAAACATAGTCAAGAAGGCCGTGGCCCAGTGGGGCAAGCCTTTACCTGCGACCGGGAGGTCTCAGGTTCGACACCCGTCTCCTACGTGAGGCAAATAAAATTCTCTAGAAGAGAATTAAGGTGCTGACCAAAAAAAAAAAAAATTAAAAAAAAATCTAAAAACATAAAACATGAGTTATTTAACTTTTAGTTGATAATTATTTCATTTTATTTTTTATTGTCAATTGGAATATATTTCAAGATTTGGAGACATTATTGAGGAAGTGGTTTAATATTTAAAATTAATTAAGATAAAAATTAGTTTCTAATTAATTTTTTTTTTTTTGAGTGCCCGAAGGCGATTGCCCCCGAAGGGGAAAAGCGGAGAGTACCCTAGATAGGGAAGATTGAAGCATGCCCCATACCTGGGGAGGGAAGATAAGCCCCATAAGGAGGAGAATTATTTGCCCCATTATGGGGAGATATAGGAATCGAACACGAGACCTCCGCCCCGTGTTCGGGTAGCCTTACCACTTGGGCTACCCGATTCCCATAGTTTCTAATTAATTTAGTTGATCTAAACTCTTCTAAACCAATCAAGTTTTTGTAAACCAATTCTAGAATATTCCACGTTGGATTTCTAAGTCTTGATAGGTTGAAATTGAAAACATGTTCTGTAATATATATACTAGTCTATTTACCCGTGCTATGCACGGAGTGCAAATTAGTTAACGAAAAATGATAGAGAAACTGAAAAAGAAAAAAAAAAAGAAAACTACATAAATGAAAAATAAAATTTAAATGGCTAAAATATAGTGCTAAATTTGATAATGTACAATAGAAATCTCAAAAGAAAAAAACCATTTGTTTCTTTTTCCATTGAATCAGCACCCAAAGGGAGCACAAATCTAAAGATTGGTATACCGTCTTTGAAAAACAAAATATGAATTTTGAGAATGCATTTCACAATTTTGTCAAATATAAATGACTCAAAAAACAGTTTACTTCACTTAAAAAAAATCACTACATGAAATATTATATATTCAATCAAAGGAACAATACATTCAATGGTAGCCTTGATAACCAAATCTAAAGGAAAATTACAAAGGAAACAATAAAAAAAACTAACAGAAATAATAGCCTAACTTTTTTTCTTTTGAAGGTCGGAGAAGTAACGCATTAAGAAGAAAATGAAGGTTTCTAAAATAGCATAATAACATTTTAATGGAATTATACAAATTCACTTTAAAGGAAAAAAATCTAGATCTCTCATTACATTTTCCTCTTGAGCCAAGTTTCCAGTTTGAGACAGAAAATTAAATTGTTTCCATCATTATAATAGAGCTCTAGAGAAATTAACATAGTAAATGAAAAAATTAATATAATGATTAAATTAACTATGTCAACTGAGCTTTAATTTTGGTTTTGAAAGAACAAAAAGAAGAATAATGTCTTTTATTGCCTCCATGCAATTCTCATATTGCCAAGAATGTTGGCGCTCTCTTCACATTCTTCTTGCCTACTTTTGAGTTATCAAGTTTCTCTACATGAAGAAACAACTATAACATTCTCAAAGTATATTAACGCATTTACCTTAATACTTTCAACTCAGAACAATACGTTTCAAGTTCATCATTGTTGCAAGTCGTCAGCCAAATGATCAATTTTGAACACATAATTCAAGATGAAATGAAAAATATAAACATACAATTGATATTCCAAACTATGTGCACCAAGAAAATAATCTATTCACCACATGCTTTCTATTCACCAAGAAAAAAGACTTACTATAACTAATGTACTATTTCCTACTATAAAAAATAATCAAATTATGCCTCAAATGCACCAATTGAAAAGAATGGCTCTATAAAGCCAATTTTATTTTCTTCGTTTTATCCAATTGATATCATGCCATTTGGACAACACAATATAATATTGACAACAATTTTATTATCTTTAAAATAAAATAAAAATTATTGATTTTTAGGAGATAATATCAACTCTACCATTATTGTATTCCCATCTCCAACCAACCGAAGAAACATGAATGAAGAAGGAAAAAAAAAAAAAGGAAGACCGGAATTAACCATGACAACGTATTTGATTTGATCCAAAAAAATGAAAAGAAAAATGCAAGTCTTACATTTTTTTGTTGCTTTGATCCATTTGCAACTCCCTGAAAAAATGTATTTGCATTTAAAATTGAAATTTGAATTCAATCAGATAAGATAAGAAATTTGTTTATAATTATTTTAATACAAATTTTCCTAATGTATCAAATATTTCAAAATTTAATTGAAATTAATGTGTAATGGAGGCATAAGATTGTTTCATAAATAATAATAATAATAAACCCTGTGAATTTAAAAAAGAAAAAAAAAGTACTGAATTTTATGATTTTTAAATAAAAATAAAAAAAGAGCAAAGAAGAAAATGAAAGAAACATGTTGGAGGATATTTCAATAGGGAAATAGTTCTATTTTCATTAATAAGAAGTAATCTTAATAGATAGAAGTTTGGATCTTGTGCGCAATGCACACGTTTATATGAACTCTTACTCCTCTTGCTTCTCTTCATAGAAAAAATGACAAACATATTGAACCTACCAAAAACAATTATTTAAAAAGCAACACATTAACCCCGAGCTCTGGGGCAGCTGGTTGGAGCTGTTACATTCCTCACCGTTGACGAGTGTTCGATTCCCTTGGGGAGCGACTCTTGTGGGATTTTCCCGCGGTGGTATGGATCCGTGTAAAGAGCAGTATGGGACAGGCCCTCCCCCGCTAGCGGTAACGCTACGGGCCAACCGCAGGTCGAGCCCGGATTAGTCACCACGCAGGCGGTGGACATCGGGTGCCCCACGGGGTAAACCAAAAAAAAGCAACACATTAGAGTGTAATAAAATAAACAATATATCATAATTACAATGAAAAAGTCAAGGAAGAATATCTGAAAAGGTTCTTTAGAATAATAAAAGGAAAACTTTAAATTTAGACAAAGGATAAAACAAAAAGGGAAACAATTTTCACAAAAATTCATCCCTTTTTTTTTTAAGTTTAAAGTCACCTGTTATGGTGGGGGGTTTGGCATGGACAAAAAACCTTGCTCATCATGAGTCCTACAACAACAAATTAATAGTATTGGTTAAAGATTAAAGGAAAAATGGAAACAAATAAGTTCAAAGGTTGGATAAAATCCATTTGAGAAAAAGAATTCAATTTAATTTGGATGGAAAAATTAAAATTCATATTCTATTTTTACTTCAGATAGTTGATCAAAATAATCCCGAGCCAAAAGGGACTGAAAAAATGGATAAGAAAAGGGAAATATTAATACATAAGAGTTGGAAAAGAAATAAAAAAACAAAGGTATTCTGATGATCTCCCGTTAAGTAATTATTCAACTTAAGTATATCCTAAGACTGATATCTGTGTTAAGTGGGTCGGAAACAATCAAATTATAAAATATAATTAAAAAAAGAAAAAACATATGGACAAAATAGCTTTACATAGTTTAAGATAAACTTCAAAAACAATTTCATCTCGATCATAAATAAATAGAATCATTAGTGTCATGATTTGCAACCAAAAAAAAAAAAAAAAACCATTGAAGCCAATTTAAATAACGAGAACCAAAATTCTTATATTAAAGTTTAAAATAATGATGAAAAACTATAGATTATTAATGAAAAAAGATTAAGAAATTAATGTCCAAACCTGAAAAAATAAAACAAAGGATTAGACTTTCCGCTGTTGAGCCGTAATGCTGCGGGCCAACAGTGAGGTCGAGTTCAGATGTAGTCACCTATTTTTTCGGTGTATACCGAATACCCCAAACGGGTAACAAAAAAACTGCAATATTAAAAAAAAAACAAAACATAAGAAATTAACTTGAAATCCTAATAATGTACTCTAAATGTATCTAATTTGAGATTAGCTTGAGCAAACATACACATGTTTTTACTTATTATCCCATATACATATCCTTGCCAGAAAAAAAGAAACTAAAATAATAAGAACATGTCATATTAAAAGAATTGAAGGGAAAAATTGTATATTTCTCACTTAATTAAAATAAAGAGCTAGTACATAGACATTTATACATGTGTGTTTACAATAATTAGTCAATTACTAATTATTCACACTACACACTATTTAGGCAATTACTATACATTGGGAAGTAACAAATATAGCATATGTCCTAATTAATTAGCTTGGATTAGGTATTTTCCTAATTAATTATGAACTCCTAAAAGGTAACTTCTATATTCTAATACTCCCCCTCAAGTTGGAGTGTGGATATCGAGAACACCCAACTTGCTAACCAGATAATTAAATTGTCCTTGTCCCAAAGCTTTGGTTAACACATCGGCGAGTTGTTCCTTTGTTCCCACATGGTAAGTAACAAGTGTTCCATCTTGAACCTTTTCTCGAACGAAATGACAATCGATCTCGATATGCTTAGTTCTTTCATGGAATACTGGATTGGAAGCAATGTGGAGTGCGGACTGACTGTCACAATATAATTGAGCGGGTCCTAAAGTGACTCCAAGAGATTTGAACAATTCTCTTAACCAAACTAGCTCACTTGTTGCATTTGCCATAGCTCTGTATTCTGCTTCAGCTGAAGATCGAGATACAACTTGTTGCTTCTTGGATCGCCAAGAAATAGGAGCGTTTCCTAATTGAATAAAGTACCCCGTAACGGACCTCCTAGTTGTTGGACAAACAGCCCAATCAGAATCACAATAAGCCACTAGTCCTGCATTGGGATTGTTTCTAGGCAGAAAAATTCCTCTTCCAGGATTGTTCTTGACATAACGAACAACTCGAATTGCAGCATCCCAATGCCTCTCCCTTGGATTTTGCATGAATTGACTAAGATTATGAACGACATAAGTGATGTCGGGCCTTGTTATGGTGAGATAAAGTAATCTTCCCACCAATCTCCTATATTGTCCTGAATCTCTGATTAACTTCCCACTATCATCCTCGGTTGTCAACTTGAGTTGTGTCTCCATTGGTGTAGAACATGGTCGTGAACCAGATAAACCACATTCTGTCAGAATGTCGACTGCATACTTTCTTTGACACAGAAACAAACCTTTGGGCGAATGTGCTACTTCTATGCCCAAGAAGTACTTGAGAATTCCAAGGTCCTTAATTGTAAATTTAAAATCCAAGTACCCTTTTACTTCTTGGCATGTTTTAAGGTCGTTTCCTGTGAGAATGATGTCATCAACATAAACTAGGATCACAATAAAAATATTACCTCTCCGATAGATGAATAAAGTAGGTTCCGTTACAGTCTGCCTAAAGCCAAATTTGGAAAGCTCTGTGGTGAGCTTACCAAGCCAGTTTCTTCCCGCTTGTTTCAACCCATATATGGACTTCTTGAGCTTACAATAAAGATTTGGCCTAGGTGGCGGAAATCCAAATGGTGGGTCCAAGTAAATAACCTCTGCAAGATCACCGTGAAAGAATGCATTGTTGACATCTAATTGGAAGATACTCCAATTTTTGGAAACTGCCAAAGCCAAAAGACATCGAACTGTGGTCATTTTGGCAACTGGAGCAAAAGTCTCAGTAAAATCCTCCCCCTCGACCTGAGAGTAACCTTTAGCAACCACGCGAGATTTAGGGCGTTCCAGAGAACCAACAGCCCGAAACTTCAATTTATAGACCCAACGGTTGGAAACGGGCTTCTTGCCAGGTGGTAAAGGAGCATAGACCCAAGTGTTGTTACTCTCAAGGGCACGTATTTCGGCTGCCATAGAGTCCCGCCACATCGGGGAACGAGATGCTTCTACAAAGCTGCGAGGCTCGGTAAAACGTGAAAGAGAAGCCAAGTAACATATATGAGAGGCAGAGAAATTCTCATAAGATAAATGATTATGTAGTGGATAGACCATACCTGAAGAAGCCGTTGGAGAAGAGTGAGCCGCGGGAGCAACATGGTTGCACACATAATCACGAAGTCGAACAGAAGGTTGAGTGTCTCGAGTGTACCGGCGAAGTGGCAACAGATCAAAAGGTATAGGTGAGATGCTACTGGAAGGATTAATTGGAGAATGGGCTAAGGGGGAATTAAATGGTAGATTGGGCTCAAGAACTGGGCTACGGGAGGAAGGGTGTGGGCTGGTGGAGCTGGGCCCTGGGGGAAGGACTCGCAGGGTGTCTTGGGTCGGGCTCCAAGAACCACTTATGGCGGCTGGGTTGGATGGTCCGGGGAGAAGGGTGTTTTGGGGTCAGGGTGATCGTGGGCACTCGGGCACATTGGGTTGGTTGGGCTCGCGCAACAATGGGCTAGTCGAGTTGTCGGGGCGGACCGGAAGATAGGGTAGGTTGAGGTCGTCGGTTGACTTTCTACGGGATCAGGGTCGACTAGCATGGTCTGGACCAGAGAGGAAGGGACTCGGTTGGGTAACGTTTGGGCCAGAAGCTGGGCTAGACTGGGTTGGCTGGCTGGATTCAACTGGGCTGGCCCAAGTCGGGCTATTCTGTCCGAATTAAAAAATTCTCCTGGGCTAGTTAAATGAGGATCATCCAGTGGGAATTTTTCTGGGGCATTTTGCATACCTGGAGTAAGGTTTTTGGACAATGGTGCGAATGGAAAAATATCCTCATAAAAGTGAACATCCCGGGAGATAAACATTTTCCTAGAGTCGAGATCATATACTTTCCAACCCTTTTGTCCCATGGGATACCCGACAAAAATACATTTGATGGACCGCTCGGTGAATTTATCTCTAGAGGGATTTGTGTTATGGGCATAACAAAGTGACCCAAAAACTCTAAGGTGGTCAAAATTTGGTGGTTTTCCAAAGAGGATCTCATAAGGAGTTTTATTATTAAGGATTTTAGTAGGAGTGTGATTGACTAAATATCCGGCTGTTAAAATGCACTCCCCCCAAAAACGAATTGGTAGATCGGCCTCAAAACGAAGGGCTCGTGCGACATTAAGAATATGCCTATTTTTTCTTTCTACCCGCCCATTTTGTTGAGGAGTATAAACACATGATGTTTCATGAAGGATACCGGTTTGTGAAAAAAAATCCCTAAGACTTAAAAATTCGGTTCCATTATCACTCCTAACACGCTTGATAACTCCTTGAAATTGAGTGGAAACCATGTTGAAAAAATTAATAAAAACCTTTTTTGTTTCACTTTTATCTTTTAGAAGATAAACCCAAACAGACCTAGAAAAATCATCCACTAAACAGAAAAAATAATGTGCCCCAGTCAATGAGGGTGTTTGATATTTACCCCATAGATCACAATGAACAAGTTCAAAAGGGCGTTTAGCCTTATTATTACTAATAGGAAAGGATAATCTAGAGTCTTTCGCACGATGACAAACATCACAAGGTATGGATTTATCGTGGGAAAAATTTAATAAAGCAGGAAGATTAGGTAAAATACTAAAGGATGGATGTCCAAGTCGTCGGTGCCACAATTGACCGCTCTCCTCTGAACGAGTTACCGCCATTATGTTGCCTTGATGAGTCACCCCTTTAAGACGATAAATGCCCCCACTTAGCTCATCTTCCCCAATCAGCGTCTTCCGTATTAGGTCCTGCATAACACAATATTCATCAAAATAAGTGACACAACATTGTAACTCCCGCATCAATTGAGGAACAGAGACTAAGTTACAACAAAATTGAGGTATATATAAGATTTTAGCGAGGCGAATCTTGGAATTTAAGGTCACTGTACCAAACTGACTGGCCCAAATACGTTTCCCATCTGGAAGGTTCATGCTAACAGGTAAGACAAGATTTTGCAAATTTTCCAATTTATTTTTTTCGCAAGTAATATGATGAGAGGCACCACTGTCAAGTATCCAAGGCAAAGAAGAAAATGTAACAGTTTTACCATTGGTGTGATAGGCCGTAGCCTTATTATCCTGGAGTATACCAGCCAGTTCTAGAGCTAATTCTCGCAATTGCCCCTGATCCAGTGAAGTTGTGGCTGATTGTTGACCAGAAGATCCAAACTGTTGACCAGAAGACCCCGCGCCATGCGCTGAAAAATTGGGCTGAGTAGCGCATTGCGCGGCTGCTTGCTGTGGGAATGAATATTCTGCGCAATGCGTGGCTGAATGATATTGATTTGGGCCGCTTTGGCTTTTCTGCTTGGAACTTGGGCCAAGATCTTCCGCGGCTGCGTGATAAGTCGAGCCTGCAGTACGACCACCACGCCCCCGACCTCTGTTATTTCGGCCTCCTCGTCCTCGGGATCCGCTATTCGGCCTTCCATGAAGGCTCCAACAATCTTTCTTTTCGTGTCCGACTTTGCCACAATGTTCACAAATAACACTTTTAAATTCAGAATTAAAAAGGTGTTAAAAGCCGAACCTTCTACGGTTGATCCACCGATTTCTGACACAGAAAAAAAATTATTTTCTTCGCGAATGGCCGCATTAAACACTTTGTCTACCGGTGGCAGTGGATCCATATTCAATTGTTGACTTCGTATTGTCCCAAAGCGCGAATTGAGCCCAAGAAGGAATTGATGGACTCGCTCATCCTGACGTTGTCGAGTAAGCATCGTTATGGTCTCCTCACAACTACAATTTGTCAGTGGTACGTAACGTTCCAACTCATTCCAAAGAGTCTCAAGCCTTCCATAGTATTCTGTTACGCTCATGGCACCTTGACGTAGCAACTGAATTTTCTGACCCAACTGGTAAATTCGTGGTCCGTTATCTTGTGCGTATCTCGTTTTGAGAATCGCAAACATGTCCTTCGAGGTCTTGGCTTGTATCAGCATGCCTCGGAATTTTGTTTCGACGGAAGCCATAATCCATCCTTTGATGAATGAACTACACCGATCCCAATGTCCCGCCATAACAGGATCTGTTGGTCTAACAAAGGACCCATTGACAAAACCTAGCTTGCCTTTGGCTTGCAATGAATTCTCTAACCCGGAAACCCAATCCCCGTACTTGTTCCCGTAAAAAAGGATTGGGGTGATAGCAATGCTAGGGTTATCCGATGTTGAGATGTAGTATGGAGAGCTTGGATCGCTGATCGGAACAACATATTTTGTTTCACCCGAGGTATTTGACTGATCCTTGCTCATGTTTTATTGCTCTGATACCATAAAAGAATTGAAGGGAAAAATTGTATATTTCTCACTTAATTAAAATAAAGAGCTAGTACATAGACATTTATACATGTGTGTTTAAAATAATTAGTCAATTACTAATTATTCACACTACACACTATTTAGGCAATTACTATACATTGGGAAGTAACAAATATAGCATATGTCCTAATTAATTAGCTTGGATTAGGTATTTTCCTAATTAATTATGAACTCCTAAAAGGTAACTTCTATATTCTAATACATATGAAAAAAAAGAAATCATAAAAAATTCTTCGAGAACCCTAATCAAGTATTGTTTACTTTGTAATTATTATATTTGCTCTTTAACGTTAGCAAAACTCAATTCCCTCTGATAATTCCTCCTGTTCTAAAATGTTCCTTTGTGACTTGTCAAATTTAGGATGATATCAAAACATGACATTTTCTTCGAATAAAACTTTACAAAAGAAATAGATGGAAAAACGATTAAGGTAGATCATACATATTAACACGGCGGAAAAAGAAAAAAAAAACACGACATGGCTATGATGCTACCTCCTTGTCATTGTGAATTTGAAGAAGACGCATTTTCTTCAAGGAAAACTGCAAAATACATTTAAAAAGAGATTAAATAATGTTAATTAACAAAAATTACCAACAAAAAAATGGGAAGAAGACTAATAGTTACATTAGTGTGTGTTTTGGAAAAGGCGTATTTGTTTTAGGGATAGAGGGGATGAGATTGACATTGGAATTGAGAGATATATAATAGGAGTAGAATTAGTATTTTATTAGGATAATTATTAGTTTTTAATTATTTTAATAAACTTAAAATCACTTATCCAATCACAAGTTTTAATAATTTGTTAAAATCTCACTAAATCTTAGAGATTATGACTGATCCTTTAAGAGTTTGAGAAGCTTTAAAATCAAAAACATATTTGCTAATTTGAAACCTCGGAAAAATGAGATTAGGATTTAAGAGATAATAGAAAATTAGAATAAATCAAAACTTGAATTTCCCTCAAGAAAAAAAAAAGGACTATCTTTAATAATATTTGCATTAAAAAAGTATGAAATCCTGAAAAAATAGGAATAATGAAATATATAGATATAGATATACTGTATGTATAAGGCTTACGTAATATATATATATATATATATATATATATATATATATATATATATATTATTAGCAAATGACATGTGCTATGCACGGAAATACTGAATTTTAAATTACTAATTTAATGATTGTACAATTGTACTTGGAACAAAAACTCGTTAACTTTAATTTTTCAGAAAGCAAATAAGAAAATTCAACATCATTGGGTAATGTGACTTTTATTGATTAACTCTCAAACGTAGATATACGGATTAATGATCACAATCTGCTTTGCCAATATCACTATCTTCTAATACATTTCGGAGCAATTAACTAAATAAAAAACAATATCATTGACAAAAACTATTCCTACGAAAGGAGTAGAAAGAAAGCCACTCAATCAATTGAACCAGAATCATCAAAAAATATCAGCTAGTGAATGACAGTCAAAGGATCTTACTTAGCAAACAAATATACTTCCCCAAAGATAAGCATATAAACTTATCACAAAAAAAGGAAAAACAAATAGTAAAGATTACATGAAAAGAAAATTTCATACCTTGGATAACCTTGATTTGCGGACCACATTTCCATGTAAGGTGTGATAGTTTTCTCTAAGTTGCCAACATGACCTTCCTCACTAATTGATTATTCATTAAACGTATATATTCGAGCATTTCAAGAGACATCAAATACAATAAGAGAAAAAAGGAAAATTATATGAGAAAATGCATGTATAGTACTAAAATAAACTGAAAATTAGAGTAAATAAAATAGACCAAAAATTGTACCTTGAAAAATTGATGTTTCAAACCCATCGAAATTGCAAAGAATGAACAAACATGGTAAAAGAAGTAGCAGAGTTATTATAAAAGGGAACAAATAGTGCAAATTAACGTAACTCTTTCTATAAAGAAAAATTATAAATTATAAAATGAATAAATGGAAAAAAGGTTATAATATGAAAAAGCATGTGTCTACAAGTCACAGGAATGACAACGAGGGCGCCTCATTTTATGCGATAAAAAATTTGCAATCAAGTTGCTCTGACATTAAAAGAGAATAGTAATAAAAAATGCTAAAATATTATAAAACACTGAAGAAAAGTCAAAATAAAATTATAAGAACTAATTGAATCTTGCTTACTAATATTGCTCCAGTAGCTAAAATTTGAGGATGTAACTTTCTGGTGTAACGATATCCTGCACGAAAATATAGGGTGTTTATTTATGGCAAGATCTTCAAAAACAAAATCAAATTTCTCAAACAGAAAGAAGAGAAATAGATGGCATAAGATTGAATATACCAAACATGTAAGAGAGAAAAAAACATAGTAAATCGAAACGGAAACATAAAAAGTGAAATCAATTCCAGAAATCATATATATTATAGAAAGTTATTGAAGACAATATTTTCATACTTAGAGTTTATCTTATTTACTTTAGAATATATAAACAAGAGTTTTTATAAATAGAGTGTTACAGAAGTGTCACAAAGGATCTGAACCAAACAAATAAAGGGCATTAATTCATGAAAACACTACATGTATTGCTCGGAATATTTTAAACAGAAAACAAATGCTAGAGAAATTGATCCAAAGGAAAATACATTTTCAACTTATTGAAAGTATGCAGAGATATTTCATGTCTCATACATTATTTTCTGAACGAAAATGAGAAAATGGAAAGGAATACAAAAGGAATAATCAGTTGTATGATCTTTCATCCTTTTTTTGATCTTTGAAGGAGTAAAAAAACTAAAAGCAATGAGTTCCTACATACAATTCAAATTTAAAGAAAACTTTAAATTGTTTGTTACTCGAAAATGGCACGACCGCCAGTGACGGATCCAACGTACCACCATCGGGGTCACATGTCCCTATTGAAAAATATTTTTTTAAAGTAAATATTGTGTATTTTTAGTCCATTTAGATGATATTTTCATGAATGACCCCTCACAAATAAGGTAAATTAATAAGTGACACTACTGCTCTCAAGTTCTGAATCCGACAGCAAAGAAACAATACAATAGCTTAAGCTCTGAAGACTCCGGAATAAGTTATGAAGGTTTGGTATGCATGTGCTGATTGAAATTGAGAAGACTGGAAAGAGTTGCCTTCAAGGGCCTGAAGTTTGCTGTGAAAATGTCGACATCACCGTATTCTTTTATAGCCTGCAAAATCAATAGAACAGTAAGGTCCAAAGGGCATGAAATTTATTGAAAATATAAACCTTTTACCTCAATTGCTCCACTTTTTGTCATTTTCACTCACACAACCTCCAGGTCCAAACTCTGCAATTTAAGCCAATACATTAATTCAGTATTTTACAGTGAGTTCATATTCTCAGATTGAACATGCAATTCCATCTTAGCTTCAAACAGGGTAAAGGTCCAACTCCTCTACTGGAAAACAGAGTAAGTTGATCAAGAAATGAAAGTCATCAGAATGAGATCCCGTTAAATCCACCCCCCAAGGCACAACAAAAAGGAGAGAAAGTCACCACAATTAGAAATGTCGTCATTAAAATAAATATTAAAACAAAATCCATCCGTTCAAGTCTGCTTCTCAATTGACAAATTATTATGCTTATCAGATTCTTGCAGAAAAGGCAAAACACAAATGGGAACAAACCCTTGTATTTGGTCGACGTCTTGTTGCAAACATGACATGAGAGAAGCCTTCAATTGTTCCCTTGCTAGTTTTCGGTGAAAATTATCCATCTGGAAGTTTGACAATGGCCTGCAGCGTTAATATGAAAATAAAATGGCCCAGAAAAGAAAAAATAACATGCAAAAAGATGATTGAAATTGAAAATTTTACCCAAAAACGTTAGACTCTACAACACCTTGAATTTGTGAGATAAAAAGATAATTGGAATTAAACAAATTGAAAGAAAAGTAAAATGATGAAATATTACCTTGTTGATCCTTTTGAGGATGGATGAGTAGTAGATTACGCGATGTGATAGTGGGAGGAGGTTATTGTGAAATGTGGATGGGGAAGTAGTGTACGTAATGTAATATGACAGTAGGAGGAGGTTATTGTGAGATGGTAGGAGTAAAACTAATTGAAGTGAGATAAGAGTCAAACTTTTTGTAATAAGTTTGAATATTATCTTTAATTGAAAAAGAGAATTATAGAAAATTAATATATATATATATATATATATATATATATATATATATAAACAATTGATTTTAGTATTGCCTCATTTTTAGTTGATAAAAATTAACTTTGCACCATAAGGCGTTTTGATAGATTTTTTTTCTTTATCAGATAGGGGATTCAAACTCATGAACTATCCATCATGAGGTCTCAACCTTATCTCATTGGCATAAGTTTTAAATTTTGGATTGAGATGCATTTTCATATTTCGTAATTATATATAATGTACCAAACCATTTAAATATTGAAAGAATATGTAGGTAGATAAAAGAAAGGCAGCCGCTAACGACAATCCACATTTTGTTAACGACACTCCATTAGATTATTTTTTTTAATAAACTTAATTTAAGACAAAATCAAAATTCTTCCTTCCCTCTTCTTTTCTTTAAGCAGCTTTATTTCAATAGGCAGCGAAACAATTCAACCAAAACTTGAAACCTGGAAAAATTGAAGTTCTTTCCCTCATTCTTGATCAATTTTACGTTGACACAGGATGGATTCATTGTTTAGGCTGATGGAGGATCCAAGTTTGCTTGCTTTGAAACGCATCAACAGAACACGAAGGAAAACACAAAATATTCGATTTTTTTTTTTTTTTAATTTGAAATTAAATGAAGAAGAAAAAAGAGCAATGAAAAATATTAAATTATTTTCAGGAGGGAAGTGAGGTGAACGAAAACATCCACATTCAGAGGAAAAATAGTCGATAGTGAACTATGTGTTTTTTTGTTGCTGAATTCGATAGTAAACTATCATCTTAATTATCCAACAGAATGTTGGTACGCTGTAATGGAATTGAATATAGAAACTCATTTCAGGCAGAATTGCTTTCTACTTGTAATGAGTTAAGAATCCTCTTTCCATTCGAATGTCTTGGAGACAAAGTCAGAATAAAATGTTAATTTATTTTCTGTATTTAGTAAACTATGTTTTAATGCCGGGATAGAATGAAATTAAACACAATATGACTTAACTAAATGCCCCTGTAACATATAATAATGATAAAGCCTAATTTATACCTTACGAAATCTTACTTGAATATCATTGACATTATATATTAAACACACACACACACTATATATATATATATATATATATATATATATATATATATATATTAGTTGTTGAAACATAATTTTTATTAAAATGTCAACATACTCATAAAAATAACTTTACATTTGAATTAAAAAAATACAAATAAAATAAATATTTATAAAATTATCATCTATGAAATTATACAAATAGAAATAGAATATTTATTACTAAATATGAATACGTTGTTATATAAAATAAACGTAATAATTAATTAAAAGTAGGGTATAAATGCCTGTTACTATTTCTTGATGATTCCAGCTTCTCCTGGAAATGTAATTCCATAGGTTTTTGTATGGAATAACCTTTCACACTTCTTCCTGAAATCGTCATTTCCGTGGAATGGCCTTCCCAACTTAAAATTGTCGAACTAAACACTAGAATGAAAAGGGAAGTTGGAATCCTCATTCCATTCCATTCCACTACCAAACGTGCTGCAAGAGTATTGTACGATAATGATATAATTGGTAAAGGTAATGAGTAAAAATGTCAACTTAAGGGGAAAATAATTTAAATGGAAAGTCATTAGCAGCTCTTGAAATCTATAACATATAAAGTTAGTGAAAGTTGAGGTAGAAGTTTGAGGGAGTGACATGTGGCATTTTGTGGGATGTGAACCAATTAGAAACTTCCATGTGACAACTTCATCATTAATTTACTCTTTAAAATTCCTTTTCCATAAGCTATAATCTTCAACTCTAATTATAAGTTGTTAGGGAGATAAAAACTTGACAAGATTTCTATAGCTAATAATTTTTTAGCTATTATATATATATATATATATATATATATATATAGCTAAAAAAAATAGATATTCTAAGAAATAAGTAAATAACCTTAATTAATGTCATTAATTTAGAGAATTGGAATAGACTATGGTTATATGTAATTAATTGATAAGTATAACTACGGTAATAAACAATTTTCACACTATCTTTAATGAAAAAAATAATAGTAAATTGATAAAAGAAACAGCAACATGAATATAAAAGAAATAGCAGATGAATAAAAATAAATAATTACTATTGTAGTTTCTAAATAATTAAGAAAGAAAAAAAATAATTTGTTTTATTAATCAACAATAACTATTGTAGTTTTTAAAATATCTACAATTCAAACAAAAATAAATTAGAAAAAACAGCCACATTAATATAGAAGATGAATAGACTATCTCTTCACGAATAAATAGCCATTTTGGTCACTAAGGTATTTTCGACCTGCCATTTTGGTCAAAATGAGTTTTTTTTAACTTTTTTCATCACTAAATTTTTTTCATTCTGCCATTTTCATCACTAAAGTTTTTTCGATCTGCCATTTTGGTCACTGAAATTTTTTCAAAAACTCATTTAGGTCACTTAAGTTAGTGACCAAAATGGCAGAATGACAGTTGGAAAAAACTTTAGTGATGAAAATGGCAGAAAAAACTCATTTTGACCAAAATGGCAGAATGGAAAAACTTTAGTGATGAAAAAAGTTAAAAAAACTCATTTTTTACTAAAGTGGCAGGAAGAAAATACCTTAGTGACCAAAATGGCTATTTATTCATCTCTTCACTAATAAATTGAAGAAAAAAAAACAGCCACATTAATTGAGAAATAGCACATGAATAGACGATCTCTTCACTGGACATTTGGTTTTCCCAAGTAAGAGCAATGAGATATCATGAAGGAAAAAAATCATTTAAATTCAATTAATTTCAAAACAGACACTTTAAAATCGAATATCTACAATGGCTTTACATAACCATACGAAGTTAGAAAGAAGATGAATAAGACAATTCTTCCAGCTGTGGGAATATTACTCAAAAGAACATTCCAAGACAAAAAACAGATTGCTTTAACCCCAAGAATTATTAGAAAACCCTCAATTTATATTGATTTTGAAGGGAAAAACACTCAATTGAGATACATCAATTTTATATACAAAACAAGCAAAAACTCAATTTATATTCATAAAAATTCAAGAATCATTCATCAACCTCTTTATTCAACAAAAAATGCAACATCTTTCTCGGATTCAATCCATTGGACAATACAAGGTGAGCATATAATATTATCATTGATGCCGGTAATTACATATCTTCTCAGTTTATTGATATTTTTATGACAATTATTTTTTGCAGGGAAAAGTAAAAATTGAAGGGAGACATGAGAAGATGAAGAAATATAGAGAAAAACATATAAAATTGAAGAGACTTTGAAACTAAACATGCAATCAATAGATCTAAAAAGATACTATACCAAGATTCAACAATCAAATCTCACCTACTCTTTTTCAGATTCCATCATATAGAACAACAACAACAATGTGAGTGTATTTTTCTTTTAACTTGATGATTCTGATGATATTTTTGTTTCTTCTCTATGCTTTCTTGGAATCTTTTTTTAAAAAAAAAATAGATTATTTGATAACATTTTTGTAGATATATTTGAAAATAATCGAGGTGGACTTGAAGAAAAGAAGATGAAGATCGAGACCAGAAAATATATAAAAAGATTGCTTGCACAAGAATGGGAAAGAAAACAATAAATTGGGAGAGCGCTGGGAGATGAGGGCAATGAAGGAGAAGACTGATATAAGAAAGGAAATTAGAGTTTTATTCAGTATTGATTTCCTCATTTAAAGGTCATAATTTACGGATTTTTGGTCAATTATGATTTATTTGAAATTTAAACGTTAATTCAGGGATTTTTTTTTTTTTTTTTTTTAGAAGACGTTAATTCAGGGATTGTTTTCTTTTAATTTTTAAAGCATAAAGATCTCGGGTTTAAAGATGATTTTTACTTGATTTTAATGTGATGTTTTTTTCCTTTTTTCTCCTTGCATAGTAATTCTTTGGGTAGTGATAATGCCAGAGCAAGAATCCTCCTGCAAGAGCGATTTACGTAAATGTGACAAAATTACCCCTCTAAAATATTAACTAAATCTTTTAATTATTTTTTCTATTTTCTCTCTCAATATTTTCTTTCTATCCTGGCCTGATCTTTCTCTCTCCCCTAGATTCTTTCCTTATTTTTCTCTCAATCTCTGATGATTTTTGTTTCTATTATATGTTTTGTTTCGTTTTTCCTCTCTCTCTCTATCTCTCTGTTTTTTTTTAATTTTTTTCTTCCCTCCATCTCTAAGTGATTTTGTTTTCTTCTCTGTTTTTTATTATTTTTTATTCTCTCAATTTCCTCACTGAATAGACCATTTTCTTGGATTGAATCATTCAACAACAATATAAAACCGAAAGCTCAATAAAATTTACCTCTTTTACATAAAGTAGTTGAAAATTATCTGGATATATATATATATATATATATATATATATATATATATAATCAAAGTTAGACAAAAGAGCAAGAAGAGATAATGAAAGAGAAGAATAGAGAAGAAAACAAAATCACTTGGAGATGGTGAGAAGAAAAAAATAGAGAGAGGAAAAAACGAAAAAAAACAACAGATATGAAAATAAAAATCATATGAAAATAGAGAGATTGAGAGAAAATTAAGGAAAGAATCTAAGGGAGAGAGATAGATCAAGCCAGGATAGAGAGAAAATAGAAAAAATAATTAAAATATTTAGTTAATATGTTAGAGGGGTAATTTTGTCACATGCACGTAAATCGCTCTTGCAGGAGGATTCTTGCTCTGGCATTATCACTACCCTAATTCTTTCCTTATATATTATTATTATTTAATAATTCAGTAAATTCAAGACACTTAAATGACTTTTTCTTTTTTCTTTTTTGAAACTTCTATATTTAAAATTATGGTTCTATTATGATTTTTTTTACTTTATTCATTCAATGAGTTTCCCTCTTGCATGACGATTCTCTCACAATTCAGTGAATTTTTTGTCCATTTTTTTTAATTCTTAAAAATTCAAAAAAAAAAAATTTAAATTCAGTTGATTTTTTTGCATCAAACTTTGTTTAATTTTACATTATTTTGTGTGATCATTTTTCATGATGATTTCTTTATTATTTTAAGTTGAATGTTTAAAAAAAATTGTCGAAATATATTATATAAAAAAATTAGAAGAAGTGGAAACAAATATCTTACTCTTGATGTATGAAAGTGAGTATACAAATATCTTACGTCTGGCTTTTAACATCTCTTTATTTATTTTTATTTTTTTTGCTGCACAAGTGAAACAATTTTTAAAAAAGCCATTAATTTCTTTAGAACACTGCCCACCGAGAAATGGAAAAATTGGAAATGTACATTTGTTTTGGGTTAATTCCATTTTAGTACCATTTACTCTAGGGATTGTGTGAATTGAAGGACAGTTCTTTTAGGATTGTCAATTGAGAGACCAATTTGGATGGGACACTAATAGATCTAACAGAAAATCCAATCGATAAGGGCATAATAGTCTTTTGATTGAAACACTTACAACTACAAAATATACTTTCCTGAATAAGAACTAATTTTACAAAAAAATGAAATTCATTTTAATTTAGAAAATAAAATACACAATCAAAATTAATTTAAAGAAAACCAATAAATAAATTAAAAAAAAAAAAAATTACCCTGGTCATCTACCTACCACTCGATAAGGGCAAATTTTGTCAATTTGTTTTTTCTTTGAGGAAAGTTTGAATTTGGATTACATTTTTTTATTGAGGGTATACTACGCTTTTTGCTTTATTCTATTATTCAAATTGGTTGGACATCCAACTTGGTTCTCAATTGACAATTTCAAAAGAATCATTCCTTAACACATAGATAGTTTAAAATGAAACTAAGCCTTAGCTTTTCTTACAAAAATAGAGTAAAAAATAAGAGTAATTTAAGTTAAAGTTCAAAGAGCAAAATACATCATGGGAAGATAAGGAATACAAATCAACTCTCCAATTTTACTAATTTGACCAACTTATCAAGAGGCCAATAGTCCAGTGGGGCATTGGCTGGCCCGTGATCGAGTGGTCCCGGGTTCGATACCCTCTGCCTGTGTGCGGTAAGTTATAATCACCCTTTCTAGGGTTATCTCTCTCCCTAATGTGGGGTTGTTCTCTCTCCCCAATGTGAGGCAATCACCCATCGTGGCATCAAAAAAAAAAAAAAAAAACTATTGTAATTAGTACCACAATATAAAGAGCAATTAATATACTCTTTATAATATTTTTCCTTAATTCCTTCCTCTTCATAAATACTTACCACAATATAGCAGTAAAAAATAAGACATTGTCAATGGGCACTGCTGAAACGGTAAGAGTTGAGGTGTTCCAAATAAATGTTAGTACGTAGTTCGAATGTTAACAAGTGCAGAAAAAATGATAATATGCCACATGTTTGCAAAAATTCCTATTGGATGGATCAAAATGACATTAGTATTCCAACTACATTAGTCAGGTAAAATGTATAAATATTGGTACAAAAGAAAATTAAAAAAATTCACCACCTAACCTATTTTCGTAATCCAATAATCCAAGGTAGGTATGGTTGTGCGTCCAAAAATATTTGACTCGAGACTTCTAATTTTCATTAAATGTCTTGGGATAAAAAATAAAAAATTTCTTACACTTCTGTTTTATTACCATCTTCACTGCGATTATATTTTCTATATTTTCACGACCTCTTTTTTCCTTTTAAAATGATTTTCCATGAAACAAAAGTAAAATTAGTAGTCAATTAATAGAATGTAATAAATTTGCAATAAATTTTCTTTTTTGGACAATAACTAATTAAGGTGTGTATTAATGGCTCCACCCCTTATTCTTCTCTTCCTTTTCCTGTTTTCCGTTGATTAATTCTGCCTTTTTTCTTTGTCCAAAAGGAAGGAAGGAAGTTTAGGAGGTTCACTTTCACCTAAAAAAAATACAGCCGTTGAATCATTTATCTAATCAACGGGTGTCAACACATGCAATCTTCTGATTTTATAAGTAAGCCAAGCTAGCCTTGTGTGTAAGATTTTGAGTAGGTTTATCTTGCAGTGATTAAATTTAAAACTTATATTTAGACTAATACGTGTATGATTATCTTTTTTGTGAACTGACACTTTTTCTTTACTGTATTATATTTATTGGTTTAGATATAAATTTTACACTTAATCACTAACCAAGATAAAATTACTCGATCTCGAGTCATGGCCACTACTTATCTTCTCTTCCTCTCTATATACGAGTATCAAACTATTCTTTCCTTTCATAACCCTTTTTCTCTTCCTTAACAACAGTCTTTTTTTTCTTCAATTTTTTCTTCAACTTTTCATTGATTTGAGCAATGGAAGGCGGGTATAATGGAGGAGGAGGTGGTGGCGGCAATTTTTCTTGCCAAAATCTTCAAGCCGCTGCAGCCAGCCTTCCTTTTCTAAGGCCGAGGCCTGCTTTTTCAGCAATAGATAGGTTTTTGAGGGTTTCCCAAAACCAATTCTTGGAAAATCAAGAATCGTTTTTGAATAACTTTTCGAGTGATTCACATGGGTTTTTGAATTCTTTTGGTAGTTCGAGTAGTAGTGGTGGGATCAATTCTGTCATGGACCAGGCCTACCAAGTGGACATGGACCACTTGGTCCACATTCAGCCACATCATAGTTTTGATTAAAATAATAAAAATATTCCCCCTTTTGGTGTATTGTTTGAGGCATTTTTATTGTTTTTTAATTAAAAGAAGGGATGTGGTTGATTGTGTACCAAGTGGTTTATGTCCCCACTTGTAGGCCAGATCTATATCAGAATTTTTCTAGTGGTGGTGCAGATTATTTTATGAATGCCAGCGGAGGGGGAGGCGTCTGGCCTCTCCTTCCCTGGCGCTTTGTACCACCTTCTTCAAACTTCGGGTTTAATGGGGTGGTTTTAGGGCAAAACCAAAATTGGGTGAATCCTGGAGAAATGATGATGATGAACCCCGCCGCCGCTTTCTGAAAGTGATGTTGGTAATAAGAATTCCAATGCGAATTCAAAGAAGGATCAAGTTGCTACTCCTAAGGCTTTTTTTATTTATTTATTTTTTTTTTCTATTACAATTATTTATTGGACCTCACCAGAGGAGGAGTAGAAGCCCGGCTGAGCGGGTGCCCCGTGAGGGGAGTAGTAGAAGTCCTGTTGAGCGGGTATCGTAGAAGCCCGTTGAGCGGGGCACGGGTGCCCCGTGAGCGGCGGGTGTCGTACAAGTCCCGTTGAGCGCGTGTCATAGAAGTCCCGTTGAGCGGGTGCCCCATGAGGGGAGTATAAGACCTCACACAAGGGAACCCAAAGAAATGACAATTAAATCATTCCCCTTGTGTGAGGGAGGTATCGAACCCACAACCTCAAGGTTGTGGGCAGGCCCTTGCCCCACTGGGCTAAAGGACCTTAGATTACTCCTAAGGCTTTGATCAAAGGCCAATGGACTGAAGAAGAGGATCGGTAAGAAAGAAAAAAACATGATTTTATGTTCATTTCCCCAGCACAAAAAAAAAGAAGTTTTTATTTAACATTAAAATTATTTATTCATCTATTTTTTTCTCCAATTTTTTTTATTTTTTTTTTTATTTTTATACATATGTTGGGAACTAATTAAGTTGGTTAGGCAATTTGGAGTCAAGAAATGGGCTTCGATTGCTGAGAAAATCGAGGAACGAGCTGGAAAACAATGTCGTGAAAGATGGCATAACCATCTCCGTCCCGACATCAAGGTTTTTTTCCTTAAATTTATTTTTCTGGATTTATTTATTTTTCCAGAAAATTCACTTGATCTGCTAGTTTTTAGGGCTGTATCTAAGAAGTGAGATTTTATCTAAGGTTCCTTAGCCCAGTGGGGTAAGGGCCTGCCCACAACCTTGAGGTTGTGGGTTCGATACCCCTGACACAAGGGGAATGATTTAATTGTCATTTCTTTGGGTTCCCTTGTGTGGGTCTTATACTCCCTCTCATGGGACACCCGCTCAACGAGCTTCTACGACCCCCGCTCAATGGGCTTTCCCCTCATGGGACACCCGCTCAACGGACTTCTACGACCTCCGCTCAACGGGCTTTCCCCTCAAGGGGCACCCGCTCAACGGGCTTCTACTACTCCCCTCACGGGGCACCCCCTCAACAGGCTTCTACGACACCCCTCGCGGGGCACCCGCTCAGCCGGGCTTCTACTACTTCTCCTCTGGTGAGTTCCAATAAAATAATTGTAATAGAAAAAAAAAAGTGAGATTTTTTTTTTCATTAATCAGATTTCTTGCACTGTTTGATTTTCCTAGATTCTTTAATTTCTATGATTAAAAAAATAGTTTCAGACATGATATCTTATGAATTTATAAATTTAAAAAAATCAAGATTAAAGATGTTTAAAATATTTTATTTCAGTCTGGACAAATTAGCAAGTGACGTCCCATATATGGTACTCTATGTATTCTGATTTAATTATCGTTTAAGAGATTTATAGGTATCCAAATTAAGTGTCGTTTAAGTCTTTTTTATTAGTTGTCAACAATTTATTCCAATTATACCCTCGATATCTCTTTTCTTATGCTATAGAAGTGAGAGAGAGGGGTAATATTGAAGCTTTTGGTGAAAATTAAAAATTTCTTAATTTTCTAAAATTGTCTAGAAAGTCTTATATTTAAGAATGGAGGGAGTAAGTATTTATTAGCTTAATTTTTGGGGGGTTTCGGCAGATGTGTCCGAAAATGCCCAAAAGATGCTTCACGTTTTTTCCTCTTAAACCAATCTTTGAAGAAATAGAAAATCCAACTCTATTTTCTGTTGAAATAAAATTGTTTGTCTGAGGTGTAACTTTTTTTTTTTTTTTTAAGGGTTTTTCTTAGGCTCCAGATCAGCACACATGCATAAAACTTTTTTACCAAATCAGTTTTTTCAGTCACATTAATGTTGTTCCATATCCATTTTTCATGTGATTTAGTTCGACAAAAGTGATCATGAGTATGTTATAAAAAAAGTCTTCAAACCTTGGAAAAAAGGTTTTTGCGGTATTTTGGAATTTTGCTAATTAATTTCTATGATTCATGTAGCCGACTCCAATTATGTTGGACTAAGATTTTATTGTTGTAATAATTGATGAATTTTTATTTTCATTTTTTATTAATTTTATAGAAAGAAACTTGGAATGAGGAAGAAGAGCGAATGTTGGTGGAGGCTCATTTGCAGGTTGGAAATCGATGGGCCGAGATAGCGAAGCGAATTCCCCTACCGGGAATTCGATCAAAAATCACTGGAATGCCACTAAGAGGAAGCAGTATTCCAAAAGGAAGAGTAAGAAAGGTGAAGGGCAAAATGAGAAATTACCACAATCGACGATTTTGCAGGACTACATCAAACATGCATTTTTCAAAATTGATTCTGCTTTCGCCGCCACCGCCACTCCGACTGAGTCCGCCATTTCCCATGACTTGGCCCAGGCTCAACAGATCAATTTGATCTACCCAGAGCTGTCTCAGTCGACTTCCAATCATAATTCCCCTTCGTATTATCTGACTGAGAAGGGTCACACTAATGAAATGAATTTCATGAATTATTTTTATCCAAGCGAAGTCAATGGCTCGTTGGCTGATTCCGGCATCGAAAATCTATCGGATTATCTATCTCGTATCTTAGAAGAAGGATCAGGAGCGCCGACCCCAACAATTTCCCGCCAAAATGATCCAAACTTGGAGATGCTGAATGATGGAGAGAGAACAGTTGTAGGAGAGAAGGACCTGGTCGAGATGGTTCGACAACATGGCTATATTTTCTGAATAAATATAATTTTAATTTTTTGTTTAATTTCAATTTTAGAACATTAATGTACATAGATTTAATTTGGGAACTATTTATCTTTTTGGGATAAATTTTAATTTTTAAATTGTCAAATTGGCCGACATCCGCTATGAATGTTATGGTGTTGAATGTTTGAATTTCTATGTTAGTTTTCTGTTTTTCTTGTCCCTTATAAGGCAATATTTGTTGCCACCGTTGGTGATGGAAGCATTAGAGAAGACACCAACACTGAAATTCTCATGGTGTAACCTGTCTACAAAGACTATCCTGATGTCTCAGTCACTGCTACTTGATATTTTGGCGAGATTAGAACTCAAGACCTATTAATTTAATAAACATAGAAATGGACACGCTTTAAATATTTAGGTGGGATTCGAACGCGCGTCTTTTCAGGCAAGTAAAAGATAAAAACGCTGAATTTATTAAATAATCATGCGAAAGATAAAAGAGAAAAGGTATCATATGTTAGCGTGTGAGATTCGAACGCGCGTCTTCTCAGTTAAGTAAGGTACGCCAAACTAAGTAATCATGCGGATAATTAAAAAAAGGCTATCATACGTTACCGTGTGGGATTCGAACTTAAAACTTTTTAATAAAAGAAAAGGAAGTGTATCATCATACATTTAGCGAGTTTCAAACTCTCAACCGATCTCTTAATTTGTACTCTCAAATTAATTAACCATGCGAAAAATAAAACTTGTAATGACCCGAATTCAATACTAATTAACCATGTGAAAATTAAAACTTGTGATTATCCGAATTCAAAACTAATTAACCATGTGAAAAATAAAAATATGACAGGTTGTTGGTTGTATATTCTCACACTCTCACACAACCAACAACCTGTCATATTTGTCTTCATATCACCAATTGAATAAAAGAGGGGCATATATATATATATATATATATATATATATATATATATATATATATATATATATATATATATATATGCTTCCTTCTTTCGCTCTCTCTGGCCTAGCTTAACCTCTCAGTTCCACAACCATCCCCAAAAGAGCTGGCAGATGAAGGTACGTACGAAAAAGCGCTAGTAGGCCGCGTACACTAGGTCGATTCATAGCAGACAAAAGGCCCATGGCATCAAACAGCTTTGACAAGCCTTACCTAATCCAAAACCTAATCAAATAGGCGGCCTTAAAAGCCCAAAGAAAGTCCTCTGGCATAAGATCATATCACCAATTGAATAAAAGAGGGGCATATATATATATATGCCCCTCTTTTATTCAATTGGTGATATGAAGACAAATATGACAGGTTGTTGGTTGAGAGTGTTTTTAAATACAGTAAAAGAATGGGAAAGTGCGAGGAGTCGAACTTAAGAACTGTTTTTTTTTATTATTTATAAATGCACACTTTAAATCAATTGAACTAAATAAGCTAATTATATATGTGATAACAGTATATTGGAAACTTTATTTTATTTAAAGACCGTGGTCTAGTAAGAATGTGATATATTATTAGATATTCAACACGTGTTTTTTTCGATTTATAGATACGTGACATCTTCTTAATGATTAATGGCGAGATATATGGATCTACATTAGGATACTCAAAGAAAGTAATGGCGAGATATGTAGACCTAAGATATTCATAATAAGAAAGTAATTACTTTTTGGCGTGAGATACGTATTTTCCAAATTATTCTCTTTAATTCTTCGCTAATGGTAATATTTGAATTATCGATAATGGACTATAATGGTTGATTATAATTTATAACTATGTATTAAAAATGAATAATGCCATAGTATATGAATAAGACTAGATATATCATGTTATAACAAACTTTCTAGTGATGAAAATACATATACACACAACCAAATGTAGAATGAAAAAAGAAAAACCTTCATGCACTCTATTTCCCTTCATTTCATGGATGATTTTTAATTCTAAAAAAAATATAATATTAATTTACGTTTATTTTTCTTTTTTCACATGTAAAGATACATATATGGCACAATATTTTTACATCATATATATGTGGTCGTGGATGAACGGACAGAATATTTTGGCTTTTGTTTCTGTAAAACCTTAAAGAATACAAATGGCTTAATTTCCACGTTTTTTTTTTTTTTTAATTGGATGGTATTTTATTGATAATGCTGGGAATTCCCAATATACAATGAAATCCGATCAGAAGCTCCTAATCGCTGGGAAGCCTTGTCGGTCTAATGAAAGTAAACCTCGAATCTCTAACGGGAGTGAGGCAAGAGAACTAAAGTACAATGAGGTGCGAGCATCACAACCAAGATTAACTAATTTATCGGTCACTTGATTAGTTTCTCTATAGAAGTGTGTTATCATCAAATCCTTCGCCAACCTTTTCGCCATCTGAAAACATCCATCAAGAGATCAATCCGATATGCTGCCTTTCTCGATTGCTCGGGCAAGGATTTGAGAATCGGTTTGTATGAGAAACACCACAACCCCATCTTTCGAGCCATATGTAGTCCATGAATTTCCACGTATTTTGCAACCTTATCCGGTCAATATGAAGAGGCTCAATAAATTATTATTTTTTAACCGTTTAAGTTTCACCTTTCTCTTTAAAGAGAATGAAAGATTATCGCTTAATAATTCTCTCTAAATTATGCTCATGAAATACATGATTTTGGTAGTAATTAGGGTTATATTATAAATCACTTGAGGAATATGAAGTGCCCATTATTTTTCCATGCACTTTAATATTGATGTTACCTTACATATACATGTCTATTTGGATATTTTTTTGTATGGTAAGTTGACTAATATATTTACTTTTTTAGATTTCTTAGCAAATAAATTTGTCTGGAGTAAAAAGATAAATTTGACCAGTATTTTTTAGTGTTTTTTATATAAGGTAAACAATATTTAGACTGAGTTATCAGAGAGAATTTTTCAAACCTAATTAATCATAAAAGAAAATTGAGTTTTGACTATTAACCAACAGATATGAGATATTATTACATACCAAAATAAGCTTCTCAAAAAAAAAAAAAAAAATTACCGACCAAGACAAATATAAAGGATTTTAATCTCTGTCTTTTTGGAAATAAAAGAAAAACACAACAAAATATATTCAATTTTCTTTCGGTGTGAACCTCTTTTTGAATAGTTTTATCTTGCTCCAAAACCAACTTATCATTATCCTATAAGTTAGCTGAGGAATAACTAATGCAATACACAAGCAAAAAAAGAAGAAAAATAATTTTTTTAACGAGTCTAAATGTCACATGTTAATATTAATTAAGTTACTGTATATAGTTGTTTTTGAACTGGGATCTTTATTCATATTCAGAATAAAATCAGAGAAAATACATGTAAAGGAAACCAAAAATGTCAATAACAGCAACCAACCACTATCATATGTATACCCCTAATCTAAATATGTACAGACATCCTGTATTGAAAGTTTTCCATCTCTCCAAAACTTCATCCATTCAAGACTACGGGCCCGAATAATCTGCACAATAACACGCGGTTCAGGAATTGCCTCCTCCGGATTGTGAAACCTCATATTCCTGAAGTACCAGATGGTAGAAATGCCAACTCGAAATACCACATTCCAATCAATATCCCGAAATGCTGCATCACATCCAGGTTCCGTGGCTCGCTGCAGACACGCATCCACCCAATGTTTGGAACTCAGTTCCCTCCAGAATGCATGTTCTGGATGACCACGGACAATCTTCCGCCAAATCTGTTGTGCCCATACAAAATCTCGGACCGCATGCAACGTCGTATCAATCTCTCTATCACAAAATAAACATCTCGGATCCTCACTGCAATATCTATTAAATAATAAACCATTGGTTGGTAACCGGTCATGTCGGATCTGCCAGAGGAGAAAATTATGCCACTGAGGTCCGCGAGTATTCCACACCCTCCTCCACTGTTTCCTCTCATAGGCCTGTGGCATTTCACCAAGGAAATTGTAGAAATTTTTGGCAACAAACTCTTTGCTACCACTTCCCTTCAAAGTGACAAACGGCCCTTCCTCCATCATTAGGTGTTCCGGCTCTACTCCTCCCCAATCGATTTCATCTTTGAGCATCTCACGTATCATTCACAGGTTACGCCAAACAACCGAAGCATTCTGTTTCCGGGTCTGCTGAAACAAATTCCCATACTTGTGCCACAGAATTTTCGCCCAAATTTTATGTGGTTCTTGAAGCATCCTCCATCCCAGTTTGCATAGTAGCACATAGTTCACATCCTTTAGCCGCCTAATGCCCAGCCCGCCTTCCTCCTTAGGCTTACAAATCACGTCCCGCCTTCCTCCTTCTGGGGCTTACAAATCACGTCCCATGCCATTGTATATAGTTGTGTAAGTTTTCTTTATTCCTATATAATTCTCTCAGTAGGATTTTAAATATTTAAATAATTACAATTTCATATAGTCTATTTAATTTTAATTAACACGTTTCAAGGGCACAAACTAGAAATACCCAAAAAAATCCCAACTCGTGTCACACACTCTCTTGTGAGTTTGTTTTTTTTTTTTTTTTAGATTATCACTAACACTATTCGTAATCTAGGTGGTTGTTAAGATTATGATTACTAATCACAAGGTTCATAGCCCATTGGGGAGATGGCCTGCCCACAACCAAGAGGTTGTAGTTTCGATACCCAACTCACACAAAAAGGAAGGATTTAATTTCCTATTCTTTGTTCCTCTTGTGTGGGTTCTTATACTTCCCATCTTGGGGCACCCGCTAGCCGGGTTTCTATTACTCTCCCTCATGAGGCACCCGCTCAGCCGGACTTCTACTACTCCCCTCACAGGTTCTACTACTCCCCCTCATGGGGCAGCCGCTCAGCCGGGTTTCTATCCGCCCTACATGGGCTCCTCCTCTGGTGAGGTCCAAAAAAAAAAAAAAAGATTATGATTACTAATCTCCGACAAAAGTTAAGGTTACGGTTACCATCCCCTTAAATTAAATTTAAATAAATAATTTTCAAGTAAAAGTAAAATAAATACCCAACCATCTTTTTAAAAGAAATAATGGTTAGGATTTAAAAAATTTATACATAAAATTAAGCTATTTACATATCCTTTAGGGTATATAGGAATTGAAAGTCCGCATAGTTCTCTTACTTTGCAAACCCCTTATTCCATCCCATTTAACTATTTGACCAACAATCAATTTAAACAACGGTATAGAAAATGTTTTCATTATTAAATTATTTAAACTTATTTATTTTTTGAAGTTTTCAAACATCAGTAATTTATTTATTTTTAATTAATTCACTTTTACCTTAATTAATAATAACTAGTATTATAATAATAATCAGTAAAATATGTCTAATAGATGGTTAACCGTCAATGACTATTAGAAAATGATATAAACAGTATATGCAACCTAAAATAAAGATTAACCGCCTAACCATTAATGAAAAAAGTCAACCACACGATTAATAAACAATGATTGAACTATTATAATCTTTAACCTTGATCACTCCTACTTAAACTAACTTGTAGTATGATGATAAGTTAGTCCCGACCTAACTAAAACTTCTAACCTTTTCTTGTTGGTGATTGGACGAGCTAAGTACAAAAGAAGAAAATGAATAGTTATTCAAAAGGAACATCTAGTTTGATTTCTTAAAACCAACAATATTGGCAAACGGGTAATTCTGTTCAGCATAGGAGTGAGGTGAAGAGACAGGGCTGACCGGGTTAGCATTTCTTAAATTTTGACCCAACCTGCCCCGCCCTGCTCCGCCACAAACCCACATACCAACCATGCCCTGTGCTTCTACCTGGTTCGAGCCCGAACCAGCCCATCCCGCGGGTTAAACAACCATATTCATCGAAAAACACATAGGCCCCCACCCCAACGTCTAGTTATTTCTATAAAAATAACAAAATTTTCTA
Source organism: Vinca minor (assembly GCA_026122235.1). NCBI lineage: Eukaryota > Viridiplantae > Streptophyta > Magnoliopsida > Gentianales > Apocynaceae > Vinca > Vinca minor. The sequence goes on along the minus strand of JAOCZM010000241.1, from coordinate 6,571,700 downwards.
TAAATACCTCATCAAACTCATCCTCCTATCTCATCTCTTACTCTATTTTTCTAAATTACTATCTCTCTAATCTAATTTGTGCAAGTGGAGTGGATGAAAGTTGGAATGTATCTGAATTCTTATTTTATCGACTTTCTTCATTCTAGTTGGTATATCTCTCAAATTTTTTATCAATTTTTATGCATATTTAATTTTCAAATTTAAGTTACAAAAAATGGAAAAATTTGTAAATTATCCTCATGTTGATTCCCAAAATAATGTTGATCGTACTCATTCTCCCGGCCCTGTCACTAGCAATTTCCATATTACTTATCCCTCTACTAATTCGACTCTGAATAATGTTCCTACGGAATCTAACGGGTCTATTAGGGCTTTGACTTCACATATATGGAATGTATGGACAATCAATAAAAAATAGAAAAGAGAAATGTACTAAGGTGGGCTTGGGTTGGATCACAAAAAAAGCTGGGAACGGAAACACTTCAAAGTCACATAGAAAATAACGAATGTTTTCCCAAATTAGTTTGCAAAAAAAGTTGTATTTTCATTTGGGAGGTTTAGACCTAAGTCTCCCTCATATGTAACTTAGTTTTTGCTATGAATAAAACAAGGTAGGGGTACATGTCAAACCCCCCACCACTATAAGGTAAAGTTGTCTAAATCGCGAGTTGGAAAGTTGTCCAAATCGCGAGTTGGAACGTACACTACAAGAAAACTGTGTAACAGGGACGGACATTTCCGTCGCTAAACTAAGTTTAGCGACCGATTAACGACCGAACTACGTGGTCGTGTATTTTTCGTCGCTAAGCAAAATACCGACCAAATACCGACGGAAAAAATAGAGACCGAATACCGCCCGAATGCTCAACATTGTTGACTTTTGACTAGGTACCGACGGAATACCTAGCGACCGAATATTAGGTCACTATTTACCGACCGAATGGTTAACATTGTTGACTATTGACTTTGACTTAGTAACGGCCGAATACCGACGGATAATTAGCAACGGAAAAGAGGGTCACCATAGACCGACCGAATACCGACCGCATGGTCAACATTGTTGACTTTTGACTTTGACTGAGTAACGACCGAATACCGACGGATAAATAGCAACGGAAAAGACGGTCACCATATAGCGACCGAATACCGACGGTCTGGTCAACATTACTGACATTTGACTTGACCCAGGAACGACCGAATAGCGACGGATACTTAGCAACGGAAAGGAGGGTCACCATATAGCGACCGAATACCGACGGTATTTACCGTCGCTAAATTGTTGTTATTTAAAAAAAATAAAAATTTAATTTAATTAAATCCCTATTACAGAACACAGCAGCAATAGCAGCAATAACCAAAATGCTCACAATCAATTCTCATTACATTAAATACTCACAATCAAAGTGCAAACTTCTTATTACAACACTCACAATCAAAGTGCACATTTTCAATAACAACACTCACAATCATAGTGTGCACCTTACATTACAACTCACAATCAAATTGTACACATTACATTACAAAGCTCACATTCAAAGTGCACACTTTGAATTATCAAAACTCACAATCAAAGTGTGCACATTACATTGCAACACTCACGTTCAAAGTAATTTATTTCATTTATCAAAACTTACAATCAAATTGTGCATTTCTCATAAACTCTTTGATGTCATTCATATGCATATCCTTGAAAATGCATGAGTTGCAATTTGCAAAATTTAAGAATCAAATTATTATGACAATAAAATTTCTATTTTGAATTATGTTAAAAAGTTATACAATATGACAATTAATTTATGGTAATAAAGTACCAAAAAAAAAACCAACAAATATTACTCACCTTCAATATGTGGAATTCCAAGAGAAGCGAGAAATCTTAATCATTCTAAATCATCATCGGTCATTAATTCATCCTCTGCTTCAGAATTGTCATCTCCCGACATAATTTCATCATCGTCATCGTCATCATCTTCATAACCACGGCCCGTACCGGGCACAAGTACAACTTCAATTTCCCCTGACGGGTGTGCTAGTTGACCAACTTCAGTAATAGTTGGATCAATGCGACTGGTATCCTCCTCGCGTACTTCGTCCTGATACGGTACCGGAACACAAGGAACGTCAAATAGACGTGGTTTGGAACGACATACAGCCAACCAATCAGCCTTAGATGATGTCTTACTACCCGGATAAGGTGTGTAGTAGACTTGTTGACATTGGGAAGCAAATACAAATGGATCGTAACCCTGGTAGGTTCTTTTCCTATGGATTTCTACAAGTTTATATTGAGGATGCACTCTTAAACCTCGATTTGGAGTAGAATCAAACCAGTCGCATTTGAAAAGAATAATTTTTTGGTCAGGTATTCCAGCAAGTTCAACCTCAATTACTTGCTTCAACTCACCGTAATAATCTCCTTTATGTAAGCCCTAAGGGCGAACGAACTCTGTTTTTGATATTGGACAAACATTTGATGTTGTGTCTAATGATCTTAATCTTTGTGATAGAATATTGGAAATCTTGTAGGAAGCTCTAAGTACTTCAATCAAGCCATGTTCAAGATTCAAAGTCATACTATTCAAGGCTCATCTATGAAGATTGAAGATTGAAGATTGAAGACTTAGTTTGGTTAGTTTAGCTTTGTCGTCATTAGTCGTAATCTTTAAAGCTCTAACCAAAGCTCTTATGAACATAAGCTTCTCACTTTAGTCTTGCATACATGATTTCATAAACACGTTTTCAAAAGGCAAAAGTTTCAAATGTGTTCTTATCCAAAAAGCCTTTGATTTCAAGTATAAGTCTTTTAGAAAAGTTTTCCAAGTGTTCTTATGTGTTACCTTTTGGGAAAACCTTTTAGACTTCAAATGATTTGAAAACAAGTGTTTAATCAACTTCTCAGAAAGCCCAGAAAGTCGGTCGACCGAGATTTTCTCGGATCAACCGAACAAAGTACTGAGAGTTGAGCTGGCTTGGTTCGGTCGACCAAGAGTTGGTTCGGTCGACCGAGTTGACCAAGGTCGGTCGACCGAGGTCCCAAGTAGGTCGACCGAGTTTTCCTTCGGTCCACCGAGGCCTGTGTTCGGTCAACCGAGGTGCACTGTTACTAGCCGTTATTTGACCGTTCCAGAGTCGTTTTTCAGCGAGATTTCAAATGGTATAAATACTCCAAAGCTTTAGAATGACTCTAATACTTACAAAAGACTTTGACAAACATAAAACATTGATATCTTATCAAGTCTAAACACTTTCAAAGCAAAATACTCTTCATCCTTATGATCTAAAGCATTCAAGAGTATTCTTTCAAAAGCAAGACAAAGAGTGGACTTCATATGTTCAAGAGCTAAATTGTTTGTGCTTCAAAGGTACTATATCTTTCACTTAGAAGAGTGAACAACCTTGTACTTAACCTTTCTTAATTCCCTTTCTTAGTGATAGGGTTATTATTGTAAGTCCTACTTTGTGTGGGCATCCTTTGGTTGTAAAGTCCTACTTTGTGTGGGCAATTGTAAAAGTCCTACTTTGTGTGGGCATCTTCTTAGTGAAGTTTGTTGAAATCCTTGGGTGCGGCTCAAGGTAGTGGATGTAGATTCTTAGTGAATCGAACCACTCTAAATCTCTTGTCTTGTGATTTGAATTGGGTTTTGCTTTAGCTTTTGTTAAACTTGCACTATCATTGTTTAGATTGGAAATAGTTTGCAAGATTTATTAGAAACCCAATTCACCCCCCCCTCTTGGGTTCCTTCAATTGGTATCAGAGCCTCGTCTTCATTTTTAGCATAACCGCTTGAAGTAAAGATTATGGCCGGTAATTCCGCATTGGCGTATTTAGAGGGGTCTTCCACCATTAGGCCACCATTTTTTTATGGTAATAATTATGAAGCTTGGAAAGAACGTTTCAAGATATATGTGTGCTCAATAGATTATTCTTTATGGCATATATTTGAAAATGGTCCATATGTGCCTATGAAGTTGGTGGAAGGTGTTCAAGTGCCAAAACCGGACAAGGAGTTAAATGAGCTTGAGTCCAAGAAGATGACTCAAAATTACAAGGCAATGAACATCCTTAGTTGTGCCTTAAGTCAAGATGAGTACAATCGTGTCATTGGAAGAAAATCCGCATACTCCATGTGGAAAATGCTTGAAGTTACTCATGAAGGCACAAATCAAGTCAAGGAGTCAAGGTTGAATATGCATGTTAGAGAATTTGAGCTATTCTCCATGAAGCCTAATGAATCTATCAATGAGATGAACTCAAGGCTCACCAACATTGTAAATGGGTTGAGGTCTAATGGCAAGGAGTATACTACCGGAGAAATAAATAGGAAGATTCTCAATTCTCTTCCTAAAAGTTGGGAAAAATAAAGCCCTTGCCATTGAAGAGTCCAAGAATTTAAAGACCTATTCAACGGAGGAACTTCTTGGCTCACTACTAGCCTTTGAAATGAAGATAAAGAAAAAATTGTTCTACAAAGGGTAGTAATCTTGAGTCCATCATCAATAATGAAGAAGGAGAGAATTTGTTCTTCACTCTCAAAAATGCAAAGTGCTTGTTAAGCCATTGGGATGAAGAAGAAAGTGATGATGATCAAGAAGAAAATGATCACACATGTCTTATGGCATTTGATAATGAGGTACATCCTTCTCCATCTATTTCTAATTCTTTTAATGATAGTGATGATGATGAGGATGATCCTAATGAGCTTTTAATTGATATGTATGATCAATTGAAAAAATTGTGCAAAAGCAAAACAAAGCTATGAAGCTTAAAATTGAATCTTTGCTTGTTGATAACAAAAAGCTTTGTGATGAGGTTGATTGCATGAAAATTGAAAATGAAAAACTTATTGCTACATGCAACTCTTCTTCATTAAAGTATTTAGAAGCATATGATCAATTGACATCTCTTGAACTCAAACTCGTTGAATTTGATCTTTTGGAGAACAAAGTTAAAGATCTTACCCTTCTTGTTGAAAACTTTACTAAGGGTAAGAAAAATCTTGATCAAATTCTTGGTTTGCAACGTGCTTCACATGATAAACATGGTCTTGGTTATAATGCTAATCACATTGATCATGCTAGCTCTTCTAAGTTGCCTAAGAATCACATTGTGCATGCTAGTACCTCACATAGGCAAATTAGATATCATGAGCATGTTCACAATTCCTCTAAGCCACACATTCATTGCACATATTGTGGTAAACATGGTCACACTTGTGATAGATGCCATGTAAAGAGGAAGATTGAAAAAGGGGGTAAAAACCGTTTGGAGAATCAAACGTACTTTGACTAACCCCAATGGACCCAAACAAAAGTGGGTGCCAAAAGCTTCTCTTCCCTTGATCTTATAGGTTCTTATAAGTTAGATGCATGCCACAAAGCTTCAATGTTATTGATTCGATTAGAAGTGGCATTGGGGAGAAGTCAAAGGAGTTGTGCCAAAAGAAGAAATTCAAAAGCACTCCTTAACACTTGGATTCTCAAAGCTCAAATGTTGATCAATTGGAGAACCAAGTTGGTTAGTTACAAAGAGCAAAGCTTCAAGTGATGACAAGAGTCAAAGTGTTAATCCAATTTCTTCATCACTTGGTAAGAAAGCAAAGGTATCAAATCACTTTATCTTAACACTTTAGTTAATGTGTTTAAGTGTTTTTGGTATATATATTTTTATATGCTTGCTCTTATACATGTTGCATCTCCAATTCTTGATTTTTATATTCAAATAGATAACCTTTAGCACGCTCTTGATTATTCATGCTTATGTTTAGCTAAGGTATCTATGATGAGATGTAGCATATGCAACTTGATTGATTCTTGTTTTGTTATGTCATATTCATTTAAGAATCCATCTAGTTGTATTGGTTTTTGATAACCTTGATCCTTATGCATATTTGTGTTACTTGAGATTTTGAGCTAATCTTGATGGACCTTTGAAAAGGTACCAAATTAGTTCTCAAGAATTCCTTGTAGGTAACAAAGAGTTCTAACACTTCAAGAAGAAGATATGAACTACAAGGAAGGCACAAATGAGCTAAGACTCCAAGAAAAGAGTCAAATGCCAAGGATCACACGAGATGCCTCAATGGACTTGATTGACAAAGAAGATCTACCAAAATGGTAAGAAGTCCAAGCTCAAAGAGCATTGAGGTACAAGGCTTAACTCATCCCTTATTAGTGGTCATTATGTGTTTTTGATCCTTATGGGCTATTATTTGATGAGTTAAGTAGTTGATTAGAGAGTTGTGTGCTTATTGGACTATGGTTTATGTACATCGTGTTTTGCTTGTCAACATGTTAAAAGTGTATTCCATACTTGACAAGAATGATGGTTTAAAAGCATAAACTTGGTTATTGAAACTCTCTTTTTAATGTGCATTTGATCTTTTATCTTGATATCGTGTCTTGTGTTCTACTTATGTGATCTTAATTGCTTAAAGTACAAACACAATCACAATTGATATCTATGTCTTCAAGAATGCACATACCATATCTCTTTGGTGCTTGAACTTCATTTACATATGCTTAACTTGATGCGCTTGATTTTTATCGTTTTTGAGTATCATGATTAAGAAGTTGCATCATTAAGAGATATAGGGGGAGTCTTCATATGTTTTTATCTTATACCCCCTTATATGTGATGTATTCTCTATTTGTCATATTTCACATCATCACATCACTTATTGGCTTGGTTTTTTCAACTTTCTTATCTTTTAGCCAATTTGTGTTAGTTATTTTGGGAGTTATACATGTTATACATGTTCATATTCTACATGTGTTTTCCCTAAATAACTATGAGATCATATACTTTGATATTGGTATTATTCTTTTATGATCTCATTTAAGCTTTTGGTTAGTCTTGCTTCTAGAGTGTTATACTCATTTAGCTAACCATTAACTTATTAGAGGAATGTACTACAATTGGTATCTTACACTTCCTCTAAATTTCTTGGTTGTGATACATATGCTTATCTTTTATGTTTTAACAATTGGTATCACATCCTACTCTTGTTAGCTATATTTTCAATTTGTTTTTCATCTTAAAGAGCTAACATGTTTTGTTTGATAAACAGGGAGATTGTTCTTTAAGGTTTATTCCTCATCTCCTTTGTTTTAGCTTAGGTTGATATTCTTTTTGAGCCATATATGACCATCTTTTGATTTATGTGTTATTATGGACTCCTCTTTGTTTAGAAATCAACCAAGCTTATTCTTGATCAATCCTTTCTCAAAATGATTTATGATCTTTAAGATTGATTTTTTTTAAACCATTACGGATTCTCATTTGTTTTTAAAAGTTTTTCTTCAATTGATATCAGTTTTGTTTTCAATTGGTATTAAATTTTTTTTCAATTGGTATCATTTTTTTTTAAAGGGAGAATTCGTATATTTCATCAAGCTTCTCCAATATTAATCTTTACTTTTCGCTAAATGCTTTTCTTATTGGCGCTCTGATAGCCCTTTTTGATGTTGACAAAAAGAGGGAGAATTTTTAGTGTTGCAAATGTGCCATGAGAAGTATTTTACAAAAAGGAGAAAGCTTAGAACTTTGCAAAATGGGAGAGATAAGGGATTCTCTAAAATAGGGGGAGTAGAATAATTTGTTATCTACTTGTCTAGATCCTTAATATCCTTATCTCATGCAGAATTTTTAGTGTTGCAAATGTGCCATGAGAAGTATTTTACAAAAAGGAGAAAGCTTAGAACTTTGCAAAATGGGAGAGATAAGGGATTCTCTAAAATAGGGGGAGTAGAATAATTTGTTATCTACTTGTCTAGATCCTTAATATCCTTATCTCATGCATTCATGTTTATATACTTTAAAGAGTTATCTTTTGTATATTATTCCCATTTGCATCAATGTTTTGTCATCATCAAAAAGGGGGAGATTGTTAGCCCTAAGGGCAAAGTTACTCTATGTTGTTTTTGATGATAACAAACCATTGAGAGTTCTAATGTTTGTGTGAGCAATGTTCTTTATTATAGGATCCTTAGCACTCACATCGACATTGATGAAAATGGTAAGTTAGCTTCTTGTGTAAACTAAGGTATGTATAATACACACAAGAAAGCTACTTGATGGAAGGAAGGAGGCAAGGAGGATGGTTGGGAAATAGGGCTCTTCTATGAGTCCCTAGTTTATATGGCAAAAAGAACTTATAATGCTAGTGCTTATGTCTTTGCATATATTTGTCTTTACAATTGGTATCGTATACAATTGGTATCTTCTAAGCATTAGTCTTTGTACTTATTTGTTCTTAGATCCTTTTGCCATGCTTCCATGTACTTACATTGTCCATATTCTATCTTATTACATCAAAGTTTGTCATAATCAAAAAGGGGGGAGATTGTAAGCCCTAAGTGGCGAACGAACTCGTTTTTGATATTGGACAAACATTTGATGTTGTGTCTAATGATCTTAATCTTTGTGATAGAATATTGGAAATCTTGTAGGAAGCTCTAAGTACTTCAATCAAGCCATGTTCAAGATTCAAAGTCATACTATTCAAGGCTCATCTATGAAGATTGAAGATTGAAGATTGAAGACTTAGTTTGGTTAGTTTAGCTTTGTCGTCATTAGTCGTAATCTTTAAAGCTCTAACCAAAGCTCTTATGAACATAAGCTTCTCACTTTAGTCTTGCATACATGATTTCATAAACACGTTTTCAAAAGGCAAAAGTTTCAAATGTGTTCTTATCCAAAAAGCCTTTGATTTCAAGTATAAGTCTTTTAGAAAAGTTTTCCAAGTGTTCTTATGTGTTACCTTTTGGGAAAACCTTTTAGACTTCAAATGATTTGAAAACAAGTGTTTAATCAACTTCTCGAAAAGCTCGGAAAGTCGGTCGACCGAGATTTTCTCGGATCAACCGAACAAAGTACTCGAGAGTTGAGTCGGCTTGGTTCGGTCGACCAAGAGTTGGTTCGGGTCGACCGAAGTTGACCAAGGTCGGTCGACCGAGGTCCCAAGTAGGTCGACCGAGTTTTCCTTCGGTCCACCGAGGCCTCGTGTTCGGTCAACCGAGGTGCACTGTTACTAGCCGTTATTTGACCGCTCTGCAGTCGTTTTTCAAATGAGATTTCAAATGGTATAAATACTCCAAAGCTTTAGAATGACTCTAATACTTACAAAAGACTTTGACAAACATAAAACATTGATATCTTATCAAGTCTAAACACTTTCAAAGCAAAATACTCTTCATCCTTATGATCTAAAGCATTCAAGAGTATTCTTTCAAAAGCAAGACAAAGAGTGGACTTCATATGTTCAAGAGCTAAATTGTTTGTGCTTCAAAGGTACTATATCTTTCACTTAGAAGAGTGAACAACCTTGTACTTAACCTTTCTTAATTCCCTTTCTTAGTGATAGGGTTATTATTGTAAGTCCTACTTTGTGTGGGCATCCTTTGGTTGTAAAGTCCTACTTTGTGTGGGCAATTGTAAAAGTCCTACTTTGTGTGGGCATCTTCTTAGTGAAGTTTGTTGAAATCCTTGGGTGCGGCTCAAGGTAGTGGATGTAGATTCTTAGTGAATCGAACCACTCTAAATCTCTTGTCTTGTGATTTGAATTGGGTTTTGCTTTAGCTTTTGTTAAACTTGCACTATCATTGTTTAGATTGGAAATAGTTTGCAAGATTTATTAGAAACCCAATTCACCCCCCCTCTTGGGTTCCTTCACTTTAACCCATACCCCGCTGTTTGTCGTTCCTTTTCCATCGCTGTGGGCTTTGGTGTAAAATCTATAACCGTTAACAAAGTAACCGGTGTATGACATCACTCTCCTTGACGGGCCCCAAGACAGATTTTTCAACAAAATTTTGGAATCTTCCTGAAGGCTATGTATCTGTTGAGCAATAAAAGTTAAATTATTTTAATTATGAATTCTTATTACAAGTACATTTCTACACAATACCAACTTACATGAGTTCCAAACCATTTGGAAAAATCATTACAAACCCGACTTTGAAGTTCTTCCTCCGTTATCTGCGGGGTTTGTTCATTTATTTGACTAACAAATTTCCTGATCGACAAATTAAATGACAATATTATTATTTGGCCACTTTTAATTATATAACAAAAATGAAGCAAATAGATAAGTTTACTTCATCGAAGATATGGTTCGACCTCTTCACAATTCATTAGGATATAATTCATTGCTATTTTATAATCTTTATCGATTAATAAAATCCTTTCTTTTTTTCCAAATGATCTTCCGGGTAAGTTGCAAATTGATAATACATCTGGTCCGCTAATCTCGTCTTCACCATCATTTCGCCCAATGATTGTAACTCTCGTTTTCACGTGGGGTTCGAAATAATAGCTAAAAAACGTAGCAGCTTCTTCGACCAAGTATGCATTGCAAATTGACCCCTCAACTCTAGCCTTGTTCTTTATCTTCTTTTTCAGATGGTGCAAGTATCTAATTAAAACATATGTAGTTAATCACATTGTAAATACGTACATGAAAAATATAATACAAAGATGAGATAACTTAAGACAATGGTTGTTACCTCTCGAATGGGTACATCCACCTAAATTGTACCGGGCCACCAACCTTGGCTTCGTATGGAAGGTGAATCGGCAAGTGTTCCATCACATCAAAAAATCGGTCGCTATTTAACTGTTTTCTTGTAGTGGTAGAATCGTACGATTCTACAATTCTAGGGGTATAAATCGAGTTAAATCGTACTAAAAATCGTTGGAGGATTGAATCGTAGAGGATCGTCGATCTAGATCGTAAAATCGTAAAATTGCACGATCCGGTGCGATTCAATCTTGCCTCTTTTCAACTGGGTCGGTACCGGGTTATCTCAAATAAAAAAACATCCGTTTGTATTCAATCTAACCTCTCAACACTCTCACGTCTCAAAATCACAGCTTCATCGCTCATCGTCAATGTAAGTGGAAGTGGAGATTACATGGAGGATAATGATAACGTCTTGAATGGTTTGCTAGATTAGAACATTAAAAAGATATATGTGTTGCTATAAATTTGTTGCATTAAAAGACCTTATGAATTGTTTGTTTGCTTTCGAAGTTTATCACTTGTTAGTTTATGGTTTGATTTCAGTTTTTTAATTCTATTGGTATTCTCATTTTTCCCTTGAAGTATTGTTATATTATTTTTTTGCTCATTAGCATATAGAATGATGTCTTATTGACATAAATTTATCATGAAATATTATTTTAATAGTTTTTTCGGATTTTCTGTTCTGTGCTACGATCCTCGTGTTTACGATTTTTTAGAACCCTTACTTTACGAGTCAAATTTGCAATCTTGACAACCTTACTATGACTTTCTCTATATTTATTTCTAACTATATTCTTGTAATTTTTTCTCCTTAAACTTACTTCTTTTGAAATTTAAAAAAAAAAAAAAAAAAAAACCTTTTAAATTCGCTAACCGAGCAAGGACCCCGCGGAAATTATTAGCCACTTTGATCATCAACGTTTTTTCGTCTAGCCACTTTGGTCAAAATTCAAGTTTTTTAACTTATTTCATCATTAAACATTTTTCGGCCTGCCATTTTGGTCATAAATGATTTTTTTAACTTTTTTCATCACTAAAGTTTTTTCTATCTTCCATTTTGATCACTAAAGTTTTTTCATTCTGCCATTTTGCTCACTAAAGTATTTTCATTCTTCCATTTGGGTCACTAAAAATTTTGACCAAAATGGCAGACCGAAAAAACTTTAGTGACCAAAATGGCAGAATGAAAAAACTTTAGTGATGAAAAAAGTTAAAAAATTTATTTTTGACCAAAATGGCAGGCCAAAAAATGTTTAATGATGAAATAAGTTAAAAAACTCAATTTTCACTAAAGCTTAGGATGAAAAAACGTTGATGATCAAAGTGGCTAATTATTCGACCCCGCGGATTGCAAGTTTTACATGTGGGTCAGGGTGAGTTTTGGGACCTTGAGAAGTTTGATCCACCCGCCCCATTAACCGGTCAAACTCAGCCCGAACCCGCACCAAACTCGTTGGGTAACCCACTTGCCAATGCTACTTAAAACAATTTTTTTTTTTCTTTTCAACTTTTTAATTTCTAACCCAAACTCCACTAATTATAATTTCCTTTTTTTTTTTTACCTGTGTATCACGTCCCAAAAGAGAGAACATATTTTTCAATTAAATAGAGAATTGTTTTTCTTTTCTTCTAATGTACAAATCACATAATGTCCTTTTGACAAAATGTAAGCCTTTTATTTTTCTTTCAACGAAAGTAAATTATCATTATTGTGAACAAATAAGAGAAATAATAAATGTCACTAAATGCCTTCTTCACATGACCCCTAAAACTTGTTGTTTATTTTTCTGAAAAAATAAAAACAAAAAATGAAAGATAAACACAGTACTGCTATTACTGTGAAGTACTCCCTTCATGACATAATATAGGACGTTTAGGACACTTTAAAAAAATTAAGGAACTCAAACAAATAATAATCTTTCCACGACAATTCCAATAATACCCCTGCCTTCATCCCTCTCTTTCACTTTTTCAATAAAAGATATATTGAGGGTATAATTGAAATAAATTGTTGACACCTAATAAAAGACATGTAAATGACAATTAATTTAGATACATATATATACAGTGGCGGATTTACGGTGGGGACTGGTCCCACCAGTTTTTTCCAAAAAAATAGTTTTTGTTTTGTTTTTGTAACACCTTGTCCCATGTACATTTTTTATAGTATCCATTTTGAATCACTTTACGATATAAATAAAAAAAAAAAAAAAAAAGTCCAATCCTAATAGTTTTTACTTTTCTATTTTGGCTTATTAAAAACATACATGTTTAATCAAACAATCTTACATATCAAATACTACTTCACCCCAATTATACTATAATCCACAAATAATTCTACGAAATAGAATATAATCCATAATCATATTGTTGTTCAAATTTCAAAATTCAAATAAAAATAAATAATTAGAATCTCGATCTCATTTCAATATAAATATTCAGAAGCCTCCTCAAAATAAAATAAACAACGCTTGAATAACTATGACATGTTAGGGGATGATGCTCCCATGTATAATTTGATATTATTGACCTTAATGAGAAAGAATATTTAGAACTATATATATATATATATATATATATATATATAAGTCTCCAATTGATTATCAAGAATAACCAAATCGGTGGGGAGAAATCTTGAGGGTAGAACTTAGCAAATTGAATCACTATTTTTTTTATCAAATTCAGAAAATGAATTTTTTGGAACCAAACATGCCAAGCAAATAAGCAACTCAGTATTTGTCTCACCGAAACGGTCATCCATCTCTCGAAGTAACATTTCAACAACAGTATAAAGTAAACCAATACAATAATGATGCAAATTAGTAATATCTTGAAATCTTCGTCGGGATCTCCCCTTTGAAAATAAACCTTCCATAACCGGGACATCTATGTCATGAGCTATGCAAAACAAATTAACTTCATTGAACAAAGATATTCATCCATTGTCTCTTAAAGCTTGTAGTCTTTACTTTGATATTCTTACTAACTTCATAGCATTAACGATATCCTGATATTTTCTTTGCAATGCTTGTGATAACCCAATTTCCTGATTCATACCCTTCCCACTAAGAATCTCTCAATTATCTAATGCTTTTATTATTTTAGCAACTTGTTTCTAACGTAGCATATCATGTCGCTTACATGAACCTCCAACAACATTTAAAAGTGTAGAAACTAAAATTTTGAGAATATTTATTTTATTAGTGGGGTCATTAAAAATTTTGTGTGGGTTATTTATACATTTATTATCTAAATAGAGTAAAATATATCATATATAATTAAAAAAAATTAAAAATTTCACTGAGTGACAACCACCTGCATCTGTCACTGACTGTATATATATCTCCTAAACCACAATTAAAAGGGAATAGAGGGAGTAGTAGTTAGTGAAAGTAAATGCTAATAAACCATTCAAAATCTGAGTAGAATTTGAATCAATAGTGCCACGTACATCAGTTACAAAATTATATACTTATTACGCAGTAATAAGTTGAATCACATCCACGATGATTCTAAAACTTGCTGTATAATTATCATTTGTACATAAGCTTTAAAAAAGAAATTGAAAATGAAAATTGTATATTTTTGGATAGTTTTAAAATGGACCAAATCCATTGGAAATTGTGGCCCTTAACTAGCCGCATCATTACAGATTAAAAAGAGAGATAATTCTATAATGATGTGTATAATTCTGAACCACAATATCCATGTGGACCTAGTCCATTTCAGAATTTTCCATATTGTTCTGGCCTCTGGGATTTCGGTAGACTATCATTAGGGTGCCATCCTATTTTTATCTCCATGCATCTTTACCATGTTTTTGTTTCCCTGAGTTGATGTATAAAAACTGTATGAGCCTCCCTCTATATGTTTCCTTTCTTTGCTTCTAGAAGCTAATTGTTTAAGTTACCATCAGGACATCTTTGCCTTTGCAAACAATATTCCAGCAAATAAAAGAACATTGAAAAATATCGGTTAATGTAGCCTTCTTTTCATATCTCTCTTTCCCATTCCAGAATTCGAAACAAGAATGTTAAGAGAATGAGGATAGGCAGGGGAGATTGGGACGAGATGGATAGTAGAAGTAACAGGTTCTGAAATCCACGTGGATATCTCTAGACGAACTTTTATTATATATATAAACAAGTTATGTTCAGTCTTTTTCTGGTTGAGATTTCACGGATAATGAAGTCACAAGTTACCATCACCTAAAGAACAAAGTTTATTTAAAATATAGAATTACCAATAAACAACTGACCTCTGAGTGAAGGTAAATTCTTACTGAATGGAGTGGTAAAGAGTCCGAAGAGTGAAACAAACTGCTAGAGGTTAGGTTTGTCTGACTTTCTTCACTATCCTATTGATTTAACTTCTGTGTATAACTATTACATTCCGCATGAATTCAGTAATTATTCTGGTCTTTATCTTCAATATTTTCCAGCATTGGACATTCATCGAAACAATCCGGCTCCTGTGCAGAACAGGCAAAATTCCACACATGCGGAACACTAATCCGGCTATTGATTCAATTTTTTTTTTGAATCGACGGCTGAATTTTAAAGATGATTAAAAAGGGTACAAACGTAATTTCACAAATGAAAAATAAAAAGAAAAAGCGGACACCGAACTGTCACATCAGTTCGGCGTCCCCCAAAAAATCAAAACAAACGCCTCATCTTCTTCTTCCTCAAACCCTAAACTAAAATTCCATCTTCTTCATCATTCTTCTTCGTCGTCCAAGCATATTAAAGGACATCCTCTCTAGAGAAAATATGATACTCTTCTTGCTCAAGAGTGAAAAACTTTGATTTTTGGCTGCCGTTCATTTTCCAAAAATCCTTCTTTTATGTCACGGCTAAATGCTTGGTGACTTTGACGATTTTCTTGGAGCCATCTTTTATGTCTGTCCATTCTTTAGTGGATCTGACTAGACATCAAGAGTTCTAATGGATTTTTTTTGGGTCTCTTTTAGCTATTCAAAATTTAAGCATAATGGAAAAAAAAAAGTGAAAAGCTTGGGTTTTTTTGCTGTTGTTCGATTTATGTTGTTTCAGATGATTTATGCTGTTCGATTCATGATTTGTTTCAGATTTATTTTATGGGTTTATGCTTGTTCGATTTACATTATGTAGTGTTTTGAAAAGAAAAAGAAAAAGACAAGTTGGTAATTTTAAAACAGGTGTACACACTCAATAAGCATGTGTTCTTACTCCGAGAGTCCTAAACACATGTAATAGTCAGCATTGCCTGTAAAAAACATGTGTTCAGTAGACAAAAACATGTGTTTTTTGTAAGAAAACGTGTTCAGTTGACAAAAACATGTGTTCTTGATAAGAGAACGTGTGTTCATGTGAACAAAACATGTGTTCTTGTTAATGAGATCCCTTTTGGATTGAAATGCTATTAAATGAGTTTTCAACAAAGAATAATATAGTGTTTGGGACCGTGGTTTGAGGTGTTCCTAACTATATAAAAAAGGTTGTTTACACTCAATAAACAGGTGTTCACAATTACTAAATAGGTGTTCAATATTAAAGAACATTTGTTCACATTAATATTAATACAACAGGTTTACATTGTGTAGTGTTTTGAAAAAAAGACAAGTTGCTAATTTTAAAACAGGCGTTCACACTCATTAAACATATGTTCTTACTCTCATAATACATGTTCTTATATTCTGAACACGTGTTCTTGTATTCAGAACACATGTTCTTGTATTCTGAACACTTGATATTGTCTTCTGAACACATGTTCTTAGGTTCATAACACATGTTCTTGTGTTCTGAACACATGTTATTGTATTCTGAACAAAGCTATTTTTCAACGTGGAGGAAGAAGCTGGTGACACGCATTTTGGGACACCCCGCCAACAAAATTGCAGTAGATATTATGGAGAAACCACAACGGTACCAGTCTAACAAAGGCAATTGAATGAAGATGGGTGTAATTTTATTGTTCTTTTGGTATTGTTAACTTGAATATTATTTTAATTATGGAACTGTGATTTTGAAAATTTTGTAAAACATATTTTAATTATGGTATTGTAACGTAGATATTTTTTTGTGAATTCGTTATTGGTAAGAGAACATGCGTAAAGCTTGGATTTGTATGAATGAATTGAAAAACTCAAGTGGCTTTCAATTGATCCACTACAATAAAAATGAGATCCCATTTGGATTGAAATGCTACGTAGATTAACAACTACATTGGTTAAGATATGCTCTCGTATTTGCCGAATCAATTTATGAAATAAACAGGTGTTCACACTTAATAAACATGTGTTCTTATTCTCATAATACATGTTCTTGTGTTCAGAACACATGTTCTTGTGCAATGAACACACGTTCTTGTATTATGAACACTTGTTCTTGTGTTCTAAAACATGTTCTTGTGTTTTGAGAGCCCTAAACACATGTAATAGTCAGCATTTCTGTAAACGTGTTCAGTAGACAAAAACATGTGTTCTTGGTAAAAGAACATGTGTTCTTCGTAAGACAAATGTCTTCTTGGCAAGAGAACATGAGTTCATCAAACGGGGGGGAACACTGTAAAAGCAAAAGATTGACAATTATTTGACATGAAACACTCATCAAAACTTGTCCATAATTTAGTCTTCTCTTTCATTCATAAAACAAACTACAATTCATAATTTAGCCTTCTACTCTATCAAGATAGAATATCCCTTGTTACAAGAATTTCTTTCTCACCAGGAAAAGAAAAGCATCAACGAAGCCATCAAATTTTTTACCATGATTTAGGAGCAAACAAAAATCACGAAAGATTGCAAAAATCCTTTATATTTCTCTTCCAGACATCTTTTCTACATAAGAAATTAACTGGGTTTCTTTTTCAATTTCTTCCAAGCTGTGTTCAAAGAAATAGAGAATTTGGGTAAGATTTGAGGGAGAAAATACAAAAAGAAATTATTGAAAATTAATTGAAGAAAAGATTGTTCAAATAAGACTTGATATTGCTATGGCTAATCCTTCATATGTATCGTCGAGAAAAAAGATGTTGAACACGATTAAAAGTTAGAGAAGAGGATGAAGCCTCAAGAGGAGGAAAGAGATGAAATTGGAGGGATTTTAGAGATCTGAAAGTCTCTTTTACCAATTAAAAGGAAAAAAATTGCTTGAACGCCTGTTGCTTGAACTCATTTGTCTTCAAATCAATTGTCCTGTAAAAGTCAGCATTGCTTGTAAAAAAAACTTGTGTTCTTTGTAAGAGAACATGTGTTCAGTTGACAAAAACATTTGTTCTTGTTAACAGAACATATGTTCTTCGTAAGAGAACATATGTTCTTGTTAACATAAAATGTGTTCATTGCAAGTGAACGTGTGTTCATTAGACAAAAACATGTATTCACTGCCAAAACAGACTGAACATGTGTTCATTGCCACAAAATATGTGTTTAGTAAACAAAAATATGTGTTCACTGTCAAAACAGGCTGAACATGTGTTCACTGCACCAAAACAGGCGTTCATTGGAAAAAACATGTGTTCACTGCACAAAAACAAGTTATATGTCTTACCATCCTGCTCTGTATTGTCATGTGTGTGCATTCTGCTATGTATTGTCAAATGTCTGTCCATTATGATTATACTGTTCACCTTCCAATCACTCTAACCCCGTGACTATTTCATGGTAAACTTTAGATAAGAGGTGAAAAAAAACACAAGAAGCAACATGATTCAGCAGTGTCATTTATAAAACAACTCAGCATCTTCCTCTTCATCACAAAGAATAACTGTTTCCTCTTCCTCTTCGTTTGGGAATTTCCTTTTGCCTAGCTCTCCAAATAAACCATTATCTTGATGAGAACTCGTTTGGCCATCGTAAGGGACACCATTTTTCTCAAGAAAATCTTTGAATCTTTCCCATTCAACGTTACTTGCATTTTCTTCTACATTTATTTCACTTGTTCCCATTTGATAAGATGAGAGGAGAAGAAAATTGGATGAAAATTGGTTCATAGATGAAGAATATTGGACTGAAAAATTATGAAAGATGGTGAAAAAAGCCTTGAGAGAAGGAAATAGATGAGAAGGGAGAGTTGTAATGGGAGATATTTTAGGAATACTCAATTATTTTCTTCCAATTAAAAGTAAGAAAGAGAACATGGGGGGAATTAAATTTTTGTTTTCCCGCCAAAAAAATGAGCACATCTTTTATCCCTAAATACCCCTGCTTTTGATACAGCCGTTGGATCAAAAGTTCAAGATCCAACGGCCGACATTCGGGCCCGCACATACTGAACGTTTTCTGTTCAGCATAGGAGCCGAGACGCCACCGAAAGTGCAGGGAATATTATAAAGATTGAGTGAAGTATTGGCAATGTTGCAGAAGTCGCTAGTCGGTCGCCTCGTCGGCGACTAGTCGGCTTACCTAGATTACAAGGGATTTTTTAAATTTTCCTTATCCTATATATTATACTAGTCAAACAAAATTTCATAAAAAATTAACAATCAAATACTAGTCAAATCAAAGTACACAAAGTCCATACATAATAATTAAATTCATTACCATAATAAATAATAATAAGTTCATATACTAAAATAATCGATTTGACCAATTTTGACTGACATTGACCGATTTTTTACCGATTTGTGATCGACTTTGACCGATTAAGTTGGTCGACCGATTACCCCGGCTAGTCAGTTGGGGCCGACTAGCCCGACTTTTACATCACTGAGTACGGGGAAAATAACAATTTTTTCTATAGTAGCAGTTCCACCTAAAAAATGAAGCCTAAGAAGGAACATATAAACTTCATGTCATGTAGTTTAAATTGATGATGACAGGGCAGTCCAGACTTTTTCGCTCTGACCCGTATGGAAGATATATAATTCTCCAATTGCCGTTAAAATATTTGTCATATTCTTCAGAACTGTGACCATCGCAATATTTATGTATTTCAAACTGAAAATCCAACAATAAATAAGTCTTTATCAATTATCATATCCTATCCTATCCTACGAACCGCCAAAACCAATTATTCAAACACATCAAACATTTCTAAAGCTCATATATTGCAACCACAATCAAATTCAAATACAATAAATACCTTCCGAACAGCGAAATAATAATAATAATAATAATAATAATAATAATAATAATAAATATCAACTATCTTCAGACTTCAACCAACTAGCTCAAAAAATATTATCAAAAAAAAAAAATAACTTATAGAACCATGTACTCCCTCCATTATTTATTCCTTAATACAAGACTTTCAGTAAATGTAGCAAGAAAAAAAAAAGATATTTGTTAGTCAAAATACTCCCTCCATTCCCTATTAATTGTCGTTTAGGAGATATCTAGGTATCCAAATTAATGTCGTTTAAGGTTCTTTTATTAGTTGTCAACAATTTATTTCAATTATACCCTCAATATTTTCCTTTCTTTTCTTTATGATGTATTAGTGAGAGAGAGGGAAGGTGGGGTAATATTGGAAGTTTATGTGAAAATGACAACTTCTTTAATTTTCTCAAATTATCTAAAGAGTCTTATATTTAGGAATGGAGGGAGTATTAATATTACTCTCTTAAATAGAATTTGTATATTATTGATTAAAAAACATCTTCATTTGTTCTTACCTAAATCTCGCTACATGTTCGGAAAGTGTTTTATATTAAGGAATGGAGGGAGTATAAACTAAGGCAACAATAAGTACACGAAAACGAACCATAACAAACGCGTTAAGATAAATGCTTTGGAAATGAGGAACAGAGAATCACCTGATGGCAACAGAAAATTCGAAAAATGACGAAAAGATCACGTTAAATGCAATAATGAAGTAAAAATTCAATCTTTTTCGCAAATCACGCAAGGAATAAAATTTAATTGCGGAATAAGCGAGATTTCAGGAATGTTTGAAAATTGATTATCGAAAGAGTTTTCGAAGTTCAGAAGAAAATTGTATTCCAAATTCAGCTCCATTGTTTATTCTTATTCTCATATAATGCTGTAATAGTTCAAACTTCCCAACAGGCTTGATTAATCTGGACCGGACACAGAGGTTCAAGAAGAGGGCGATCCTTCCAATATAAATAATTCTATACAAATGTCGTGGTCGCGGTTTGAATTCTGATCGATAGGAGGAGTTCTCATCCACTCCACCACAACAAAGTTCACATTATTATTCAAAAGACAAGTTTTTATCCTCATCCCGTGGCATATTATTATTCAATGTATTTTCACTACAAGAGAACATCTTATTTAGGACGAAGATTTTGGGACGGAAATATTTTGTCTCTATTTGTAACGGATTAGATATTGATTTAGTATGAAATTGTTTATTCAAAAATTAAGTGAAACCCTCATCCTTCCCAAAGGCATCCCAAATTCGCATCAAAATAAGGACGAGCTAAAATAGTTATTGATCTGTCCCAAATTTGGGATGGAAAAACGACCATTCTCAAATCTTTAACAAATGGTACCATATATTTGGACAAAATTGAGACGGGCAGATCATCGTTAATTTATTACAATTTTAATTCAACTATCCTCGATTTTTTTTTATCTCAAGTCCGTCCTAAATTTGGGACGCATTTAGACACAATTATTTTTATATAGATTAGGGACGAATGTAGCATAAAACTTTATTATTTTTTATATTTTTTAATCGTATAAATCAATGGTCTCAAATTCATTCCAAAGTTGAGATGTGTCTTATAGAGCAGAGAGTTGATATTACTAGAAGAGTTTTAAATGTAACGTACAAATATATTTTTACATTTGAGATTTACATTACAAAATTTAATAAATATTCTGTTTGGAAAAAAGTAATTTTGTTATTTATTACCTAAAAGTTTGTATTTCTATTTTTTGTGAAATTCATTTTCGAACTGATTAATAAGGAATAAGGGACGAATTATTAATTGATACTTCACAGCAATGTGTTGCTGCTTGCTTCCATATTTTCTCTTGGGCAAAAAAAGGGTTAAAAAGACATCTGAAGCCAATACAACTCTTATTCCAATACAACTCATATTCTTATTTCTTTCCATATTACATTATATTTTTTCTCTCAAACTCAAGTTTTCCATCTTGTTCTCCCTCATAAAAAAATAAAATCGTAAAGTTGTCATTTTCGTTTGAAACTTTCGGTTGTTATCTATTGAAGATCAATGGTATTCTATCTATATTGAAGATCAACGATATTCCATTATTGAATTGAGGTAAGTGTTTACTTCTAAGTTTATAATTTAAAGATTAAAGAGAATCTTGTTAATGTAGTACTTTTATTTATGATTTTAGAATATTGATATTGATACTCTCTAGAACTGAAGAACCACGAACTCTAAAGTGAATTTTGAATTGGAAATTAAGTCACTATTTATTTTTGTTGGCGTGTTCTTTGTACATGGATTGTGTCTTTTATTTCACTATTTGTTTGACATCAATATGATAAGAGAAATCTACGAAAATCTATTTTTATTACTATTGTCATGCTTGCTCAAATTCTAAGTTCTATTCCGATTGTGTAGCTAGTTAAAACTTTGGAGTCCGGTCTTTATATCTCTGAATTAGCTACAACCTATTCAAATCCTTCACAACTTTATCGAGAATTAAGACATAAAAGTAAGTCATAATCAACAATTACACATGCATCTGTAACCATTTAAAGTGTCCCAAAACATAAAATTAACATTAGAATAAAACCATTAGAATGGAAAAAATAATATGGCACATTAAGTAGACAAATTTATATAAATTATAATAATAAATAATAAATGAAAATAAGTATGATAAATTTGTAATCCAACTAATAAATTGGCATTTCTACATTTCTATAAAGTAGATGGTAATAGAAAAACTCATTAAAGACATGGAAATCTGACTCATCCTGAATTCGGTACTATGAATAAAGCAAACATTTATTCTTGAAGAGGCATATAGGCAATGTATAAGAATTCCACAATATATATCAATGCCCCACAAATGATAAAATGAATGCAGGTGGTCCAATCCTTTCACTTCCAATTTTTCCATCTGGTCTACATTTATTTTCTATCTTTGTTTGCCTCTGTAATTTAATAATAACTAACTAATTCAATAATGACCAGGTTTAAGGGCATAATAGACCATCAGTAAAAAAAAACAAAGAAACACTTGTAGTGTAAATTCATGCCATTCTTGATCACAGTTGCAAACAAGAACAAACATATAGTACTTTCAATCAATTGGCACCCTCAAAAAGGGAATTTTTATGAAAGGATGTGGTAGTCACTACTTCCTACATGAATCAGGCCCGAGCAATCTTCATTCCCTTCTCCCATAAATGAGGTAGAGAGTAAGTCCAAAAACAAATGATAAGAAGAAAGAAACTAAAAGATCTACGTACATATGTTCTGCATGTTTGAAATAAATCAGGGGAAAAATGCATCACATAAACTATCTGAATATAAACTTCGAAGTTGCAATTTCCTGTTGAACAGGTGAGCAATGAATACTAAATGGAGAAACAAAAAATTCCAAAGAGAGCAACTTCATCATATTGCTCCCACTTCTTGAATGTTACTAACCACAAAATTGAAACAATCTATTTTGGTATGACCTGGTCCAGGCAAGTAAGCAAATGAAACCAAAAAAGTTTTAAGATTTAGAAATATGTCGAATACAATTCCAAAATTAGCACACTTCATATATGGACAATTTACTTTGAAGATAGATGTATACCAAAATAATGAAAATCGCAACACCAAGGTTCTTAAAGAAAAGTAGCTCCAAGCATCATTGTGCTGTCGTGGTTGTTTTCGCTACAATATAATCAAGTTCAGGGCATGTCGTAGATATTGCTACATCATATTTTGCATTAGCAAAAATTTACAATAAGAGGAAATAACAAAAAGTATATTAAAATACACCTTGAGGCAATCACCAGGATATATGCATTTCCAAACAAAAAAGAAAACAAAGTTGAAGCACTCCTGGAAATAAGAAAAATAATGCAAGGAAAATATATACCAAAATCAAAGGAGAGGGAAAGAGTTGATGTCATTTAAGGCAAGTAATTTGTTTAATTTAAAAACTAGAGTGTAGCAAAAATCATCATGATGCCATATTTAGCCCCTTAATTTCATATAGACATTTCTACATTGCATATATTATGGTTGTCAATAGGTGAGGTGCCCACATCTTGATTAGATTATAGAAAATTACTCAACAATTGACAAGAAAATAACAAAAAATGAAATAGAGCATAACTAAAAAAGAAGTTACCATCAATTGCACCCAAATCGCCCATTCGACCATAAATCCTAGGTATCGAGTTTGATGCCTTAGCTTGTAGTGTTGCATTTATAACAGACCCCTGGCTTCTTTTTTTAGAATCCACAACATAAGCAAGCTCTATAGCCTTTTGTTTAGCAGCATGTTCAAGAGGTACTAATCCCTCTTGTTCCTCGAGGCATTTCTGCAGGTTTCAAACATCTTACCATTTTGACTGGTGCAAATTAAGATAAAACGAGAAAGTAGAATTCATAAATGAAAACAACATACTTGTTCAACTCCACGACTACAGAAGCTTGGAGCATGTAACTCTCTAAGTAACTTTGAATTTTTCATATGCTTGATGCTTTAGCCACAGTTTTCATATGTATTTCCTTTATATGCTCTTGAGCTTAAGCATAAGCCACTCGACCAACGTCATGCTGAAACAGTCAAAAAGCAAATTCAGAAAATTGAATGATATTCACATCAAGTACATTTATGTTGTCAAGACTCAGAATTGTTACACTTACTAAAAGCTAGTAATGTTCTTAAATGTTAATCTTTATAAATATACGAGCATTCACTACTTTTTGATGACCCAACCTTTGTATCGTTTTACCATCAGTTTTATGTTTGGTCCTGAATTTCATGCACAAGTGACTAACTACAGGAAAGTATATGATTCATTTGCATAATAACTTAATCTCATATTCAAGCTAAATTCTACAATGCAGCAAGCTTCTTTTACCAATGACAAGTGAAGGAGAAGCAATACTAGAGCCTAGAGCTATGAGATAGTTCATTCCAACTTCCACATATAACTGGTATATGCTAGTTAAAAGGTTTTGATTTTACTAAGACATTTTATTTTACTAATTAAGAGAAAAGAGCAGAAACTCTATAAAAAAGACAAAGACAAGAAAATTTTGAAGAACAATCCAATTGTTATGCTGATAATAATCCTATAACCCATACCAAGCCTCACCTTCTCAGCCAATAGTTTGACTCATGTACATGCAACATCAAGATTTCCCTTGTGCTCAATCAAGACATTTTCCCATGGTTCTAGTTCAAACCAAACTTGAGCAAGTTCCTTGTGTAATACCACAGCTGAACAATGATCCCTTACCATATGTATTTGCTTTATATTGTAGGATTTGACAGAAACATAATCATATAGAGCAAGAAAAACTATTAAGTTTTTCGTGCGTAGTGTTTGTATATATGTGGTTGTATTTTTTCCTTGCTTAAATTATGAATCAGTATTATTTGTATTTTTCATATTTGTTTAAGTTTTACTGTTTTCATATAATTGCAGATGGATGACCGTAGTTGGATGTATAGATGACATATGCCAGGGGTGAAGGGTGTCACCCTTGAGTTTAGAGAAGGAGTTGCTAAGTTTATAGAATTTGCATGTGGAAATAACTTGGATCCAAATTTGGGAGAGATTAGATGTCCATATTCAAAATGTAGGAATTGTAAGTATAAACCAGCACACATGGTGAGGACACATCTATACCAGAAAGGATTTGTTAGTAAGTATTACAATTGGACATGTCATGGTGAATCATTTATACCATATACACCTACGACTATGCCCCAATCGAGCAGTTTCCAAAGTGGGGATACGGGAAACACGATTGAGCATGCAAATGACTTTAGGGAGATGGTATTTGATGCAGCTGGTCAAACTCTTCAAGAAGATGCAGGACCTTCTAATATCGAGGAGCCTCCAAATAAAGAAGCACGAAATTTTTATGATATGATTCGGGCAGCTGACACACCGTTGTGGGACGATTGCACAACACAGTCGGAATTGTCTGCTGCAGCCCAACTTTTGCATATTAAATCTGAAAATAACATGTCTGAAAAGTGTTTCAATCATATTCTAGATTTCTGTAAAGATAGCATGCCTAGTGGTACCAAACTTGCTAAAGACTTTTATAGTACAAAGAAGTTAATTGCAGGCCTTGGTCTTCCCGTTCAAAAAATTGATGTTTGTTGTATTGGAAGGATGATAGTGAGTTGAGACAATGTAAGTTTTGCTCCAATGATAGGTACAAACGGAAGAGAAAGATTGGTAAGAATAGTATAAGGAAAGAAATTACATACAAGAAGATGCATTACTTCCCTCTCACACCTAGACTTCAAAGATTGTATGCATCAAAGGCTACAGCGGAACACATGAGATGGCACAATGATAGTGAACAAGAAGATGGTGTGATGTGTCATCCTCGAGATGGAGAGGCATGTAAACATTTCGATGAAACATACCCAGAATTCGCAATTGAGCCCAGGAATGCACGTCACGGTTTATATACTGGTGGATTTTCTCCATTTGGCATGTTAGGAAAGCAATATTCATGTTGGCCTGTTATTGTAACTCCGTATAATTTACCACCTTGGATGTGCATGAAGAATCAGGTCATGTTCTTGACAATTCTTGTTCCGGGCCCAAAAAATCCAAAACACAAACTAGATGTGTACATGCAACCGTTGATAGATGAACTAAATCAGTTATGGAACGAGGGAGTTAACACTTATGATATATCAAGGAAACAAAAATTTCAAATGAGGGCCGCACTTATGTGGACTATTAGTGACTTTCCTGCATATGGAATGTTGAGTGGTTGGAGCACGGCGGGTATACTAGCTTGTCCTTCTTGTATGGAGTTCACCAGGGCATTGGGACTTGAGCATGGAAAGCAACAATCATGGTTCGATTGCCATCGCAAATTCCTAGATTTGAAGCACCCATTTCGTTCCAACAAAAGTTCATTCAAGAAGGATTTTGAAGAACATACACCACCTCCACCACAGCTTACTGGGGATCAAGTTTGGGATAGAATTCGAGAGTTTCCAAGGATAATAGAATCTGGGGGTAAAGAACTATCTAAAGAGGATGGTAGGGGAATCCACCACAATTGGGCGAAATGGAGTATATTTTGGGATTTTCCATATTGGCCCAAGAATCTTATTCGCCATAATATTGATGTAATGCACAATGAAAAAAATTTCTTTGATAACGTTTTTAATACTGTGTTGGATGTAAAAGGCAAGACTAAGGATAATGTTAAAGCTCGCCAAGACCTACATAAATATTGTAAACGCAATGAGTTGACTATCCAACCAATTGATTTGGTGAAGGGAAAAAAGCCAAAAGCTTGTTATACCCTAACAAAAGATGAAAAGAAGCGAGTCTTAGAGTGGGTGAAGGAACTGAAGTTCCCAGATGGCTATGCATCTAATCTAGGGAGATGTGTTGACTTCAAGGAACTAAAGCTGTCAGGGATGAAAAGCCGTGATTGTCATGCGTTTATGGTTCTTCCGATTGCCTTTCGAGAATTATTACCAGTCGAAGTTTGGAGTGTTTTGACAGAGTTAAGTCAATTCTATTGGGACTTATTTTCACCAAAGTTGTTGCCCACATTAAAAAATTAGAGCAAGATATTGCGATTCTAATTTGCAAGCTCGAGAAGAAATTTCCCCCTGCATTCTTTGATGTCATGGAGCATCTACCAATTCACCTACCATATGAGACAAGATTAGGAGGGCCAGTACAATATCGATGGATGTACCCATTTGAAAGGTATTTAACAATGCATTTTATCCTAGATATCTAATAAAGTTGTGTTTAGTTTATTAAACTAAAAAAAAAAAAATTAATGCATTCGTAGGTATTTGTATCATCTTAAGAAAAAGGTGAAAAACAAGTCTAAAGTGGAGGGATCGATTTGCAATGCCTATCTTGTTGAAGAGGCTTCCACCTTTTTTTCTTACTACTTTCCATCACATATTCAAATAAAGAGCAGAAAAGCCGGGCGAAATGATGATGCAGTGTTGTAAAACTCGGCCTAGTCGGTAGTCGGCCGGTGGCCGCCTAGAAATCCAAAAAATCGGTCTTTGAAAAAAATTGGTCAAAAGTCCGACTAGTCGGTCAAAAGTCCGATCTACTCGGTCAAAAGTCCGACTAGTCGGTCAAAATTCCGACGAGAAGACAAAGAGAGAGAGAGAGAGAGAGAGAGAAACGTACCGTTCTCGGAGTCTCGGAGAAGAATCGGTGGCGGTGGCGGTGACGGTGACGGGAAAGAACGGTGGTGGTTGTCGGAGTCTCGGAGAAGAAGAAGAATAAGTCTCGGGTTGGGTCAGTGAAGACTCGCCGGAAGAAGACGATGAATTCGTCTACAACCCACATCTTCTCCATTCCGAACACATCTCCGAACTTCAATGGCAGAGCAAGAAATTCACTGCTCCGAGCTTCAACGCAGGGAGTAAGAGGAAGGAGATAGCGAAACAGAGAGAAGAAGAAGAAAAAAAAAGGGGCAGCGGTGGTGGCTACTCATCGGAGAAGGAGAAGAAGGGGAGGGCGCCGATTTCTACTGATGAAGAAGAAAGTGAGAGAAGAAAGATGAAATTTAGGAGTTAGGGGTCGTCTCTTAGGGAGACATTATATACCCAAAGACTAAAGGTGCAATTAAAGTATTAGCACATAAGATCCCATAAAAATAATTATGTTACAAACAAGTCCTAAATGACCTAAATTTAGAAATAAATTGTATTTAAAGTCCGAAATTACTTTTAAAAATTATATTTTAGACCTCAAACTTTATATTTTATATTACAAACAAGTCCTAAATGACCTACTTTATATTTTTAATATTTAATTAGACCAAAAATATAAAAGAAAATATTTTCGAAAATGATTAAAATAAAATATATTTAATATTTAGGATCGCCGACTACTCCCCGACTAGGCCGACTAATCGCTAGTCCCCTGTTTGCCGACCGACTAGCGACTTTTGCAACATTGTGATGATGATGATGAAGAATCTAAGTCTCCCCTCTCTGTTCTGTCCATAGGTAACTATCCTGGGAGGTTGCCAAGTTCAAAAGGTAGAATACGATTGCTAAGTGATGAATAATTAAATGTAGCAACTACTTACATTTTAATGAATTGTGATGAGGCGCAACCATATATTGAGTATCTTTTTTTTTTTTTTTTTTAATCTATTTCCTAACTAAATAAATTCATTCATTCTTTGGAATTTTGATTTTTTACCAAATTCTATTGAACAGAAAAGAGATAATCACTATTTATACCCATTATCTAACTTTGAAAAGCAAGTTATACCCATTATCTTTTTTGCGTGCCATAAATAGCCAGTATAATTTTTGAGGTGCCATTTATACCCAAAATGAGGATTCCGTCGTGCCGTAGAAGCAATTAATCGTCTCTCTGGTTTGCCGGAGATGAAATCATTCCAACTGAGGAAGACGCAGATCGGCTTTCACCGAGGTGCTTACTCACGCCTCTGAATCCTGCTGTCCGATTCGTCCTCTTATCATGCGATTCCGCCTGTTTGGGTATAAATGGCACCTAGAAAATTGTATTGGCTATATATGGCACACAAAAAAGATAAAGGGTATAACTTGCTTTTCAAAGTTAGATAATGGGTATAAATAGTGATTATCTCAACAGAAAATTCAAAGAGCAGCTACGCTCAAGCTCTCTGAGGTTAACTGAGGCACAACTAGTATCTAAGATATCAACAGAGTTTTCTCGTTGGTTCAAAGATTATGCAAGTATTTTACACATGTCTTACTAGCATTGCCATGAATACCATTACTAAGCACTCCATTTTGTTCTTATCTACATTAGGCTAATAACCATGCGGATGATCTTCCTATATGCTTAAAGAATCTTGCATGGGGGCCCTTCAAGATATGTAAAATCGCATTCTATGTATTTTGTAAATGGGTATAGATTTCATACACATGCTCGGTGTGAAGGTCGAACAACCATCAACAGCGATGTGTGCGTGAAGAGCACAGAGGAAACAGAGAATGATTAGTATGGCGTGCTAAAAGACGTAATAGAAGTTACATTAGTTGGTGACCCCATCCAGACCATAGTGCTATTGAATGTGATTGGTTTGACACAACATCAAGATCGGGGTAAGAGTTCACCCGATGAACAAGCTCGTTGATGTCAATCATAAGATGAAGTATCCAAGGTTTGATCCATTTGTTTTAGCTCAACAAGATACTCAAGTTTATTACTTACGATATCCTAGCATGAAGGGGGATATGGGTGATTGGTGGGCTGTGTGCAACATTCGGGCTCGACGCATTGTAGATGCACCCCTGGCTGACTCTGCTTATCAAGCTGAAGTTAGTCCCGAAGAAGCATCGAATTTGAATATTGATGATATGGATGACCTTACTCGACTTACACATGAAAACAATGAAGTTGAGATTGTTGAATTTGCTAGTGAAGGAAGAGAAGGAGGACGAAGAAGATGAAGATGAGGAGGAAGAGGAAGAGGAAGAAGAGGATGACAGTGAGTAGGATACCATTTAACCATCAATTATGTACTTTGCAACAAATAATCATGTATATTTAAAGGTTTACTTGAGACATTGCTGATTATGTTCATTTTATGAGATTTCCTCTTGAAGAATGCCTAAACTCAATAACGATACCCTTATAACCCCTCGCAGAGAAAAAATAAAAAACAACTCATACACACTACCATGTACGCCAGTTTCTTTGACAGTGATCATGAACTTTTCCACACCACGCTTAAGTATTGGATTGTAATATAAGAATAATGCAATTGGAGAAGATAACTGAGGCACAACCTGTAAAGGCCATGAAACATGATATCAGATCAACCAAGGAAAAGGATAATGGTGAATGCTTATGAGACTTCCATCCTTCAGCATTGAAATAATTTTGAGAAAATTTGTCCCCCTGGCTAGTGAACGTGTAGCAGCAGCCTGAGAAAATATGAAAAAGGTAAGAACAACAACCAAGTGCCCACCAAGGCGAGAACATCAGAACAAAATAAAATAAAATCACTGATTTAAACTCTTCTTCAAACTACCTAAACTGCTATCATCTTGGGTCGTTTTTCTCTGCAATTTTTAGACGAAGACAAGCAAGAGAGAGTGCAATCAAATGTCAATAAACTAAATTTGAAAACTACTTCTACTTTATTAAAAAATAGGACACAATTAACCAGTTAAAGCAGCTTCAAGATAAGATACTTACATATGACTTATTTGTAAGAAGAATATCCACCAAATACTGCAGCCACAATACATTTGTTTTCGGAAAACTGCAGACATAATTATAATACAGAGAAAGTCAGGATTCGGATCCTAAATTTCTAGGAAACGTTTCCTCATTTTATGCTTAAATCTTAGTTTTAAAAGGCGCGAGGCGATGAGGCGCGAGGCGAATGCCTCAACGACGCGAGGCGCTCTTTTTTTTGCAAAAATTCTCATAAATTAAATTTATATACAATTTTGTATTATAAACATTATTTCAATATTATAAATAATAGATAAAAATATATATTTTATATTATCTCCCAAATTGTCCACACAAAAATATCGTAAATTGTTAAACACATAAAAAAGACAACTACTGTCATATACAAGTGCCCAACATCTTAAAGTTGAGTAAAAAAAACATGGAAAATAAAAATTAAAGCATATTCATATTCATATATTATCTCATACAAACTAATACTCATCTTAGAGTGCAGAGAGTCAGAAAAAATTCAGAAAAAAAGGATTAAATATAGGATAATAAAATAAGATGAAATATTATTACATTAAAAAAAGAAAGAAGAAGAGAAGAGGATAAAGAAATTTAAAGAAGAAGAAGAAAGAGGTGAAATATTAGCCTGTGATGCATTTTTTTCATTTTCGGTCGCCTCAGTCGCCTCGCCTCAGACCCCCGGAGGCGTTTACAGCCTCGCCTCACGTCGCCTTGCACCGGGCGCGCTTTTTTAAACCCAGGCTTAAATTTGTCTGAACTCCTTCAAATAATTCAATTTTTATAACTTCCACCAGACATTTATCCAAAAAATGATGTTATACATTACCACTGCTGGGGATCCTGACCTTTCAACCAGAGATGGATTTACATGGTGGTCAAGGTATGCCCAAGACCACCCAAGATCAGTGGTGTAAATGTATCACTTATGTGTTGTGATCTATATAATATTTTACACTTTAATCTTCATGTTTCAGTCTCGTAAAATAAGCTCTAATATTGTCAAAGTTTGATCGTACTCACCAACTCAAATGATGGATTTGATTTGTGTGATAGTTTGTAATTTTTAGTCCGTTAAAAAAATCTATATTTAAGTTTTCTAACTATAACTATTTTTTTCCCTTTTTCTTAATGCGCACCATGACAATTAAGAACAAAATGCTAATAATAATAATAAGTGGTTAGAATCCTGTGTATGATTTACAGTAACATTAACATTAAGCTGCTAATTTCCATTCCTATCTGCAAAGAAAAAACTATCCAAATTATTTATTTGAGGAGAATAACTCCACAACTGAGAGAGCACTATGCACATTCACACATACCTGAGCTTATTTGTTTTGTGTAACTATTATCTTAGTATTGACATTTGTTAGAAATTTAATTCTCAATATTTTAATAGTGTTGAGAGAATGTACGATTTGTCTGGGATTCTCCCAATATCACACGGAGTTTGCAAAGTAGTATGAGAAGATTTTTTTTTTTTTTAAAGTTGGCCTATATGGTATTAGTGTTAAATGTTCACACCAGCAGCCTAGGTTCGATTCTCCTTTACAGCGTTTATTGGTATACTTTTGCCGATAATCGTTTTCTTCTATATTTTAAATTGTTGAGGGACCATCCTAAATTTCAATTCTGATCCGCCCCTGCTTTCAACCACAACTCAAGCAAAAAAATGACAAGTGGGAAACATCTTCTTTCACTAGTATGCGTCCAAGGGCTCAACTGAGCACCCTGCTTCTACACATGTGCCAAAACTAGTAATGAATATTCATTTTCTCTCAAATTCTTGCTTTTTGAGAAAAATAATGTATAGATTACCTTCTATATATTTAACTCCTAAACACGATTGGGAAGGGTATGCATTAATAGTATCACAGTGTCCAAGAGTGCTTTAATCTCCTAGGATTGCAATGACTGACATAAAAGTATACAAATAGAATAAATTTGCTAGATTTTTTATGGTAA
This sequence comes from Vinca minor, assembly GCA_026122235.1. NCBI lineage: Eukaryota > Viridiplantae > Streptophyta > Magnoliopsida > Gentianales > Apocynaceae > Vinca > Vinca minor. The sequence continues at coordinate 6,538,924 of JAOCZM010000241.1, read as the reverse complement.
AGATGAAGAATGAATTTGGTTCATGGAATAAGAGCATAAAAATATATTATCACCTCAAATCCAGTTGCTATTACCGGAAAGAATCAAGAACGCTCCTGCCCAGAAGCCAAATTCTTATTCACAACAGGGAAAAATTTGATCTGTGTCTCTTCAAATTGAAAAGATTCCTCTTTCAAGTTTCAATCACCCCTGACTACAAATAGTACACCAAAAAATAATCAAACCCAATCTTAAATCCTGAAATCCAAACAAAATAGTTTGATCTGTGTCTCTCCAAATTGAAAATAATGTGAAGAAGGATCCCATAAGAATGTGAAGAGGGTTTTTGGAAGAACTTACCGAATTGAAATTAAAATTAATGATAATAAATCATGCCATCAGAAAAGCTAAAATCGTTGTTGTAATTCTCTCCGGTCTTCAAGTTTTCGCTCACGGGTCACAACTAAAACAGCAAATCGGGCCAATTTTTTTACTTTTATTTTCTGAAAAAGGGATGTAAAACGAGAAGGAAAGAGAAAGATTAGAGTGTTTGGGAAATGGGGCTTTCCACAGTGAAGAGTCTGAATGAAGACTCGAGAAACACTGTTATGTTTTTTCTTTTTTCCTCTTAATGATATTTCCCTCCAATTTCAGCCTAGTTTTTTTTATGATTGAAACGTCGTCGTCGGTGTTGAGACGTAAAGTTTGGTATTTTTTCTTCCGACTTCACCTATGGGTAGTGATTATAAATTTGTGATTAAATTTGAATTAAGAAGGCATAATGTCACATTAAATTTTAACAATTATTTTCATTTTATACTCTTTGATTCAACAATCATTACCTATATCCATAAGTGATATGTAATAAATCTATATTGGTGATACGTCCCTTAAAGTTGGAAATCAATCCATTTTTTTATAAAATTGTATAAGTTAATCACGAATTTAATATCAATGTACGAAATTTCATTTCACTAAAGGCGTAAATACAATATTATTTTATATTATATTTTTCAAGTAAAGTTATAATAATATAAAAAATTAGATTTTCATATATTTTCGAACTTCCAAGTCCCCTTATGGTCTGCAAGGTCGAGTTTAATTATGAATTTTTGAGCTTGCGAATCAAACTCAAGCTCCAAGAGTTTATATCAAGTTCGACCTCGAAACTTATTTAAAGCTTAATCGACCTCGAGCCCTGAATGAAATATATAAGTTTAAATCCGCTTAAAATTTGATTCTACTCGACATGTTTGCACCGAATAATGGAGATTAGAGTTTCATAGAGCATTTAAACCATTTCGATGGTATTGACACAAGGTATAGGGAAAGTCTAATCTAACATGGAGATATGCCATTACATTACTCTTAATTAAGGGAATTAGAGTTTCATAGAGCATTTAAACCATTTTGATGGTATTGACACAAGGTATAGGGAAACTCTAATCTAACAAGGAGACATGTCATTCCATTACACTTAATGAATGGTTTTAGAGTTTCATAGAGCATTTAAACCCATTTGTATGGTATTGACACAAGGTATAGGGAAACTCGGCCAGGAATATTCTCTCCTCGTTGGGTTTCTCATTACATGTTACTACTATTAAGAAATTGACATGTGTTACTTTTTTTAATTTAAAAAGTATAATCTAAAAAATAGTGGAACCCGTAGATGAAAATAAATACGTGACAAACATCTATTCGTGGAACATGGAACATGACACATAATGAGGACATAGGATTTTTTGCTGGTAAACTCCTAATTTAACATGGAGACATGACATTCTAGTACTCCAAACGTAAATAAACTAAAAATATGAAAAGTTTTGTAAAATAGCACTTATTGTGAAACAAAATAAGCCTCTAAAATGTCACTTAATTAGAATCAGACTGAGTAATATTTTAGTTATAGAATATACAATTGAATTTATTCACTTGTTTTCTAAGTAAATGTTTATATATGTGTTCGAGATCGACTTTGTTTAAGAACTTGACCTCAAATTAAGCCTCATTCCTACTGCAACTTAAAAATTTGAACCCTAGTCCATATTTTATTAAGTCGAGCTCGGAAAACTCGATAAGATCTCAATACTTGGAGATCTAATATAAATCACATGTGCAACTTTAAATAAATTATATGTTTAAAATATATATGATATTCATTTGACAAGAAATGTTAGTATTGTGAAATGATCTTCCCAGATAATAACAATAAGGTTATATTTTCTTTAAAAATTAAATTCAATAATTTGTAAAAAAGAAAAAAAAAACTGAAAATGAAAATGAAAACATAGTTGAAAATGACCAAAATTTAAACAATCCCGCCACTAATTTAACATCTTAGTTGAAAACGAAAAATTAGTCTCCTAGTATATTTCAATGTGAAAAAAATACCCGCCCATTTTTTACTTTCCCACTTTATTGGGCTCTCTCCCTCCTCTCTTTTAACCACGATTGTTCACCCACACTGCTCATATTTTCACATCTCTACTCTCGTCATTAGCTTTAGAAAGCTTCAAGAGTTTTCTCAGTCATTTTCAAACCAGAGGCTGATAGTACAAGAACAGCTATTGAGAGGTATCAATTGTGTTTCTAATTTGTTTTGAATTAATGTTGTATGAAGCTGCGATTTTAGGGTTTAAAAATGGGGAACAATTATACTTTACTCTCTGAATTTCCTCTCCATATTTTTTTCCTGTTTAAGTTCTATATCCGTATTTTAAAAAAAAGAGGGTCCCTCCTCCACAATCTTTTGTTATAATGGATTGTCCAATCCTTTTGACTCTTTTTTTTTTTTTTTTGTAAAATTAGTTCTGGTTGGTGCTGGAAAGTTTGTAGTGATATGGAATATGAAATGGCAAGAAATTGCTGCTTTTCATTTTGTAATATGTGATACTGGAAACTCATTTCGTTTTGTGTGCATATGCTCTTACTTATAAAAAAAAGTGCATATGTTCTCAGTTCTCTTGCTAAGCATGGATTAATTTGGAACTTGTGCAACTTTTGAGAAATAACAATGGCATAAATTTTTTCTTCGGCAACTACTCATTTGGGGTATGATTGAATTGAGTATGAGATTTTTGGTCTCAGTCTTAAGATAGTCTCGAAACCAAATCAAATTCTTAATGGACTAGTGTTTGAGGTTTCATTCCCATACTCAATCCAAAAAGAATTTGGGTCAATTTTGAGTCTCAAATCAAACCTAAATCTGACTCAATCCAAGTACACCCTTTATATAGTAACATGAATTTCTCATAAATGAACTGGTTTAAATATACTCGTAAGAGGAACATTACTTTCTGAGTAGGTTCATGTTAATTGGGTTCTTAGAAGAGTATAACCTTTTAAAGAGAAACTGAAGCTGCAAAATATAAGTTGAGTAAAACTTAATTTATGATTTTTTTGTAGAATTACACTATGACTTATCTCAGGAGTAGAGATGTGAGACCAATTCTAAAATTTAAGATTTGAGATGATGTCAAAATTAAGCCATGTGTTTGTTGATTTGAATATCGGTACGAAATTGTTGTATTAACAAATGAAGTAGATATAATGGAATTCATGTTTGGATATGCATATGATTTGAAGCACTTTCTATATTGGTTTCTATGTAACTTATATATGAATAGTTTGAGAGGTAATTAAATGTTTCTAATGATGCAGTAGTTCTACAATCCTTGTGTTATATGTCTAGAGAGAATCATATGTCATTACTTATCATAGTAGAAGAGTCAAGTTGTAGTACTCCCTGTAATTCAATGTACAAATGAACATATGATGTTTCTTTCCAAACTTGATATAGATGTTGTGTTCCTCGGGAGTTTCTTACCTTATATTGCGAAAAGCTGGAAAATGCAATTTGTATCCCCCGATGTCAGCTAAGAGGACTTGAACCATTTTCATATATTAAAGTATACACCTTTAGGAGGATGTTTTCCCTAATTTTGCAGGAGTTTTTTAGGAGCTAAGAGAAGTTTATTTCCACTTATTATGATGGCTTTTTTTTCTTTTCTAGAAAAAGGAACTAGTCTAATTTTTGTTGTGTCTATATATGTATAGGTATGGCAGCAAGAGGCCGAGGATGTGGGTGAGGCAGGGTGAGAGGTGGGGCACGGAGAGGAGGACGTGGCAAAGGTCCTAATGTGCTAGATACAATGATAACATCCCCTAACACTGATACACCATCTCCAAACACCTCAGATAATCTGTCCCCACATACTGCTATAACTCCAGATACGACTCCAGAACCAAATGACAGTAGTTTTCATGATCCAACAACAAGTATACCCGATTTAGCTTGCAGCATAGAAGCTGGTGGTGGTGAATCAAGTCATGCTGCGAACAAGCCGGACATTGAAGATGATCAGGACATTGAAGAAGAGGAAGATGTATTGGATAAAGATGGTAAAATTCACTTGGAGATGATAGGAGACACGTAAGTATACAAAATCAAGTTATTGTATATTCGAGAAACAATCTCTATTTTCCTTCCTTTTATAGAATGAGTTGTTAGAAATTCGGTTTCTAATATCTAGTTTGTGCTTTCTGTCTTTATAATACCAATGCTCAGTCTATTTGTTCGAAAACTCTTTGATATAAATTCGTAGTAAAGAACAATACTTCATTCTCACTTTACCAATTTTGAATTTTTTTTCACAGGTTCAAGAAACAATCTCGAGTTACCAAAACTATTATGGTAATTTTTAAAGGCAGGTATGATGGTCCTTGGCCCACTTGGGGAAAAGTCCCTCAGCTCATGAAAAATATGCTTTGGGATGAATTTGGTGTAAGAATTAAAATATGGTTAAAACGTTTTGTTTGTATTTTTAGTTATGTGTCATGCAATGAAATATACATTATTCAGACAATTGTTTAATTGTTTGGAGGTTACTGTTGATTAAATTGCAGCGTATATTTAGTTGGGATATTGTGAATATTATCGCAGTTCAAAAGGCGTGGTCGCTTCGAAATGGGAATCGTATCTCCCATGAATACAGTAATGCCAGAAATACTTTATATAAGTTATAGCTTTTTTACTTTTGATTTTTAGATATTAAAACTCATAGTACTAGCGTTTAGTATATTAGAGTTGAAATACTTGCTTTTAGTTATTGTGGAACCTAAAGTGCTTTGGCAGGATTGTTTTAAGAATCAACTGTGTATTTTGGATTTATACATTATTATCATGTAGTATAGCTTGGTAGAATGTTATTTGTTGTGCATTTTTCTTATTTTGAAAAGTTTTTTTTTTTGTGATATGCATTGTGGTAATGGTAAAATTTGTTAGCGACGGTTTAAAGATGGAAATATTTTTAAAATAGCCTTATCAAATCCGTCCCCAAATAAGGACAGATTAGCAACAGAATTTAGTAAATATGATTTTCAATCCTTAGCAAATCCGTTCCTTAATAAGGATAGATTAGCAATGGAATTTAGAAAATATGACTTTCAATCCTTAGAAAATCCGTCACTAAATAAGGATAGTTTAGCAATGGAATTTAGAAAATATGGCTTTCAATCCTTACAGATTAGCAACAGAATTTAGTAAATATGATTTTCAATCCTTAGCAAATCTGTCCCTAAATAAGGATAGATTAGCAATGGAATTCAGAAAATATGACTTTCAATCCTTAGCAAATCCGTTCCTTAATAAGGATAGATTAGCAACAGAATTTGGAATATATGATTTTCAATCCTTAGCAAATCCGTCCCTAAATAAGGAAAGATTAGCAATGGAATTTAAAAGATATGGCTTTCAATCCTTAGCAAAATCGTCCCTAAATAAGGATAGATTAGCAATGGAATTTAGAAAATATGACTTTCAATCCTTAGAAAATCCGTCACTAAATAAGGATAGTTTAGCAATGGAATTTAGAAAATATAATTTTCAATCCATAGCAAACCCGTCCATAAATAAGGATAGATTAGCAATGGAATTTAGAAAATATAATTTTCAATCCTTAGCAAATCCGTCCTTAAATAAGGGTAGATTAGCAGTGGAATTTTAGAAAATATAATTTTCTATCCTTAGAAATCCGTCCCTAATTTTCTAAGTAGTTCATCCCTAATCCGTATAAATAAAAGTTTATTATTAATTTTTTATGAAATTAAATCCTCTCATATTTGTTGGTATTCCATCCTAAACGTTTGTGATGGATGAATTATTCCGTCCCTAATAATTTGCGACGAGGGTTTTATGGAGTACCTATAATCCGCCCCAAATCAGCTAACAAATATAAACCAGGGACAGTTTAAGGACGGAATGTATGCTCCCAAATGAGCTATTTTCTTGTAGTGTTTCATCATTTCATATTATTGAGCGTTCGTAATATGACTTTTTAAAATCAAAATAGATACCTGTAGAGGCATAAGAATTTAAGGAGTGTCGTTTTCCTTTTTCAGTAATAGTTTGAGTAGATTAATATAATCATCTTAACTCTTACAGCATGTTTGGTACGCTGGAATTGAATGGAATAAAATCATTTTTCAGGCAAAATCGCTTTCCATTCAGAATGACTTCGGAATCATCTTTCTATTCCAGTGTTTGGAAGGCAAAACCAGAATGGACTGACAATTCCTTTTCTGTGTTTGTTAAAACTATATTTTAATGTTAGAATTAAATGGAATTAAACACAATATGACCTAAATTTCCTTTTAGCATATATTAATGATAAAACCTAATTAAACCTTCCTTACAAAATCTCACTTTTTTTTTTTTGAAGAAGGTAAAATATCATTAATCGATATTAAGAATTACATTAGGGAGGTGGAATTCCGATGGATCTCTTACCCTTTGAAAAAAATCCAAAGCAGAACTTGGCTTATGGGCATAGCAAACTCTAAATAATATATTTCCTAAGATACGCAGTACTATGCCCTTACAAACAGACTCTATGACCCAAAAAACCAAACCGGGATCCCATTCAAACCAAATGTCTTCCACAATTGTCAGAGTTCTTGTTTGCAAACTTTCAAAATCCATAAAAATAAGAGGGGGGATCAACTGAAAGCCGCACTGTGTAGTGAGCCAGCGACCACGCCAGATACGTACAGAACGTCCGCTCTTAATCCTCCATTAGAAGCCATGTTGCAGCAAATCTCTCCCTCGAGAGATGCTTCTCCAAGTTTGAGATGGTCGCCCCCATTGTTTGTTTACATAAAAACTTGAAATAAATCTTAATTTATAACATGAAATAAAACCTAAAACTAGCATTATATTGATCATTAAGTCTACAAACGACTTTATTATGAAAATGAAAAAACTATAAGAAAAAATTACATTGACATTATATATAAAAATTATTTATATATAAGTATATATATTGTTGAAACATAATTTTTATTAAAATGTCAACATAGTGATAAAAATATCTTTACTTTTAAATTTAAAAAAAGATTAAAAACTACTACCAAGAAAAAGAAATATATTTATAAAATTACCATCTATGAAATTATATTAAGTGAAATAGAATATTTAGAACTAAATATGAATATGTAACTATGTAAAATTGACGTAATAATTAATTAAAAGAGGGGTATAAAGATCAGTTGCTATTTATTTATGATTTCAACTTCTCCTGGAAAGACCATTCCATAGGTTTTGGTGTGGAATGGTCTTTCCCACTCCTTTATGGAATCGTCTCTCCTGTAGAATGGCCTTTCCAACTTAAATTGGTCAAACCAAGCACTTGAATGGAAAGAGAAGTTGGAATCGTCATTCCATTCCATTCTAGATAGGGGTGCTCACTATTTGGTATAGCCGAAATACCGAACCGATCCGGAATGAAATTTGTTAATTGGTTCGGTATATCGAAATTTTTAAAATTTAGGTTTGGTATTCGGTTTTTCATTTTTGAAAACCGAATTACCGAATTACCAAAATTATTTCAAAATATATTTTATTATATTAATTGTTTTATTTATAAAGAAATTACTATATAGTCTCTTCCATTACTTGATGGGAGTTGTTGGTTTTAATTTATTTTTGGTAGTGTTTAGTGAACAGCTATGTTACGATATGTATCTGCGTTGAGTCACTAATAATTTTAAATGAACATCAATTATGTTTTTATAGTGTGTATTCCCTCCATATTAACTGTGTTTTAGCTTTTGGTATAAAATTTTCATAATATTTGTTGGGATATCTAAAAATGATAAGTAGCCATGAGTTGGTTTGAATTATTATATTGCACTAAAATTTGAATTTGTTATTTCGGTTTTTACGGAACCGTACCGAAATTATTTTGGTTTGGTAATTTTGTTTTTTAAACTATTATGGTTCGGTTCGGTTTAATAAAAAAAATTACAAAATCGAATTTCCTCCCGAAATTTCGTACAAATACCGAACCGAATTATCGAACGCACATCCCTAATTCCAATATATCAAACTTGCTCTTAGGTAGTGGTATAATATTATCAAAAGAAAGTGTAAAAAGAAAACGTAGTAACAGAACAGAAATTGAAGAGAGATTAATATCATCATCTTAACTCTTAAGTGGTGGTAGAATTAGGGGGTTGACTATTCAGTTAAATCGAAATATCGAATTGAACCAAATCGAAATTTACTATATGGTTCGATTTATTTAGTATTTTAGTTTATTCGGCTCGATTTTGAAAAGGTAAAAATAATTCGGTTTGGTATTCAGGTTTCAACTTTTACCAACCGAAATACCGAATAGGCCAATGTTTTATTATTAAAAAAAATTGTATTATATTTATAAGCATTATTAAATTACTTAGACTGATCTTCAATCCAACTATTAGGTCTATCTCCTATTCATCTGAGCTCATACCCCGAATTATTGAGGAGTTAATGAGTTATATATGTACTCTAAATTAGACGAAGGATTTTTCGCGATCCATGTCTATAGATATTGACAATATATCGATGGCTTCGCCTAAGTCCTTCATAGAAAAACATTGTCCCAACTAAATCTTTATAGATTTCAAGGTTGGAGTGTCATTCTGCCCATGAATTCCTTCAGTGGTATCAGAGCCTTACTCATACTATTCGAATTCGATATTGTTAATCACATCATAACACGTATCAATTTCGATTTGGTATGTGTAAGTGTGAAAAACAGAAAAGATTATATCTTTGATTCAATATATGTGATATATGCATAAACTGGTTTCGGTTAATCATGTTTATATGTTTATGTGATTCGTTATGTTATTAATTTGATTAATATTGCATGAACTACCTTAGCATGATTTGGTATGTAATTTAATTCGATTAACTTGCATAAACTGATATTGCATGTTTCTGTGTATTCGATACTGCATAAACTGTTTCTGTGAATATGTAATTAATTCGGTTAAAATTGGGACAGAATACTCATTCGATGAGTAGTGGGACCGCCGTCGGCGTTGCGCTGACCGTCGGTGTTCCGTTGACATAAGACTTTGTATATGTACTTGTTTTTATTTCATTATGCTTTATGTGAGTTTTAGCATGGTGAATAGCATGGCCTACTATGCCCTCTCTTGTTTTACATTTAATTGGGTTGTAATTTTATAATACGACTTGCGAATCGTTTTTCCAATGATGTAAAATTGTAATTGCCTTCTTAGATTAGTTTTACTGCTTTACATTGAAGGCTGGGTATGCCCATGTAATTATGTAACAAGACTGGAGGACACTGGATCGAAGACTTTATCCATGAGATGGATATTGACTTAGATTGACCATTGGCTCCCACAAGGCTCGTGGGAGTCATCATAGGATTAAGTCATGCTATCTCACGTTTACTTTTATGCTTTATATATTGCATGAGATGCTTGTATTATTGTCTTATGGGGGGCTTGATTTTATACGTCACATTAAATCGTTTTAATTAAGTTTTAAAATGCCTACCATATCCTAAGCACTCCTTCAGTTTGGATCATCATTTCTGTCTGCTTGCCAAAGCAACAGATAAGTGGTTATCTAGGCAAGAGGAGATGGGAAAATAGTGATTTCCATATGCTTAGACATGGTTCGACTTAACTAGGCTACCAAAATAGTTTTGAGCCTAGGGCATAAAATGGGAAATAGCCGGGACATATAGATGTCATTCCCATGGGTTGATTTTACTTTAATTATGGGGATAAGCCAAAGTTTACTTATAACTAACGTAAAATGGTATTTTCCACTATTTATCAAGTGTTGAAAGGTTTTTGCTCAAAAACTAATAACTTTGCAAATAATTTAATGTAGATAATGGCAACCAACACTTCACACAATTCATTGTGATCCGTACTTGAGAAGAAAAGCTGAGTGGGTCCAATTTCCTTGATTGGGCTCGCAACTTAAGGATTGTCTTTAAGCAGGAAAGAAAGCTATACGTTCTTAATACGAATATTCCTGAACAGTCTGCAAACAACGCCCCTAGAGCTGAAAAAGATGCTTGAAAGAAGCATTGTGATGACTCTAATGATGTGACTTGTCTCATGTTAGTCACAATGAGCATTGACCTTCAAAAACAGTTTGAAGGGGTTGAGGATTTCTAGATTATGGGCCAGCTCAAGGAAATGTTCCAAGAGCAAGCCCGTCAAGAAAGATTCCTCATCACTAAGGCGTTGAATAGTTGTAAGATGGCCCCAGGCACCTCTGTAAGTGCACATGTTCTTAAGATGAAGGGCTATCTTGACCAACTTGAAAAACTTGGGGCTCCCGTAGGTCATGACATGGCCACAGATATGATCTTGGGCTCACTCCCACCGGAGTATGACCAGTTTGTGATGAACTTCAACATGCATGCCATGGAGAAGTCCATACATGAAATACACGGGAAGCTTAAGCAGGCTGAACTGAACATTAAGAAGACCCCTGAAGTTTTAATGGTTTAAAAGGGGAATTTCAAAAAGAAAGGAAAGGGAAAGCCCATGGACAAGAAAGGCAAAGGCAATAACAAGCCCAAACCCAAGGCCAAGGCACCAAAGGAAGGAGTTTGCTTCCATTGCAATGAAGCAGGTCATTGGAAACGGAACTGCAAACTCTACTTGGAAGAGAATAAAAAGGGGAAAGCCAGTTTGACTGTCTCTCCAGGTATTAATGTTATTGAAATTAACATGTCTGCTCCTACTTCATGGTGCTTCAAAAAGAAAACCGACATGGATGGTAATGTACACACTTTTAAATCTCGACTAGTAGTTAAAGGTTATTGACAAGTTCATGGTATTGACTATGATGAAACCTTTTCTCCTGTCGTTATGATAAAGTCTATTAGGATTTTACTTGCCATAGCCGCATATTATGACTATGAGATATGGCAAATGGACGTTAAGACTGCGTTTCTTAATGGAAACCTTATCGAGGATGTGTATATGACACAACCTGAGGGGTTTGTTGATCCATCAAATCCTAGCAAAGTGTGTAAGCTTTAAAGGTCCATTTATGGATTGAAGCAAGCATCTCGAAGCTGGAATCGTCGCTTAGATGAACGTATTAAAGAATTCGGTTTCATCAAAAACGAAGACGAGCCTTGTGTTTATAATAAAGTAACTGATAATGCAGTAGTGTTCCTTGTGCTTTATGTGGATGACATCTTACTGATTGGAAATGACATCCCCACATTACAAAGCGTAAAAGTTTGGTTGGGGAAGTGCTTTTTCATGAAAGACTTAGCCGAGGCTACATACATTTTGGGTATAAGAATCTATAGAGATAGATCTAACAAAATGATTGGCCTAAGCCAGAGTGAATACATTGACAAGGTACTGAAATGGTTCAGTTTGCAAGATTCTAAAAAGGGATTCTTGCCCATGTCACATGGCATTAAACTTAGCAGAACTCAAGGACCTTCCACAAAGGAGGACCGAGAGCGCATGAGTAAGATCTCATATGCTTCAGCCATTGGGTCTATTATGTTTGCCATGATATGCACTCGCCCGCATGTCTCGTTCGCTTTAAGTATGACTAGCAGATATCAATCTGACCCTGGAGAGTCACATTGGACTGCAGTCAAGAGCATTCTTAAGTACTTGAGAAGGACTAAAGATATGTTCTTGGTTTACGGAGGTCAGGAAGGAAGTCTGGTTGTAAATGGTTACATAGACGCAAGCTTCCAGACAGACGTAGATGACTTTAGATTGCAATCTGGTTTTGTGTTTTGTTTGAATGGAGGTGCTGTGAGTTGGAAGAGCTCAAAGAAAGAGACCGTGGCCGACTCTACAACAGAAGCTGAGTATTTGGCTGCCTCTGAAGCAGGTACAGAAGCTGTTTGGGTCAAAAAATTCGTTGATGAATTTTGTGTCGTCCCTAGCATTATGAACCTAGTGGACCTTTATTGTGATAGTACTGGTACCATTTTACAAGCTAAGGAACCTAGATCTCACCAACGATCCAAACACATTCTTAGGCGTTTCCATCTGATTAGAGAGATCATTGATAGAGGAGACGTTAAAATTTGCAAAGTTCATACAGACGACAACATTGCAGATCCATTGACCAAGCCACTCCCGCAACCTAAACATGAGAGTAATACTAGGTCAATGGGATTGGATATCATGTATGATTGGACCTAGGGCAAGTGGGAGATTGTTAGTAGTGCCCTAGGACCATTAGCATATGTTGTACGTTTTATATCTTTTTGAGCATGTCTTTGAATAGTTAATTTTGCTTCTGAACATCAAATGCGTGATTTGATAGTAAAACTCATTAGCTTATGTAATTACTATTCTAGTTGTCCCTATTTTTATGTAAGGTTCTTTACAATGAAATAAAACTAGTATGATGTTTGATTGATGATTATGTTTTACTAATCGTGTGTAATGAATACAAATCAAATCATAGATGCAATATATTGAGATATATTGTATCGGACGTGATCCGTTAGAGAAGTAATACTTCATGGTTCTTAGTCATAAGTATTACTTCCTCAATACTATTTTGGAATCCTTAGACCTTATGTCTCCATTGATTCTAGCATGAATGTAGCCACGTTTTGACTTAGTCGGACGTTACATTTAATCGAGTATTCAATACGACTGATGATCGATGTAGTATCATTTCATGGCTTGAATGTAGTATCATATCATAAGTATTACTTCCTCAATACTATTTTGGAATCCTTAGACCTTATGTCTCCATTGATTCTAGCATGAATGTAGCCACGTTTTGACTCAATCGAACGTTACATTTAATCGAGTAATCAATACGACTGATGATCGGATGTAGTATCATTTCATGGCTTGAATGTGAGAGGCATTGTAAAGAATTTGTCCCTCTCTTATTAAAGAGAGATATCCTGGGCCCCTCGATAGGGAAGACTGTCTAAATGCATGACCGTGCTCAAATGTATTTGATAAAGTGGTTATTAAATACTATTTGTTGGAACAGTCTACCTGGAGATCGAGCATAAACACAATTAAGCTTTATAAGGGTGACGACTACCATACCTTATGCTTAATTAGGATATCGCGAGACAAAGGAATTAAATAGTGGATTGATATTAGGTTCCATCGTACATTCATTCACTTTGGGTAGTCACAATGTCCTGCTAGGGACTGCTTGTGATTTATGAACTCACACTACTACTAAGTGTGTTTTCATTGCCATTGTGATATGAACCTACGGGGTCACACGCATAGACGAATTAACGAGCTTAATGTCCAGATTCAATGAATCTAGAATTTTCTAGGTTCATTGTATCTGACATTTATTTTTTTAGAATAATAAAATTGTTATTGTTTCGAATTAGAGATAATGAGGGGTATTTTTGGTATTTGGTTGTAACTGGGATTACGTGGGAGTTATTATCCGATAAAGACTCCCACTACCAGTAGAAGTCTAGGGGACGTGGGAGTTATAGACTTCCATTGCCGGAAGAGGTTGAGGACGTGGGAGTTGGTTCTGGGAACAAACTCTCACATCTTATATAAACATATTTTGGCTGAAACCCTAGGTTAAGCTATATTTGAGCCGCAATAACCAAAACATTCCCGAAATTAGATTTCTGGATTTTCTGCCCTTCTCTTCTCTCTAGATTCCCTAACCTCAGAAACGAAGAGCTAGCACTCGCTGCTCTTTTCGTTGCGTGGATACCGGTAGGGAGCAATTCCGCAAGGGAAGGCTCTTTGGTGGCAGCAGCACACATTCGGGGAAAACACAATCTTTAGCCTAAAACGTAAGCCTTTTTCATATTTTTTCGATTCCTATGGTATGAGCGGATCCTTCAGGGGAGGACTCATGGGTGTTTTAGAACAAGTTTCTGCCCATGAATCCCTTCAGTGTATTCCATCTTGTTTAATACGTGAATTACTTGTTAGGGAAACAAATTCTGGAGGGTTAATGGGGGCATTTTGGAGTTGTTAAAACTCTGGATATATTCCAAGAACACTTCTTGTTATAATAACAAGGATCCGCTCATACAAAAACGAATCGAGAATAATTGACAGAAACTTACTTTTCGGGTTCAAGAATCTGATTCTTGAATGGAAGATGTTGTTTCTTGGATGCGTTGCTGCCACCAACGGAATTCCCTTTGCGGAATGTCCCTATACCAGTATCCACGCGACGAAACGAACAGTGATTGCTAGCTCTTCGTTTTTCCAAGTTTTGGGAATTAGAGAGAAAAGGGAGAGGCGGAATAGAAAATGATTTTCTAAGTCTTTTTAGTATTTCGGCTGAAAGCCTTAAGTCCGCTAGGGTTCCGGCCAAGAGATCATTATATAGGGTGTGAGAGTTTGTTCCTAGAACTAACTCTCACGTCCTCAACTTCTCTCGGCAATGGGAGTCTTTAACTCCCACGTCTTCTGGACTTCTGCTGGTAGTGGAGTCTTTATCGGATAATAACTCCCACGTAATCCAGCTATAACCAAATACCGAAAATACCCATTATCTCTAATTTGAATAATAACGCTTTATTATTCTCAGGAAAAATGAATGTCAGATACAATGAACCTAGACACATTCTAGATTCATTGAATCTGGGCATGAAGCTCGTTAGCTCGTCTATGCGTGTGACCCTGTAGGTTCATATCACAATGGAAATGAAAACACACTTAGTAGTAGTGTGAGTTCATAAATCACAAGCGGCCTCTAGCAGAACATTGTGACTATCCAAAGTGAATGAATTTACAACGGAACCTAATGTCAATCCACTATTTAATCCCTTTGTCTCTCGATATCCTAATTAAGCATAAGGCATGGTAGTCGTCACCCTTATTGAGCTTAATTATATTTATGCTCGATCTCCAAGTAGACTGTTCCAACAAACAATATTTAATAACCACTTTATTAAATACATTTGAGCATGACCATGCATTTAAACAGTCTTTCTGAAGGGATTCATGGGCGGAAACTCGTTCCAAACACCCATGAGTCCTCCCCTGAAGGATCTGCTCATACAAAACGAATCGAAAACAGCAAGAAAAAGACTTACGTTTTGAGTTCAAGAATCCGATTCTTGAATGGAAGATTCTATTTCTTGGATGTGTTGCTGCCACCAATTGATTTCCCTTTGCGGAATGTCCCTCTACCGGTATCCACGCGACGAAACGAACAGCGATTGCTAGCTCTTCATTTTTCTTAGTTTCGGGAATTAGAGAGAAAAGGGAGAGGCAGAATCCGAAATCTAATTTCGGGTGTATTGGTTAATTGTGGCTGAAGCAAGGATAGCCTAGGGTTTCGGCTGAGAGATAATTATATAGGGTGTGAGAGTTTGTTCCCATAACCAACTCTCACGTCCTCCACTTCTCTCAGCAGTGGGAGTCTTAAACTCCCACATCCTATCAACCTCTTTTGGCAGTGGGAGTCTATAACTCCCACGTGCACTAGACTTCTGATGGTAGTAGGAGTCTTTATCGGATAATAACTCCCACGTAATCCCAGCTATACCAAAAATGCCCCTTATCTCTAATTCGAATAATAACACTTTATTATTCTCAGAAAAGTGAATGTCAGATACAATGAACCTAGACACATTCTAGATTCATTGAATCTGAACATGAAGCTCGTTAGCTCGTCTATGCATGTGACCCTGTAGATTCATCTCACAATGGCAATGAAAACACACTTAGTAGTAGTGTGAGTTCATAAATCATAAGCGGTCCCTAGAAGGACATTGTGACTACCCAAAGTGAATGAATATACAACGGAACCTAATATCAATCCACTATTTAATCCCTTTGTCTCGCGATATCCTAATTAAGCATAAGGCATGGTTGTCGTCACCCTTATTAAGCTTAATTGTATTTATGCTCGATCTCTAGGTAGACTGTTCCAACAAATAGTATCTGATAACCACTTTATCAAATACATTTGAGCACGGCCATGCATTTAGACAGTCTTTCCCTATCGAGGGGCCCATGGATATCTCTCTCTAATAAGAGAGGGACAAATTCCTTACAATGCCTCTCACATTCAAGCCATGATAGGACGCTACATCCGATCATCAGTCGTATTGATTACTCGATTAAAAGGAACGTATGACTGAGTAAAAAACGTGGCTCCATTCATGCTAGAATCAAATGGAGACATAAGGTCTAAGGATTCAAAAATAGTATTGAGGAAGTAATATTTATGACTAAGGACCATGAAGTAATACTTCTCTAACGGATCACGTCCGGTACGATATATCTCAATACATTGCATCTATGATATGATTTGTATTCATTACACATGATTAGTAAAACGTAATCATCAATCAAACATCATACTAGTTTTATTTCATTGTAAAATAGATTACATAAAACTAGGGACAACTAGAATAGTAATTACGTAAGCAAATCAGTTTTACTATCAAATCACGCATTTGATGTTCATAAGCAAAATTAACTATTCATATGAAATGCTCAAATAGATCTAAAACGTACAACATATGCTAATGGTCCTAGGGCACTACTAACACTTTCCCTATCGAGGGGCCCATGGATATCTCTCTCTAATAAGAGAGAGATAAATTCCTTACAATGCCTCTCACATTCAAGCCATGATAGGAACTACATCTGATCATCAGTCGTATTGATTACTCGATTAAAAACAACGTACGACTGAGTCAAAAACGTGGCTCCATTCATGCTAGAATCAAATGGAGACATAAGGTCTAAGGATTCTAAAATAGTATTGAGGAAGTAATACTTATGACTAAGGACCATGAAGTATTACTTCTCTAACGGATCACGTCTGATACAATATATCTCAATACATTGCATCTATGATATGATTTGTACTCTTTACACATGATTAGTAAAACATAATCATCAATCAAACTTCATACTAGTTTTATTTCATTGTAAAATAAATTACATAAAACTAGGGAAAACTAGAATAGTAATTACATAAGCAAATGAGTTTTACTATCAAATCACGCATTTGATGTTCATAAGCAAAATTAACTATTCATATGAAATGCTCAAATAGATATAAAACGTACAACATATGCTAATGGTCCTAGGGCACTACTAACATACACAATTTATTATCTTTGAACAAAAAGCCATTAAATCGATAGAAGGACTTTTGAGCCGAGAGCTCACATGCTAAATACAAGGATGAAAATCAGTATCATGTTCATATAAAACTTTAATATGTTCAAAACCAATCAATTTAGCATTCATTACCGAAAGTAATGTGTACCTCCTAGATAGAGCATCAGCTACAATGTTATCCTTTCCCTTTTTGTACTTGATTATGTAAGGAAAAGTATCAATAAAGGAAACTCATTTAGCATGCCTTTTGTTCAACTTACCTTGCCTTTTTAGGTACTTAATGGATTCATTGTCTGTGTGTATAACAAACACTTTCAACATTAAGTAGTGTTTCCATGTCTCCAAAGCTCTAACAATTACATACAACTCCTTGTTATATGTTGGATTGTTAAGTGTATGTCCACATAATTTCTCACTAAAATAAGCCAAGGGTTTGTTTTGTTGATGCAAAATAGCACCACTACCTATTCCTGAAGCATTATATTCAACTTCAAAAGTTACATCAAAATTAGGCAAAGCAAGTATAGGAGAAGATGTAAGCAAAGCTTTGAGCTTGTCAAAGCTATTTTGTTGCGGCTCATCCCAATAAAAAAAGAGTATCCTTTTTCACAACTTCATTCAACGGGGAAGCAATAGTACTAAAATCACGTACAAAATGTCTATAGAAACTAACTAACCAATGAAAATATCTTACTTGGCTTGCATTTATTGGTGTCGGCCATTCCATGATTGCTTTGATCTTGGCCGGATCAACACTAATTCCTTGAGAACTCACAATATATCCAAGAAAATTTATAGTAGTAGTGCAAAAGATAGACTTTTCGAACTTAGCATACAAAGTTTGTTCCTTTAAGATAGTAAAAACAGTTCTAAGATGTTCAACATGCACTTCCAAGTTTTTATTATAAACTAGTATATCATCAATGTAAACTTCCACAAATTTACCATAACAATGTCTAAAGATGTAATTCATTAACCTCTTGAAAGTACTTGATGCATTAGTATGACCAAAAGGCATGACAACCCATTCGTATAAACCATATTTAGTCTTAAATGCAGTTTTCCATTCATCACCTTCTTTCATTATAATTTGATGGTATCCTTGAGTTAGATCAATATTAGAAAATATCATGGCACTATGCAATTCTTCAAGAATATCATCTGAACGTGGTATATGATGTCTATATTTAATGGTTATTTTATTTATAGCTCGACAATCCATACATAATCTCCAAGTTCCTTCCTTTTTAGGTACTAAAATAACATGACTAGCGCAAGGACTTAGAGATTCTCTTACATGTTCCTTCTCAAGTAATGCATCTACTTGCCTTTGAATTTCTCGAGTTTCATCCGAATTTTCTCTATAAGCCGGTCTATTTGGAAGAACCGATCCTGGAATGAAGTCGACTTTATGTTCAATTACCCTAAGTGGAGGGAGACCTTTCAGAAATTTCTTGGGGAAAACACCTTTGAATTCATGCTATAGATCATAAACAAGACTATGAAGAGAAGAAGAAGTTTGCTCTAAAGTGTTAGTTAAGCAAGGATTTTCCTATTTCTCTTTGTGAGAAACTAGTTCTTAGTGAGCTAGGAAAAAGCTCTTTGTGAGCTTCACTCTTTGTGAGTGTTTTCTTTCTTTGTGAGGTTGTCCTCTTTGTGAGGTATCTCTTAGTGAGATTGGCTCTTTGTGAAGCAAAAGTCCTCATTGTGAGGCAATTGTAAAAGGTTTATCCCACCTAGCATTGGTTGTGAAGGGAACTTCTTAGTGAAATGTTGAAATCCTTAGGTGTGTCCTTTTCCCTTGTCATGTTTACTTGTATCCTTCTCTTATTAAAAGCATGAATCTATACATAGTGTCTTCCTCCTACTCATTAGGTGATGAGTTTCCTGCTAGGATGATTGGATATTTGACTAGCACACTACCAACTACTGGGGGTTCGCGGAAGCGTGTGAGGTTAAAGGTTATATCTTCTACACCCCGAGATAAGCGTTCAACTACTAAGGTCGACCGTACGGGAAGAAGTGGGGGTTAGTAGTTGTCTTTTTTAGTTGATTCCTTATAGTTCTTTCTGGTTATGATAAGGGAGCGAAAGTCCTGATATTCCTGTGCAGCCTCATCTTATTTCTCCTTCGGCTATCTTAGGCCAACCTGTGTCTCATCCTGTAACTCGTGCAGTGGTTATCCCCGAGGTGACTCCCTGCTCTACCGCTCTAACTCGTGGTGTTTCTTCCAGAGGTAAGGCTCTGCTATTTTCGAGGTTGCATCTTCACGCAAGAGGGGACATGTAGTGATCAAGAACCGGGAGAAGCATAAGGGAAAGCTGGCCCACGAGAATATGCAAACTTCTTAACGTGATGTAAGGGCTTGTTCACTGTTCAAGACTTGATTTAGATTTCTTTCTCTCATGATATTCGTACTTAAGTTTATATTTGCTTTGTACAGGCGAAACGACTCATACATACTGCATTTGCAGTATGACTGAGCCTTCTCGGGCCTTGATAGACCTGTTTTCCGAGATGAGCAAGTTTTAGAAGTAGTTTTCCCACTCTAAAGATAAATGTCTATGGCTTGTGATAGAAATGTTTAAAGTCGAGAATCAAAAAGATGAGCTGCACAAGATGAATGGGAAACTTGGAGTCAATGTAGTTTTGGCCGAACGATGTTTGGGAGAGGTCGTGGTGAACCTATGCAGGGTGGAGAGAGAGAGAGACGCGTCTTTCGCAGAGTGCAACAATCATCAAGGAGAATTGAGCATCCTTGATGAGCACGGCATTGTCTATAGGACATGATTGCTCCACTGATTGAGTGGTGAAGCTTCAGGATACAACCATGGTTAGGCGGAAAGAGAGAGTTGTTGTTGACCTATTAACTGAGCCTGTACTTCGCAACGAAGTGAAGATGTACATGCTCTAGGAAGAGGTCTTGGCCAGTGTCAACCAGACCGTTCCTAATATGACTGAAACATACATAATAAACTTATTAATCGTCCCCAAAAGGATCCATTCATACTATAATAACCGAATAAGAACGAAAATAAACTTACAATTTTCGGAATTCTTTTCTGATTCAACAACGATTTTGCACAACAACCACCAAAAGTTGTCCCTTTTGGATTTGCTCTCAAACGGTATCCAACGACGAAGCGAGAAGCGAGTGCTACCTCTTCAAATTTATGAGTTCTGAAAACCAAGAGTGAAGGGATTGCGGAATACTTTCGTGGTAATTGTTTTGCGGCTGAGAAAAGGAGTACCCTAGGTTTTGTCCAAAGAGAGGTACCCAGGCCTCCTTGATTCTTCCGTTTGCATAAAACAGTCCAAGCTCTCCAGCATATCTTTCTATGATTCTCAGTTCCCCCATAAATTGTTTTTGCATCATACTGGTGATGAAATCAATGATATATTGGGGGAGAATGAAGCAGGACATTACATATGTTGGAATTGCTTGGATTACATACTTGATATGAACTACTCTGGTCGTAAAAGAAAAAGTTTATTCTTTCCAACTGCGGAGTTTTTTCCAGATTTTATCTACAATAAACTGAAAAAATTCTTTTTTGGCCGTCTTGTCATGTATGGTAGTCCGAGATATTTCACTTTTTCACCCCCTTTTGGGATTTGCAGGATGGAGAAAGCTAGGTTCTTAATCTCGTCAAGGGTGTCCTTACTGTAAAACTGGTTAGACTTGTCATAGTTTATCAGTTGGCCAGAGCATGCCTCATATGTTCCCAGTATCTCCTTTACTTTAGTGAAAAAAATAGAGTCATCCGTAAACAACAAGTGTGTGACGAAAGTTCCCATACCAAACTGGAAACCCTTTAAGAGACCTCGTTCTTGGGCGGAACGCATAAGTGAGGATAATCATGCTGTGCAGATGAGAAAGAGAAAATGTGATAAAGGGTCTCCCTTTCTAATTCCCCTAGTTGGCATGAAAGATCTTGTTGGTACCCCGTTTCGCAGAATGGAGTATTTCACGGTTCTGATACAGTTAATTACCATAGAGAGGAATTTTGGGGAAAAATTCATACATGACATCACCATTTATAGATAGTTCCATTCCACTCTATCAAAATCTTTGGTCATATCGAGCTTAACGGCCAGTTGATGAGAGCCATTTGGTTTGACTGTCTGAAGGCTGTGAAACACTTCAAAAGCAATAATAACATTATCGTTAGAAGTGTTTTATTTAGAAAAGCACTCTGGGCTTCATCCATAAGGGAATCTATAACAAGATTTAGTCTATTCGTTAAGATTTTTGAAATGAGCTTATTTATAAATTGCATACACTAATTGGTTGAAAGTGCGTAATGGAGACAAGTCTTTTAATCAAGGGGATGAGAGCAATGTGAATTGAATTGATAGTTGTTATACTATCCCCATTGTTCATCACCCCAAGAATGAACCTTGTAACCGAGTCGCCCAAAATATGCCATAGTTTTTGGAGAAAGATGACATGCATCCCGTCCGGGCATGGTGCTTTATGGGGCTGCATTTGCTTAAGAGCCCTTATTATTTCATCCAAAGTGAAAAACTGCTCTAAGCCATCAATATCATCGACACTGCTTGTTAGTGAGTAAATGAGGTGAGAGACTTGCTCCACCAGGATTTGTTGTGAAAAATTTCTCGAAAAAATTAATGGCTACTCTTTCAATGTCCTCCTCCTCATTTTGGATGTTGCCATAAGAATTCAAAATTTCATCAATGTAGTTCATTTCTTTCCTTTGTGAAGCCTTATCGTGGAAATAGGTCGTATTCCGATCGCCCTCATCTAGCCAAGTTGCTCTATTTCGAGCTTTCAAGTAACATTCCCTAAGATCTTAGATTTTTTCCAGGTCCTCTGCAATTTCAAGCTCTTTTGATAGAGAGTAATGGGTAGTCCTCGAATTGTCTGAACTGCTTCTAACTCATTTTGCTTATTTTCTAATGTTTTCTCCAATCCCCTAGAACTCGGGTGCTCCATTCCAGAAGATCATCTCTAAAATTCGAGAGAGCTGTGCTAAGGCCTTCTGTCGTGGTCTCAGAGGAGGATGCCTATATTTGATTTGCATATTCAAGAAATTCGGGCTCTTCGAACCAAAGTGGTTCAAAATGGAGAGGCATATGTATTTTACTACTCTCTTTCGTCTTTTCTTTTTTGGACGTATGCCAAACAAAATAGGAAGGTGGTCAGTATCTTTGGTGGCTAAGTGTTGGATTGTCATTTAAGGAAAGAGACTCCGCTAGGATGGAGGGGCTAGACCCATATCCAGCCGAACAAAGACTTTGCCAGTGCTATCTCGAAAATTACACCAAGTATACGGACTACCAACATAGCCCATATCACATAAACCAAAGTGCGTGAGTGCTTCACGAAAATCCAGTTTTTTCACTTTGATGTAGAATTTCATTGAGCTCTCCAAGGAAAAGCCATGGAAGTGTATAAAGTGAGTGCAGTCGTTTGAGTAAATGCCATGAATGAGTTCACATAGTAGCATCTGGATTCCCATAAAACCTTGTGAAGCTCCATTTAAGATCACGTTCTTCAGATGTGACGCAAGCGTCTATGTGACCAAGCGAGTAAGATAAAATGTCCAATTTTAAAGATGAATTCCAAAAAAGACATAAGCCACCACTAAGACCCTTGCGGCTTTACAGGGAAATGGAAAGAAAAACCTAACTTGCTACGAACAAAGTCCATGAATGAGCCAAAGCCTTTGTTTCTGATAAAAAAAAAAAACTATAGATGGTTTGTATACGTGACATAAACACACTAGTTCCTGAATTGTCTTAAAATTATTAATTCCTCGACAATTCCATGTTAGATAATTCATGGGGTCCAGTGGTGTCGCTTAGCGACCTCCACCTTACCCTGGTTGACGGCAGGAGTCCCTATTGGAAAGTAAACATCAGTTGTTTCTAAAACTAAAACTGTTGAGGAAAACATGTCTTTTTTAACAGACATATGATTCCAACTTGGTGAGTGAGAAAGCTCAAAAAAATCATCCAGGCCAGCCTGAGCTAGCCCTGAGGGAGAGTCAGTAAAAAAAAAAAAAGCCTTAAATTGGCCCAGACCAAGATGTGAGGCAACTATGGATAAGTCCATATATCTTAGCCTAGGTTAATGAAAAAGGCCCACCATCTCAGTCATTCATGCCTTCTACGACCCATGAAATTCAAGGCTCGTCATGCCTTTCCCTAGCTCCATCCTTTTAATCCCTAAGGTTCAACCTGCTCTGATACCACTTCTGTCACACCCCGTGTCCGGAGTGATGACATGGCAGTGTCGCATTGGTTAATGAAGCACCAAAGCCACAGTCAGAGAATTACTAAATAAATGAGTTCATTATTCAAATTCCATAAATAGTAATAGGAGAACTAGCGGAAGCGTTATCTGAAAAGGAAAATTATTTCTAAGTTATTACACTTGATAAATGAACTACAAGTTCCAATGAAATAACTATAAAAGGAAATAACATGTGTGTACTATCCAGTTAGGATCACTCTTCGTAATCCCTATCCCAAGCTCCATCATCATATGTATAATCAACATCTACAAAACCCTGAAACAGCAAAACCGGATATCGGACTGAGCTCTGGTGCTCAGCAGGGACCTAAAACAGTAATAAAGATAATAAAGACTGAACAGAAATAGAACAGTAGAAACAAATACAGATAATGCAGATGCCCGTTTCCCAAAATACCCCTATGGAAGTATATGCAAATGACTCGTCCCAAGTCTAGCAAGACTCAGAATTCAGTGCAGAACAGTACATTACAGAATATACCAGAACAGAACAAAGAGTTCAGAACAGAACAGTAGACTGTACAGCTGCGATTTTCAGAAAAATGAGATTCAAACTGGTGCAAAAGTGCACTAAACAATACCCATCTCTTCCCAACTTATATGCAACCAAAAAGACTCCAACAACCAGTAATTAAATATCCAAACAAGGAAGAACACATTTAATGCAACAATTAAGCAATTAACAACATTCTTCGCACCTAAACGATTTCATAACCGAGTGTACGACAAGCACCACGCCTTGCCCATGCGGTACACCCAATCACATACTCGTCTTAGATACTTAGAACATCGCTAAAGCTACGACATAACTCCTAACCTATGAGCCCTTTATCTATTTACTACTACTCAACAATAACGATAGTGGTCCCAGTTATCAACAAAACTATGACGGTTCAGTATCAACACGTGGGTTCGGGTAGCCCCCAAACTAAGGGCCACGGATTTTAAGGATATGCTCATTTACATTGTCTTATCATCCCCAATTAGGGACTCCACAAAACCATTACCGTATCTAATGCTTGGTCCCACTAGATGCGGACCCAGAATATAACAGAGCAGAAAGACCACTTGGGGTCGCATAACAGATTAGGACAGAAGGCGGGCGGATCCTGCTGACTAGAGATCCTAGACAAAGGCTCAAAGAGGGCGACGACACGGTCGAACATAACCAATTAGGACAACAACAACAACTCCAAGTAAGACCTAAATGCAATCAATCAAGAGGAAATTACAGACCAGGTACAGAACGGGACAGAAACAGATTATATGAATATAGCAATTTGCGAAAGCAATAGAAAAGCGATTACAAGGCATGCTCAATTTACCTAATTTAATTAACAATTAACAATTAACATCAAAGAATCCATCTCTAACAATTCATGCAATTGATTATCCCCAAATTCAATAAAAACATGTCAGAACAGTATATCAGTATTAATCAGAATTACGAAACAGATATCAACATAGGAAAGTGGGTCCCTACCGTTACAATGATAACACGAGGAAAATAATATGAAAATCAGCCTTGCGGTGTCGAAATTCTGGACATAAATTATTTTTAACCCTTTTGTTTTTATTCCTGACAGCATACGGGGTTTTGCATTAGACTGGCATCGTTTTTGTAGAAAGCCCAAAACATGGCATAAAAAAAAGTTGGACCAACATTTCTGTCCAGCTCATCTGGAACGGAAGTCCCGTAAACGTAGGCTGACGTGGAACAAGATGGGAACGGAAGTGGGACTTCCGTTTTTGGATCGGGGAGTCTTGGTCCGATCGGCCAGTGTGTTTGAAGAAAAACTGATTTTTCCCTCCGGGCAGAAATTACCAAGTTACACTTCCGTTTTGACCTAGCTGGTTTTTTTTGCCTGAGACACATGATTATTTACAAAACAAATAATGAACTTTGCCAGAACATTAACCAAAATACGTGTACACAAAATTACTCTGGAAAAACCGTATGTATTAATAAAATAACAACAATGAAAAAAACAAACGAATCGTGTATGTCATAAATATGTTGTTTACAAGAATTAAATAAAGCAAATCCTATCTAAGGATTTGAAGGATTGTATCTACGTGGGCTTCTCGGGTTAACCCGGAGATAGTATGTGTGGCCGGTCCTGGTTCGCACAGCACTACCATGCTCCGTCTCATAGAATTCTAGGTGTGAAATTCGGTAAAAACTGACTTACCGACCGAATTCGATTTGAATTCGGTAAATCGAATTCGGTAATTCGGACCAATTCGGTAATTCGGATCATACCGAATTCGAAGTTTTCGAATTCAATTCGAATTCGGTATATGGTTTTGGTGAATTCGGTATTACCGAATTCGAATTCAAAAAAATATTTTAATAAATAATAGTATAATACTAAAATAAATACACTATAAATACTCTCCTAAATCCCTACTTCTAACAAAAAATGTCACCCACACTAGATTACTCCCCTTTTTCTTCCTCTTCTCCATTGACACCGCCCCAAAACTCCCTCCAGTAAGCCTCTGTTTTCTTTTCTTCTTTCTATGTATTCTCTAATTCGGTAATTCGGTAAATTTACCGAATTCGAATTCACCAATTCGGTCAATTCAAATTCGGTAAATCGGAATTCGGTTCGAAAAAGGTCGGTAGTACATGTGAAATTCGAATTCGGTAAATTCGAATTCGAATTCGGTAAATCGGAATTCGGTGCTCAGCCCTATAGAATTCTGCCCCCTCGGTGTCGATTCGTAACACCTCATCTGGGAATCTTCCTGGAGTTGTGGAGTCTGCTGCTGCGTCTGTGTCTGGTCCAGGCCTAGGCTGTATGAGGGCGTTGCACCGAACAATACTTCCCCCTGCCCCGATGAAAAGGGCCCAGCACTAGGATGACCTCCAAATTGAGTACCAGGAGTATATGTGCCAATGCTCGGATAAAGGTAATCAAAATCAGTGGGGACATCGCGCTGAGTCTCGAACGGAGTAGGAGTCGTTGCATGTTGCTCGGACTAAGGAGGAGGATATGTCTCTTGCTTGAACTGAGTCACTTATTGCTGTGTTTGATACATTCCCGCCTCACCGCCACACTGTCTCTAGCGCCTAGCGGCAATACGCTCCTGAGTAGCCTGGCGATTCCTGCGAGTGCCCTGCCTCCCAACCATAGACCTACCCGGAACACTCTCTCTCGGCCATATGGAAGGTTGCAGGATGGCAGTTGCAGCCACATCGGAAGCCCACGATCTGCAAGACACCGACTTCCCAGCCGCTGCGAAGGAATCCCCGATCGTTTGTGCAGCCCAGGTGATGAGTTACTTGTACTACGCAACAGTTCGAGGGGAAGGCTTCTCGAACTCTTCCAGCATGAACCTGTTCGACTCCTCCTACAACATAATATTAAAATTAGTATATTCAGGAAAAAAAAATTACGCAGAAAACGAATCGAATAAAACATACCAAAATGTCGTCTGCTGTAGCGGCGGATTGAATACCCATCGGGAATGCCCTGGGATCCCGATTTTGGGGGTTCGTGTGGGTCTCCGGGGTGCCATCTCTCAACTAATGCAGTTACGAGAGCGTGATCTACATTCATATTACCTAATCTACAGCATCCCCCAAACCCTATTAGGTCGATTAGGTTTAACACTTTACGGTTGATTTCTCTAGTATAGGCAGCGTAAAAGTTACCCGAACTCATAATCACTTTTAACGGGTCGTTCAGGGTCTCTTCCTAAAGATCTATGGGACGGTTGTTTGATCAAAACGGTGGGATCAAAAGGACCGGGATGAAGATGAGTGGGAATGGCAATCAATACAAAAAAACAATACACATACAATTTATCAGAAAAAATACATGTAATATCTCCAGTTCTACTATTGCCTTAAATTCACACAATATACAAAATTACCAAATTGACAATTTTACAAGTTAACTAATGCCCTAAAATCACAAATGCTCTTAAGTGTAAATCCACACAATCACAACTTCACAATTTCTAAATTACCCAATCAACAAAAATAACCTAAATTCAAAAATACCTAAATTCAACAAAATCCACAAATAATTCACAAAATCAACAAATTACTTTGATTTCCTAAACATAATTAGTGTATTCATAGTTAAACTCAACAAATAATTTACTATTTTTCCAAAAAAAGTACAAATTAAAATTTGATTTTTTACCTAACAAATTGAGAGTTGAAAGAGAAAGAAGTTGTTGGAGTACGAGGCAGCAGCGGCGGCGGCCGTCGGGGGTCGGCAGGCGGCGGGACAACAAGGGATTTTAGGGGGCTGGGGGTTTTTTTTTCCTTTGTAAAAAATGACGGGAGGAAAGAAAGGAAGAGGATTTAAATCGGCTTAATGTGAACGGAAGTGGGACTTCCGTCCCCGAGAAAAACGGAAGTCCCACTTTCGTTTCCAATCAAATCCACGTCAGCCTGCGTTTACGTGCCAGGTCATCTGGAACGGAAGTCCCACTTCCATTTCGAACCGGGCCAGAAATGTTAATTCAGCTTTTTTTAATGCCATGTTTTGGACTTTCTACAAAAACGATGCCAGTCTAATGCAAACCCCAGTCCAGCATACTACCTTACACAATTCCCCAGAGAAGACAAGGACTTGTCTCCTTGCTGCCAACCGAGAGAGAGAGAAGAGCCGAGTGAAGCCACCGCCGTTTAGTTTCTCCTTTGTTATTTCGCACTGTTTCCAGAAAACCCCTGATCAACAAATGACTTCTTTTCTTTTTTCTTTAATAAACTACCAGACCCCACGAAGTCAGCAATATAACTATTTTTAGAATAAATCGCCATCTTTGTCTCTAACTTATTTTCGCTCAGGCAGTTTTATCCTTTTTAGAAAAAATTACTTTTTTTTAACGTCAATTTTTTTTAGGGGCTGCCAGTTTTGTTATTCTGTCAAAAAGTAGGCATAAATCCGTTAACTTGGATGACTTGGCTAACCTTTCAAAATAAACTATCTCTCCAGGGGTAACATGGGAAACAAAAATATGAAACCCAAACATTCTTCTTCTCCAATATTGAAGAAAGATGAACACCATAGATCTTTGTTGAATGAGACCTCAAACAAGAAACCGAACAAAGAATTGGACACTCAAAAATTGCAAAAACAATTGAGCAAATTTTCGTGTGGGTCTTGCATGTTTGGAGCTGTTTTGGGATTTGGAGTGAACCTCCGTTTCTATTGCCTGAGATCGGCCGGAATTTTTTTTCCTGGTTGACTGTGATTCCACACCTTACAAGTTTCTATCGCTAACATACCTTATCCAATTGCATCATGTACAATGTGTATTTTGTCATTTTCTTCCCAAAATTTCCCCAATTATTCTTTCAACAAAATAAAACTAGAAATTTCTTCTAAATTCTTGCTGGAAGAAGAAAATGATCAAAAAACAAGAATAAGGTAAGATTCATAAATACATTAGATGTGATAAATTCCTTTAGTTAAGAATATTGACTAAAAACCCATCTCCATTTCCATAACCACCAAAAATCAGCTTGGGCCAACTGGGTTTTAATGTTGCAGTTGAGCTTCTGCAATTTGTTCCTTGTTCATGGATTTTTTTTCGATTTCAAGAGCTGCAAAATATACCCATTGTGAACGGTTCAATTTGGCATTAGAAAATAGTTTTCCATTGCTAGATAAATGTGTATCAATTGTTTGTGTATCAATTGCTAGAAGAAGAATAAGAATAATTGTAATGAAACATCAATATTGGAGAAGAAGAATGTTTGAGTTTCATATTTTTGTTTCCCATTTTACCCTTGGGAGAGAGATAGTTTATTTTGAAAGGTTAGTCACGTCATCCAAGTTAATAGATTTATGCCTACTTTTTGACAGAAGGACAAAACTGGCAGGCCGTAAAAAAATTGAGGACAAAAAAAAGTAGTTTTTTCTAAAGATGATAAAACTGGCTGAGTGAAAATAAGTTAGGGACAAAGTGGCGATTTATTCTCTTTTTTTATGTTAATTCTTGCCTTTAACGAAATCCTATATATAAATGCCTACTTTTTTTTTTTTTTTAACCATCAGCCCACGAATGAGAGAGCCCATGATCCCATGCTTCTCACCATGTTCCACGCAGCACCTTCTTCCTTTTTTTCTTTTTTCTTTTTATAAAATCCAATTCTAAATTATTCTCTATAATAAATATCTTTCCTTAAATTTATTTTAATTCATTTTATGTCCTATACAATTATTATGGTGATTTTTCTAATCCCATTAAATTTCTAATTAATTACATTCCATTATCAAAGTGAAACACAATTTAAATCCCTTAATTACGATACGTGTGTGAAACACCCCAATAGAACATACAAAAAAAAAGTAACACGTAACATGTTATAAAATAAAAGGACACAGTCACATAACATTTAATATGACATTTTTAAAATAAGCACAAAAAGATGCAATTAAATCACATAAATCAAATTGGAAAAAATCTCGGGTATCACAGATGCTCCGACATAATCGGAGCCTCACCAGACGTGGAGATCATTTTACTTTTAAAGAGTTAAATAGGCATAAAGTTATTCGTAATGTTTACTTTTGTTTTAGAGTTGAAAGATAAATATGTTTATTGAACAATCTATTCCAAAGTGCATGCAATATAAGTCGGTAGTATTCAACGCCATAAGATTGAACATGTACATAGTTTTCTAATTGAAAGAACTATTTTATGTCTATATTTCGTATTTTAGTATATTTATAAAATAAAACCTAGCGATTCAACAGATCAGATTAGTAGTAGACGTAAACATAGACATGGGTACCGATTGAGTCTCAGACTTTACCAAAACAAAATAGAATATCTACCTATCTAAAATGATTATGGATCTTCAAATACATCCTTTAAGGCATTCTCAATACCCCAATGAAATTATTACATTCGCGACAATGTGATTAGTTCAACCTTATAAATTCACTTAGTTCAATAATATTATTAAATGTGGAGTAGAATTGAAGTGTTCTAAAATAGTAAGCTTTCCATTTCAAATACTTACAAAATTTCTTATTCGTGTTGTTTCAAAAATAGTTATTAATCTTGAAATAACATATACATTTATTTTATTCTTATGAAGCATGAGATGGGGCAGGTGTTACAGTTCATGTAGAAACAGATTGATATGAGAACATTAGAAGAAATCGATACTAAGGATTAAGAAGACTTGCAGTGATGCATAGGTGTATTATTGCATAATATGTTAACACTCTAATGTATTTGTGATACCTACCTATTATACGGCAAAAAATCCTCTGTCCCCATCAGTGTATGTCCCCGTGTCCCCAGCCAATCACAATCCACCATGTGTATATATAATTAAAACAAATATTTATATAGTAAATTCTGATTGGTTAGGGACACGGGGACATACACAAACGGGGACAGAGGATTTTCACCCTATTATACTATTCATTAATGTTATTTATATTGGATATTTGGGTTCACTTGAGAACTATTCTTTGATATAAGTTTTTACAATTGTTCTTGTATAGAAATTTTATGTAGAATAGTTCTGAATACGATAGCTAAGTTGTATATAATAGTCATCACCTACGAATTCTGGCAATTGGCTACAAATTTCTTCGTACTGTATTTGATCAACCAATTTCTTTAGTTTGATGTTTTAATCATCTTGTTACTTTTTTAATTTTAAAATACATATAATCTCTTATTTCTAAAACAAATGATGTTCACTTCCAAGCTCTTATTTCTAAAATACATCCCTACACCCACTATTTACTTTATTCGCACTCATCCCCTCATTTTCAACCTTCATCCTCTCTCTACTTCAAATTGTTTCCCTAAATCTTACAACAAAATACAAATGTAACGACATTTTCTAAAAATCATAAACTAAACATGAAAGTAAGATATAAAAATAAACATAACAATGCATTAAAAATATAAAAGAAAATGAAAAAAATTTGAAAAAATACCTTTGCATGCCCAGGAGCACACGGTGGGAGCGGTCACCCCATGCAAATTTGCACGCGGTTGAAGGCGTCACCCCATCTAAATTTGCACGCGGCTTGAGGGGTCACCCCATGCAACTGGGTATGCGAGTTTATGTTTTCAAAATTTTCACATTGTCTTGTACTATTCTTACATTGTCTTGTACTTTAAAGTTGACAAATCATTCAATTTCACACAATTTGAAGAGAATCTAGAGAGAGAGAAGTTCAAAATTAGGGGGAGAGTAGTTCAAAAAAAGTGGAAGAAAATATTATTAAGCACCAATCAATCAGATTACGACTCAATTTTGCTATACAACAACTCTTTTATTTCAAAAGGCGCCGATCGGAGGGTCCAATCCCACTGTCTAAGACAGTTTAGATTAGATTAGATTAGATTAGCTATTTCCTTGACTACATTCCAGGTTAGTTCTTAGAATTCTAGTTACTCAATTCTCGGGATCTTAATTCCCGCTAGAGTTAGGTGATTGCAATTCTTTACGAAGCAAAATCTCTCAGTTTGTTTATTTTTTTTTAGACAATATACTAGAAGATGTATTAAAAGTTTCAAAGTGTGCCTCTCTTGTTTTAGTAGTACACATTTTTCTCAAATAAATCATGGAGCCAATGAGTTAATCGAATCTCAAAGAGGGGCTATTTATAAGTTTGTTACTAAGGAGCCTCATCTTTCAACTAATAATGATGCTGAAGATATTGTAAACTCGAATGATAATGATGCTAACATTGATGGTGTTGTGTCTTTGAATGATGAAATTGTTTATGGTGGTGATGGTAATGTTGAGCCTATTGTGAATGATGATGAAACAGTTAATATTGATTTGATCAATTCTCTTGATGATGAGAACGATGATGTCGATGATTCTTAGCGAGAAATGAGCTTGGCTCAACATTGAGTTTTTACTTGCAGTGATCATTTGGTATGAAATATTATATGCAATTAATTTAGTGAGCAAGCATTTACAAGCAAAGGATATGCTTATCGATGTTGCTATTGAAGAAGTGAAGGGGTTGATTTCCTTTTTTGAGAAATACAGAGAAAGTGGTTTTCCTGAAGCTATGAGTATTGCTAAGGAGATTGCCATTGAAATGAATATTGATCCTGTGTTTCCTGTAAAGCGTGAAATTCGAAGAAAAAA
This sequence comes from Vinca minor, assembly GCA_026122235.1. Lineage (NCBI taxonomy): Eukaryota > Viridiplantae > Streptophyta > Magnoliopsida > Gentianales > Apocynaceae > Vinca > Vinca minor. The sequence continues at coordinate 6,506,150 of JAOCZM010000241.1, read as the reverse complement.
GCATTTTGATGAGAATCCAAATGATATGCCATTATTATCTCCTGAGGATTCATTTAGAGTGCATTATTTCTTATACATTGTTGATCAAGCAATTGCTTCACTCAATAAGAGATTTGAACAATATGAAGAATATCAAAATATTTTTGGTTTTTTGTTTACATCAGATAGGTTGCATTCTTTGGATGATTTGAGCCTCAAGTCTTGTTGTACTCATCTTGAAAACGCCCTTCAGAATTGTGGGCAATCTGATATCGATGGAAATGATTTGAATGTGGAGCTTAAGTTGCTTAGAGAATTATTGCCTAAAGAAAAGATGGGACCTATTGATATTCCGGTTACTGTTGCATCTGCGGAAAGGAGTTTTTCAAAATTAAAGTTGTTGAAGTTATACATGCGTTATACAATGTCTCAGGAAAGACTCAATGGATTAGCGATGATAGCAATTGAAAATGATATTTTAGAGCAAATCAAATATGAAGATTTAGTTGATGATTTTGCTACAAAGAAAGCTAGAAGGATCTTTATTTTTAAGTGAAGAAAGTTTGTCTATATTTATAATTGCTAAGATTTTGTTTAAAATGCTTTAGTACATTTTGGGGGAAAAAAATTATAATACAATTGTAATGATTTTTTTGTTATATTTATATGAAAGTCATTTTTCTCCGGTTATGTAGGGCCTCATTTTTTAATTTTGCACAGGGCCTCCATAATGTTCGAGCCGCCCCCTGTTCAGATTCATACAGTAAATCAAAAGTACAATTCAAAAGACCCCCAAATCGACTCAACCTTTTCTACCTTGTAATGCTAATGGACTGAAATGCTTTAGGTATCGCAAGGATTGAAAAACAAAAAAGTTGCAGCGTATATATTACATATGCATCTGATCCCGCAGTGTTGTGAAACAAGGTAGGCAAACAATGGACAATGACACAAAGGAAAACGAAACAACCCAGATTGTAAAATTGAGGCTGACGCGGTCCAAACGGCAGAAAGTGTGTGAAGAACTTGCTTCCTGATACATGCCAATGAGACGGGAAATACATCCAGTAGACAACATTTTCAAACAATTGAGACAGCGTAAGAGTTGCAGAGCTGAAGTAATGCAGCCTGATTAGCTTGATCAAGATTTTCACTAATGATTGGGGGATACATCCCGGGGGAAACAGAACATAGGCTAGCCAAAGACACCACCAGAAATTGCTTTGGATCACCGATTTCTTTCACAGGATCCTCTTCTTTCTTTGCAGCATTGCAGAGATTCACAAAAGTGGCATTATAACCAACTGTCTCACCAAAATCTGGAACTTCTGGTTCATCCTCAACTCTTTCCTGCTCGGGTCGTGAAAGAAGAATCACAATGCTGTCCAACATTTTCCCCCAGAGCTTAGGATCCAATAAATTTGGAGATTCACAAATGAGTCTGGTTGAAGCAACTGCTGTTAGCTTCACCTCAGTGGAACCCGAGATAAATTTAAGATTGGGTATCCAGAACTGCTCCACAATTGTACGGAAAATATCAGGCTGAACAGTACTCATTGAAGCCACGAGATTCTGGGGACCATGTTTAACCAGAACAAGAGACATAAATACTATAAGACTCTTGACAAACTTTACTGTTCGATGGGATTGCAGCCGTTTAAACAGAGCAACCCAAATATGGCTCATATACCCGGAAAGTACTTCATAACCAAGGTTGTCAATCACTGTGTTCAGCACATAAAATCCTTGCTCATCTGTGCTAGGAGATGATACAAGTGTGTTAAATATCCCGAGCACACTAGATAATCTTCCCTTTTGAAGGAAAGCCCGGAGTAGACGAACTAGTGCTGGAACATTTGCCGACTTTTTCCATGAATCAGGTAAAAGAAGAATTTTGAAGATCTGAACATAGTGCTCTGGGAGAGGAGGTCTATTCAAATCAACAAGCTGAGCCAGCAACTGAAATGCATAAGGAAAGAACTCACTGACATCTCTAGCCAATATCATTTGAAGGCTAGGGAAAAGGTTTGTTTCAAATGCAGAAATAAGAGAAGGATCCTTCTCAGAAGCCCGCCTAATAAGAACAGCTACTGATTCAAAGACATAGTGGTTAAATAAAGGATTTTTCGGGTTCTCACAAACTCTGTTAAGAACTCTGGTCAGACCACTAATGCAAGGTACAGCGACATCACGAGAAATATCAGCCCGCATAATGCACTTCATGACATACTGATTTTCCTCAGATTCTTGCTTGTCCAAGGCATTAAAAAGGTTTGTCATCAACAACAGCAAGAATGGACTGATATCCGCTGATGTATATCTAGATCTAGCCCCGTCATCTTTGACCAGTAACAGTTTCTCAATGCAGCTTGCAGCATACGAGTGTACAACATTTGATTCCGAAACAAGGAATCGAACTACATCAGGAAGCAATGCCAATGCAACGGTTTTCGCTATCTGACTCCTAAACATGGTGAAGAACTTGAGTGCTCCAGCTTTCAACATCGGGAAAGCATTCACATCATGACCTTGCAACTCGGGGACAACTACATTACCAAAAAAGCTCCCAACATCAACTAAATCAGTGGAAACAGAAGTTCCACCAGCTTTCTTGGTAGCAAGGGACACAATTAAATAAATAACACAATCCTTATGTTTCCAGTTCGCCGCTGGTTTCTCAGCAAACACAAGCAAACGATTCTGTATCTGAACTGATACCTTCTCAGCGACCTTTTCCTTGTAATGCATAGCTATTCCCTTGAGGAGTTCACAAGCAATCCTCCTCCTTGTATCAAGATCACTGCCTTCCATATCCCTTCGAATAAACTCAATGTAATTGATCTCAAACAACTCTTCGTCCTCATCCCGTAACATCACATTCGGAATAACAATACTCTGACAAATCTGCTGAAGAATATCATCCCTTGCAAAAAGAGAATGGTGAACGCTAGTGCTCACCGTCGTCAAAAACTTAATTGCAGTAACAGTCAACCTTTCCCTACTAGAAGACGAAGATGCAACAACAAGAAGACTCCAAACTGCCTCAACAAAACCACTCAAATACCTCTGGAACAAATCCTCCTCCTTCTCCATGTAAAGACTAATATTTTCGCACACCGCAGCTCCAGGGGCGGCTATGAGGGTGTTCGAGGTGATCGACCGCACAGGGCCTCCAAAAATTGGGGGCCTCCAATTTTATGTTAGTTTTTTTTTGTGGATATTTGTTTTTTAGTATGTCATCTAAAATTAGAAAATTTGACTCTGGATATGATAAGCGTAAGAAACAGAAAAGGGTCAATGAGTTAATCGAATCTCAAAGAGGGGCTCTTTTTAAGTTTGTTACTAAGGAGCCTCAGGTTTCAACTAATAATGATATTGAAGATGTTGTAAACTCGAATGATAATGATGTTAATATTGATGGTGGTGTATCTTTGAATGATGAAACTGTTTATGGTGGTGATGGTAATGTTGAGCCTATTGTGAATGATGATGAAACAGATAATATTGATTTGATCAATTCTCTTGATGATGAGAACGATGATGTTGAGCCTATTATGTTCGATATATTTGATCCGAGAAACTGGGATTCCATTCGACTTTGAGTTTTTACTTGCAGTGATCATTTAGTATTAAATATTATATGCAATTAATTTAGTGAGCAAGCATTTACAAGCAAAGGATATGCTTATCGATGTTGCTATTGAAGAAGTGAAGGGGTTGATTTTCTTTTTTGAGAAAGTGGTTTTCCTGAAGCTATGAGTATTGCTAAGGAGATTGCCATTGAAATGAATATTGATCCTGTGTTTCCTGTAAAGCGTGAAATTCGAAGAAAGAAGCATTTTGATGAGAATCCAAATGATATGACATTATTATCTCCTGAGGATTCATTTAGAGTGCATTATTTCTTATACATTGTTGATCAGGCAATTGCTTCACTCAATAAGAGATTTGAACAATATCAAGAATATCAAAATATTTTTGGTTTCTTGTTTACATCAGATAGGTTGCATTCTTTGGATTATTTGAGCCTCAAGTCTTGTTGTACTCATCTTGAAAATGCCCTTAAGAATTGTGGGCAATCTGATATGGATGGAAATGATTTGAATGTGGAGTTTAAGTTGCTTAGAGAATTCTTCCCTAAAGAAAAGATGGGATCTATTGATATTTTGATATTCTTGAAGCGTGTAGATTATTTTCCTAACACAATAATTGCATACAGAATTTTGTTGACTATTCCGATTACTGTTGCATCTGCTGAAAGAAGTTTTTCAAAATTAGAGTTGTTGAAGTCATACATGCGTTCTACCATGTCTCAGAAAAGACTCAATGGATTAGCGATGATAGCAATTGAAAATGATATTTTGGAGCAAATCAAATATGAAGATTTAGTTGATGATTTTGCTACAAAGAAAGTTAGAAGGATCGCTATTTTTAAGTAAAGAAAGTTTGTATGTATTTATTATTTTGAAAATCTTGTTTAAAATGCTTTATTACATTTTGGAGAAATAAAATTATAGTATAATTGTACTGATTTTTTTGTTATATTTACATGAAAGTCAGCTTTCTCCGATTATGTAGGGCCTCATTATTTAATTTTGCACAGGGCCTCCAAAATATTTGAGCCGCCCCTGCGCAGCTCGTATTGTTAAATCTCTTTTCTTCATGCCCCCTTTCTTTAAAAGGTTCTTGAGAATCATCAAGGTGGATCAAAGAACTCACAATCTCTCTTCCCCCGAGAGGCCTTTACTAAAATACTATTACTTCATTTAAGATCACGGATAAGTGACCCGAGAGGCCTTTACTAAATTAGTTTAGTAAACAAACAGAATTGAAAACCGCTACGTATTGAGGCATCATCCTTATCCACTAGACCAATACCTCTTCAACGTTGATTAGAGGATATGTATTGTGTTCATGACGACAATAACATTTTCCATGAGGAGTGTTAGTGATAGAGTGTGAGAGAGAGAGGTCACCTATTGAATATTGTAATTTGTTATGCTCAATACAAGTTGACATTAAAATTTCATGATAAATAATTTATTTATTTCTTCAAACGAACTAGTAGCGGTTTACTTTATCACATTTCACTCGGAACGTTGATGATCGCAAGCACAATGTCCTTCATATCTAGACGAAATGGTGTTGAACTAAAACACCAAAAGACATGGTTGTTTGCATTCAGCATCAATAGTACATTCTGACAGTATGCTTTCTCTACAATTCGTGACGCTCATTATCTCAATTACATACCAGAAATACCAATTATAAGTACAAACTAATCTCAAAACTTACGAACATTAATTTAAAAAAAAAAGCAAGAACTCCTTGATCAAATTCTATTTTATATGTTGCATGTTTTTAGAAAAAACGTGACATCATTTCAGCATGAAACTTTTGACATATATTAGAGGAGAAAAATACGTCATAGCGATGTAATTTTGGAAAATGATTTGAAATCAATCTGAAACAAAATAATCTTCATTTTATTCATATTTTCGAAGAAAAACCATTAGATGTTAATTTCACAAATATATACATTAGAATTTAAAAATGATTGGTTTTGAATTACATATTAAACGAGTAAAAACAAAACACAAGTGACAATTGATGGAAGAGAATAATATTTTTAATCTCCATTAGTTTTTTAATTACTTTGCATGTAACTCCTAAAAGTTTTTGTACTCCCTACGTCTCAAATTATCTGTCCATATTTTATTTTTAATCTGTCTCAAATTAACTATCAACTTTCTAAATAAATGGCTTGTTAAATCATAAGGTTCATAGCCCAGTGGGGCTATGGCCTGCCCACAACCTTGAAGTTGTGGGTTCGATACCCCCTCACATAAGGGGAAAGATTTAATTGTCATTTCTTGAGTTTTCTTGTGTGGGTCTTATACTCCCCTTCATGGGGCACCAGCTAGTCGGGCTTCTCGTTCTCCTCCTTTGTGAGGCACTTCTACTCCCCCACATGGGGCACCCGCTCAGCCGGGCTTCTATCCGTCCTACATGGGCTCCTCCTCTGGTGAGGTCAAAGAAAAAAAAGAAGGCTTATTAATGATGATTTTTCCAATTCTACCCTTTACATTGAATGTGTGAGAGAGAAGAATAGATATAAAAAATAAGACAGAATTAAATTGGGAGAAAAATTAAATAAGGTCATGTTTAACATTTTACCATACCCTACTGCAGAAATTGATGAAACCTTAATCCCTATACAAAATTCAAAGTGAACAGATAATTTAGTACGGAAGGAGTAACTCCTAACAACATTTTACTCTGCCAAACCTAGGGAAGGTGTAATAATAAAGAAAACTTTTTTCATATGACATAAAAAATTTATTTTGTAAAAATTTACTATGACATCTCTTTGTAACTTTGAATTCGGAAACAATTAATTACCATTAGATTTGTATTTTTTTGAATTAGGGAGATGTGACTAAATATTCTACATTGTATTGTATTGTTTACAATATTATACATTTTTTTTCTAAATGATTGGGGACAAAGCGAAGGAGGGTATACTTGTTAAATCCAAAAAGGAAGAAACCAAAATGTGTTATTCACCAAACCTCTTAAGCTAATTCTAGTAGAGTAAAGATAATAGGTTGCGCATGAGAGCAAAGAAAAAGGACATACTAGGCAAAAATGTATATTTAGCAAGGTTGTCAAGATAGCAATTTTGACTCGGAACGGAAGGGGTCTAACAAACTGTAAACACGAGGATCGTAGCACAGATAGGAAGATCCGATAGAACTATTAAAATAATATTTAAAGATAAATTTATATCAATAAAGACATCATCATTTATGCTAATGCGCAAAAAAAAAACAATATATAACAATACTTCAAGGGTAAAAATTAAGAATGCCAACATAATTAAAAAGTTGAAATTAAAGCACAAACTGACAAGTGATAAACTTCGAAATAAAAAACAAGTCATAAGGTCTTTTAATCAAACAACTTTCATAACCAATATTGATTTTCGATTTAAAATCGAAAGCTTAGAGGATGAACGATGAACGATGAAGTTGAGAGGATAAACGATGAGTTAGGAGTCTAAAACTCGAGAAAATTGAGAAGTTGGATTGAATACGAGTGTATTTCTTTTATTTGAGAGAATCTGTACAAACCCGATTGAAGAGAGGTAAGATTGAATCACACTAGATCGTGCGATCCTACAATTTTACGATCCAGATCGATGATCTTGTACGATCCTATCCTCCAGCGATTTTTAATACGATTTAACTCGATTTATACCCGTAGGACCGCAAAATTGTACGATTATACGATCCAACTTGCGATTTTGACAACCTTGCTATTTAGTCTTGTAAGTATTTTGACTTTGAGATTTTGTCCCTTTAAAAAAAATTGACTTTTATTGTCCTGTTTGTTTTTTGACATGCCAATAAAGGGCTTATGTCCAAATTCCTATCAAACTACTGTCAAGCGAGTCATGTGCCTAACACGTAAAGTACTTTTGAAGTGTATTTCGGACACTTCAACATATTTCTCGCAAAAAAAACTTGGGTACTCAATTGTTAAACAACATAACTATGGATACACAATTTAAATTAACCAAAACAAATCTTCTACCACTCCATCTTCATCCACCCCTCCCATTCTCCTCTACCGCCACCCCAAACAACCACCAAATGCAGATGTTTCCAATAAATTCATCATTAGACACTACAAGAAAACTGTGTAACAAGGACGGACATTTCCGTCGCTAAACTCCATTTAGCGATCGATTGCCTACCGACATACGTGGTCGTGTATTTTTCGTCGCTAAGCAAATTAACGACCGAATACCGACGGAAAATTTAGCGACCTAATACTCCGTCTCTATTTACCGACCTAATACCGACCGAGGGTCAACATTATTGACTTTTGACTTTGACTTTCTAACGACTGAATACCGACGAAAAAGTTAGTGACGTAATATTCCGTCTCTATTTACCGACCGAATGGTCAACATTATTGACTTTTAACTTTAACAGACTACGACCGAATACCGACGGAAATATTAGCGACCTAATATTCCGTCTCTATTTACCGACCGACTGGTCAACATTATTGACTTTTGACTTTGACTAACTACGACCGAATACCGACGGAAATATTAGCGACCTAATATTCCGTATCTATTTACCGACCGACAAGTCAACATTAATTGACTTTTGACTTTGACTTACTACGACCGAATACCGACTGAAATATTAGTGACCTAATATGCCGTCTCTATTTACCGACGGAATGCCGACCGCACGGTCACCAGTGTTGACTTTTGTCTTTGACTCTCCCGGTCGTTATTCCGTCACTAAATTGTTTTAAATTTAAAAAAAATAAATCTGAAATTTAATTAAATCCCTATTATAAAAAAACAGCAATACACCCAAAAATACAAACCAGAAACAGAATCATTAATAAGATCCCAAATAGCAAAAATAATCAATAAACCCAAAAATAAAATTACATAGCCAATTATCTTAGTAAAAAACCACAAGTTACACTTCTCATTACATTACAACATTCACAATCTAAGTGTCCATTTCTCATTAGATTACAACACTCACAATCAAGTTCACACTTTGCATTACAACACTCACAATCCAATTGCACACATTGTATTATCAAAACAATCAAAGTGCAAACTTCGAATTACAACATTCACAATCAAAATGTGCACATTACATTACAACACTCACAATCAAAGTGCACACATTGTATTATCAAAACTCACAATCAAAGTGTGCACTTCTCATCAACTCCTTGATGTCATTCATATGTATATCCTTGGAAATGCATGAGTAGCAATCTGAAAATTCAAGAATAAAATTATTTTATGACAATAGAATTACTACTTTGAATAACAGAGGGATACATCTAAGCAAGAAATACTCCCAAACATTTTCCAACACTTAAACAGGAACCGGCTATTCATAAAGTTCAGCGGAAGCAACTGCAAGCAACCAGCTTCATTCTCAATATTTCAACAAACCCAAAATCAAACTCGAAGAAGAACAAAATGAGGCACAAACCAAAAACAGGAGTATAGTTGAATATAGAAAGTATCAAATAACACACATTTTCAAAATTGCAGAAGTAAAAAATAAGAGATGTTTTGGAAAAGATAACATTGAACACCCAAATAAAAAATCTTGCAATTCCAATAAACCAGAAATCAAAATCATTGCACCAAGCAGAAAAAGAATGTGCAAACTAGAAACAAATAAGCATATTGATTGAGAATAAGCCATGTGAAAGCTAACACACAGAGAAAATTGCTATAACTTCCCATCATCAAAATCAATCCTTTAACCATCTTTTTCCATTCGAGTATGAAACAAGTTTTTTTTACCCCTTAGAAAAAAACTATGAAGAAAAGATTTGAAAACTGATATTGCAGACTACTCTTTTACTTCACCAGGCAGAGTTGAAGGTTTAAAACAAGAACTTGTTATATTATTATTACACATACTAAGTTTTGTATCATGTCTCAATTACATATATTCCATATTTACTAGAAATCATTGATTAAACTCAGTTAATACAAGGTAATTCGATATCCATAAATTCTTAAACATTCAGTCAGGTAACTAGAGATATCTTAGAAATTAGAATATGCAGAAGCCGAGAATATGTATATAAGAGCCGAAATTTGCAGTTACTTTTAAGGGCTAGTGCACTTGGGAGTGTTCTCCTTTCTTCTGAAAAAGAAAGGAACCTAAAAGCACGGCAATCCCAGTTATCGCAATTGTAAACAGCAAGCGTTTTGTTGAAAATTCGTTTGGCTGCCTTCTCTGGGGACTAAGATCTCTCTCAGCTGCCCTTGTGCCCCTTTAGAATCAAAATTAAAGGGAAGAGGCGGAAATAAGAGTATTAGGCAATGCTAACTAAATGCATATACATCAAACAACAAGGACGAAGCTAGAAACTTCATGTGGGGAGAGGTAAATTAAATATATCACAAAGAAATAGCAAAAATCATCCAGCATACATCATTTTAAAGAAAAAATAAAATCAGTCAATAATACAACCAAAAAAAATCACATTCAAATAAAAACATAATCATAGTTCCAGAGAAAATCATAAACATAAAAAATATGCACAAACAAAACACAAAAATAATAATAATAATAATAATAATAACTGAAAAAATAAAATTGTACCTTTGAATGAAGAAATATCTGAGGAAAATAGGAGATTCCGATGTGGCTGACAATGTGAATAAGAAAGTTAATTTACATTTAAACTATTATTAATTTCAGGAAAAAAAATTAAAATGAAGGAAATCACTTACTATGGGGTGAAGAAGGAGATGGTGGCGTCGGAGATGCTAGGTGGTGGCGAAGTGGAGGGATGGCAGTGGCGAGGTGAAATGAGGGAGGTGGCGAGGTGGAGGGATGGAGGAAATCACTTACTATGGGGTGAAGAAGGAGATGGTGGCGTCGGAGATGCTAGGTGGTGGCGAAGTGGAGGGATGGCAGTGGCGAGGTGAAATGAGGGAGGTGGCGAGGTGGAGGGTGGAGGAAATCACTTACTATGGGGTGAAGAAGGAGATGGTGGCGTTGGAGATGCCAGGTGGTGGCGAAGTGGAGGGATGGCAGTGGCGAGGTGAAATGAGGGAGGTGGCGAGGTGGAGGGATGGAGGTGGCAGAAGAATTCCGTCGTGAATGTGAAGAGTATTTTAGGGATTTAGGGATTTCTTCAAGCCGTGGAAGAAGAAGATAATCTTCTGCGTTCGTTTTATATTTTTTTTGAGAAACCAGTCTACAAAACGACGTCGTTTTAACACTGTTATAACTTCCGTCGGTATTCGGTCGGTAAAACACACAAAACGACGCCGTTTTGTGTTCTTCATTTATTACTTAAAAATATAACCGTTATACTTTTCGTCGGTAATCGGTCGGTATATTCGGTCTGTAGTCGGTCGTTAAGGTATGTAAAATGACGTCGTTTTATGTCCTGCATTTATTATTACACCGTTATGTATTCCGTCGGTATTCGGTCGTTATATACCGTCGGTAATCGGTCGTTACTTGTGAACAAAACGACGGCGTTTCAATTTGGTCAACGGGACCGATTTGACCGACAGAGGGGCGACAGAATAGCGACCGTTTATTTTTCGGTTTCTAGGCGGTCGGTATTCGGTCGTTAAAATTGTTACCTAAAATTCCGGTCGCTAAATTCGGTCGCTATTAAACTGTTTTCTTGTAGTGAGAAAGACCGCAAATTTGATCAAATTTAAATTTGATCTTCGTCATTTCCTCTTCGGTGTTAGGCTAACGTATGCGGTGCATTTATCTTTCCTCCATGACTACAACAAACAACCAGGTTATAATAGAAACAATGGTTGGGTCATCCCAACTAGTTCACCTACGCAACAAAGAACTTGCCTTAATTTAGTCTTCTCAATCCGGTAGCCATGCAATCATTAACGCTCAAATCCCTGTCACGGGATCTGGTGATCTCTCTTCTTTGACAGATCACTGAAGTGGTCAAATGTTTTCCTCAAGATTTCGAAAAGACTCGAATAGACATCTAGATAAACTTGCAATATCAGAAAGTATATCACTTAGATGATAGCTTATAGCAAGAGATAACATGGTTAACATATGAAACGTAGCAGAACTAATCAGGGGTTTACTATATCTAGTCACTCTAGAACGGGAGATATATAGACAATTTTCAAAATCTTGTTCTTATCAAACAATTTTTGCAGCATCAAATTGCTTCAAGTATCTTTGGTTCAACTCAAAAAATTAGAAGCACACTTGACATTCAAATCCTCTGCTATTATGATGGGAAGCTCTTGTTTAGACGTGACTTATCCAAACACTATACCTACCTCACCTTTTGGCGGCTCTAACCGTGGCCCGTAAAATGTTCATAGCCAAAAATCGCTAAAAACTTTATTTATGGCCATCATCTGAAATATCTAAATAGTTGGTCGCCATTTAGTGCATATTACTCTATCATATATAATGTACTAAAATTTCTAACTATGTAAATCAAACTCTTAAAATTTGTGTAAATTGTAATAAGATAATATCTTAATTTTAAAATTCATCGTTATTAAATGATAATTTTGAAATTGATATGTAAATTCTTCCATAATATTAGAAATTGTAATTTTATTTTTTATGACTAAAATTAATAATATTTCCCCCCAAAATTTGAAAAAAAAATGCAATACTCTTTAAGTATCTACCTTTTTTTCTTCAAGGAATACTTTTATTGACAAGGACCAAGAATGTCCAAGTGCCTTACATAACTAGATGTTTTTTCATCCTGGAGTGCCCATCCTATCTAAATTACATAGACCTCAAATTTCGAGAGGGAGAGACTAGTGTATGATAAATAAAAGAACTCCTTGTATCATAGGCCTGATTAGCCAATGCATCTGCCACCTTGTTAACCTCCCGGAACACATGCTCAATTCGGGATGTTCCAAAACACAAGAGCACCTTTGAAACAATCGATCTAGCGCCCAAGAATTAATGGAACGCTTGTGTATCACATTTGATATGAATGTCGAGTCCGTTTGTATATCAATGCCCGCGAAGATGTGCATCAATCTTTCCAAACTCCGCTTGTTTTCGTTTGTGAATATGAGGATATCATCAACAAAAAGCTAAATGCGAAATAATGGTTGGTTTCCTCGGAACATAATACGGAGTCACCCAAGCCGAGCTAACCATAGCATTTAGGCCCCGCGATAGAACTTCAGCCGCCAAAATAAATAGCAGGGGCAATGGAAGATCTCCTTGTTTCACGCCCCTTGTAGCATTTGAATACTCATATGAGGAACCATTTATCAGCCCTGAAAACCAATTTGATTTAAGAGAATTACGAATCAAGTTGATAAAATGAAGGCCGAATCCAAACCTCTCGAGGACCTCTATCAAGAATATCTGTGATACCCGATCGAAAGCTTTCATCATATCAAGATTTATTAGAAAATTCCTACCATATATTCGCTTGTTAATCGAGTGAACCAATTCCATTGCCAACAAAACATTATCAGTTATAGATTTATTCTGCACAAAACCTGCTTGGTTGGGACTAACTAACCTCGGTAATAGTCCCACTAATCGTGTTGCCATCACCTTGGAGATTACTTTATTCACAAAATTACATAACGATATGGTCCTGAATTCACCAAAGTGGGAAGGGCATTGTACCTTAGGAATAAGAACGATAAGTGTGTTCGCCATCGCCTTCGGTATTGGTAAACCAGACCAAAAGTCATGAACCGCTTGCAAGACATTCCCGCCAACTATATCTCAGCAATCCTGAAACAACCCACCGGAAAAGCCATCCGGTCCTGAGGCACTGTGTTTGTCCAGAGAGAAGACAACAACGCTAACTTCCAGCAATGTAAGGAGAGTCGAAAGGCTCTTATTATCCAGATTCTTGAAATATTGTCAAGCAATTATGAATGAGGATTATGACAATCTGTTTTTGTATATATATCTTCATAGTACCGCACCGCCTGTGCCCATATTTCCTGCTCGAATGACAACCATATTCTAGCCTCGGTTTGCAAAGATGAAATGAACATTCGCCTCTTCCTGTTCTTACAAAAAGTCTCAAAATATTTTGTATTTCCTTCCTCTTCCTTTAACCATTTGATCCTAGATCGTTGTCGCCAAAACATCTCCTCCGTCTCTAAATAAAATTTATATTCCGACCGATCCTCATTTAATACCTCCATAAGCTGAGCGTTGGGATGTTCATCAAAAGCCGCCTCTGCGGCTATACATTTTGTCTCGTCTTCTTTGAGTTGAGAATGGATATTACCAAAAGTGTTTGCATTCCAAACCCTGAGAGTCATTTTTAATCTTTTCAACTTGCTCATAAAAAGTATCATACCGTTCCCCGATAAAGCTCGACCCCAGCAATCCGCCACCACATCCTGAAAATTCCGGTGTTTAGCCCACATGTTTTGATAACGGAATGAAGATTCTTTTGTTTCAGAGATAACTTTTACTCTACATAACAGTGGGCAATGATATGACCCTGATCTATGTAGATGCTCTACCCTTGTTATATCAAAAACCACTCCCCACTTGGCATTGCAAACCACTCTATGCAAATGATGCAACAAATGTGGAGGGGCACTCCTACACCAAGTATAAGGGCTGCCCGAGAATGGCACATCATACAAACCATAATCTCCCAAAGCTGCGAATTCCGACATAGGCAATGTAGCAGGAATTGAGCCCAAACTTTCAGTTTCATTCAACACGACATTAAAGTCACCTCCAACTAACCATGGAACACCATGCATACCTGCAAAAGTTCGTAATTCCGACCACAAGTCCTTACGCTGTGTGTATGGACACTTGACATATATAAAAGAGCAATAAACAAATGAACCGTCAAAATTATTAAGGAGAGCCGTAAGCATTTGATCACTATCTCCCACAACTGAAAGGTCAAGACTTCCATCCCATAGCAACCATATTTTCCCCGATACATTCCCAACACCGAAATCAAATCCAAGTCTCCTCACATAAAGAGGCAATTCAGCAGTGGATATCATAGGCTCAAGTAAAGCAATTAATGATAGTTGGTCATCAGATTTGAGCTGTCGAACCCGAGCAATCGATTCAACATTACCAACACCCACAATATTCCAAATGATAAGATCCATAAAATAATAAATGGCAATAAGATAATGGTACATACCCTTTATTGATGAGAACCAGCTTCATTCTCAGCAAGTCGTTGAGACTTCCGAGGGGTTTCGACCAACATATGTTTTTTTGGTGTTCCTTTGCTTTTTTGTAGATTCCTTAAGATTATAATTAGTAAGATCAACAGCAATGGAATCCACTAACAAATCATTTGGCTTCTCCTTTACCAACATTCCTTCCAATTGTGTTGAGAATTCCTTGAAGACATTCCAAAACCTTCTATGTGGATGATTGCGAGCATTGCTTTTGGCCAAAGGAAGAATGTTCAACACGCGTCCCTAGCTACATCTATCGACTCATTGGGTTTGACAAAAATTCTCGAATCATCTTGTCCACCTATAATTTTAGTACGATTTATTTCCACCGGTCGTACTAAAATATCATCAATAACCTTGTTTAAAACCTTGCGATCCGGAGAAGAACCCTTCCCAATATCATCCATAATCTCAGAAGTTTCCTCAACTACAATGATTCCGCTTGTGTTCTTGATCCCATCTCCAACAACCAAGACATCCTCCTCGACCTTGACTTCCTCTTCCCCCGGAATCGGAATCCCAATCCCAATCCCAATCCCAGTTGCGGAGCATAAATTATAGATTTTGTTTCAGTTCCCAGAATCCCAGTCCCATGAGGACATGAATTATTCACATCCATACCTCCATCCAATCTCTCATTTCCCTCACTAGTCCTCTCCCACATGGACTCTATAATCACCTTGGTCGGAGTTGTAATTCCCAAAAGAGTCCGATGAGAGTTCTTATCCACCGCTTTCCCTTTATCCAAAAACACCTATTAAATTATCCTTGCCGCTATAACCAATTTATGGAGATTGCTTCCCACTCGATTCACCATTTTCCATAGTTTACACATTATGCAGAAAGCTCAAAACTTTCCCGAATTTAAAAATTCTTCTTTCGCCTTGTGATACTTGCTAAAAATTTCGGGTAGGCCTGACGTCATTCTTCTTGGCCTTGACGTTAGCCCCTGCGGCCACATGATTGGAAGCCGAGGTATCATGCCCTATTTTCTAGCATTTCGAGCATTAATCTGACAAATTTTCATACTCAATTGTTTGCCAAAAACCCCTTCCCGATCTAGCATGGGCGATCCAAATTCTCGTACATAATTGTTTCAATTCTAGAGTCGGCCACTGTTTCTTTCTTTGAGCTCTTCCAACTCACAACACCTCCATTCAAACAAAACACAAAACCAGATTGCGATCTAAAGTCATCTACGTCGGTCTGGAAGCTTGAGTCTGTGTAACCATTTACAACCACACTTCCTTCCTGACCTCCGTAAACCAAGAACATATCTTTAGTCTTTCTCAAGTACTTAAGAATGCTCCTGACTGCAGTCTAATGTGACTCTCCAGGGTCAGATTGATTTATGCTAGTCATACTTAAAGCGAACGAGACATCCGGATGAGTGCATATCATGGCATACATAATAGACCCAATTGTTGAAGCATATGGGATCTTACTCATGCACTCTTGGTCTTCCTTTGTGGAAGTTCATTGAGTTCTCCTGAGTTTAATGCCACGTGACATGGGCAAGAATTCCTTTTTGGAATCTTACAGACTGAATCGTTTCAGTACCTTGTCAGTGTATCCACCCTGGCTTAGGCCAATCATTTTGTTAGATCTATCTCTATAGATTCTTATACCCAAAATGTATGTAGCCTCGCCTAAGTCTTTCATTGAAAAACATTTCCCTAACCAAGCTTTTACACTTTGTAATGTGGGAATGTCATTTCCGATCAGTAAGATGTCATCCACATAAAGCACAAGGAACACTACTGCAGTATTCGTTACTTTCTTATAAACACAAGGCTCGTCTTCGTTTTTTATGAAACAAAATTCTTTAATTGCTTCATCAAAGCGATGATTCCAGTTTCGAGATGCTTGCTTCAATCCATTACTGGACCTTTGACGCTTACACACTTTGCTAGGATTTGATTGATCAACAAACCCCTCAGGTTATGTCATATACACTTTCTCGAGAAGGTTTCCATTAAGAAACGCAGTCATAATATCTCATAGTCATAATATGCGGCTATGGCCAATAAAATCCTAATAGACTTTATCATAACGACAGGAGAAAAGGTTTCGTCATAGTTAATAACATGAACTTGTCTATAACCTTTAACTACTAGTCGAGATTTAAAAGTGTGTACATTACCCTCCATGTCAGTTTTCTTTTTGAAACACCATTTGTTATTAATGACCTTACACCCTTCGGGTGGGTCACCCAAAGTCCATACTTGGTTATCGTACATGGATTGCATCTCAGACTTCGTAGCTTCTAGCCACTTATCTGACTCAACCAAAGTCCATACTTGGTTATCGTACATGGATTGCATCTCAGACTTCATAACTTCTAGCCACTTATCTGACTCAGAACTACGAATTGCCTCTTTGTAGGTAGTGGGTTCATCTTGATCAATCAGTTCAATGTGATGATCATCAGTCACGAGAAATCCATATCTCTCAAGCTGTTGATGTACCCGACTTGACCTTCTTAGGCCTTGTGTCAAAGATTGAAGTTCAGTATCAGCACGTGAGCTTGTTTGAAGTTCCAGAGCTGGTTCAGATATTGTTTGGGGATCTTGAATTTCCTCAAGATGGATCTTATTCCCACTATCCTTTTTGGAAATAAATTCCCTTTCAAGGAATAAACCATTACGAGCTACAAACACTTTGTTCTCTGATGGAAGATAGAAGTAATATCCTTTAGTTTCTTTAGGAAATCCCATAAACAAACACTTGTCAAATTTAGGGGCGAGTTTATCAGATAATAAGCGTTTTACATACGCCTCGCATCCCCAAATTTTGAGAAATGACAAACTAGGTCGTTTCCCTGTACATATCTCATATGGAGTTTTCTGAACCGCTTTAGAAGGAACTCTATTCATTATAAATGCAGCAGTTTCTAGGGCTTAGCCCCAAAAGGAAATTGGAAGGCTGGTTTGACTCATCATAGATCGAACCATATCTAGTAAGGTGTGATTCCTTCGTTCTGATACACCATTCCATTGTGGTGTGCCAGGAGGAGTTAATTGTGAAACAATTCCACAACCCCTAAGATGTTCGTGAAACTCTTGGTTAAGGTATTTGCCACCTCGATCTGATCGAAATATCTTAATACTTTTACCAAGTTGATTTTGTACTTCATTTTGAAATTCTTTGAATCTTCCAAAAGATTCTGATTTATGTTTCATTAGATAGACGTAGCCATATCTACTGAAATCATCTATGAATGTGATGAAGTACTGAAAATCTCCTCTAGCACTTGTGTTGAGTATTGAAGTGCTATATCAATGAGTGCTTAAGATATGGCTGCCCCCCCCACCCCCACCCCGTTTGGTGATGGACAAACTGGAAAAGCTTTTTGCTCATTTCTTATGGGGCAACTCTAATGGTATGAATCGTCGACATTGGATGCTGTAGTCTTCTATTTGCGAGGATAAGGAATGCAATGGATTGGGGTTGGTGTCCATGGCCCCATATAGGCATTCTTTCACTACTAATCTATGGTGGCACTTTCGCACAAGTGACTCACTTTGGATGAGATATCTAAAGGCTCACTATTGTTATACTTTGGTTCACGTTTCATTGGCCAAGTCTCAGTCAGGCTCTTCTCTTGCTTGCCATCATATGATGGAAGTCGAAGTCGAAGCCGAGCAGCATATTTGACTACTTGTTCACAATAGCAACTCGAGCGTTTAGTATGAAAATTTTACATTAAAAGGTTCCTTGGAAAAACTGCACCCGGCTGTGGGGAATGATTCCATTCGGCTAGGCTCCATTAATCAATTTTTGGATGGAACTGGATGGAACAAGCAAAGCCTTGTCACCCATTTTCAAGAGACATTTCTTGGCCATCACCCAAATGTGAAACTAAGGCATAGGGCAGATCGTTTTATTTGGATGCCCGAACCGAATGGGGACTTCACTATCGGCTCGGTGATATCATATTTGCGCCAATGTACCGTGTCAAGTTACTCACGTAAGTACCTTTGGTCTAACTTTCTTCCACTATCACTCTCCCTGTTCTTGTGGCATTTCTTCAGAAGATTTTGAATCTCAAAGATGTATCAAGGCTACAAAGTTTCAGCATTGTAACATGGTGTTCTTGTGGAGGCGGCTCGTATACTTTCCAACACGTCTTTCCAGAATGTACCCTCGCCAAGGGACTATCGGAATTTGCAGCAACATAGTTTGATATTCCTCTGTGAACTTATTCACCATCCAACACTCAAGCGCTCATCAAAGAATGGTGGACAGCCGGGATGGGAAATGTTAACAAGGCCCTTGTTGTTTGGTCGAGTTCAAGGTGTTGGATTATTTGGAAAGCGCGGTGTCGGTTCGTCTTAGATGGTAGGCGCGATCCTCTTTGCCAATTATTAAACGGGAACTTGTAGCCTATGTCTAATGTTTGGGGGAAGCCAAGAATCTCAGCATCTGAACGCATAGCTCAATGACAAAGCAGCTTAGGCGGATTCAAGCGGTCAAATGGAAAGGTGAAGACACCCTTGAAACAGACGTCATCCTCAATGTTGATGGGGCAGCTAGAGGTAACCCGGGCCTTGCGGGAGTGGGTTGTATTCTTCGATATGGTAATAGAAAATTCATGGCGGCTTCCTCGGTTTATATTGTTGAGTCTTCCAGCAAAAATAGGGCAGAATTCACCGCACTTGAGACATGGTGGCTGCTTGCACACTCACATGGCATCTACGATCTTTTGGTTCAGACCGACTCTCTTTTTTTGGTCAATTCCATTTCAAAGGGTCGAATCTCGCCTTGGGAATTGGACACTTGTTTCCAATCCGTTCTCGGTGAAATGATGGGGCCCAAGATAGTTCATGTTTTTCGGGAGGCAAACAGGGTGGCAGACTACCTAGCAAACCATGCTTGCGACACTTGGGGTCACTACAAGAAAACAGTTAAATAGCGACCGAAGTTAGCGACCGAAAATTTTGGTCACAAATTTAACGACGGAATACCGACCGAATAGAAACTGAAAACATATCGGTCGTTATTACGTCGCCCATCCGTAGGCCCAATCGGTACCGTTGACTAAATTGAAACGCCGTCGTTTTGTTCACCTTTAACGACCGAACACCGACGGATATTAACGACCGAATATAGACGGTAGTTAATGACCGAATTCCGACGGAAAACATAACGGTGTTTATTTTTATAGTAATAAATGAATGCCACAAAACGACGTCGTTTTATGTATGTTAACGACCGACTACCGACGGAATATTAACGACCGATTACCGACGGAATACTTAACGACCGATTACCGACCGAATACGTAACAGAAACGTCGTCGTTTAAGCGTTTTATTTCACTAAAAAAAAGGAAAACTTCTTCTTCCATCGCGTTTCAAATTCGGTCAAAATCCCTAATTCCTTCTTCTTCCTTCTTCCCACCCCACGACGTCCACCTCCAACCCACCACCTAGACCTCTGACCAGGCCTCACCATCACAGCCGTATCTCCTTCCAATCGAGGTTGTTTCTCTTTCCAGGCATTTGTCCTTCCCATCGAGGTTCTTTCTCCTTCTAATCGACCTCCACATCCAACCTGCCACCTCCTTCTCAAGGTTCGGTTTCTTTTTTAATTTTTGGGTATTTGATTCATTTGTGGAACATCATATTTGGTTTAATTTAAAATATTTGATTCTTTTGTTTTAAAGAATCAAATTTTTATTTTTCTATATTTGCTGCAATTTTACACATTTAATTACATTACTGTCTTTGCCTGTGAATTTCATTACTATGAATTTTCTGAATTTTTTTGGCCATACTGAATTTTTTTTTGAATTTCATTACTGTCTTTGCCTGTGAATTACATTACTGTGAATTTTCTGAATTTTTCTTGAATTTCATTACTGAATTTTCCGATTTTTTTTGGATTTTCTGAATTTTTCTTGAATTTCATTACTGTCTTTGCCTGTAAATTTCATTACTGTGAATTTTTCTTGAATTTCATTACTGTGAATTTTTGTCTTTGCATTTGCTGGAATTTCATTTACCTGTGAGAAACTTACCTTTGCCTTTAAAAATTCAGTAGAGGTTATAACCTCTAATGGAATTGCCTTTGCCTTTGTGAAACTTGCCACACATGTGTTGTACCATTTAGAGGATTAAAAATGGTTCATGAAGACCTTATCTACTTAAATATTTTCCATAAGTTTTTATTCTCTCATTTATTTTTTGTGTCATGCATTGTGTATTGTACCTTTTAGAGGATAGGAATTGTTGCAGCGATGAACGGATCCAACAGCCCCATTCTAATCCCCTACCTAATCACACTACTACTACTACTACAAATACTCAAATGAAGCCAACTACAAACACTCAAATGAAGGAAGTATGAAATACAGCTAATTAAAAGACAAGGATAGAGAAAGGCAGGAAGATTCGGTCGGATTTTGTATTTTTCTTGTGACGCCACTACACTGCACTTACTATTTTGTCTCAATGTGGTAAATATGAGAAAAGACAATTGATTAGATTAGTAGTACCAAAGGAATAGGAATGGGAGGAGGTGGCGGGGGACGAGGAAGCCAAAACAAAGTGTCTTGCGTTTGGAAAGGTTAGAATGGGTGATTTCTATATGTTTTGCTTGTTTGGTTTATGGTCTTTTAAGGAAAGAAAGAGGTAAATGATTCCGGTCGAACATGGCATGTAATTTATTAGATGCAGGTCAGCTAGATTATTATCTTTTAGAGTCTTGAGCATTTTGCTAGATTATGGAATATGAATTTGCATTTTGGGATATTTTCATATACAATAAGATTGAGAAAAACAATGATGCATAATTAGAAATTTGACCTTTTGCCTAATTCTTTATTTTTGTTTATGTTACGACATTGAATTGTTTGCAGAAAACCATGCTAACTTTTGTGTTGTTTACTGCAAATATCATCAATTACTCAGTTACTTTACTGTTGACAGAAAATGAAGCATTGGTTTTGTTATACAAATTCTTGTTAGCATTGGTTCTCCATGACTTTCTGTTTTGTTAATGCAATGAACATTAACTTGTATTATTTTTCGCAATACATTATTTATTGATATGCAATTTGGTATTGATCCAAATCCATGTATTTCGGAGATGCCTCCGAAGAAGAATATTCGAGTTTCGTTACCGCTTTGGTTCGCCACCCTATGTCCCGGTCCGGCCTCCACTTCCCGACTGGTTCGTCACCCGATTTGGGGGTCGACACCGACATCTCGCCCCCGAGCTTGGTACGACATCTCGCCCCGAGCTACATACGCCACTCCGCCCTCGAGCTAGGTACGACACCTCCCTGTACTCCGCCACCGAGTCTACGTCGGTTGCCGGATCGACGTCTCACCGGCCTCCCGTGCCACCGACGGCGCTCGATACACGGGTGGAGTTGTGGCTACGAGATACTCGTATTCTCCTCGCAGCCTACCCTTGGCATGTAAGTAAATTCATTAATTATTTCCCTTAAGCTAATTATTCTATTTGTCGTCATTGTAGTAACTAATCAAGTTTTTGTTTGCTATTATAGTTTTAGATTGGCATCTAGTTGTTCTGCCACCATTACTGGCATATTTCAAGATCGTTTCAAGGGGACATACAACACCATCAAGGATGTTCCCCAGGAAGAAGAAACATTGTGGTGGGACGAGTTCAAGGTAAAGAAATTAGTAAATAAGTTATAATTTAGAAGTCTTTATATTTAATTATCTAACATTTTTTTTTTAAAATACAGAAAAAGTATCGCTGGGCTCCGGAGCATGAGGCGGGTGTCAAGTCAAGTTGGCGCATGTTGCATACGAGGAGACTTAGCGGGATTATGAGCGATGCTCGGAAAAAGAATAAGAAGCCCAAATGGGTTTCTGAGACTGATTGGGCGCGACTTCAGGAGTACTGGCAAACTCCAAGCTTTAAAGCCAAGTCTAAACAGGAAGCAAAAAACCGGAAAGACGGGAGTGGTGGCAAGGGCCAGATGAAGCACACGGGCGGTTCGCTCAGCCACATTGAGCACCACCTCAGACTGGTAGTTAAATAATCTAATTGTCGTATACATATATGTGATGTGTTTATTGTTAATATTTAATTTTCAAAAATGATTTATGTTAACAGGAAAAGGAGACCGGACAGGCAATCCCATTCCCAGCCACTTACGATCATCTTCATCAACACCATATCGGCCCAAAGAAAGGCGAATGGGTTGATGAAGCTTCTAGAGAGTTGTCGGTAAGTATATCATTACCTTTTCTCCCTTTTTGATATTTGATTAAGTTTTCTCCGTTTTCATAACCTGACAAAAGTGTTCATTTGCAGGGGGTGTTCCATGCGGTTTATGACGACGCTGCAACCCAAGCAACTCAAGCTGGCCTACCTCCTCCGGATTTGGCGACCCTGATTGTGTTGTCTGCTGAGGTTACGGGTGGGATTAGAAAGGGACGGGTCCAAGGACTCGGTTCCTTTAGTGATGTTGTAAAGACGAGACAGCGAGGCAGCGATGCAGTCTCTCATTCAGCCATGGAACAAATGCGCACCGAAATGGAAGTAAAATTCAAGAAAGAGATGGCCGAAATGGAAGCAAAGCAGAAAAATGAGATGGCCGAAATGGAAGCAAAGCGGAAAAAAGAATTCAAAATGCGGGAAAAGAAGAGAAACAAAGGTTTAGCTAGTATGTTAGCTAACATTTTAACTAATAAGGACAATGTTATATTAAGTGCCTCTGAGTTAGAGGAAAAGTTGAGTAGTGCCTTAGACGACGACTTAGAATCAGACTATGACGATGACCCCCTAACTGTCGATGAAGTTTTGGGGAGTCAATAGAGCACTTAGTTAATTTTATATGTATTCTGTTAAGTTTTCGGTTTTGTTTAGTTTTGAAGTTTTGGGTTAATTTTGTTAGTTACACCGTTTTGGGATAATTTTGAATTTTATATGTTTTCTGTTATGTTTTGGGCTATGTTAATTGTGACTTTTTGGGTTCTGTTTTCTGTTATTTGCCTGAATTGTGCAGGGGTTTGTAGTATTCTGTTATGTTTTGAACCCTGTTCTGCTTCTGGAAATTTGTTCTCACGGCGACCTCTTAGCGACCGAATAACGACCGATTTAGGGTTTAGGGTTAGGGTTTAGTGACGTATTAGAAACGGATATACATTTATCATTTAGGCGACCGAATAGCGACCGAAATAGCATATCCGTCGCTATTCAGTCGGTATATTTTCCCGATTCCGCTTTTTTTATAAAACAAATGAGGTTTTTTAAAGATATATAAAAATATTTGAAACAAGTAAAACATGTACACATTAAATACTCGAATAGTGAAACAAGTAAAACTTATATTTATTCACAAAATACCTGTATAGACCTGAAGCAGAACAATTCAAGTAATACAATCGTATTTTGTGAATAAGTATAAGTTTTAATTATTTGCCTATTCAAGTTAATGTGTGTGCGTGTGTGTGTATATACATATTTTAGTAATAGTAACTAAAATAGACAAAATGTTCCTATATATCTTTAAAAACCCCGCTATAGTATAAAAAACGGAATCCGGTAATATAATAGCGACCGACTAGCGACCGAATATAACAGGGCGGTCGCTATTCGGTCGGTATATTCTCCCGGATTCCGTTTTTTATAAAACAAATGAGGTTTTTTAAAGATATATAAAAATATTTGAAACAAGTAAAACATGTACACATTAAATACCTGAATAGTGAAACAAGTAAAACTTTTATTTATTCACAAAATACCTGTATAGACCTGAAGCAGAACAATTCAAGTAATACAATCGTATTTTGTGAATAAGTATAAGTTTTAATTATTTGCCTATTCAAGTTAATGTGTGTGTGTGTGTGTGTGTATATACATATTTTAGTAATAGTAACTGAAATAGACAAAATGTTCCTATATATCTTTAAAAACCCCGCTATAGTATAAAAAACGGAATCCGGGAATATAATAGCGACCGAATATAACAGGGCGTCGCTATTCGGTCGGTATATTCTCCCGGATTCCGTTTTTTTATAAAACAGCGAGGTTTTTAAAGATATATAAAAATATTTGAAACAAGTAAAACATGTACACATTAAATACCTGAATAGTGAAACAAGTAAAACTTTTATTTATTCACAAAATACCTGTATAGACCTGAAGCAGAACAATTCAAGTAATACAATCGTATTTTGTGAATAAGTATAAGTTTTAATTATTTGCCTATTCAAGTTAATGTGTGTGTGTGTGTGTGTATATACATATTTTAGTAATAGTAACTAAAATAGACAAAATGTTCCTATATATCTTTAAAAACCCCGCTATAGTATAAAAAATGGAATTCGGGAATATAACAGGGCGGTCGCTATTCGGTCGCTACATAAAATGCCGAAACGGCGTCGTATTGTCCAGTTCTATTTTCAAAAATTGGAAAGTGTTCAGTCTTTCTTTATGGCGACCGAATAACGACCGAATATGCTTCGGTCGACCGAACTCATACCTCGGTCGACCGAAACCAGCTAGTTCCAAAAGCAAAAACTCTCAGTTTCTGTTCGGTCGATCCGAGGAAAGCTCGGATGATCCGAACTAATATACCAAGGCGGTCGCTAAATGAAATAGCGAAACGACATTGTCCTGTCTAGTGCGCGGGATCTTTGTTTTTAAAAATTTACAGCTGTTCAGCATTCTTCTGGGCGACCGAATAGCGACCGTACTGGCATATTCGATTGCTATTCGGTCGCCCAAAAGAATGTCTGAACACTTGTAAATTTTTGGAAATAAAGATCCCGCGCACTGGACAAGACGACGCCGTTGCGGCAATTAACATTAGCGACCGAATAGCGACCGTACTGGCATATTCGGTCGCTATTCGGTCGCTAATGTTAATTGCCGCAACGGCGTCGTCTTGTCCAGTGCGCGGGATCTTTATTTCCAAAAATTTACAAGTGTTCAGACATTCTTTTGGGCGACCGAATAGCGACCGAATATGCCAGTACGGTCGCTATTCGGTCGCTAAAGTTAATTGCCGAAACGGCGTCGTCTTTCCAGTGAGTGAGATCTTTATTTTAAACCCTCCCCAGCAACACATTCTGCAGCCGCGATTTCTAACTCCACCACCATCTCCTCTAGTGATTTCTTACAAAATCTACCTTGAAACTCCACCCTCCTCCCATCACCACCACCTCCGGCAACTCCAAGACGGCGCCACCACCTCCGGTATCCGCAAGACTTCCCAATTTCAGTTGGGTATTTGGTGAGAATCTCTTTTTCTCTATTTAATCAAAATGTGGTATAAGGGATAAAAAAAAATCATGAGACCACAAATTGTTTACAAAGAATCAAATTTTAGGGCAATTTACCTTTTATTAGGTTTACAACATACCATTTATTTTTTGCATATTAAATGATGATATCAAAGTGGCAAAATTTTATGCTTCACACATATTATCCCAATGATTTTATTTCTTTGTATTATCTCCCATCATTTTATTTGTTTGTATTATCTACCATGATTTTATTTCTTTGTATTATCCCAATTATTTTATTTCTTTGTATTATCTCCCATCATTTTATTTGTTTGTATTATCTACCATGATTTTATTTCTTTGTATTATCCCAATGATTTTATTTCTTTGTATTAACTCACATCATTTTATTTCTTTGTATTATCTCCCATGATTTTATTTATTTGTATTATCCCAATGATTTTATTTCTTTGTATTATATACCATGATTTTATTTATTTGTATTATCTCCCATCATTTTGTTTCTTTGTATTATCTCTCATTATTTTATCTCTTTGTATTATGTTGCAACAAACAAACAACTTAATGTTGAAAATAATCGAAATAGTTGACAAAATTTCATTTAAAATAGTAGATAAGATGCCATTATCACACGTTAATAAACTTGGAAATAAGGGTGACAAATCATCAAAATAACATTCAAAGTTAATATGCATTTAATTATTAAGTATTTGTATCTCAGATATTGTGTTTGCAATGGAAGACCGTAGTTGGATGTATATGGATTCGAATAGTGGACCTCGTCATAGTCAAGAATTTATAGCGGGATTGAAGCGATTTGTGGCTTTCGCAGTTAGTACGTCTGCTAATGTACAAATAGATGGGATTAGGTGTCCTTGTGGGGTTTGTAGGAATAAGTCTTTTCATATGCCCGATACTGTGAAGTATCACCTTGTTATGAACGGATTCGTGTCTAACTATTATAATTGGACATGTCATGGTGAGGCATTCATTCCCATGCCTCAAATCCCGTTTGTTCATGAAATGGATAATTATAAAAGACACACGATACCGAACAATTATCGAGATATGATTATTGATGCTGCGGGACCAAGTTTTAATGAGTAGCAAAATAGGGACGTGGAAGAACCTCCCAATCCAGAGTCACAAAAGTTCTATGACATGTTGAAAGCTGTTGATAGCCCACTTTACAATGGTTGTACAAACCATTCACGACTTTTCAATGACTCGCCAGGATGTTGAGCATTAAGTCCGAAGACAACTTATCTGAAACTACAATAGATAAATTTGCGCAGTTGATGAAAGAGGCACTTCCTCCAAATAATAATGCTTTAGACGACTTTTACAAAATGAAGAAATTGGTTAAAGGTCTTGGATTACCGGTGCAAAAGATTGATGTTTGTGTTAACGGTTGTATGTTGTATTGGAAAGATGATGTTGAGAATAGAGAATGCAAGTTTTGTGGCCATGCTAGATACATTAAGAAAAAGAAATCAAAAAATACACGATTAAAAGAGATTTCTTGCAAAAAGATGTATTATTTTCCGATTACTCCAAGATTACAAAGATTGTATGCATCTGAGAAAACTGCAAGCCACATGACATGGCACTCAGACAGTGAGAGGGAAGAGGGAATAATGAATCACCCACGGGATGGAGAAGCTTGGCAACATTTTGACAGAACACACACCGATTTTGCAGTGGAACCTCGGAATGTAAGGCTTGGGTTATGCACAGATGGTTTTGCACCTTTCGGCATGTCAGGGAAGAACTATTCTTCTTGGCCAGTTCTTCTAACACCTTATAATCTCCCCCCTTGGATGTGTATGAAGAACAATGTAATCTTCTTAACTATCATTGTACCTGGACCCCAAAATCCAAAACACAAGATCGATGTGTACTTGCAGCCTTTAATCGATGAATTGAATCAACTGTGGGGTGAAGGAGCGGAAACTTATGATATCTCAAAAAAACAAAATTTTAAATTGAGGGCTTCATTACTTTGGACAATTAGTGATTTCCCAGCATATGGAATGTTGAGTGGATGGAGTACAGCTGGCATTCACGCTTGTCCATATTGTATGGAGGAAACACAAGTGTTCCATTTGCAGTCTGGAGGGAAACAATCGTGGTTCGATTGCCACAGATGCTTCTTGTCACCTGATCATCCTTTTAGAAGAGATGCAAAGGGATTCCGAAAGGACCGGCGACAAGAGAGAGCAGACCCGCCGGCTCGCCTTAGTGGTCATGAAATGTTCCTTAGAGTTAGAGATTATCAAAAAAATTACCGATACAGTCAAGAGATCGGTAAAGAGCAAGGCAGGGGACGGGATCATAGTTGGGCTAAACGTAGTATATTTTGGGACTTACCTTATTGGCGGACACTTTTGATAAGACACAACATTGATGTCATGCATAATGAAAAAAATGTGTTTGATAATGTCTTTAACACCGTGATGGACGTGAAAGGTAAAACTAAAGACAATGTTAAAGCTAGAGCGGATGTTGAAAGGTATTGCAATCGTCCGGAATTGAATATTAAACACGATGGCCGAGGTAAAGCAACAAAACCGAAGGCATGTTTCACTCTTACCAAGCCTAAAAAAGAAATGGTTTTGCAGTGGGTTAAAGAATTAAGGCTCCCAGATGGATATGCATCAAATTTGACGCGATGCGTTGATATGAAAGAGTTGAAAATGTCCCGGAATGAAGAGTCACGATTCTCATGTATTCATGGAGAGACTTATCCCTATAGCACTTAGAGAAGTACTACCGGCAAATGTTTGGGGACCCTCGGGCTGAACTTAGTCCTGTTCTATAGAGATTTGTGTTCCCCAAAGTTGAGTGTGGCGCATATGCAAGAATTGGAGGACACTATCGCTATTTTATTATGCAAGTTAGAGAGAATATTTCCTCCGGGATTTTTTTGATGTGATGGAACACTTGCCGATTCACCTTCCGTACTGAAGCCAAGGTTGGTGGCCCAGTACAGCTTTAGGTGGATGTACCCATTCGAGAGGTAACAACCATTGTCTTAAGTTATCTAATCTTTGTATTATATTTTTTCATGTACGTATTTACAATGTGATTAACTACATATGTTTTAATTAGATACTCGCACTATCCGAAAAAGAAGATAAAGAACAAGGCTAGAGTTGAGGGGTCAATTTGCAATGCATACTTGGTCGAAGAAGCTGCTACGTTTTTTAGCTATTATTTCGAACCCCACGTGAAAACGAGAGTTACAACCATTGGGCGAAATGATGGTGAAGACGAGATTAGCGGACCAGATGTATTATCAATTTGCAACTTACCCGGAAGATCATTTGGAAAAAAAGAAAGGATTTTATTAACTGATAAAGATTATAAAATAGCAATGAATTATATCCTAATGAATTGTGAAGAGGTCGAACCATATCTTCAATAAGTAAACTTATCTATTTGCTTCATTTTTGTTATATAATTAAAAGTGGCCAAATAATAATATTGTCATTTAATTTGTAACTCAGGAAATTTGTTAGTCAAGTAAATGAACAAACCCCGCAGATAACGGAGGAAGAACTTCAAAGTCGGGTTTATAATGATTTTTCCAAATGGTTTGGAACTCATGTAAGTTGGTATTGTGTAGAAATGTACTTGTAATAAGAATGCATAATTAAAATAATTTAACTTTTATTGCTCAACAGATACATAGCCTTCAGGAAGATTCCGAAATTTTGTTGAAAAATCTGTCTTGGGGCCCGTCAAGGAGAGTGATGTCATACACCGGTTACTTTGTTAACGGTTATAGATTTCACACCAAAACCCGCAGCGATGGAAAAGGAACGACAAACAGGAACCGCCTGTGGTCTAGCACGGACTCTAATGGTTTGGGTCTTCATTCTTTGGACACTTATACTTATGCTTTTAACTGTAAATTATGGTGGCGTTTCAGGTCCACAAAATCTCTATGGCGTGACTTCCTGGTGGCCAGATATTGTCGAGATTTGCTTCACACTTCTCAATCTGATCTTCAGCATTGGGTCTCCCCTATTTGCCGAAAAATGCTTGGGGTCAAAGACACTGTTGAGGCAAATATGGGGCTTCTAGTGCGGGATGACTCTTCCTCTTTTTATTTTGAAAATATTCAATGTTAACAGAGTTTTTATAGCAGTTGGTCCGGATACTTACCACCAGACGTTATTCTAGTGGCTAAAATTCGCAATTTATGCAAAAATCAGTCATGGAATCACTCTCTTATTAATTCATTGTGTCCATCACATACGGTGCAACTGTCGGTGATAAATATCCAGCAAGATCATGGGCCGAATGTGTTGGTATGGATGCCGGAACCAACTGGGAAATTCTCACTCTGCACTGCCATGCATTTGCTGAACCCACTGACTGCAACTATCCTCACTCGTAAAATTTCTTGGTAAGCTTTCTTACCCCTCTCTTTATCCATTTTTTTGTGGAAGTTCTGGAATTGTTGTTTGACGTTTGATGATATTCGAAATTGTTTGGGATTTCATTGTGCATCACGATGCTCTTGTCTACATGGTCAGGATTTCCTAGACCATGTTTTCTTACATTGTGAATGGGCTAGAGGTTTGTGGTTATATGCAGCTAATCTAGTGAGTCTGGATTTGAGGATTGATAGTTTTCGTTCCTCGCATCATTTGGTTAAATATTGGGGTTTTAAGGGTCGCGGGGGTGAAACACAAAGTATATGTCACACTTGCTTGCTCGGTTTTGTGGATCCTTTGGGTATACCGTTGTAAATTTGTGTTTGAAGGGACAAGACCCTTTTTGGCAGCAATGAAAGTATCGTTACGAGATTATTTCACCCCTATATTGACTGCGGTAGGTATCCCCTTAGAATCTTCTATGCCTTTTATAGGAGAACATTGTTCTCGGCCTTCTTTGCTGCGGTGGTTAAATTCGGAATTCTCAAGTGACATTGTTCTAAATGTTGACGGTACGGTGCGAGGCAATCCAGGTCCGGCAACCATTGGGGTTATTATCCGTTCAGGTAATGGTAAGTTTATTTTTCGTTTTTCTATGTTTGTTTTTGCAGATGCAACTGTAAAACCCGTGACTTTTGCTTACGCGATATTTGACGTGTAATTAATTTTTCGCGAGTGACTGTGTAGGCGTAATTTATTTTGTATAATGATGTGCCTACGTGTCTAATTAACTGTTACAACATGTTACGTGTTATTTTTGTGCACGTTTTATTGAGGAGTATTTCGCACACGTATCGTTTTTTAGGGACGCTTGAGAATGAAATAAATTAAAAGGAATTAAGAAAATATGATTTGGCTGGCTTTGGGAAATAATAATAATAATAAATAAATAATAAGACAAGGCTTTTCGTGAGATCAGGAAAACAAATGGAATGGAGTCAATTAAAAAAAAGAAAAAAAAAGAAAAGAAATACAAAGCAATCACTGCCTTAATGATAAGGCCATCATGCGGGGTTCATGGGGAGTCTGCGGTTACAGTTCAGAAAGAAGAAAAGCAGCGGCTCTGGAGCCGTGAGAAGCAAATGAGAGAAGAAAAAGAAAAAAATAATAAAAATGAAAGGCATCGTCATGGATTTCCCAGGGAACCGCGCTGCAACAAAGGAAAGAGAGAAAAGGGCGGCTCCTCTTTTCTCTCTCACTCTCTACTGGGCAGCGGCAGAAAACAAGAAAAGGCTCACCTCGGGATCCGGGCGCAACAAAGACGAGAAAAGATAATATTTTGGGCGATTCAAACATTCTGTCCAGAATTTTGGCGAGACGTTTGAGGGGGTTATCGATCTCCGTTTTCAACCTACAATATACCGATTCGAAGATAATTGAAAGACCTTCGAGTCAGCGCAGACGGATCGTGAATCGGAGGTTTCGGCAGAAAGTTATCGCCCCGGAAGTGAGCTGCCAGAACTGATTTCGGGTTTGTCATTATTTTATCTCCGTAACAGGTAGGGACCACGCTTTCCTCTATTAAATTCTGTTCTGGATTACTTTTACCATTGGGTATTGTTCTGTTATGTTTTAAGAAGTAATCGAGCATAATTAATCGCATAAACTGTTGGAGAAAATTTATTCTTTGATATTACTGTATGTTGAATTGATTTATGTCTTGAATTGGGTAAATTGAGCATGTCGTATGAATTGTTTTCCTATTGCTTTCATTGAATGCTATACTCACATAAACTGTGTGTGTACGGTTCTGTACCTATTTTGTAATTTCCTCTTTGTTAATTGCATTTTGGTCGTGTTTGGAGTCGTTTAATTGGCGTCTTTGTTTTTGTCCAAATTGGTTTGGTCGACCGAGTCGTCGCCCCCTATTGAGCTCGTATTTATGATCGCTAGTCAGCAGGGTTCGATCCGCCTTCATCTGACGATAAGCGCTGCGTGACCCCAAGAGGTCTTCTGCTCTGTTCTGTCCTGTGGCCCATACTTAATGGGGCTAATCATTAGGTACGGTGGTGGTTTTGTGGAGTCCCTGGTTGGGGATGATGAGACAATGTAAGGATTGAACCCTTAAAATCGTGTCCCCTGTAGTTTGGGGGAGAATCCGAACCCACGAGTTTACTGAAACCGTCCTAGTTTGGTTGATAACTGGGACCACTGCCGTTATTGCTGAGTAGTTGTGAATAGATATGTGAGCTCATGTGGTGGGAGTCCTGTCATAGTAGGTAGCTACGTTCTAAGTATCTAAGACGAGTATGTGATTGGGTGTACCGGATGGGCAACGCGTGGTGCTTGTCGTATACTCGGTTATGGAATCGTTTAGGTACGAAGAAGGTGGTTATTTGCTTAATTGTTGCATTCTATATATGTGTTCGTTCTTGTTTGGTCATTAGATGTTGTTTGCTTGGAGTCTAATTGGTTCCATATGAGTTGGGATGTTGGGAATGTTTTGGTGCACTTTTGCACAAGTTTAAAAATCATTTTTTCCCAAAAACCGCAATCTGTGCGATCCCACTGCTCGTTCGTTCGAACCCTCTGCTCTGCATCGCATCTGTCATCTGCATCTGTCCCCGCACTCGAAGTTTTGAGTCTTGCGAGACTTGGAACGAGTCGTTTGCATATACTTCCATAGGGGTATTCTGGGAAAAGGGCATCTGCATAATCTGTTTCTGTTTCTTCTGTCTCTGTTTCTGTTCTGTCTTTATTATCTATATTACTGTTTTAGGTCCCTGCTGAGCACCGGAGCTCAGTCCGATATCCGGTTTTGTTTTTCAGGTTTTGTAGATGTTGATTATACCTATGATGGTGGAGCATGGGATGGGGATTACGAAGAGTAATCCTAACTGGATAGTTCACACCGATTATTACTTTTGTAGTTATTTATATTGAAACTTGTAGTTTCCTTTGAGATGTAATAACTTAAAAATAATTTCATTTTTAGAATAACGCTTCCGCTAATTCTCTTATTACTATTTATGGGCTTTGAATAATGAACTCCTTTATTTAGTAAATATCTTACTGCGGCTTTGGTGCTTCATTTTCCAATGGGGCACTGCCATGTCATCATTCCGGAAACGGGGTGTGACAGCAACAAATTCATAGGCAGAACTTGAAGCACTGCGAGTTGCACTTACGCTTGCTCGCGAGAAAGGCATTTCAGTGACTCAAATCCAATCAGATTCTTCTTTTGTGGTTGGCGCCATCAGACGAGGTAGAGTAGACGCTTGGCGTCTTGATACTTTATTTCAACACACCAGAGATCTAATTGGATAGATTCCTATTCACGGCGTTCCACGAGAAGTGAACAAAGCTGCAAATGCCTTGGCGAATCTCTCCTTTGAAGATCGTCGGCCTAAGGTATATGATCAATTTTTGTGTCTACCCCTTCCCATACAAGGTTTATGTACTTTGGATCGGTTAGGGACCCCTTGTCTTCGGCCCAGTTAGTTTGTCTTTTATTTCTTTATTTCCTTTTTTTTTTATGTACACTGAGCTATATTTTAAAATAGCTTGGTTCTTTTTCATCTACCTTACATGCTAGATCCTTCAGGAAAACTTATGTACCACCTGAGTCATATTATAAATGAATCAGTTTTGTTTGCATTGTCTTTTATTGTAGGCAGTGGATCTGTTTCCACCTACTTAGAGGTTTTTGGCTTTAGTCCCCCTCTATGTACTCTTATTTGCCTATTTGGGCCTTATCATGCCAAACCCCCCACTACAACAGGTGGCTTTCCATTAAAAAACAAAATTGTCTTTTTCAATAATGTATCAAGTAAAAAAAATTATGTTATTACACGCCTTGCGCCTATAGAAGGTTAAAATTGACATAAAAAGTTATATACACAAAAAAAAATGAAAAGAGAGAAAATGAAAAGAACACATAAAAGTGATTCACATCAAATTTTCATGTCAAACCTCAACAAAAAAAACACTAATAACAAAACAAAATGATTGGTGCAAAGTGGTGCGATTTTGTGCGATGGGACTTTTCCCAAATACCCTTAACTTCCACACCCAAAAAAGAGAGGAGGAGGAGAGAGAGAGAGAGAGAGAGAGAGAGAGAGAGAGAGAGAGAGGAAGTAGGAAGACAAAAAATGTGATTTACATGTATATATTTTATACAAAAACTTGTTTAAGTTAACATAGCACTTTTAGTAGGTAATTATGTCTATAATATTTTTATTTTTTGGATAGAAATTTATATAAATTGAATCTAGAAAGTAAGTCATGGGTTACGTTTCATGATAAGGAGTTGTTTTTCTTCATTAGCCAAATATTTACTTAAATCAAATACGGTTAGAGGAAGAGCCAATATTGACGTTGAGAGGATTTTATTATTGTCTTTTTCAAAAATTTATCAAGTAAAAAAAAGTAATATATCATGTCCCATAAGAAATAAAACAAAAGGTGATTTTCAAAAACTATTAGGAGAGAGGAAAGAAGAAGACATAAAATTTGATTTAATATTAATATATTCAAAAACTTGTTTTTTCTTTTCTAAACAGATTATTATGAAAATAATAATTAAGTTACTGTCTTCGGTTGTCTTTTGAGCTACATTTCCCTAGCTTAAGAATTCATATTCTTTAAGGGAAATACATGGCTAAACGTTATTTTTAGCGTATGTAATCCTGATATTTATCAGCAACTATGCATCATATGTTCAATAAAAATTATAGATCATAAAAAAACTCTCACTTTAAAAAGGTATTATTTCAATAGTTCCCATGAAATTTTTTTCCATTTTCTTTGTTCTTTAAATTCTTCAATTTAATCATCCGAATGAAATATAAGATCAACGTAATGATTGAATTTATTTGGTCAATGGTGTGAACTTTTCCATATAAGAAAAACTAAACAAAAATTTACTAAAATATCACGTGCGAGCGCACGTAGATGAGTCATTTATAAGAGAAATAATAATGAAAAATTATTGTAATTAAAAATCATTAAATCTAAAATATTAAATTATTATTTATTTTACTTATTAGTTCAAGAAAATATTTATAAACAAACTAATTTTCTTGGGCACTTCCAGACTGCCGCTTGCGCATACGTACAAACTTCTTCCCCGGCCGTAAGCTACCCTCAAATGCATCAATACCATCAGAGAAGGATGACAGATTAAGAAAAGGCTCCCATGTATTCGCTGTCTCTGGCCAGCCTCGCCATTTAATTAGACACTGAACTTGACCCTTCCCAACCTTTTTTTTTCCGTACAACCTTGATTTCATAGTATCCTTTAGCCTGCTTAGGCGTCTCCGCCTCTCCGTCCCCTTCTTGTTTTGACGCCTCGCCAACCTCCTCTTCCTCATCCCCTTCTATTTGTAAGCCCTCTTCAAATTGGCCATCATCCCCGCCTTTATCTCTGCATTGCCCGCTTCTTTAGCGTCCTCCTCAACAACTAGCCGCTTGGTGTGAACAGTATGATTTTTCCTTGGTGTGAATAGTAGGATTTTTTTTTTTGGCAGAAGGCTTTAGTGAAGTGAGAAAAGGAGAAAGAGTAGAGAGAGAAGAGAGATGACTTATCCTCTTACCCGGTAGTGTAGCGCATTAAATATTATCCCCGAATGATTTCAATATAATTGTCTTTTTCAATAATGTATCAAGTAAAAACAATTATATTATTACGCGCCTTGCCCCTATAGAAGGTTAAAATTGACTTAAAAAGTTATATACACAAAAAGATAAATGAAAAGAACACATAAAAAGTGATTCACATCAAATTTTCGTGTCAAACCTCAGAAAAAAAAAACTAATAAAAAAACAAAGTGATTGGTGCAAAGTGGTGTGATTTTGTGCGATGGGACTTTTCCCAAATGCCCTTAACTTCCACACCCAAAAAAAATGAGGAAGAGAGATAGAGAGAGGGGAAGAAGGAAGACAAAAAATGTGATTTACGTGTATATATTTTATTCAAAACTTGTTTAAGTTAGCATAGCACTTTTAGTAGGTAATTATGTGTGTATTATTTTTATTTTTTGGATAGAAATTTATATAAATTGAATCTAGAAAGTAAGTCATGGGTTACGTTTCATGATAAGGAGTTGTTTTTCTTCATTAGCCAAATATTTGCTTAAATCAGATATGGTTAGTATATTATGTGTTACCGTTCAAGTAAGAGGAAGAGACAATATTGACGTCGAGAGAACTTTATTATTGCCTTTTTCAAAAATTTATCAAGAAAAAAAAAGTAATATATCATGTTCCATAAGAAATAACACAAAAAATGATTTACAATAAATATTAGGAGAGAGGAAAGAAGAAGACATAATATGTGATTTAATATTAATTCATTCAAAAACTTGTTTTTTCTTTTCTAAACGGATTATTATGAAAATAATAATAGGGAGCAAGGTTCTCTCTGTGATTAAGCAGCCTTGATAAATGGGAAGCGTTCATTTTCTTGCTCGTTAATCAGTTCTTCTGATTCTTTCAAGCTCGTGTTGTTTTAAAGTCATCCTCTAGAGAAATCAATATTTTATGCAACAAAAACCATACGAAAATAATCCTTGGTAACTTGTGCTTATTAGGCTTCCACATTACTCCTTGTATCACTCTCCATGTTTCTAGTAGCTTGGTCAATGCAATTTTCCCGACTTTCCAAGTCTCGTAGTGCTTTTTGTTGAATTTCTCTTTGTTTCAGAATGACCTCTTTCACAATATGGAGTTATCAACCATGGCAAGGGAAGGAATCTCATATCCCCAACTATGTACTCCCCTAACTTTCAACGACTTGTAAGCTTAATAATTTTATTCAACCTCTTCCCTTTTTACAAAAATTCGAAGACTCTCGAGCTTTTTAATAGAATTGAATCACTTAACCTTCCTGGTCATGCACTAAGAATATAAATAAATATTGTATTTGCGTCAACAATTGTTTGTACTAGCATGGTTTTCTTGATTGTACCATACATTGTTATTCAATATCAATCGCACCACGGAATTTTGGAAGACCGCGAATTTGCTCAAATTTCGTTTTGATATGCGTCATTTCTTCTTCAATGTTAGGCTAACTAATGTGGTGATTAGCTCTTTCCTCCGTGGCTTTAACAGGTAGATCATAAAAAAATTTCACTTTAAAATTTTATTATTTCAATATTTCCCGTGAAATTTTTCTTCAATTTTCTTTGTTCTTTAAATTCTTCAATTTAAGCATCTGAATAGAATATAAGATCAACGTAATGATTGAATTTATTTGGTGAATGGTGTGAAGTTTTCCATCTAAGAAAAACTAAACAAAAGTTTACTAAAATATCACGTGCGAGCGCACGTATTCGCACGTAAAAGATTCTTTTGTAAGAGAAATAATAATGAAAAATTATTGTAATTGAAAATCATTAAATCTAAAATATTATTTATTTTACTCATTTGTTCAAGAAAATATTTATAAACATACTAATTGTCTTGGGCACTTCTAGACTTCCGTTTGCGCCTATGTGCAGACTTCTTCCCCGACCGCAAGCTCTTCTCAAATGCATCAATAACATCAGAGACGGATTATCAAAAGGCTCCCATGTTTTCTGTCTCTGGCCAGCCTCGCCATTTAGTTAGATACTGAACTTGACCCTTCCCAACCATTTTCTTCCGTACAACTTGGATTTCGTAGTACCCTTCTGCCAGCTTAGGCGTCTCGGCATCTCCGTCCCCTTCTTCTTCTGTCGCCTCGTCAACCTCGTATTCTTCAAATTGATCATCATCCCTTCATTTCTCTTTGCCTCCGTCCTCGTCTTCAGCATCCTCCTCAACAACTGACTGCTTCCATTTAGCCACAACAGTCATTCTCCCCTCTAAAGAAGCAAAAGCAGGTTCTTTACCCAGACTTTTGGGATTTTCCGTCGTAGGTCCCTCTATCTGAGTCGAATCAAGAAATCGAGAGGGAGAGGGATTGCCAGAGCATTTCCATTCTTTTCAGCACAGTCGTCCACCATCGTGACTGGAAGCCTCTTTTTAGCTCCTTTCATGGTTTTTTTCTTGAATTTTCTGAAGGAATTTCTTTACCCTTCTTAGTGTGAACAGTAGGATTTTTCCTTGTAGAACGCTTTTATGATTTACCCTGTAGTATAGCGCATTAAATATTATTCTCGTATGATTTCAATATAATTTTGTCATTTTCAATAATACATCAAGTAAAAAAAAATTATGTTATTACACGCTTCGCACCTATAGAAGATTAAAAATGACATAAAAAGTTATATACACAAAAAGAAAAATGAAAACAACACATAAAAAGTGATTCCCATCAAATTTTCATATTGAGAATTTCATGTCAAACCTCAGAAAATTAAAAAAAAAAACTAATAATAAAACAACGTGATTTGTGCGAAGTGGTGCGATTTTGTGCGATATGAGTTTTCCCAAATACCCTTGATTTCCACACCCAAAAAAAGGAGAGAGAAGGGAAGACAAAAAAAAAAATATGATTTACATGTATATATTTTATTCAAAATCTTGTCTAAACTGACAAAACACTTTGAGTAGGTAATTATGTATGTATTACTTTTATTTTTCGGATGGAAATTTATATAAATTGAATATAGAAAGTAAGTCATGTGTTACATTTCATGATAATGAGTATTTTTATTCTTTAGCCAAATATTTACTTAAATCAGATACGATTAGTATATTATGCGTTCCAGTTCAAGAGGAAGATCCAATATTTAAGTCGATAGGATTTTATTATTGTCTTTTTAAAAAATTTATCAAGAAAAAAAAGTATTACATCATGTCCCGTGCGAAAAAACACAAAAAGTGATTTACAAAAAATATTACGAGAGAGGAAAGAAGATGACATAAAATGTGATTTAATATTATTTTATTAAAAAAAAATTCCTTTCTAAACGGATTATTATGAAAGTAATAATTAAGTCATTGTCTTTGGTTGTCTTTTGAGCTACATTTCCCTAGCTTATAAATTGATATTTTTTAAGGGAAGTACATGGTTAAACGTTATTTTTAGCGCATGTAATCAGGATATTTATGAACAACTATGCATCATATGTTCAATAAAACAATATAGATCATCAAAAAAATTTCACTTTAAAAAGTTATTATTGTAACGATCCAGACTTTCGACCTAGAATGATTGAGATATCACAGAGTCATTAGCATAAATCATCTTTTATATTTGATTTCGATATTTATCTAATTATTGATCATTCAAAATAATAAATGAGTTAACATAGTAAATCTCCAATATTTTCGTGAACTTAATATATTTTAGTTTCTCAACAAGTAAATGATTTTTAATATGAGACAAAAGTTTCATTATACTCTACTGCCTACCAAACCGACTTTTGCTACCTTAGATACATTAAATATTCCCCTTAATTTATTTTTATCATTTTTTTCCTCCTATGATGACACCTAGTGGTATGATTCATCCTCTTCACTTAGCCGACTAATACCACTACTCATGTTCCTCCTGTTGCATTTTTGTTGCTATATATATATATATATATAATTATTATTATTTTTTTATTTCTTTCTAATCAATTTTCATTTTCTGACATTCCTTACCCAGACGAAATCCTCTTTTCCTCTCAAATGATTAACCGACTTTCTTCAGCCCACCTAGGTCTAAATTCACTCTAAAACAACTTTCTCAAAATACCAAATTAAACTCAAGCCCTTTTAGTCTTCAGGGTTGCAGTCAATTGGATTTAAATCCCTGTACTTTGGTCTTAATTTAAGATTCTTGCAATTCATTCTCTTCATATTTGGAGAGTAAGAAAGTCGTGGGGGTGTTCTTTTGGAAGATGGAGAAGATTAAGTATTTAGAAGGAATGTTTGGATCATTACTTTTCTATTGTGGAATTCATTGCCAAAATAGTTCTGGCTTTTATTGAATCATAGAGTCCTGATGGTTATGGAACTAATCGAGAATATTTTAATAATTCTTGATGTACTAGGATGATATTCATGAAGTAGGAGCCTATCAGGCGAGTTCCTATTTTTCTTAAACTTTTTGAATTGGTATTTAGGAGCTTGTGAGTTCCTACTTTTCTTAAACTGTTTGAATTGGCATTTAGGAGCCTGTGAGTTCCAAATATTTTCTGTATTGGATTTAAAATTGTTTTCTTATAGACATATACAGACATTGATCATTCTTGCATGTTTTTATAAAGTTGCATACATTCCGTATAGGCCCAGGCCGGGTGTCGATTTAATATTGAGAAATATCATTACAAATAAAACCCCGAGCCGGCCAGTTGTTACTAATGGAATTAACGGATCTTGTTGCTATTCTGAAATACTCAAAAACACACTATTCTTGTGGGCCCCAAGGTTGTGGATGTCTTACGCCATTGTCGGGAAAGCAAGGGCTGACGACCTTTGGCGTATGCCTCTACAGTACTAATTGAGGTTGGCCAATTCTGGGTTAGGAGGTTTAACTCGAGATGGTCAGATTTAGGTGAATACAGGCTTAGTAGGTACCCTACCCTGTGATTCACCCGTTGAATTTCTGATGGATAAGGTAGCAAATCGCCCGTATCTGGTGTTCGGTTGGTATCTGGTCTTCTTGTACCTGGTTTTCTTAAATATATGGTTTTCTATGAGCTGATCATTTACTATTATTTCATATACATAAAAGAAAGAAAACTACATGATTTACAAAATTGCATGGGCATTTTGTATGTTAGAATTTTTACATTGCATATACACTCTTGCACACACAGAGGAATTCACTGAGCATTAGCTTACACGTTTTCTTTCAAACTGCATCTTAAATGCAGGTATGGAGTGCACTAGAAAGTTCGAATGAAATTTGTTTTGTCGAACCTGGAGTACTTGTTCTGATCCATAGTGGTTCTGGATTTGCCGTTTGTTTTGGTTTAATGTAAATTAATGTAAATTATGTATTTTGGTAGTTCCGCTGTCTTGTAACAACTAATACTGTTAAACAGGTTTTATTAAATATATTTTGAGGATGTATAGTTTATAGATGTGGATATTATATTTATGAACGGTCTAGTCTTTTAAGCATTTTATACAGAAAAGTTACTTTATGTTACTGCCGAGATGTAGGTAGATGCCCTATTCAGCCCCAGTTGTACCTAGGGTGGAATTGGGGGCGTCACAATTATTTGAATAGTTCCCGTGAAATTTTTCTTCCAAATTATTTGTTCTTTAAATTCTTCAATTTGATCTTCTGAATGAAATATAAGATCAACGTAATGATTGAATTTATTCGGTGAAGTTTTCCATCTAAGAAAAACTAAACAAAGTTTACTAAAATATCATGTGCGAGCGCACGTATGCGCACGTAGAAGAGTCTTTTATAAGAGAAATAATAATGAAAATTATTGTAATTAAAAATCATTAAATCTAAAATATTAAACTATTATTTATTTTACTTATTTGTTCAGGAAAATATTTATAAACATACTAATTTTCTTGGGCCTCTTTACATTACTCATTATTTTTTAAAAAAAGAAAACATTGTTATGAATATTATGGGTGTCCCTTTACATTTCCATAAGGTTCATATAATCTCCATTAATGTATTGAATGTTTAAGACTCTTGGCTTTTCAAGTGGCATAACATTCATTGTATGTTATGTATCTCCTAGCCTATAAATAGGCATGTATATTTGTTGAGTACAATAACAAGAAGAAATACAATTCTCCTCATTCTCTTGATCTCTTGAGTTTTAGTTCTATCATATTATATATTAGTAATTCATCCTTGAAGCTTTATAACACGTTATCAGCACGAGTCTCTACCCAGCTAATCGAATCCGTTCACAGCTACCCTATTCCAATTGACTAAAGGATTAAGGTACAATTTATATTGATTGAAATTTATATATAGACAATCATATACATAAGATCTCATTTTATATAGCATACCAATCATATACATAAGATTTTGGAAGATTTTATCATATATATATCTTAATTGTTTAGTATTGTTGATTTTGGATAACAATCATATACATAAGATCTCATTTTATATTAGCATACCAAAAACTAAGCAATATCTTGTTAAATTATTAAGTTTGTCATCATTAGACTGAATCAAATCCTTGATAAAATTTTATTGACAAATTAAAATTTAACTTTTCATCTCTAGTAACGATATGCTAGTTTCCGCACATCTTCCATTATTTTAGAGTGTACTATTATGAATAAAGATGTAAATTTGTTAAGAGTTTTCAACAAAGAGGAAGTAGTACTGGTGAAATGACAGATGAAAGCGCTTAAGCATGTGCTTGTGCACCATAATGTTAATACTGTCCGACTAATTAAAAAACATTATTCGAAATTTAAAAAAAAAAAAAAAAGTGACGTGACCCAAAGTTTCAAGCAATGACATTATGTAGACTATGGACAATGTAGAATAATTTGTAAAATAATGTATCTGTAATAAAAAACAAGAACAAGTTAATTCACAGTAAGGATAGAAAGGCTCCTATATTTGTTAAGTCTGGTACTTATATTTGTTATAAATTAAATTAAGAGTTGTTAAGTCTGGAATTTACATTTGTTATATATTGAGCTAACAATTGTTATATATGAAATTAGCCGTTGTTATATATTAAGCTAATCAGTTGATATATATTGAATTAACAATTATTAAATCTGAATCTAACAGTTGTTATATACTGAAATAACAGTTGTTAAATCTGAAACTTGGACTTGTTATATTTTCAGTTATGCATATATTTCTCAACACATATATATGTATATCGATCCGTATTTGTATCATATATTTTCATTAACATGTTGGAAGGTCGAAAACAATATAGAAATAATATATTTCAACCAAATATAAATTTGTGAATTTTCTTCTAATTTGATATATTCATTTGGATAGTTAATAACGTCGAAACTCGCAAACTTGAATTTGTTATTTGGTTAGTTCTTGTTGAAAACTTGTCTACTACAAGATTAGTAATGGCTTGAGTTTCTTCACAATAGAAGATTAAAGCATATTATCAACTAAAGAATTGAGGTTTATTTAGTAAAAATTACAGATTTAGGCTTGAGTCTACTAGAGAAACTTGAAGATTTCCCTTGATCCATGTTGCTTGAGATAAAATGAAAGTGTCTTGATGCTTTTTGTAACTAACATGTTGCAAATATTATTTTTGGTAGTGAACATAAGGTTGTTGGCCCCTTATTGTATTAACTTTTAATATGGACAGCAACTTGTTCCTAAAATACTAGGGTGAATTTCTATCTGAAAAATGTTTCATATTTTTACATAATTCTTTTCATGGCTGGACTGGAAGTAGAAAGATTATGGAGCTTTCTTGTAAATAGCTATTATCTAATATGTCCTTGACAAGAAAATGAAATAAATTAAAAGTAAAACATGTTAGAAAGATAGAACTTGGAATATCTAATGTTTGGTCCGCTAGTACTGTTCTTTATAATCCATTAGATACATGATAGTGTAGTATAATATGATGAAATATGTTTTAGGCTCATACAAGAGGAGTTTTATTAGTGAACATATTCATCATGAAGAGTAAAACAAATACACAGTTTTGGAAAGTGTTACATATGTGTCTTTATATTTCATAAGCATAAAGGGT
This sequence comes from Vinca minor, assembly GCA_026122235.1. NCBI lineage: Eukaryota > Viridiplantae > Streptophyta > Magnoliopsida > Gentianales > Apocynaceae > Vinca > Vinca minor. Next base: position 6,462,212 of record JAOCZM010000241.1, on the reverse strand, counting down.
GTTTGGTACCAAAATGCTTGACATCCACTCGAATTTTGACACAATATATATGTGTGTGTGTGTCTATATATATATATATATATATATATATATATATATATATATATATATATATATATTGTGACTCAACCGTATATGTCACGCTTTATGTTCTTAACTTTATGGTCGTACTATGCAATATTATGTAATTTATGAGACCTTTTTAATATTACTTGTGACATTTATTTGTGAAAAATATGAATATCTCTCCAGTTCAGTTAACAATAAATGATGAATATTTATGTCTGGCAGACAATGAAACTACCTATACGATACTTAAGGATAAGAAATATTTTCTCGATTGGTAATAATAAAAAAATGACTAGCGTGAGTACGATATCGGGTAGTACAAAATTATAGAAGGCTCCAGAAGAGCACGTATATTATTAATTCAATAGAGACATATACTATAATAAACCAGAAGTTTACTGATAACTTCATAGTTTGGCATGACCGGTTGGGCCATCCCGGTTCTATAATGATGCGAAAAATATTTGAAAATTCATGTGGACATTCATTTAAGAGCCAACAGATTCTTTCTAAGTAATTTTCATGTGCTGCTGGCTCGCAAGGCAAATTGATTATTTGGTGGGTAAAAAGAAAAAGACGCCCCCTAAACTATTCCTTTTTTTGGTTTTTGACCCTCAACTAAAAAGGGTCAAGTTTTACCCCCTAAACTATTTCGGTTTTTGGTTTTTGACCTTCCATCCATATTCTCCGCTACATCATAACGGAAGTCGAAAAAATGGGGGCATTTTGGGAAAATCATATCATTCATAATAAATAGAATTAAAATTAAGGGAAAAAAGGGTCTTTTAATATTTTTTTTAGAGGTTGGAATTTACAGTTCGTGGCTGGAGAAGAGGAGTGGTACCCGACTTCCGACTTCTACTGTCACTATTCTCACCGGCGACTTCTTCTTTCTCGTCAGAATAATAGGTTTTTTTTTATAAAAACAAAAAATTTAGGATCTTATACAGATTGCCCAAAAATGCCCCAATTTTTTGGACTTCCGTTATGATGTAACGGAGAATATGGATGGAAGGTCAAAAACCAAAAACCAAAATAGTTTAGGGGGTAAAACTTGACCGTTTTTAGTTGAGGGTCAAAAACCAAAAAAAGAAATAGTTTAGGGGGCGTGAGCGCTTTTTACCCTTATTTGGCCATCACTAGTCAAAATAAAATTTTAATCTATCAATTTTCTAGAACGTATACAAGGAGATATATGTGGGTCAATACATCCCCATATGGACCATTCAGATATTTTATAGTTTTAGTTGATGAATCGACTAAATGGTCACATGTATCTTTGTTATCAACCCGCAACCTGGAGTTTGCGAGGTTACTTGCTCAATTGATAAGATTGCGAGTACATTTTCAAGATTTTCATATATAGAATATTCGTCTGCATAATGCTTGTGAATTTATTTCTGAGGCCTTCAATTATTACTACATGTCCATTGGAATAAGTGTTGAACATCCTGTAGCACATGTTCATACACAAAACGGACTTGCAGAATCACTAATTCGCATAAGACCAACAAGTTATCATAAGTTTTCCCCATCACAAATGGTTTTTGGTCAGGAACCAAATATTTCCCATATAAAGTTTTTTTTTAGATGTACGGTATATGTACCAGTTGCTCCACCAAAGCGATCCAAGATGGGTCCTCAAAGGAGGTTGGGAATATATGTTGGATATGAATCTCCGTCAATAATTGAAACCATCTACGAGGGATTTTTTTTTCGACTCGTTTTGCTGATTGTCATTTTAACGAGTCCTTTTTTCCAACATCAGGGGGAGAAAACGAAGAGGTGGGAAAAGAAATTACTTGGAATGAATTTTCATTGCCTCAATTTGATCCTCGTACTAAACAATGTGAACTAGAAGTTGAAAAGTTAATTTACAAAGTTTAGCAAATCAATTGCCAGACGCATTTACTGACCCTAAAAGAGTGACTAAGTCACATATCCCACCTATAAATGCTCCAATCAAAATTGATGTCCCAGAAGGACAACATCAAACTGCTAGTAGGTCTAAAACACGATTGCAACGTGGTAGACCAATCGATTCAAATATAAGAATCCTCAAAAAAGAAAAGGAGCAATAATTTGTAATGGCCAAATCGAGGAAGAAATAACTTTTGAAAGATCTCCATAAGAGACTTTTGAAGGATCTCCAGAAGAGACCTTAAACATGACAAAAGAAGAGATTCAGGTACCTGAAAATGAAGAGATCTCAACAAATTATGTCATGTCAGGAATAAAATGGAACCGAAAGCAAATCGACGTCGATGATATTTTTGCATGCAAAGTAGCGCTTGATATTATGAATGATAATGAGGATCATGAACCAAAATCTATTGAGAAGTGTCGACAAATAACTGATTAGCCTAAATGAAAAGAGGCAATTGAGGTAAAATTGAAATCTCTTACGAAGAGAGAAGTATTTGGACATGTAGTCCACACACCTGAAGGTGTAAAACCAGTGGGGATATAAATGGGCTTTTGTACGAAAGCAAAATGGAAATGGAAATTTTTTGAGATATAAAGTATGATTAGTTACACAAGGGTTCTCACAGACACCTGGTATTGATTATGGAGAGACATATTCTCATGTGGTGGATGCAACTACTTTTAGATTCTTAATCAGTCTGGCGATAAAAGAATGACTTGACTTACGTCTAATGTATATAGTCAAAGCCTATTTGTATGACCCAGTTGACAACAACATTTATATGAAACTTCCGGAAGAATTTAAACTGTAAGAAGCAACAAATTCATATGAAACTCCTTAAGGAAGAAGGAAGAAGTAAATAACCTTTTTTTGGTTAGTACATTTTGAATTATGTCTCTTTGTTTATGTGGTTGAAATGCCTGGGAATATTTATTGAAGTTTTTGTGGTTGGTATGTGCAGGATTTATGGCTCTTTTTTGCCACTTTATGGCTATTTTATGTCACTTCATGCCTTTTTTTGGCAGTTTATGTGGAAACTTTGGACCATTTGTCTTGAAGACTAAAATTAGATTCATGTTGTCTATTTTACATTTGATTCTGTCTATTATTTCCATTACATTATTGTACTTTCTTTTAGGCCATTTCCTTTCTTCAAACTGGACAAAATAATGGCACTTGAATTCATTAAAAACTCCCCTTCATTTCATTAAACAACACCAAAGTACATTGCAAAAAGGAAACAACTATAATACCATTACAATCAAGACCAACAAAGCTAAACCTAACCGTACAAGAAGATCCAATAACCCGCAAACAACAAACCAAAATACAACAAAAAATTTGAATTTTTTCATTACTTTCCTAATCTCCTATGTCTCTTTTTGAAGCATTTTTAATTCACCTTCAACAGAAGCCATCCTTGACAAAACCTCACAAGTTGGAGCATCCAACCAACTAAACAACCCCCAAGAATCTCGATGCTGCAACAATCCAAAAAAATACCCAATATTCGTTGTACTTTTCAGAACAAACAATGTAATGGATTGAAATTAATCAGCAAACTTACCATGTGTCTTTGACATCGAATAAATCGCCTACCTGGGTTTTCATTAGTCCATGAAGTCATCAGCAAAACATCTAAATTACAACTACACTTCATTCTTTCTACAAGCTTGAAAGAGGAACAATGGAGAGTTGGATATTGAAGAAAAGAATGATGGAGGTAAGGAAATGGAGATGAAATGGGGTATTTAGGGATTAAATCCCCAATCTGACGGGTCTTAATGCGGGGCAGGGCAGGATAGGACAATTTTACCCCTGGGTATAACACATGTGCGGCTCACGTGTGTGTTTTTTGCCGTATTCCGCCGTGGCTGTGGTGGCGAGGATTCAATGGCAGTCCATAAAAAGTTGAGGGATTCTTAATGCTGAAAATTTCTTATGGGGATTTACAAGAGCAAATGGTAATAGTTGGGGCACGTCTGGGGCCAATTTCGCATGTGTATATATATATATATATATATATATATATATATATATATATATATATATATATATATATATATTAATTTATTTTATCTTTAGAATATTATGTTAAAATACTATATTTATTTTCGGGTAGTAACTTATGCTAAAATATGGAGCATGTAATTAAAGAGATCAGTGCAGTCCCCCAAGCTTCCTCGGTCTTTTGGGGAAGGATTTGATTGCATTTTACTTACTTTGCCCCACGTCCTCCTTAATTCCTATATACATGTCAAGTATTTGGCATTTAATATTTGTTAATTTTAAGGTTCTAGCATTTCATTTTTTAATGGAAAAAGCTTAACGGCTAAGCAAAATTGCCTATAATTGGCTAAATACCCAAATTAAATATTATTCACCCCTTGTTGGTATAAGGGATTCACCCAACTATTTACCATTTGCCAATTTAGCTAATTAATTGGCTAAATTTTAACTCCCTAGCAATGTCCTTTTTTATATTATGTCATAAATTGGGCACGATCCTAAGTTGATCTCATTAATATATTAAACACAACATTTAACATATTTTAAAACTTTAACAAGGAAAAGCTTCAACTGTTAAGTTGAAAATTGTTAATTTATGTTAGCCAACCGCATTCATTTTCTGATTTTCTAATTTGTGTGCCAAGTCAAACCCTATTCAAGAGAAAATGACAAAAGTGACGATGATATAATTATAACTAAAAAATTGTATACCCTTATAAAATAGTAATTCAAAAACCAGTACGATTAAACAATTCATTGATGAATTCCAATACTTTAATAAATAAATAATAAAGTTAGCTAATCTAAAACATTAAATGGAATGTTCCAATGAAGAAGGTGATTCCAGTTTTATCTCACCTGCAAATAGGAAGAAGAAACACAATAGGGCATGAGAAGAATTTAAAAGCAATAAAGCAGCCAAACTAGAATTTGACAACCTCCAAAAGCACCTCACAATACCCCCCCCCCCCCCACCACACACACACACACAGAGAGAGAGTCAGCACCTCTCTTTAGAAGAAGAAGAAGAAGGAGGTATGTCATGTGGTTTCATGGTAGGGAAGAGCAGCACTTCCTGTTCAGCAATAAACAAAATGTCACTCCCATATATATTTGAGGTGATCAAAGAATGCAGTGCACTTAATATCAAACCAAACCACACAACTACAATAGACATGGGTCCAAACCTTGATGTTTTGTGAATCTGTCAATAGCATAACAAGTCGATCTATACCCAGTCCACAGCCCCCAGTCGGAGGTAAACCATATTCAAGAGCTTTGCAAAATGCCTCATCCAAAGCCATAGCTTCATCGTCACCTGATTGTCGATCCTGACATAATAATGTAATATCTAAGTGTAGATACTCAATTCTAAAACCATCATGCTCCGAAACTCCAAAGAATCAAGCCCAACAATACAAATCCCTTGAGACATTATACCTTGAGCTGGTCAGCAAAGCGTTGGCGTTGCACAACAGGATCATTCAGTTCAGTATATGCATTGCAAAGCTGTAACAGTTACAAAAACCAAAATTGAAGAGCAAGTGAGGAAGATGTACGCTCGCAAGTCTGGTCTAAGAAAGTCAAAGTCAAATGCATCACATACTTCATGCTTATTGATGAACAACTCAAAGCGTTCTGTCAGGCCCGGCTTTGATCTATGCCACTTGGCCAATGGGCTCATTATCTCTGGATGGTTGAGTATGAAAGAAGGATTTACACAGGTCTCCTCAAGAAAGTGCCCAACAAGCTACGCATGAGACAATGATGATGCGAGTTGGTTAGGAATTGTTTTGTGTATAAAGTGTGCGTGCTGGACACGTATTGAAACAAGCATCATAACTATAATGACTTACTTTATCCAATAATCTAGCTGTAGTTTGAGGAGGAGGGCATTTGATGTCAAACTTGGCACAAGCATCTATCAAGTATTTGTTAGCTTCATCACTTGCAAAATCCTTGGGTATATTCAAGTCCGCCATCTTCTCCAACTCATCTATCATATCAATCCTCCTGTAGAGGGAAGAAGGATAAGAAAAGCTGAATAAGATTTTCAGATAAGTACAAGACTGAAAGAAAAGTAGAAGAATTTATTCCAGAGACCTGAAAGGTGGGGTAAAATCAATCTCAATTGCATCGTTCTCCAGCCTATTTGCGTGATATTTTATTTTATACCCACCAGTAAGTTCCTTAACCATCCCTATTCATTTAAAAGAAATTTCCAAAAGAGAAAAACAAAAGGGAGTCGGATAATTAAATTTTGGAGAACTTAGCCTTGAAATATGGAAAATCAACAAATCAGAATATGTTACTTACCGCTCAGCATTTCCTCAGTTAGCTCCATCAAGTCATTGTAATCAGTATAAGCCATATAAAATTCACATGTGCTGAATTCAGGATTGTGCGTCAGGTCAATTCCCTCATTCCTGAACTGTTTTTGTGATACCCAGGACCATTTGACCTTAGAAATTGCATGACTATATTTTTGTGTTGTGTGACTAATTGACTTTTATATGTGTTATATATTATGTACATTATTGTTTAGGGTGTCTATGACATCTTGGATTAATTAGAGGACCTAAGTGCATAAAAAGAATTATATGTTAGCTAATTGGCTAATTTTGGAGGGAGGTTAGTGTTCATGAAGGGGTACCTTTAGATATAATCCTAAGGGGGCTGAACTTTGAGGATTGGTTGCCTACTTTAGTGTTACAACTTCTCAGAAATCTGGAGTTTAGATAGCCTATAAATAGAGGATAAAGGTAGAGAAGGGAAGGAAAAGAATAAGAAAGAAAAAGAGAGAAAATAAGAGTGCTGGAAAATCTGGACAGCAAGTAAGAATACTTTAGCAGACATAGCAAATCATCTCGGATTCCTTCCATATTTTAACCATAGATACTAGACTCCCTAAACTAAATTCTGACTGAAGAAATTATCATTCTAAGTTCTGGATTAAGAGATATCATCATCGGAGTTGAAGGTCCTGGCAGATTGGGTAGGCTGTGGAAGAATGCATTTTTGAGATAGAAAAAGGTGTCTGTTTTCAGCGATTCTTAGTGCGTTTCGAAGAGGACTGATAGAGCTACGTTTGGAATTCGACGGAGTAGCATTTGGAGTTCTGTATTTAGAGTTATAGGATTGGGAAGTTAGTACTTTGAATCTGGATTTTCTGCTTTTGGTGTATTTTGAGGTTTTGCTTTAAGATTGATAAGGTAAGAACCCTTCGTCCTTGTTTTTTAGTCCTAAAAATGCATGAAGTATTCTTTTATTAAAGATCTGAAATGTATGAAGTTTTCACATGTTTTATTGCATAAAAATCTGGATGAAGAACCGAATGATGTTTGCATCGTTGCATGCTTATACTTGTTGATTCTTGCGCATGTTGTTGATTAAATTGCTGGATGCATTACATGAGAGTCAGCATATGCATATTCTCAATTTAGAGCTCTTGTCTAATGATGACCCTAGACCAGGATATATTCCGAATTCATGATATAAGTGCCCGGGAGCGCTTTCTGTCCCCAATGATGCCTGGTCCCTTGCAGGTTTAAAAGTTAGGGCTGTTAATAGAGTCATTCAGTCCAGTTACAATATGATATGTTATAAGTTAAAAAATGTAAGGGCCTCCCTAAACGGCATTAAAGTTTGGGCTGTTAACAGTTGGATAGAGTTATTGTTGGATAATTGAGCTCAATTGTAGAATTACTTGTTGCATGTCATTTTGGTACTAACCATGTCAAGTTTATAAGTATTGGAATGCTACGAGTATGTCATGTTATGTCAAGTTATGTTAAGTACTCGGAGTACAATTTCTGATATGTATGTGATCGATTTGGTTAGTATTGTTATGACATGTTATTTATATGATTTGGTATTATTTCTAAGTATTATAAAGAGTCTAAAAATAATGTTTTGGGTTGGAATTTCAGATTGTAAGTTATGAAAGCTCTCAAGTATTATGTTATGTTTACAAGTATTTTACAAAGGTTTTCAAGATGTTTCAGGCTAAGACAAGACAAGATATATTTCCAAATGTTTTGGGAAACAGGGAATGTGTTGAAGTCTCTTTGGTCCTTCATCCCAAGGCCAATCGGCTCTTACTAAGCTAGTGTGGCTTACCCTATTATATTCTTATGTTTTGTAGATGATGCTGATGAGGAGACATGGGACGGGGAGCACGACAAGTAGAAATTAAAGAAGTAATAATCATGCAATAGTATAGTTGATGAACCTTATTAAGTTGAATAACTTTAGTTATAAGTTTATGTAATCTACCTTTAAGTATTGATGACTTATAATAAAGTCAAAGATTAAGATTATTCTATTAAGTTTGGCTTGTAAGAGTATATTTTTGTTAAGGGTTGTTTGTCTCATTGATAGATGAGGCATTGCCAGGTCACATTCTGGTTACGGGGTGTGACAGTTTTCCTATCTCATAAACGCGTTCAACATCACCAACAACTAGCATCTTGAGATTAAGCTCAGGTGCTACACGCATGTAAAGCTTCATATTCAGTTCATTGTGATGAGTCTCAAATGGGCGGGCAACTGCTCCACCAGCATTCATGTTCATCATCGGCGTTTCTACCTTATAATGAGAGTCTTGTATTTTAGGAAACTCTCTTTGGAGCTAAAGTAAGTTATCATATAATATAATTGGACCAATTACCTCGAAGAAATCCCGATTGTCAAGAAAACTCCTTATATAAGAAACACTCTTAGCCCGGGTCTTAAGAATTTCTCGAATATCCGGATTCAACCTCAAATCCAAATAATGTTGTTTATATCGCGTTTCCTAGCGCGCACACAAAAAAAAACATTTAAAAGATCTTGAACTATAGGTAAAGACATAGATGCACATTGAAGATGGATAGGTCGAACATAAAATGAGCAATTACTTGATCCTTCAGGATGTATGTCTCAGGATTCCTACCATGACCAGGAACCCATGCCCCAGTTTTCTGGAATGTAGTGAAATGAAAAATAAGAACTAAATACATTAGTAATTATACTTTCAAAAAAAAAAAAAAAAGGGAGAATTATAAAACATGCTAACCTTATCATTCCCAGAACCAGGAGCGACATTTTGCTTTGGCAGCATGTGGAGGCAATAGGATAAGACAGTGAATGATTTAGAGAAAATACTAAGCTCTCCCGTTTTACTTTTTCCTGATATAAAATAACAAAGATGAGAAAAATAGAAACTGGGTGTAAAAATAGAACTGTAACAAATCAAAACAATCACATTCAGAGCAAATTGTCAAGATGGGGAAATCTTCCTACCTCCCAAACTATGGAAATAGTAAAGAAGATATAAAGTCCGACCGGGCATCAGCTAAAAATACCCATTTGAAAGGATGTGATCTGCAGGTGGTCATTATTAACATTCTTCTACTTTTTATTTCAATTCAACGAATGATTCTGTAGCTGTGATTTTGAGTAACAGCGCTGAATTTTACTAGCCATGATGTTTAACTGAATTACGACAATATTCTAGCCATGCAGTTTAACTGAATTTTTTATACTTATATAGCAATTCCCCATTTTCTCCCTTTATTATCTCCCTAAGAACCCAAAAAAGAAAGAAAATTCCTAAATTAAATCCCACTTCTTCTTCCTCTTCTTCTTCTATTGGAACCCGATACTCTCTCTCGCTCTGTTTTCGGCCTCCACTACCAGCACCATCGCAGTAAGTAAAATGCAATCAAATCCGGATAGCGTAACAGCTCAAAAGATTCAATGTCAAGACATCTGTTTCGAAACGTAATGTAAAAGATGATGAAAGCCGGTAAGTGCATGAGCAGAAATAAAAATGGTAGCTTCGGATATTGATAAGAAGATAATAAAACCCCAAGAAGCAAAATAAAAGCGAGTAGCTAACCTGGAAACCCAATAATACCAACAACATCTCCTCGCTTCACACCAGACCGACCGAAGTGCAATTTTTTAAAGTCCTCTTCATCCAACTCTGAATTTCTATAAAAACAATAACACTTTATTCAATAAAAAGAACTCTCAGAGGGAAATTTAATGCCATCAGTCAAGCAGCTCCATAATCAGATCTCCAAGTTTACCGATGTTCTAATCAGGTAAGCATCAAGAAAGTAGATCTAAACTAATGCCTGAATGATTGGATTTGCTGTTTAGCCACACCTAAATTTATTTCTCCACCTCAACATAAAATTCTATTAAACATTTCTATAGGCAAGAGAGAAATTATCTGATAAAGTGAGAGTGAAAACACAGCTTAATATCACCTCTCGCTCGACATAGGCCACTACATATTTATCAAGTCAAAACTAAAAGTCTTTTTTAGAAAGAGGCAACGGAGGATGAAGCTAAATTTGAGAATACATAAAGCATAGATGTCAACTAGTGATAGCAAACAATAACGAAAGATCGTCAAACATTCTACTCGAGCCAAATTGTAAATATATGTAATAAAGTATACAGATGAACGGGAAAAGGGCATACCCCTTAAAAATCTAAGAAAGACGAACAAAGAATGCTGAACGTATAAAGAGCCACAGAAACAAAAGTCTTACTAATAGGAATGGAGTTTAAGAATCTAAAGCATAGTCACAGAATCTGAGAGTGCTTTTAGCATCAGGGGTCGTGTCTTGAATCAATTTCGTAGCTCACTGCTTCGCAATGCAGTTGAATGATTAGTTTGTGGTCAAGATTGAATTACGAGTTCACCAAACGGGAGTGATTATGAGGAAGAGTTTGATTCTGCTTTTGTAGGTTATTCATTACATAGTTTTTCTATTTTACTTGTCTAAATTATTTTTTCTTCATCACTGCTTCTTACTTTATTTACTTATATTTCCTTTTTATTTTGTAAATTTGAAACACAATAAAAAAAAGTGAAATATTGTAGAAGAATTCAATGGGATTGCCGAAATTGGATTTGGCACCAACAATGGAATTAAATCACTCTTTTGCAATTTGCAATTTCATCATTTGTTAGAATTTTAAGTGTATTGGTTCTCTTGTTTTTATATAAACTCATTTATTAGCATAACAAACAATTTTGGAACTTCCCCTTCTCTTGTTTTTCTCTATATAAGGTTTTTACAATTATGGACTTTCGTTTCTTTTGTTTTAGTCTATATATATAAGGATTTTTGTCTATGTTGTATGTAGATTCTTTAACCTTTGACTTTGCTATGTATTTATATTTTTATTAATTTATTTTTCTTCAAGAATTAAGTATCATTGTATTATGTATATTTGTATTATTGTCAGGATTTAGTTCAATGCTCATTGTATTATACTATTCTCTCTATACGATTTTTGTTTTGTACTAATATAAATTTAGCTGAGCTCACATTAAAATGTGAGATGAGCGTGAGCTGAGCTTTACAATTTTTATGTGAGCTGAGCGTGAGCTAAGCAAAGCTCGGCTCACATAGCTCGATTGACACCCCTACCCATAACATGCAGCTTGCCCTCAAGCTGACCAAGAAAACTCAGGCCATTTCTTCATAAAATCATCAGCAAACTCCAACGAAGAATCTTCCTCAGGCAAGTGACTCCAAGAAATGAGCCATTTTACAGCAGCCTTGTTACCCTTCTTAACCAACCTCCTATCCAAAGTAGCAATGGGTTCCGAGAGTTTGAAAGAATGTGGGGTGTTCAACCACTTATTTCCCCACACATTAACTCGTGAGCCATCACCAATTCTCCATTTAAGTCCAGCCTTTAGTAGTGCACGTCATTTTAAGATTCCCTTCCAGACTATAGAAGTTAGTCCCGTAAGTTGGACAGACAGGAATCGTTCCTGAGAGAAATATTCCACTTGCAACACCCTGAAGCAAAGCGAGAGAGGTTGGTGGACAATACATCATCTTTGTTTAGCCACAAGAGCTTTATTAAAAGCCGCCAAATCACGGAAGTCTTGTCCTCCCTGGTCTTTTGGCTTGCATAAGGTAGCCCAAGCCCTCCAACATATTTTCCTTTGATTCTCAGTTCCTCCCCAAAGGAAATTCCGCATCTTACTTGTAATGGAATAAAGGATATATTGAGGGAGAATGAAACAAGACATGACATATGTTGGGATTGCCTGTATCACTGATTTGATAAGAACAACCCGGGCTGCAAAAGACAGAGTCTTTTCTTTCCAGTTGCTAAGCTTTTTCCAAACTTTATCCACCACAAACTGATAAACATCCCTTTTTAATCGTCCTGTCATGTAAGGTAATCCGAGGTACTTTCCTTTCCCGTCTCCTTCTGGATTTGTAGGATGGAGAAAGCGAGATCTTTTACCTCATCAGGGGTTCCCTTATTGTAGAACATGTTTGATTTGTCATAGTTTATCAGTTGACCAGAACATGCCACATATGTTCCAAGAATCTCGTTTAGCCTTCGCAAACAGGATTCCTCGGCTTTGGCAAAGAAGAGAGAATCATCCGCAAACAGCAGGTGGGAGACAGAAATTCCCATACCAAATTGAAACCCCTAAAAGAGTTCAGGTTCCTGGACGGAATGGAGAAGCGAGGATAATACAGCTGTGCAAACGAGGAAAAGAAAAGGTGACAGAGGGTGTTTTCCTACCTGATTCCCCTAGTTGGCATGAAGGATCTGGTTGGTACCCCATTAAGTAAAACAGAGTATTTCACAGTTTTGATGCAATTCATGACAAGAGAGAGAAACTTTGGGGGGAAATTCGTGCAAGTCATCATCATTTCTAGATAATTCCATTAAACTCTATCAAAAGCTTTGCTCATACCGAGCTTGAGAGCCAATTGATGAGAGCCGTTTGGTTTTAATGTTTGAAGGCTGTGAAACACTTCAAAAGCAATTATAGCATTATCCGTTATAAGACTTTTCTTTAAAAAAGCACTTTGGGCTTCGTCAATTATGGGGTCCATAACAAGCTTTAGTCTATTCGTTAGATTTTTTTAAATGAGTTTGTATATGACATGCATAGACTAATTGGCCGAAAATGCGTCATAGAGACATGTTTCATTATCTTGGGGATTAGAGAAATGTGCGATGAGTTGATAGCTGCTATATTATCACCGTTATTCAATACCCCAAGAATAAACCTAGTAACTGGGTTTCCCAAAATATGCCAGAGCTTCTGGAGAAAACGGACATGCATACCGTCCGGACGTGGTGGGTCTATTTCGGAACCCAGCCCAGCTTCATTATGCTGTAAGGTCCAGTTTTTCCCAGTCTCGTTTTGCGGCCCAGAGTAATTTTTTTAGACCTAGCCGCAAGTAACCTTTTCTCCCTTTCCACTTCTCCTTCTTCAGCCCGGGTCTTCAGTCCTCTGCGCAACCTCCAGCTCGGCGCACGCCAGCCGTCCCCTTGTTTCTTGGGCTCCGATGAGGCCCCGGTCCACTTTCAGCATCCCGTTTCGTTCTATCATTTTCCATACCAGACTACCCAGTCTCTGAGTTCCGGTAATGCATACAATTTCGAGTTTCTGGTCATTTATGGCCAATTCCAAAACTCCCAGCCAATTATAGTAGATGAACACTCCATCCGATTCAATATATAAGTGTTTTTAGAAATTTTAAAACTAATTAATATAGTAATTGAGATGATTAAAGAACCCCTAATTAATACTCCAAAAAACAAACAAATTAATTAAGAGTTGAATGGGAACTACACATTTTGACCAAAATGAATATAGAAAAAAAATAATGTATGAGTAAATTAGTCGATAGACGCATACTTCTTGTAAAAAGACCTATATTTTGCAACAAAAGATAACTCCTAAAAAAAACTTATATTTTGTGATGGTGGAAGAAGCAGCAAATCATTATATAATTGATAATGTAGAAAACGTTGAGTTTAAATTCATGTGGTACAAGTAGAGTTTAAATGGATGGTGTTTTAGATTGGAGATTTATAATGCTTGATGAGCATGTAGAAGCAATGGCAGAAGTTGGTGTTAGGAGGAATGAAGTAGAACTTTTTTTTAGACATGGTATGGGCCCTCCTAGCCCAAATCCATATCTTAACAGCCCTGATCCTAATGTCCCCATGGCAATTGAGTGGAAACCTGAAAATCAAAACATACGGAAGAACAGCAAGGCCACTGGGAGTGGGAAAAAGGTTAAAGTGAAATTGTTTGAAGATGTTGTGGAGTCTTCTTCTGAGGGTGAAGATTTATATGATTCTGGATTTCATAATAGTGACAATGATGATGATGGTTGACTAGGTGACTTTGTAGACGATGATGCATCTTGGTTAGAGGAAAGGTTGAATGAAGAAGTACAAAAAAAAAAAAAAAAAAAAGGGAAAGAGTAAAGTGGGGGAGGGAGATGATGATGGGTATAATGCTTACCATGAAAATGATTTAAATGATAGTGATGAGAATAATGAGAATGATGTTAATGAGGAGGCTGGAAATCACAAGGTGCTGATAACGAAGAAGATGGATCAAATCAGGAAGGTACTGAAAATCAAGGAAAAATGAGGATTTTAGAAGGAAACCAAGGAAAAGATGGTTGTTTGATGATGATCCTTATTTTGACATTCAAGTTAAGGATCAAACTATTCATGATGGACAACAAGGTGTGGTAGTGTTGGATTTTCAGAAGAAAGTTCAACAAGAGGGTAAGGTGAATGTTACTTTAAACAAGATTTACAAGACTATTGGAGAAGCAAAGAAGATCTTGTTTGGAAAATACAGAGATCAATACAACCTTTTATGGGATTATTGTGAGGAAATAAGGAAAACTAATCCTGGGTCAAACACTTTCATTAACACAAAACTGGATGGACAAGGAAGGCAGGTATTTCACAGAATTTATGTATGTTTGGATGCATTGAGGAAGGGATTTATGGCAGGTTGTAGAAGAGTTTTAGGTATGGATGGTTGCCACCTAAAAGGACCTCATCCAGGCATTCTGTTGACTGTTGTTGGACTAGATGCAGATAATGGCGTATATCATGTAGTCTATGCAGTTGTGGAGAAGGAAACAAATGAGTCTTGGGCATGGTTTGTCAGTGGTATTAAAACTGATCGTGGTGTTGATGCTAGCTGGTGCATCATTTCAGACAAACAAAAGGGTCTGATAGATGCTGTAAGTAAGGTAATACCTAGGGATAGAACATAGGTATTATGTGAGACACATTGATACGGTACCAACCTCGGGGCTGCCCAATTCAAAGGATCACATACATAGACCAATAAGGAGGCATAGAACAAGGGAGGTAAAGCAACTATCTACTTCATTGACGAGTTCTAAACTATAAAGAGGGTGCTAAGTTACATCTAGGAATGTTGTACGAGTCAACCTCTTAAGTTCACAAGTGTGCAATTAGGCCCTACCCAGCAAAGAGGCTAAGAAGGGCATTTTAGTAATCTTACAAGTTGATGGACAGCTTTGAAACAGTTTGGTAGAATGGTCATTACTTTCTATATGTGTCTCCAATGGACCTGATTCTAGTTGAATATTAAATATAAGAGACAGATCTACAATTGTTATGAAGACCACAAGATCAGATCCTGCCCGCTTGGAGTCCGAAATCGGCACGCAACCTGATCCAACAATCTGTCCAGAATTAGGGACGAATTTTAGTCTTTCTGTACAATTAAAGTCTATGCTAGACTTTAATTATTTTCCAGCTATATTATTTACTTTATTTAGAGTATTTAAGCGTGGATAGCAAGTAGTTGCTATAATAAAGGACATGTGGTCCATTATCTTGTTTAGGTAGCTTACTTGATAGCAAGTTGTTTCCAAGAGTCCTACTTCTTCAAGGATTCTTCTTCCTATTGTTGTTAGGAACCAAAAACTCTCTATTTAAGAGATGTTTTGGCCTACATATTATTTACGTTAGATATATTGAAATTTTGTAAGGTTATTCCTTAGCTTCTCGTGTCTGAACTTCTATGCAGAACTTCATTCATTCTTTGAGTTACGGTATCAACAAGTTTATTTTCTCTTGTTGTGGTGTTTCAGCCTCCATCGATAATTAGCCTTCCTTTGCGTTGCGTTGATTATATTCTCTAGAAACTAGTTCGAGAATTAGAGAAAGATCGGGCTCAATTAAAAGTCGAACTCTATGGTACTTTGTGCCATTCGGTTCTTCATCAGGTGGTATCAGAGAAAAAGGTTCTTCTCAATTCCCGTTGTACCTTTTATTGTTTTTCATAAAAAATTTCTTGTTTGCAGAAATTGACAGAAAATCAGAAAAAGCATAACGACATATATAAAAAGCAGCCGATTTATAAAAGCCTCTCGGTGTAAAGAAATTGGCAGCCGAGTTAATATAAATTGAATAGCGAATTAAAAAGCCATAAGAAAACTTCTTGGAATTGATAGCGTAGGCGCCTCATTCTTTGATAAACTTTCGGCCAAAGGTAAGGAAATATTCAAGAAAGAAAAATTACTGTTCACAGATTACTGTTCATCCGAATCAAGAAAGACGAGAACCGGTTTCCATTCTCGATTAGGATTTCGTTTCTTCATCTTTTTTCTTTCTAAAGCTTTTCGTTTAGGTCAAAGATAGGATTTATTTCCTTATTTTTTCAGCTTTGTGTCAACGCAACAAGTTAGGAACCCATTCTTTAAATCTAGAATTTGAAGTTCTATAAGAGCGGTGTTGGAATAAAGAGTGAATCTTTCATTGCTATCTAACGTTTTTGAGTGTTTTTCTTGCATTATAAATATGTCTTTTCAGGGATCTCCATCAAAGAAAGGTGAAACCTTTGATATGGAAAAGTTATATAAGATGATTGCGGATATGGCGGGAGCGATGGCGGATTTAAAGGGGGATTTGGCGGAGATAAAAATTCAAAATCAGCAAGATAATGTTAAGGACAATAAACTTGGTTCAATAAAGAAAAAGATTCCATCTTTCGAAGGTACAAATGATCCCGAATTTCTTTTTGATTGGTATTCATAAAATTAACCATGTTTTTGCGGTTCATAACTATTCGGAGGAAAACAAAGTAAAACTAGCAGCTATGGGGTTTTATGGATATGCTTTTGGTTGGCGGGATAAAGAAACCATGACAAGGATAAAAGTGGAACAACAAGAAATTGCAACTTGGGCCGAGATGAAAGCGGTGATGAAACGGCGTTTTCTTCCTCTAGATTATATAAAGGAACTTTACAACCGTTTACAAAGGTTAAATCAAGGAGAAAGTTCGGTCGATGAGTATTACAAGGCAATGAAAATTGCAATAATTCGGGCCGACATTAATTTTGGGAGATGAGGCAACAATGGCTCGGTTCTTGGCTGGTCTAAATGATAAGATCCGATCAAAGGAAGAACGTGCTAATCTTGATAATATTACATCTATGTTGTATTATGCAGAACAGATTGAAAGGAAGCAAAAGGAAAAGAGTTTAAGGGCAAAACTGGCAACTTTCCAAACATGGGATAAGCCGAATCCACCCCAGATTTTTTCTACTGTTTTGCCGAGTCAAAGCAAGGGTAAAGAGGTCATAAATTGTGCAAAAACAGTCACGGGTCAGTTTGAGGCAGTAAGGTCACAAAATCCAACCAATTCGGCCAATACGAAGGTAAATTCTACTCCAAATCTCGTTCGGGAATGTTCTAAATGTGGGGGGCAAAGGACGCTTTGCTATGGACTTCCCTGACAAGAGTATAATGATAAAATTGGATGATGGATTGTGGATAAGTGAGGAAGAAGCCGAAAGGGCTGTTTTAGAGGAGAAAAAAGAGCGAGAGAGAAAAGAAACGAGTGATCCTACCCATGAGGTAAAATTTGAGGGGAAAAAGGATACAAAAGCCGTGAGCTTAGTGAGAAAAAAGGCAAGCTCACAAAAAGAGATAAAATATTGTTTATTCATTAATCCCGGAAAGGTAGATAGGGCAATTCAAGCAAAACAACTTCATGTTTTGTTCGATTTGAAAGGAACCGCAAGGAACCTTTTTACTAACACTTTTTCTTTTGATCTAGCATCTTTTTCTACATCTAGTCTTGCCATTTTTCAAAAATTTCATGAAGTCTTCCCTAAGGAGTTGCCGAGAAGGTTGCTTGTTAGCCTTCAAAATCGTGAAAGGTATAAACCATCTTCGGGTACAAATCAGCAAATTCAAAACCAAGGTGAGTTAATTTGTGCAAAGAAGGAGGTAAGTGAGTCTTTAAGTCCTTATTTTAATCTGGTACATATTGAACCTAAGCATGAAAAGACTTTTAGAATATATACGGATAGTCTAAAGATTAATCACATAACTTTTAAGTATAGACATCCGATTTCTTGCTTTCATAAGGAGCATGTATATAGTAAAAACCGAGAGCCTCATATCAAACATTTTAGGGCTGTTTTTACTATTTTAAAAGATAATACTTTGCATGCTAAGATTGGAAATTATGATTCATACACTAATTCTATTAACCTTCTTAGTTACATTATGAGTTTTCAAGGTATTGAAGTTGATCCGACAAAAGTTAATGCACTTGAGGAATGGCCGCGAACAACTAGTGCAATTCAAATGCATTCATCATATGAGTTAGCAAGCTTTTACAAACGTTTTGTTCATGATTTTTGCAAGCTTACTGCCCCATTAAATGCAATTGAGAAGACCGACATCCCATTCTTTTGGGACAGCCGCAAGAGAATTTCTTTAAAAGGTAATTACGGTGAACATTCTACTTTCTATATTTCTAACTAGCTCCCTTTTAATAATTTTTCAGATTATAAAGCTGATTGTGGTGATGATTCGAGGACGAATCAAGCTTTTCAATTCAAAGAATCACATACATAGACCAATAACGAGGCATAGAACAAGGGACGTAAAGCAACTATCTACTTCATTGACCCGAGTTCTAAAGTATAAAGAGGGTGCTAAGTTACATCTAGGAATGTTGTACGAGTCAACCTCTTAAGTTCACAAGTGTGCAATTAGGCCCTATCCAGCAAAGAGGCTAAGAAGGGAATTTTAGTAATCTTACAAGTTGATGGACAGCTTTGCGACAGTTTGGTAGAATGGTCATAACTTTCTATCTGTGTATCCAATGGACCTGATTCTAGTTGAATATTAAATATAAGAGACAGATCTACAATTGTTATGAAGACCACAAGATCAGATCCTGCCCGCTTGGAGTCCGAAATCGGCACGCAACCTGATCCAACAATCTGTCCAGAATTAGGGACGAATTTTAGTCTTTCTGTACAATTACAGTCTATGCTAGACTTTAATTATATTCCAGCTATATTATTTACTTTATTTAGAGTATTTAAGCGTGGATAGCAAGTAGTTGCTATAATAAAGGACATGTGGTCCATTATCTTGTTTAGGTAGCTTACTTGATAGCAAGTTGTTTCCAAGAGTCCTACTTCTTCAAGGATTCTTCTTCCTATTGTTGTTAGGAACCAAAAACTCTCTATTTAAGAGATGTTTTGGCTTACATATTATTTACGTTAGATATATTGAAATTTTGGTAAGGTTATTCCTTAGCTTCTCGTGTCTGAACTTCTATGCAGGACTTCATTCATTCTTTGAGTTACTGTGTCAACAAGTTTAGTTTCTCTTGTTGTAGTGTTTCAGCCTCCATCGATAATTAGCCTTCCTTTGCGTTGCGTTGATTATATTCCCTAGAAACTAGTTCGAGAATTAGAGAAAGATTTACAAGACTATTGGAGAAGCAAAGAAGAACTTGTTTGGAAAATACAGAGATCAATACAACCTTTTATGTGATTATTGTGAGGAAATAAGGAAAACTAATCCTGGGTCAAACATTTTCATTGACACAAAACTGGATGGACAAGGAAGGCAAGCTTAAATATAATTAACTACAAAGATTAAAAAAAACATAAAATATTAACTTACCCTTTGTGTCTCCTTCATTCTCTCGAGTTGATCTCGACTTATCTGCCAACAAAAGACTACCCATCAAAATTAATAGTAATTCCCTGTCCCTCGGGAAAACCTCCATCGGGCTAGGATCATTAGGCAGCGGCTCTGAATTTTGCGCTAAAATCTCGGTTTGATTTATGGCATTTTCCCCAAATGATACAAGATTGTGTTGAAAACCTAAATGTATGCTAATAAGACCCAACCATTTGGTGCTTCTATAATTAAAACTTTCATTAATGGTCAACGCAGTTCCATCGACGGGTAGTCCAAAATAGACTCCTACGTCCTCTAAGGTAATGGTCGCCTCCCCGCCAGACAAATGAAATGTATGTCTCTGGGCGCCATCTCTCAATTAGTGAAGTCACTAAATCATGATCTACCCTAATATAACCTATGACACACAAACACGCAAAACCTAAGGAATCAACAAGGTTAATCAAAATCTGGTTAGTCTCTCTCGTGTAAGCCTCAAAGAAATGGCTATATAGGCGAATAACCAGCAATGTGGTATCTAAAGTCGCTCTATCTATACCTTTCAAAATACCTAAAGACCAATGATCCCGCTGTTTGTATAATACACTACTATCTGAAGGTCCGGGATGGAGAGAAGCAGGTGTAGCAAGTACATCAGACATCGATACATAAAAAAACAATGACATTATAAAAAATCATTGACAATATCAGAAAATTCACAAATTATCAAAATTCCAATTTTACAATAATCCATTTTTTTTTCACTAAGCAGTTTCACAATATTCAAAATAAAAAAAAAATACACAATATACATAAGAAAATTCACACAAATATAAAAAAACTCAACATAAATATAATCATCATATTATAAAAAAATTAATCAAAGAAATTCAAAATAAAAATAACAAGAATTTCCGAATTATTATTTCCAACAAAATTACAATAGCAATATAAGAAATAACATTATCAAATAAATAATCACACAAATTCAAAATATCAAACAAAATTACATAAATTACAAAATAAATCTAAATATCCGAAATTAATAAATTATAAATCTCAGAAATTACAAGCAATAAAATAAACAATAACAAGTCAACAAAATTATAATAAAAATAAAACCGAAATATAATTTAAAATAATGGTAAAAACCAAAAGTCAACTTAATTTAAAATAATGGAAAAAACAAAAAACCAAAAAGTTTAGTACCAGAGCAGTGGGTGGTGGCCGGAGCGCCGAAGGGGAGCGGTGGGGGGAGGGCGGTTGGTGGTCGCCGGAGTATTGTTAGATTTGTTTTGTTTTTTTTTTTTTTTTTTTGCTTGACTGCAATGGGGAGGAAGAAAGAGGGCTAGACGTTTTTTAGGTTAATTGGGGACAGATTTGTAGAATCCGTCTTGGATCAGGACGGATGTGTAATTTTATTTCTTAAAACAAAATGTTTATGCAAATGAAATCTAAAAGCCCTAAATTTGAAGGACCTGTGAAGAGATTTGTTTTTTACTTTTCAGGAGCTGATCTGCAAAGGATATATAGATAGATCAAGTTTGGTGATAAGTCACAGATCCAACAGTTATTGGATTTGTATTTTGTCTTATAATTGCGAATTTGCATCACCTTATGAGACAGCAAAAGGTTGATATTTTGTATAATTGGAATAAATTATTGACATCTAATGAAAGATATATAAATGATAATTAATTTGGATATATATATATATATATATATATATATATATATATATATTAAACAATAATTAAATGGGAATGGACTATGGAGGGAGTATTATTTATTTTTCCATTTTTTTATGTTAATCTTTTGTATACCTTAAGTCCTTTAACTTATAAGCTCAGCAATAATGTCTGCGACTAGCAGGGCCAGCCATCAAAGGCTCTCTCTAATGAACCTCCCTTTCAGATCAGGTTCTTGCCTCTTTTGTCTACAGCTAGATTTTTCTCCTTAACCTAGAAACAGATCGAAGAGGCCAATAGCTTAGTGGGGCATTGGCTTACTCGTGACCGAGAGATCCCGGGTTCGATACCCTCCGCCTGCATGCGGTAAGCTTTATTCTCCATTATCTAGGGTGTTTTCTCTCCCCAATGTGGGGCAATCGCCCATCGTGGCGTAAAAACCTAGAAACAGAAAATAAAATAAAATAAAAACCCATCAAGAAAGGAAAAAAGAAAGTAGAAGTTAATTAATCCCCATATAAAAGGATATGGCCACTCATTTCCATTGGACCTTACGGTGCAGAATTGGTCACATTATTATAAAGTTGTCTCTCTCCTAATTATGTGGTGATTTGGTCATTTTTGAAACATAAAAACCATATGGATCAGATCCATATAAGAATTGTCTCACATTGGGGAGAGAGAACACCCTAGATAAGGGAGAATAAAACTTACCGCACCCAGGCGAAGGGTATCGAAGCCTGCGGGCTAGAACACAACTTTGATTAGTTGTACCATCTTTAATTATAGAGATTTTGAAAGTGCTTTTTGAAGAGGGACGAAGAGAGGCGCGACTGAATTTTTAGAATTTTTATATGTAGTTCAGAATATTTAATTAATAATTCGCCTTCAATATTTTTTTTTACATTTTTTATATATAGTATAGAATAATATTGTAATTTTTCTCCTTCAATCTAAACGTATTGATTTCGTCCCTGTTTTTGAAGCACTTGTTGTACATTTTATAATTGATATTTTTCTTTTATTTCTTTCTTTTTGTCCATATATATTTTGGATTTTTTCTCTCTTTTTAATGAAAAAGAATAGTTTCGGATTTTTTTTGTTGGGTTTTGTAGTGTTGAGTTTTCTTTTTTTCTTTGCTGTTGTGTTTACAGGATAAGAGCTAATAAGAAGGGCAGTCTTTGCTTTAGAAAGAAAAGCACCGCAAAAAGCTTCAGACCAACAAAACCCTTCTCTCTCTCTCTCTCTCTCTCTCTCTCTCTCTCTCTCTCTTTTCTATTCCTCTTCTGACATTATTTGCAGTCATTTGGATATACTACCGATTGCGATTCTACGAGTCTACGATTCTACCAGATTGCGATTCTACTACCGATTCAACACGTTTTGCCTTCGTAGAATCGTAGAATCGTACGATTCTACGTGTTGACTCGCGATTTTAACAACAATGACAGGGACGGAGCTACATGGTATGCAAGGTATGCCCAGGACCACCCAATTTTTTTAATTTTTTTATTTTTTTATAATAAAAGTTGACCTATAAAAGCAAAGTCTCTGTTTCTCTCTCTTGTCCCAATTTCTTCAGCAGATAATCCGAAAAAGAAGAGAAATAAAACCCTCTTCTCTTTTCCAAAGGCTCCATAGCCCAAATCTCTCCCAGGATTAGGTAAATAAATTAATTCCCTCTTCCTTGATTTTATTTCTTGATAGTTTATTCTTGTGATTCAATTTTTGTTGTTGGATAAGCAATTTTGATAATCTTTCTATGTTTACTTTTCATTCTTATCAATTTAGGGCCGAATTTTACCATCAATTTAGGGCATGATTTAGTCAATTTAGATGAAGAATTGAGTCAATTATGTTTTGATTCAGCCAATGTTTTGTTAATGAAATTCACTTGTTTTGTTGTTTTGTAAAGGATGTTGAGATTTTTTGTGCCAAAATCAAGATACTTAGAGTCTACTTCTACTATGATGAGATTTAAATTCACTTGTTGCAATGTATCACATGTTTGAGTCCATGCTCTTCATTTGAAGCTTTTGACACTAAATCACTTGTGAGATTGGCAAGACTGTATCCAAATGACTTTGAGGATATTACTGATAAGGAGTTGTCTGGCCAACTTGAGAATTATATTCAGAGTGTCAAGATGGATGATAATTTTTTCCAAGTTGAAGGGGGATCTCGGATCTTTCTAAGACTCTTGTCCGAACAAAAAAGTACAAGACTTTTAGATTTGTGTACCGACTTGTAAAGCTAGCTTTGACATTACCAGTGGCGACAGCAACTGTTGAAAGTGTTTTCGGGATTGAATTATGTGAAGAATGAGAAGAGAAACAAAATGGCGAATCCATGGCTCAATTGTGCTAAATACTTCTTTCTCCACATAAGTAACTAAGCAATCATTGAGCCATGGATTCACCATTTTGTTTCTCTTCTCATTCTTCACATAATTCAATCCCGAAAACACTTTCAACAGTTGCTGTCGCCACTGGTAATGTCAAAGCTAGCTTTACAAGTCGGTACACAAATCTAAAAGTCTTGTGCTTTTTTGTTCGGACAAGAGTCTTAGAAAGATCTGAGATCCCCTTCAACTTGGAAAAATTATCATCCATCTTGACACTTTGAATATAATTCTCAAGTTGGCCAGACAACTCCTTATCAGTAACATCCTCAAAGTCATTTGGATACAGTCTTGCCAATCTCACAAGTGATTTAGTGTCAAGGACTCAAACATGTGATACATTGCAACAAGTGAATTTAAATCTCATCATAGTAAAAGTAGACTCTAAGTAATCTTGATTTTGGCACAAAAAATCTCAACATCCTTTACAAAACAACAAAACAAGTGAATTTCATTAACAAAACATTGGCTGAATCAAAACATAATTGACTCAATTCTTCATCTAAATTGACTAAATCATGCCCTAAATTGATGGTAAAATTCGGCCCTAAATTGATAAGAATGAAAAGTAAACATAGAAAGATTATCAAAATTGCTTATCCAACAACAAAAATTGAATCACAAGAATAAACTATCAAGAAATAAAATCAAGGAAGAGGGAATTAATTTATTTACCTAATCCTGGGAGAGATTTGGGCTATGGAGCCTTTGGAAAAGAGAAGAGGGTTTTATTTCTCTTCTTTTTCGGATTATCTGCTGAAGAAATTGGGATAAGAGAGAGAAAGAGAGACTTTGCTTTTATAGGTCAACTTTTATTTAAAAAAAAAAAAAAAAAAAAATGGGTGGCCCTGGACATACCTTGCATAGGTAAATAATCCTCTGTACCCACTCTGTGTACCCATTCCTGTGCCCAACCAATCACAATTCACCATGTGTATATATAATTAAAAAAAATAATCAAATGGAGAATTCATATTGATTGGGCACAGGAATGGGTAGACAGAGCGGGTACAGAGGATTTTCACCCCCTTGCATACCATGTAGCTCTGTCCCTGCTCCCACAGCCACAAGCGAGCAGAACCAAAGTAAATTTCAGGAGGCCAACCATTTTCATTCTCACCAGATTGCTCCATGCCACAGTTTTTAAGAACCAAGCATAATACTTTGGAAGATATGTTCATCAAATTGGCAGCACGAAGCATTACACACATGATTTTGTATATCAAAAGCAGTTAAGTATCCAAGGAGAATAATTAGAAAAGAAAAAGAAATGATTTTATAAGTAAATTGGTAGAATCGGTAGAAACGTTCGTTTCTACGTTTTTACGATCCGAGTCAACGTTTCTACCCCGTTTTTCTACCAGATTGCGATTCTACTCACGATTCAACACGTTTTGCCTCCGTAAAATCGTAGAAACACGTTTCTACGTGTTGACTCGCATTTTTAACAACCATGCTATCTTTTGTTGTTCCCTTAAAAACTCTTTTTCTTTCGTTTGTCTCCTTTTATTAGTACCCCACCAAGTCAGTCTTAATTTCACCACTGGAGAACAGGTGTCAATCGCCTAAAGGTTGGTTTAAGAACTGGTATTTTTCCTCATTTTGTAGTGATGTTGTCAATTCTAAACTGCAAAGTTAATCGAATCTTGTACATATCTGAATTATCCTTACGGGGAGATAGACGATACTTGTACAGAAAACAGGCCCTCCAGACCTGCAATTTTGACAAAATGGAGAAGCAACTGGATCCCTAAAGGGAACTAGATCAAATTACTTATCAACTCGGGATAAGTCAAGAGTGCCACAGTCCAGTGGGGCTAGCCTTTGCCCGTTTTCGTGAGGTCTCGGGTTCGACACCGGGTATAAACAGCCCAGACTTCTAACTCCCCCAACCCCACCCCCACCAAAAAAAAACTCGGGATAAGAAACATATACTAAAGATTTTTCAAAGTTCATAAAAAGATAATGTAGAATAGCCAGATAACCTTATTTATTAAGTGCAATTAGGGACGAAGTCAGGAATTTGGCTTTGGAGACGAAAACTGCAACAGTATGTCAAACTACTACATATAAAAAATGCAAAAAAGATTGTTGGGGGTGAATTTGATAAAATATTCCGAACTACATATAAAATTACTATATCTAGTAGTATTTTTAGAAATCTCGGGGGCGACTGCCACCCTCGCCCCTTGTCTTCGTCCATGAGTGCAATGCTTAAAAATAATAAGTAAACTGTTTAAGATGATTAATGGTTGGAATCATAACAATGAATATACAATTGATTTAAGATACTGATAAGTAATCAGAAACAACAAAAATATAATGACAAGTGAATTTAGCTCAGTTAACCTCAACTTTAATCCTTAAATACTTTCCCTAAGATCATAAGTTCAAATAACTCAAGCAACAATTTCGAGTTGATACTCAGAGTACTAGCCTACCAAAAATATCAAAATGGAGGGAATACTATTAAGGATACAATACTTTATTGTTTCCTCATTAAAGCAATCCACTTAAAGACCCTCAAATTACAATGTATGCTCCAATTGGTAAAACAGTTCATATTGATTGCACTTATGTGTATACATGAGTTTCTAATGGGTAGAGATGTGATGCATTTGGATTTTTTTTTCTTTTTTCTTTTTGATATATATGGGGTGGATGATATATAGGTAAATTAACTTCAGACAGTGAAAAAGTAAATCCAGTAAGAAAAAGACTTGACACATTAAAATACTGTAGCATTTAGAAAAATGATTAAAAAAAAGAGCCAAGTAATTATAAAAAAACAACTCTTAAAATATATGATAGTATGATATCTTCATATAAAAAACCTACCACCAAGTCTTATTCTCAAGTTTTCAGTTACATATTCCCATGTAATGGAGTTTAGTTAGATGAATCAAATAAAAGATTACATATAAGTGACTACATAAATAAATTCTCTCTATCTCTCATCATTTTCAAATCTAATAAAGTCGTACCACGTTTTATCACTTTCTTTGTCAACTTTCAAAATTTCTCTCTACCTCTTACACCTTTATTGTTCCTCCACCCTTCATGCCCGATCTTCGTTTTATAATTACAAATCTACATAAATGTTTTTCTCCCATCTCGTCTACAATAAATGCCACTCACGCCTTCTTAGATGATTTCATTCCTCTCTATATGCCTCCCCGTTACCAACCTACACATTGCAATATGGACATCACCATGACATCGTTTTCTGAATACGACACGGTTTACCTGACCAGTATTCTTTACCATAGCTTGGTAGCTGTTATGTGTATACAAAATGCTTTAGTAGTTTCCTAGTCAGTTTAGATTTTTCTAAATATCTTAGAGATTCTATTAGTGTTTGACTCCTATATAAATAGGAGAATTGTCTACGTATTATGTGTGACATTTAGTCTGGTCTGGAGTATAATTTTGGTGCAGTTAGCATTATTGATGCTTATGGATTTGAGAGTTGATGTATATAATATTATCTGTTCATCTCCGTAGTATTGTTAGATTGTTCTTTGTGTTTGTACTCCACCACCCACCACCCACCACCAAATTATTCTTGTCGTATTTAAATATTTCTTCAAATTGGTATCATATCCATTTTAAATTGGTATCAGAGCTATTTTGAAATTTATTCAAAGTGGTATCAAAGAAAGATATATACTCTCTTTTAGAAAAAAGATGTATATTCTCTCTCTTTTCTCTTGTAGTGTGACAATGATCATGTATGGTAAATTTGGTTGATTTCTTTGTTCTTAAACAACTCGTAAATTCATATGTAACTATTCATCTATATATTAGGTAAACAATCAAATACATGAAAATGATGGCATGTAAATTATATTCTTCTCTTTTATTTTTCTTCCTCCAACCAAGAATTATATGATAACAGATTTTAGCATAGTGAATAATGATTGGAAGTTCGAATTATTTCACCTTCCATACAAAAGAACTTTATGTAGGAATGTTAGAATTGAATTCCATCAATTTCATAATATATAGGTCATTTAGGACATTTCATAAGGATAAAAAAAATTTAAAAAAAAGTATTTGTCGAGTTAAAGTACTAATATTACATTTTTATCACTTATTAGGTGGAAGGTATTTTGAGTAAAATAAGAGTATAATTGAAAAAAAAAAAAACATAAGAGAATGAAAAACTATCTAAAACGACTTACATAATGGAAACCTAAGGACTACCTAGAACAACTTATATACATAATGGAATGCATAGGGTATAATTTAGTGATTCTAACTCTTGTAATACCTTCGGAGTGAAACATGAAATATCAAATTTCAACAAATATGTGTATGTGGCCTAAACATGAAGTGCCTGAACCTAAAACTTTAGATTAGATATTATTTCTACTAGTTATAATTTGTAATATGAACCTATTGCTAATTGGTAAAATTCAACCTTCCCAATAAGCAGCATTACCACCCCATGAATTCATGAGAAATCTCCAATTTTCCATAGATATCAATATATAGATGATTCTTTAAATGTTCCCTGAGTGTCGAAACATGATTTGCATAAATTGAGGAAAAAATGATTTATAGGACTATAAACAATTGAAATATTTAGTTTTTTCGCAGTTTTCCTTTCAGGTTCCACATTTTTTTAAGCTAATATTAATTTTTTTTGAGATAATTGAGCATAATAAGTATGCAGAAAGCAAGATAGACTAATAATTTCTCAGTTAAATACTACTCTCCATTTTAAAATACCTGTTATGTTTCATTTTACACAAGCATTAAGTTTTTGAGAAATTTGATGGTAAATTTTTTTTACATGTGCTTAAAATGTTCATATTTGAAAATTGTTTATTAGTATATGAAATTCAAATTGGACATTAGGAATTGGTATTTTAAATGGTTAATGTTTAATTAATGGTTTTTTAAAGAAAAAGTATTTAATGATTGGTTTGAGATAAAGGTAAAATTAGAAAAAGAATATTTTCTATATAGAAATAGGACAACTATTTTCAAATAAACCAAAAGACAACTGGGATATGTACATTGCAATAGAGGGCACATTGTTAGTCAATTTAAAAATTTATTGAGAAATAGTATAGTCAATATATATTTTGTCCACAAATCATGTAATACTATTGCTCATAGTTTGACAAAATATGCAATGATGACTAGAGCTTCCACTCAATAGTTTGGAGACTCACCGAGTTTTTTCTCTAATTCAGCTAGGGAGAATAATTCTTACAGTACAATTTAACCACTAGGTTGAATAAATAAAATATCCCCAGTGAATTCCTAGTATCAAATCTTGCTTTTGTGCGGGATAGACACTTGGGAGGAAAAAATTATTCCCTTTGTTTCATAATATAAAACCTTTTGACTATTCTGGATAGATTAAAGATATAGAAAAATAGATGATATTTCACTACTGTATCTTTACTAATTTCACTAACATAACAGAGAATGAGAAAATAATATTTAAGGTCAAACATTTTGGAACAAATAAAATGACCGACCAAAAGACTTTATATTGTGAAACAGTATAAGAAAACAAACTTGACTGGACATTTTATCATGTTAAGGTTCTGAGCTTTCTTAGTCCAACTTCTGTATTTCTTAGAGCCAATTAAGAATATTGCTGAGATTAAGGGTTTCTTACACAAATGTTACATTAGCCTTGGGAGGGCGAAATAGTAGTTTTAACTTATATTTTAGGAAATTTCTGATATGGACCCCTGGTCCACTTGACTCACAATGGGCCACGTCGCCCCTCTGTTTAAAAAAAAAAAAAAAAAAAAAATTCATCTCTCAATCACAGTTAAAATACAAAAAATATAATCTTGATATGGATATAGTTAAAAGTACAAAAATTGTACAAACTTATCACATCACTATAAAATGAGGAGAGAGATATTTTTGTATTTTTAACTGTATCCATATCAGGACTATTTTTTTTGTATTTTAACTGTGACTGAGAGATGAAAAAAAAAACTTTTTTAAAGAGAGGGGTGACGTGGCCCATTGTGAGCCAAGTGGACCAGGGCCCTACCCCTGACCCTGGTCCATATCAGAACTGTCCTATATTTTAACATATTCTTCATCAACCCAGAAAGAGCTTGATTATGGTAAAAGGGATCTATCTCATCTAATAACTGAAAACAGAAATTTTCCTGGAAATTGGCTGAGAACTTAATAGAATATAAGATGACGATATTTCACGAGGAAAATTAAATTAAAATAAATTAAAATCAGCTTATTTTAAACAACTAAGAACATGCCTGAAGCTGTGGCTTCTCTTTTGTAGTAGTGATCATTCATTTGGTTTCGGAACTCTTTTGCTTGAAGTTGTGAATTGGAAGGGCAAAGGAGATGGAAAATAATACTCCCTCCATTCCTAAATATAAGACCCTTTAGACAATTTGAGAAAATTAAGGAAGTTGTCATTTTCACCTAAACTTTCAATATTATCCTCCATCCTTCCTCTCTCTCACTTCTTTGTCATAAAGAAAGGAAAATGTTGAGGGTATAATTGGAATAAATTGTTGACAACTAATAAAACAACCTTAAACGACAATTAATTTGGTTACCTAAATATCTCCTAAACGACAATTAATAGGGAATGGAGGGAATAAGTCCCTAGACTTGATTCTAGTAGGGTTTAAATACCTTATCTGGTTTAAAGATATGAACTTCTATCGTTTATCTTTCAATGAATCGTTATTGAAAACGAAACCCTGTCCGTTTTTTGGACAATCAGTGGAGAAGAGTCATGAACTCACGACCATTGTGAAGGAGGATCCTTCATTCTTGATATTTAAAAATTCACACACTTTCATCTCATTGCTGCAACATACTCCCTCAGTCCGGAATTGAATGTCCACTTTTCTATACAAAATGAATAAAAAGACTGTGGGAAGTCTGCTATGATGCTTCCTGTTGAATCAGTGTGGCAGTTAACATAAAAAGAGTAATTTTCATCCATATTTGTGTTTTCTTTCTCCTAAGATAGTGTTTTATCTTATTCTCGATTATTTTGGTTGAGTAATTATTAGCAAACAGATAGAACAACTTCATACGCTTTCTTTTTGCAGGTAATTGAAGATTGAGAATTCCTGCAAGTCCCGAGTCAATCGCGCTTTTCCTGCCTCAGGCAACCACTATGTTATTATACAATGCTTCTGAAGTTCATATTCTGCATAATCCACTGTTAAGGTTTATTCATCTGGCAATCACATATTTTGGATATGTTATTACTCCAGTGCTGCCAGATCTTTTTGTGTGTTTCCATGTGACATGGTATTTTATTGATTGAGGTTTTTTATGATTTCTTTTAAATTGCTGTTCCAGGTTGGAAAATTTGTCCATAGAATTGTTTCAGAAAATACCAACTTATTATTCAACTAAGACTGAAATTAGCAGGAGTTTCTTGAAAATCAACTATATACGTCTCTTGATTTCAGTGTTTAAGGCATTTCAGATACTGCAGCTCTTTTAGGGATTTCGATCGGTTGGAAGAAATTGTTACTCTATTATTTTCTCTACTTAAATACTTTATTTGGAGGGATCTTGAAGATATGTGAAGTTAAAACTATAGATTTGTATAGTTCAAGAAATAGTTTAGCAGTGAATTCCTTGACTTGCGGTTTAAGAAATCATGATCAAATCTGACAAGCGCTCTATAATTATATGCCAGTATACTTCGTCCAACGAGTGGTTATCAGGTCTAACAGGATACATGAATATGCACCAGGGACGGGGCAGTCGTCGCCCTCGAAATTTCTAAAAATACTACTAGATATATTAAATTTTATATGTAGTTCGGAATATTTTATCAAATTCGACCCCCAACATTTTTTTTTTTTTGCAGATTTTATATATAATTCAGCATACTGTTATAGTTTTCGCTCCCAACGCTAAATTGTTGGCTTCGTCCTATTATGCTCTTTGGGAGACCTTTATAGTTTCAATTTTCAGGTTTGAGCACTGAAGCTCCTTAAATGAATAAACTACCTAGACGTTTGCCTGTCACTTTTGGCTAATAATTTCATGCTCTATTGGAATCTTCTCGTGCATATAGTTTTAATTGATTCTGTTAACTTTTATCAGCTTTGAAGATTCGAAGAATATTGTACTATCCCCCTAAAAAAAAATCAATTATCAAAAAATCTGCCCCGTTCCGAACTACAATCAATTATAAGGACCCAAATTATTTGGAAGCTTCTTTCGAAGATAGACACATTGTTTACAAGCCTTCGGGAACTGAATAAAAGACTTAAGGGGTCAACTGGCAGGGGGCATGTTGATACAACTGCGCAAAAGGAGAGTGAGTCTCTTCCTGAAAATACCGAGGATCCGGATATGGGATCTTTCGAAGTATTGGCAGGTGATTACGAAGATTTTATTCCTGTTTGTACCCGCAAGGGTAAAAAGGGAAACACAAAACCTCATACTAAACACCATATGAAGACTAGATACAAACCGTTTAAAAGACGTTAATTTTACAACTAATATTATTTATAGACTACTAGAAATTCACCCTATGTAGTAGTGAATTTGTTTCCACCTTTTATTTGAGAGCAGACCCCTCCATATCTATTTCTTTTTTACTTCAATAAAAATATTGAATATTCTTAAAAATAAAAAGCTCAAACCTAATATGGAAGAAAAGGAGAAATAAGCTGACTATGAAAAATAGAAAAATATATAATTGAAGATTAGATATCCTAATTTTCAAATTAATTACAATTCTAATATGGTCCTACCATATGAATCAGTTTAACTGCACTACACCATTGTGCAAGAATGCCAGTTGGCTTATTCAATTGTCTTTTATTTATTTATTTCTTTATTTTGAGAATATGAAGACACCAAATGGTGAATGATTGTTTTCTTGAATAAAAAAAAAATGAATCAGCTTAAGAGTATGAAGACACTAAATAATGGTAAAGGATTGTTTGATTGAATAAAAAATAAAATTAACGGGAACAAAATAGACCTTAAAAGAAAGGATAATTGAGTATGGGATCAGAGCATAGTAGAGCCCTCAGTTCACTGCGCTGATCGCCACGCTGCTTCCTCCTAAAAAAAAATTATATATTTTTTTTCTCTCGATTCATGATTAAAATACAAAAAAAGATTGTTTACGATATGGACACGCTTAAAAGTAAAAAAATTGTACAAATTTGTCACATTACTATAAAATGAGGAGAGAGACAATTTTTTACTTTTAACTCATGTCCATATCGTAACAATCTTTTTTTGTATTTTAATCAGATCTGGGAGAAAAAAAATTTTGAGAAGGGGGGCGACGCGTCAATTCAGCGCTAGTGTGACTGTGCTCTACCTATGGACTCTGTCCCATATCGAAATTTTCCTAAAAGAAAAGGGGAAAAAACTCTAGCCAGAATTGAATGTCACATCTCTTATTTATTTTGTACAAAAAATGAGATATTCCATTTCGAAATAAGAAAATATTATCTTTTCGAGGAATATTGTTAGACCTGATAACCTTGCGGTCCTTCCTTAAACCATGAAAGCAATTACCATAAAAAGGAAAAAGAAACAAAAAGTGGCAGTTAATGTGGTCAGGGGTCAAAAGAAACCAAAAGAATTCTGAAAGGGTTTAACCTAATTTTTGTGTGGCTTGACTGAAGAATGGACCGATACCAAGCCTACAATAAAAAAACATTGTAGGATTGGTGTTGTCATAAATGAGAGAGGTTATTTGTAATGGACTAGTGGGATAATGATGGAAGAGGTTACTGTGATGTAGTTGTAAGCAAAACTCCTTCTGAGAGATAATGGAGGATGTTATTGTGATGTAACAGAATTGAAACTCCTTTTAAAAGTTGAAGTGATGGGAAGTAACTTCTTAAAAAATACGAATAAGCAAAACTGCTTTGGAGCGATAATGAAAGCAAGGTTTTGAAACTCGTACCGGACATCGACCCGGAAAAGTTACTGGGTCACGGGTCACTGGTCGGATCAGTGGTCGGACCGTCATCGACCCGTTCATCAACCCGGTGACGTCATAAATATTAAAAATATATAATATTTACTTATTAATAAAAAATAAAGTTAATATAAAATTTTACAAATAAACAAATAAAAAATAAATTTTACAAATTTTACAAATAAACAAATAAAGTTAATATCACAACCACAAACTGGGGGACCTATGTGGTGATTATTTTAATTTACATTTTAGTCCTAACTATATATAGTCTCTTAATCACAACCCTAAGAGAAAAACCCCAAAAATTATTTCTCCTACTTTCTTCCTCAGCGGCTCTGCCGCTCTCATCTTCTCTTCCTTCCTCCGCCAAGCCGCCGCCATCATTCTTTCTCTTTTCTTTCTTTCTTCTCCTCTCTTCTTCCTTCCTCTCCTCCGCGAATCACCGCTACTAGCCTCCCTCTTTTTTTTTCTATGCCGCGGCTCCTCCCTCTCTTCTCTTCTCTCAGTTGCCGCCGCCACCCTTCAATTTCTCCGGCCAACCTTCGGCGATTCTGTTTTCCCTTTTTTTTTCCTATTTTATTTTCTGTTTTCCTATATCTTTGTGACCCGGCCGATTTTGTCAAAACCGTTCCGGTTTCCGGGTCGACCGGTCCGACCGGCCGGGTAAAACGGGCCAGTGAAATTAGAGCGGTTTTTAGCGTGTACGGGTTTTGGCACCTAACCGGACCGCTCGGAGGTCCGATCCGGGTTTCAAAACCATGATATTATGAAAGAAGTTATTGTGAAGTACTAGAAGTGAAACTCCTTTGAAGCTTAAGTGATATGAGTAATTTTTTAATAATAATATAAACGTAAATGGATTCTCTCACCTCCTTTCCATCACCAAACCTCTTTCCTAGCCAGCTCCAACCACTCCTCTCAGATGAAGAAATGGACTCTCTCCACAAAAGTATAAAAAAAGGTAAGGAAAATCCCCCTTACCTTTTTCTCCCATAGCTTTCCAAAACTCGATGAACCTCGGGAACTCCGCTTTAGAAAACATGCTACCAACCACTCTCCACCTCAAACCTATCTATCTAAGCTACAATCACAGGGCCCAATAGAATCCCAAACATCTAGACTCTTATTAACAATTTACATACCAATGACCTTACTGTAAGCCCTAAGGGCGAACAAACTCAGTTTTTGATATTGGACAAACTTTTAATGTTGTGTCTAATGATCTTAATATTTGTGATAGAATATCGGAACTCTTTATGGAAGCTCTAAGTACTTCAATCAAGCCATTGAAAGCCATTGGTATCAAGAATCAAAGATATGCAAGGCTCATTTATCAAGATTGAAGATTGAAGACTTAGGTTTGGTTAGTTTAGCTTTGTTGTCATAAGTAGTTATCTTATAAAGCTCTAACCAAAGCTCTCATGAACATAAGCTCTACACTCAAGTCTTGCATGCACACAAACACGTTTTCAAAAGGCTAAGTTTCAAAACGTTCCTTACATGTGTTCGTATTTCAAAAGCCTTTGTTTTCTAAGTCTAAGTCCGTTAAAATGGTTTTTCAAGTGTTCTTACTTGATACCTTTTTAGGAAAACATTTTAGACTTCAAAAGACTTCAAAAGATTTCAAAACGTGTGAAAAATAAGCTTTGAAGTTCGGTCAACCGAGCTCAAGCTCGGATCAACCGAGCAGAAACTGAGAGGTGATCTGCCTAGCCTCGGTCGACCGAGGTCATTGGAAGGTCGACCGAAGTGGCCTGGACGTCGACCGAGTTGTTCTTCGGCTCAACCGAAGTGAGCTTCGGTCAACCGAAGTTGCTCAGCGGTCAACCGAACTCTGTCTTGAACTAGCCGTTTTTTTACCGTTAAAGAGTCATTTTTCAGCCATATTTGAAATGTATAAATACTCCAAAGCTAGAGAAACATTCAAGCACTTGCACATACATTTTACATTGATTTCTTATCAAGTCTAAACACTCTCAAAGTAAATGCTCTTCATTTCTATGATATAAATCATTCAAGAGCAATCTTTCAAAAGCAAGACAAAGAGTGGATTTCATATGTTCAAAAGAGCTAAACACTCTTGTACTTCAAAGGTATATATTCTCACTTAGAAGAGTGATTTATCTTTCTCTTTAAACATTCAATTCCCTTTCTAAGTGATTGGGTAATTCTTGTAAAAGTCCTACTTTGTGTGGGCAATTTGTAAAGTCCTACTTTGTGTGGGCAAGCTCTTAGTGAGTTTCTTTGTGTGTGGTTGTGTTGTAAAACTCTTAGCGAGTTAGCCACATTTGTAAACATTCTTCTTAGTGAAGTTGTTTGAAATCCTTGGGTGCGGCTCAAGGTAGTGGATGTAGATTCGAAGTGAATCGAACCACTCTAAATCCTTTGTCTTGTTGATTGGGTTTTGCATTGCTTTTATTCTTCTTGGTCAAACTTCCAATAGCTTTGCAAAGAATCGAAAAAGTTTACAAGATTAGTTAAAACCCAATTCACCTCCCCCCCTTCTTGTGTTTTACACTTACTAATAATGAATCCTCAAATCCACTTCAACTAACAAACTTTATTCCGGTCACTATTGCGGACAAAGAAATAATTTATAAACCATGGCAAGCAGCGCTCATTGTTAAAGTCTACGGTCGCACAACTGGCTACAAATTTCTATCATACAAATTGAAAGACATACGGAAACCCTACTGAGGAACTCAGACTCATGGATCTTGGAAAAGACTTTTTCCTGATAAAATTTCAACTGAGCTCTACATCAGGGACTCTGATTTATTGGTCAAAATATTTTTTCTGTTAGACCATGGGAACCATGTTTTAAAGCCTCACAAGCAAATTTTACTTGTATGAAAGTTTGGGCAAGACTGCCATAATTGCTTCTGAAATTCTATGATAAGGACCTGCTAACAAAAGTAGGTAACGTCTTGGGTAAACTACTAAGGATTTATGAGTCCACAATATCTGCTGCTCATGCCAATATGCATGTCTATGCATTCAGGTTAAACATTATGTCTCATTAATCACCAACATCTTCATAGGTAACCATAATCAGCAGGTAATTTATGAAGGTGTCAGCCAAATATGCTTCTCGTGTGGCCAGATTGGCCATAAAGAAACTAAATGTATGTTCAGCAGTCACGAAATTCCCTTGGATAACCCTTTTAACCCTCTAATCCAAGAAACGACAGAACCGTTACATGGGCCATGGATGGTAGTGGCTAGAAGAAGAAAAATACACAACTAACTATTCCCCCTAAACCACTATTGACCAACCCAGACACGTGCCCACCTGAGATCCTGAGAAAAAATAACATGGGAAAAAAGGTTTAGGTGCATAGAGACAAAAAATGCATGAGGACAAAACCCATTAGGAAAACTCGAACACTTTTGAATCACTCACACTACTAAATAATGATTACTATAACTCTCACTCAGACACGAGTCTATTGGGCCCTACCCCAGGCATACGTCACAATAGTTCCCTCTACCCACCAATTCTTCGGGCCAACCAAAAATTACCATCAAGTATCCCCCTACACAGAAACAAAACAAGTGAAACCCTTTCCACTCTTCAAGAGCCTATTCATGAAAGCCAATTACATAGGGAAAACAAAAATCTCAAGCAAAATTTCGTTTCCTCTAATTCTGAAGATGAAGATTCCCCAATTAATAATGATGACACATCTATCAATCCCCCCTCCTCCCCATGGAAATCGATGCTAATTTGGAGAAAGCAATCAAACTAGACTTCCGCTCACCTCGTCCTCGTCCGCGTCCGCCTCCAACCTCCAAAAAACCTTTTATCCCAGCCCCTAGTGTCTACCCATTCATCTTGCTCACTATCTTCCCCAAAAATACATAATGCCTTGTCTACCCTTCCAACACCACAATCGACTGATATCGACACCAACCAAATCTCAACTCCAACCAAGAAATAAGGAGGAGACGCAACCTTGCTCACCACTCCCAAAGACAACAACACCAATAATCGCCGTCAGGAACCAAGAAACCAGATGGAATTTTATCCAATGCCATGGGGCCAGATTTTTGTTCTGATTCAAACCGATCCAGAAACTCCAAGACCACTGAACTGGGGCCAATCCATTCAAACCTATCTTAGCTCTTTGTGAGCGAGTTCTCTTTATGAGACGAATGAAAGATTTGTATGAGCAAGTTCTCTTTGTGAGCCAAGTTAGAGCTCTTTGTTTGCTAGGCTCTTTGTGAGCTATAGAAGTGGTTCAAGTAAAACTCTTTGTGAGTTGTCCACTTATTAAAAAGGTTGATCACACCTTTATTTGTTGTAAAGGGAAAGCTAGTGAAGTTGTCAAAATCCTTGGGGTGTGTCCTGTGGTAGTGGATGTAGATATTTGTGATCGAAGCACTCTAAATAGTCGTGTTTGTTCTATTTAACTCTTACTTTTTACTTTATAGGCCATGTCTTGCTTTATCTTGTTTATATGTTACATGAACTTATTGGTTTAAGAGTTGGTTGTTGAACTTGTGATTGCTTCCTAGCTTTATATATATTGATTGGTTTTGGTTATATGACTTATGGTGTTTGATCTTACAAGCTTTGCATATAGTACTCTTGACTTAGTCTATCCTTGATCATATTCATTGTCTTGAGTTTCTATGTGTTGCATATAACACCTAAGTCATCTAAGTAGCTTAACCTTTAACGCACCTTATGTGCTTAATCAACATATTTGTTGTCAAGGTGATCACTTAAGCAAAGAAAATTTTAGAAAAATGAAAAATTTCGAGAACCTAATTCACCCAACACCTCTTAGGTCTCCCCTATCGGGTATTTCAATTGGTATCAAAGCCTAGTCCATTTTTTTGTTAGGATTTACACCCTAGGAGGATCCATGGCTTCATGTTTTTCTATGTCTTCTATAGATGACTATTCCCTATCTAGACCACCTTTGTTTGATAGCTCCAACTTTTCTTATTAGCAATATATGTTTAAACGTTTTTGGTCTTCTAATGACTTTACCTTGTTGAGCATTATAGAAGAAGGTTCTTTTGTTCCTTCAACTATTGTACAAGGTGTCAAGATGCCAAATTCAAGAAGAGACTTCAATGAAGAAGACTGCACAAAGATGACACTCAACTTCAAGGCCATGAATGTGCTTTGTTGTGCGCTTAATGAAGAAGCCCTAAACAAAGTCCATGAGTGTGAAGATACCTACTCAATGTGGAATATACTTGAAGCATATTATAAAGGGAAAGTTGAAGTGCAAGAGCCAAAAGTGGGACTACAAGGTTTGGGGACTCAATCATGTGAAGGTGTTGAAGAACTCTCAATCACTTCTCAAGCAAACTATGAGATATTAAAAGAGTGTGACAAAGGAGAACTAAAAAGTCATTCTTCAATAAGCTCTAAAGACAACTTATAAATTGAGCCTTCACAAAATAAGAAACTTGAAGAGATGGTGGATTTACAAGATGATGATCTTCATAAGGAGTTAAACTTATGGAGACAATGAAGATCAAAAGTGTAACCCTAAGGGCGAACAAACTCAGTTTTTGATATTGGACAAACTTTTAATGTTGTGTCTAATGATCTTAATATTTGTGATAGAATATAGGAACTCATTATGGAAGCTCTAAGTACTTCAATCAAGCCATTGAAAGCCATTGGTATCAAGATTCAAGATATGCAAGGCTCATTTATCAAGATTGAAGATTGAAGACTTAGGTTTGGTTAGTTTAGCTTTGTTGTCATAAGTAGTTATCTTATATAGCTCTAACCAAAGCTCTCATGAACATAAGCTCTACACTCTAGTCTTGCATGTTTTCATAAACACGTTTTCAAAAGGCTTAAGTTTCAAAATGATCTTTACATGTGTTCTTATCCAAAAAGCCTTTGATTTCATAGATAAGTCTTTTAGAAAAGTTTTCCAAGTGTTCTTACTTGTTACCTTTTAGGAAAACCTTTTTAGACTTTAAAAGACTTCAAAAGATTTCAAAACGTGTGAAAAATATGCTCAGGAAGGTCGGTCAACCGAACTAAGGTCGGATCAACCGACCATAAACTGAGAGTTTCGAAATTTGAGGTCGGTCGACCTAAGGGGTACTTCGGTCGACCGAAGTGATGCTCGGTCAACCGAAGCTTGGCTAGTGGATCCGAA
The DNA here is from genome assembly GCA_026122235.1 of Vinca minor. Classification (NCBI taxonomy): domain Eukaryota; kingdom Viridiplantae; phylum Streptophyta; class Magnoliopsida; order Gentianales; family Apocynaceae; genus Vinca; species Vinca minor. Next base: position 6,422,278 of record JAOCZM010000241.1, on the reverse strand, counting down.
AGTGTCCTGTTCGGTCCACCGAACTCTGTTTTTTACTAGCCGTTATTTGACCGTTGGAAACTCGATTTTCAGCCAAATTTGAAATGTATAAATACTCCAAAGCTAGAGAATCATTCTAAGGCTTGCATATCAAATATTCATTGATTTCTCATCAAGCCAAAACACTCACAAAGCAAAATACTCTTCATCTCTATGATCTAAATCATTCAAGAGTATTCTTTCATAAAGCAAGACAAAGAGTGAACTTCATATGTTCAAGAGCTAAAATTGTTTGTGCTTCAAAGGTATATATTCTCACTTAGAAGAGTGAATTATCTTGTTCTTTATTCATCTTAATTCCCTTTCTTAGTGATAGGGTAATTGTTGTAAAAGTCCTACTTACTGTGGGCAAGTTCTTAGTGAGCTTTTGGATTGTGGTTGTGTTGTAAAACTCTTAGTGAGTTAGCCACATTTGTATAAAATCTTCTTAGTGAAGTTGTTGAAATCCTTGGGTGCGGCTCAAGGTAGTGGATGTAGATTCTAAGTGAATCGAACCACTCTAAATCCTTTGTCTTGTTGATTGGGTTTTGCATTGCTTTTATTCTTCGTGCTCAAACTTCAAATAGCTTTGCAAAGAATCGAAAAAGTTTACAAGATTAGTTAAAACCCAATTCACCCCCCCCCCCCTCTTGTGTTTTACAATTGGTATCAGAGCCTAGTCTTCATAGTTAGCTTAAACGCTTGGAGAAAAGATTATGGCCGGTAATTCCGCATTGGCGTATCTAGAGGGGTCTTCCACCATTAGGCCACCACTTTTTGATGGAAATAATTATGAGGCTTGGAAAGAACGTTTCAAGATATATGTGTGCTCAATAGATTATTCTTTATGGCATATATTTGAAGATGGTCCATACGTGCCTATGAAAATGGTGGATAGTGTTCAAGTGCCAAAGCCGGACAAGGAGTTAAATGAGCTTGAGTCCAAGAAGATGACTCAAAATTACAAAGCAATGAACATCCTTAGTTGTGCCTTAAGTCAAGATGAGTACAACCGTGTCCTTGGAAGAAAATCCGCACACTCCATGTGGAAAATGCTTGAAGTTACTCATGAAGGCACAAATCAAATCAAGGAGTCAAAGTTGAATTTGCTTGTTAGAGAATATGAGCTCTTCTCCATGAAGCCAAATGAGTCGATAAATGAGATGAGCACAAGATTCACAAATGTGATAAATGACTTGAAGTCTTATGGCAAAGAGTACACCATGGGTGAAATGAATAGGAAGATTCTCAATTCTCTTCCTAAAAGTTGGGAAAATAAAGCCCTTGCCATTGAAGAGTCCAAGAATTTAAAGACCTATTCAACGGAGGAACTTCTTGGCTCACTACTAGCCTTTGAAATGAAGATAAAGAAAAATTGTTCTACAAAGGGTAGTAATCTTGAGTCCATCATCAATAATGAAGAAGGAGAGAACTTGTTCTTCAATCTCAAAAATGCAAAGTGCTTGTTAAGCCATTGGGATGAAGATGAAAGTGATGATGATCAAGAAGAAAATGATCACACATGTCTTATGGCATTTGGTAATGAGGTACATCCTTCTCCCTCTATTTCAAATTCTTATAATGATAATGATGATGATGATGAGGATGATCCTAATGAGCTTTTAATGGATATGTATGATCAATTGAAAAATTGTGCAAAGCAAAACAAAGCTATGAAGCTTAAAATTGAATGTTTGCTTGTTGATAACAAAAAGCTTTGTGATGAGGTTGATTGCATGAAAATCGAAAATGAAAAACTTATTGCTACATGCAACTCTTCTTCATTAAAGTATCTAGAAGCATATGATCAATTGACATCTCTTGAACTCAAACTTGTTGAATTTGATCTTTTGGAGAACAAAGTTAAAGATCTTACCCTTCTTGTTGAAAACTTTACTAAGGGTAAGAAAAATCTTGATCATATTCTTGGCATGCAACGTGCTTCACATGATAAACATGGTCTTGGTTATAATGCTAATCACATTGATCATGCTAGCTCTTCTAAGTTGCCTAAGAATCACATTGTGCATGCTAGTACTTCACATAGGAAAATTAGATATCATGAGCATGTTCACAATTCTTCTAAGCCACACATGTGTTGCACATATTGTGGAAAACATGGTCATACTAATGCTAGATGCCATGTTAAGAAGAAGATTGAAAAAGGGGTAAAAACTATTTGGAAAGTTAAACGTACTTTAACTAACCCCCATGGACCCAAACAAAAGTGGGTACCAAAAACTACTCTTCCCTTGAACTTATAGGTTCTTATAAGTTAGATGTATGCCACAAAGCTTCAATGGACTTGATTCAAAGAGAAGTGGCATTGGGAAGAATTTAAAGGAGATGTGCCAAAGGAAGAAATTCAAAAGCACTCCTTAACACTTGGATTCTCAAAGCTTAAATGTTAATCAATTGGAGAAACAAGTTGCTTAAATGAAAAGAGCAAAGCATCAATTGATGACAAGAGCCAAAGTGTCAATGCAATGTCTTCATCACTTGGTAAGAAAGCAAAGGTATCAAAATCACCTTCTCTTAACACTTTAATTAATGTGTTTAAGTGTTTTTGATATATATACATGCTTGCTCTTATATATGATTGCATCTCACATTCTTGAATGTTATATTCATATAGATAACCTTTAGCATGTTCTTTATTGTCCATGTTGTGTTTAGCTAAGGTATCTATGAGATGTAGCATATGCAACTTGATTGATTCTTGTTTTGTCATGTCTTATTCTATTAAGAATCCATCTAGTTGTTTTGGTTTTTGATTTGCATGATCCTTATGCATATATGTGTCACTTGAGATTGTGAGCTAATCATGAAGGACCCTTAAAAAGGTACCACATTAGTTCTCAAGAATTCCTTGTAGGTAACAAAGAGCTCTAAACTTCAAGTAGAAGATATGAACTACAAGGAATGGCACAAGTGAGCTAAGACTCCAAGAAAAGAGTCAAGTGCCAAGGATCACAAGATTGTAGAGGGTTCATCAAAAGAAAAGTCACCCATCAATGATGACTCTACAATTGTCATGAAAAGAAGAGGAGATTGCTTTCATCTCATCAATCAATGATGAACAACAAACAAAATGGAGCAATCACATGTCAACCTCTCTATGAGCTTCAAAAGATATAGATCACACAAAAGGCCTCTATGGACTTGTTGATAAAGAAGGTCAACCAAATCGGTAAGAAGTCCAAGCTCAAAGAGCATTGAGGTACAAGGCTTAACTCATCACTTGTTGGTGATCGTAGTTTTGTTTTTGATTCTTTTGTGTTCAACTTATACCCCCTCCCCTCTATTATGTAGTGTTTTATGCTTTGGGGAAGTTTGTTATATGCTTTGCTATGTCTTTACTTGATCTTCATTGCATATAGGGGTTTGTGTTTATATTCAAGTCTATAGCATTAATCTTATTTGGTTGATCGTCTAAATGCTTGACTTAGGATATAAACTGTGATTGTGGCATTGATTATGTCATAGGTTGTGCCTATTTGTGTGTTTGGAAGTGGCATAACCTAAGAGGGAGTTTTTCAAATGTTTTCAACTCATACCTCCCTCATTATATGTGATGTATGCTCAATTATTCATATTTTACATCATCACATCACTTGTTGGCTTGCTTTTCATCTTTTAACTCTTATAGCCAACTTGTGTAAGTTATTTTGGTAGTTATATGTGTTATAAATGTTTTTGTCTTCAATTGGTATCACATATACTCTCCCTAAATAACTATGAGATCATATTTTTTTACAATTGGTATAATTCTTTCATATCCTTTTTTTGATCTCATTTTAGTTTTTGGTTAGTATTACTTCAAGAGTTGTTATACTCATTTAGTTAACCATTAACTTGTTAGAGGAATGTACTCCAAGTGTTTTCTTACACTTCCTCTACTTCTTTTGGTTGTGATACATGTGCTTATCTTATGAATTCATGGTATCACTTCCACTAGTACTTTGTTAGCTATATTTTCAAACGTGTTTTTACAATTGGCTATATTTTCAATTGGTATCATGTTTTACAATTGGTCAATTTGTATCATACTTGGTTTTATCTCAAATAGCTAACATCGTATGTTTGATAAACGGGGAGATTGTTCTTTATGGTTTATTCCCTATCTCCTTTGTTTTTAGCTTAGGTTGATATTCTTTTTGAGCCATACATGACCATCTTTTGGTTTATGTGTTACTATGGACTCCTTGTTTTTTAGAAATCAACCAAGCTTTTTACATAAGTAATCCTTCTTCATAATTATTTTTGGTCTTTAGGATTGATCTTTTGGTTCTTATTTTATCAATCTACAAGACCATCAAGTTGTCTCCATGGTTTTTATGTTTTTCTTTATATGGGAAGATTATTAAATTTCATCAAGTTTCTCCGATATTAATCTTTACTTTTCGTTAAAATGCTTTTCTTATTGGCGCTCTGATATCCCTTTTTGATTTTGACAAAAAGAGGGAGAATTTTTAGTGTTGCAAATGTGCCAAGAGAAGTTATTTACAAAAGGAGAAAGCTTAGAACTTGCAAAATGGGAGAGATAAGGGATTCTTTTATATAGGGGGAGTAGATTTTTTTTGAGAAAACTTCTACTTGCTTGGATCCTTAATATCCTTATCTCATGCATACATTTGGTTTCTTATTTTTGCATATTATTCCCATTTGCATCAATGTTTTGTCATCATCAAAAAGGGGGAGATTGTTAGCCCAAAGGGCAAAATATTCTATGTTATTTTGATGATAACAAACCATTGATAGTTCTAATGTTTGTGTGAGCATGTTCTTTGTAATAGGATCCTTAGCACTCACATCGACATTGATGAAAATGGTAAGTTAGCTTCTTGTGTAAACGAAGGTATGTATATTACACACAAGAAAGCTATTTAATGGAAGGAAGGAGGCAAGGAGGTTGGTTGGGAAATAGGGCTCTTCAAAGAGTCCCTAATGTATATGGCATAAGAACTTAACATGCTAGTGCTTATGTTTCTCGTTCTATCTTGGTTTATCTTATAAGCACTTAGCTTTACACTTATTTGTTCTTATATCCTTTTGCCATGCTTCCTTGTTCTTAATTTTGTCCATATTCTATCTTATTACATAAAAGTTTGTCATAATAAAAAAGGGGGAGATTGTAAGCCCTAAGGGCGAACAAACTCAGTTTTTGATATTGGACAAACTTTTAATGTTGTGTCTAATGATCTTAATATTTGTGATAGAATATAGGAACTGATATGGTACCAGCCTACTTTAGAACTCGGGTCAATGATGTAGATAGTTGCTTCACGTCCCTTGTTCTAAGTCTCGTGCTTAGTCGATGTATGTGTTCCTTTGACTTGGGCAACCTTGAGGTTGGTACCGTATCATTCATGGCTGGTACCATATCAGGAACTCATTATGGAAGCTCTAAGTACTTCAATCAAGCCATTGAAAGCCATTGGTATCAAGATTCAAGATATGCAAGGCTCATTTATCAAGATTGAAGATTGAAGACTTAGGTTTGGTTAGTTTAGCTTTGTTGTCATAAGTAGTTATCTTATATAGCTCTAACCAAAGCTCTCATGAACATAAGCTCTACACTCTAGTCTTGCATGTTTTCATAAACACGTTTTCAAAAGGCTTAAGTTTCAAAATGATCTTTACATGTGTTCTTATCCAAAAAGCCTTTGATTTCATAGATAAGTCTTTTAGAAAAGTTTTCCAAGTGTTCTTACTTGTTACCTTTTAGGAAAACCTTTTTAGACTTTAAAAGACTTCAAAAGATTTCAAAACGTGTGAAAAATATGCTCAGGAAGGTCGGTCAACCGAACTAAGGTCGGATCAACCGACCATAAACTGAGAGTTTCGAAATTTGAGGTCGGTCGACCTAAGGGGTACTTCGGTCGACCGAAGTGATGCTCGGTCAACCGAAGCTTGGCTAGTGGATCCGAAGTGTCCTGTTCGGTCCACCGAACTCTGTTTTTTACTAGCCGTTATTTGACCGTTGGAAACTCGATTTTCAGCCAAATTTGAAATGTATAAATACTCCAAAGCTAGAGAATCATTCTAAGGCTTGCATATCAAATATTCATTGATTTCTCATCAAGCCAAAACACTCACAAAGCAAAATACTCTTCATCTCTATGATCTAAATCATTCAAGAGTATTCTTTCATAAAGCAAGACAAAGAGTGAACTTCATATGTTCAAGAGCTAAAATTGTTTGTGCTTCAAAGGTATATATTCTCACTTAGAAGAGTGAATTATCTTGTTCTTTATTCATCTTAATTCCCTTTCTTAGTGATAGGGTAATTGTTGTAAAAGTCCTACTTACTGTGGGCAAGTTCTTAGTGAGCTTTTGGATTGTGGTTGTGTTGTAAAACTCTTAGTGAGTTAGCCACATTTGTATAAAATCTTCTTAGTGAAGTTGTTGAAATCCTTGGGTGCGGCTCAAGGTAGTGGATGTAGATTCTAAGTGAATCGAACCACTCTAAATCCTTTGTCTTGTTGATTGGGTTTTGCATTGCTTTTATTCTTCGTGCTCAAACTTCAAATAGCTTTGCAAAGAATCGAAAAAGTTTACAAGATTAGTTAAAACCCAATTCACCCCCCCTCTTGTGTTTTACAAAAAGTAACCAACACTTACAGAGGAGCAACCTTCTCCATATTAAGTGTCATGTTCAAGGGAAGGTTTGTCTTCTTATTATTGATAATGGTAGTTGTGCAAATGTTTGTTCTCTAGATTTGGTTACTACTCTTGATTTACCTTGGAAGCACCATCCCCATCCTTATAAGCTTTCTTGGTTAAACAATAGTGGTGAAATAATGGTGGAAAGACAAGTTGAAATTCCCATTGATGTAGTTCCTATGACTGCTAGTCACATTATTTTAGGGAGGCTTTGGCAATATGATAGAGGTGCGGATCATCAAGGTAGAAAAAATGTCTATCAATTGTCTAAGGACAAGAAACTTATAACTTTGTATCTTTTAACACCTAGTGACGTATATGAGGTTCATAAAAAGATGGCCGAGAGAAGAGAGCAAAGAATGACAGATGAGTTGAAAGAAACGAGTGATGTCACCATTGAGAGAATAAAAAAAAGAAAGTTTGAGAGAATAAAAAGATGAGAGAAAAGTCACGAGTCAAGTGAGGCAAAAGACCGACTCTAAAAAAGTGAGAAGACAATGCTTATTTACAACCATTTGTAAGGTAGATAGGGCAATTCGAGCAAAACAAGCAATTGTTTTACTCTTTTTTTTTAAAGAAACTGAGAGAAACATTGCTCTTAGGATCTAACCTCTTCCTGGTCTTGTTACTCTTCTCTTGCAAGAATTCAAAGATGTGTTTCCAAAGGAGTTACCAATGGACTACCACCAATCCGAGGTATTGAGCATCAAATAGAATTTATCCCAGGATCAATACTTCCAAATCGTCCAGCTTATAGAGCCAATCCCGAGAAAACTCGTGAAATTCAAAGGCAAGTTAATGCATTATTTGAAAAGGAGCAGGTAAGAGAATCTCTTAGTCCTTGTGTTAGTCCTGTTATTTTGGTACCTAAGAAAGAAGGAACTTGGAGATTATGTACGGATTGTCGAGTTATTAATAAGATAACCATTAAATATAGACATATTATTCCTCGTTTAGATGATATGCTTGAAGAATTACATGTACCATGATATTTTCTAAAGTAGATTTAACTCAAGGATGCCATCAAATTCGCATGAAAGAAGGTGATGAATGAAAACCTGTATTTAAAACTAAATATGGTTTATATGAATGGATTGTCATGCCTTTTTGTTTAACTAATGCTCAAAGTACTTTCATGCGATTAATGAATCATATATTTCATCTTTTTTTAGGTAAATTTGTTGGGGTTTATTTTGATGATATACTTGTTTATAGCAAGAATTTAGAAGATCATGTTGAGCATCTTAGGCTTGTTTTTAATGTTTTAAGGGACCAAACTTTATATGCCAAGCTTGAAAAATGTGTCTTTTGCACTAATAGTATCAACTTTCTTGGATATATTGTAAGTTCTAATGGAATAAGTGTTGATCCCTCAAAAAGATTAAAGCAATTATCGAATGGCAGCCAACTCCAACAAGTGCTCACCAAGTAAGATCTTTTCATTATTTAGCTAGTTTTATAGACATTTTGTACGTGATTTTAGTACTATTGCTCCATTAAATAATGAAGTTGTTAAAAAAGAAGTTGGATTTAAATGGGACAAGCCGCAACAAGAAGCTTTTGATAAGCTTAAATCTTTACTTACTTCTTCTCCTATACTTGCTTTGCCTAATTTTTATCTAACTTTTGAAGTTGAATGTGATGCTTCAGGAATAGGTATTGGGGCTGTTTTGCAACAAAACAACAAACCTTTGGCTTAATTTATTGAGAAACTAAGGGGTGCTACACTTAATTATCCAACTTATGCTAAGGAAATGTATGCCATTGTGAGAGCTTTGGAAATATGGAAACATTACCTAATGCCTAAAGAGTTTATTGTACACGCAGATCATGAGCCTATTAAGTATCTAAAGGGGCAAGAACGTTAAATAAAAGACATTCTAAATGAGTTTCTTTCATGGATAATTTTCCTTATGTTATCAAGTGAACATTGTAGCTGATGCATTATCTAGGAGTTATACGTTCATTTCTTTAATGAGTACTAAATTGCTTGGCTTTGAACATATTAAGGATTTATATGAGCATTATTCTAATTTTTCATCTCTTTATCAAGCATGTAGTACTTCATCTTTCCAAAAATTCTTTCGGCATGAAGGATTTTTATTTAGGAAAAATAGATTGTGTATTCCTTTTTATTCATTATGTGAATTACTTGTTAGGGAAGCACATTCTGGAGGGATAATGGGATATTTTGGGGGTTTTTTAAGACTTTGGATATATTGTATGAACACTTTTATTGGCCTCATTTGAAGAAAGATGTTAGGAAAATTTGTGAACTTTGTTTTAATTGTAAACAAACCAAGAGTACAAGCAAGCCCCATGTAATGCACATGCCTTTGCCAATTCCAACCTCTCATTGGGTTGATGTGTTTCCTTGGATTTCATTCTTGGTTTACCAATATCTCAAAGAGGTATGGATAGTATTTTGGTAGTTGTTGATAAATTTTCTATGATGTCACACTTTATTCCTTGTAGGAAAACTAATGATGCAAGTCATGTGGCATAATGTTTCATGAGAGAGGTCATTCGGCTTCATGGAGTTCCAAGAACAATTGTAACTGATAGAGATGTCAAGTTCTTGAGCTACTTTGGAAGATTTTGTGGGGTAAGTTAGGAACTAAACTACTCTTTTTTCTACATCAAGTCATCCACAAACCAATGGCCAAACAGAGATAACAAATAGAACTTTAGGGGTTCTTCTAAGGGAATTTGCTTATAATCGCACTATACACTCAACTACTAATCACTCTCATTTTGAAGTTGTTTATTGGTTTTAATCTCCTAACCCTTTTAGATCTAACTTATTTACATTTTGATGAGTATTTAAATGTAGAAGGTGTTTCTAGAGCATAATACATACAATGAATACATCAACAAGTGAGCAAATTTCCAAGATAAGTCATCCAAATGATCCATTGATTAACATCAAGGGACCATGACAAAAGCTAGAAGAAAGGCTATGAATCAAGCTTTAACTACATTAATTCAAGAGATTCAATCTAAGGAGGAAGCAAGGCAAGCTTCAAGAATTCTACATCACTTTTAAGGACATTACTCACGACTCAATTGATGAAAGTTGCTAGAGTGCATTTTTAGAAAGTTAAGTCAATTAAAGTCTATCTTAGACTTTAATATATTTTCAGCTTTATTCTTTTTTATCTATTTTGAATTATAGCTTTAATAAAGGACATGTGGTCCATTAGTTGTTTTAGTTTAAGAAAAGTAATAGTTTATGTTAGTTTATTATACTTGTGTTTGTTTTAATTCTAGTTCAATTAGGACTCTTTGTAAGCTATCTAGCTGAAAGCCTCAAGCTCTATTTAAGAGAGATTTCAGCCAATGTATTATTTAGACTTGATATAATATATTTGTGAGGTTATTCCTTCATCCTTTGTGATTGAACTTCTTTCATTGTTACTGTATCAACAAGTTAGTTCTCTTGTTGTGGTGTTTCATCATCCATTAGAATTCTTCTGCTATGGTTGCTACGTGTACATGCTTCTTAGAGGTCTTGTGTGTCGAATTCCTTTAAAGTTTTTCTGTTAGGGTTGCTAGGTGTTCATACTGAATAGAGGTCTTAGTGTCAGCCTTCACGTGAACTAATCTCAAGAAGAGAAAGATTCTCAAAATCACTTTTGTATTGAATCTTGATAAATCCAATTGTCAATGTTTTTCATCATATCCTTTTTTAGAAAATGTTCTTTTGATTCTTTAGGATGGATAAGAGAAATCATTAAGTGGGTGTACTTGGACAATAATTCAGATTTTAAAAAAAACTCACTTGTAACAAAATTTAAAACAAAACAAACCTCAAATTCTGTTCACTCATAATCTAGAGTTAATTCCATGTACGGGGTGTTGACAGTTAAGGGACCATACTCAATTATCCCTTATTTAACACATAATTGAGTTTTGTCCCTTAATTGTCAACATTCCCAAATTTTAAGGTACTAAAATGGAATTAACACCATAATCTAAACTGCATTAATTATGAGTCAAATATACGATAATGTCTTTTATTATTTCATTTACGATGTATTTATTTCAAAAATATAATATGCTTGGTTAGAAATAGTTAAACACCTAGTAGTGCAAGGGTGAAAATCCTCTGTCCCCGTGTCCCTAACCAATCAGAATTTACTATATAAATATTTTTTTTAATTATATATACATATGGTGAATTGTGATTGGCTGGGGACACAGGGACATACACTGACGGGGACAGAGGATTTTTTGCCGTAGTGCAGGGATGATTCTAGGTGGGGCGGGAGGCCCTAGATTTTTAAAAATACTACAAGATATAGTAATTTTTATATATAGTTCGGAATTTTTTATCAATTAAGTTCGCCCCCAAATTTTTTTTTATTTTTTTTTAAAGGTAGGTCGACATACTGTTGCAGTTTTTTTGCCCCAAAAGATAATTTATGGCTTCATCCCTGTAGTAGTGGTCTGGGTTTTCCTAATAAAGTATTTCCTTATGAGTTGTTTGGCATGAACCATAAATCTTTGGGCCAAAAATCATCTGTCCCCGCTCCTATCCCCAGCCAATCACAATTCGCCCTGTGTATATATAATTGGAAAAAATATTTATATATTAAATTATGATTGGTTTGGGACAGAGGATTTTCACCCAAATCTTTGGAAGATATTGTACAGATATTTTCTCTAAGAGGCAACCGTGAATTGGTTTTAGTAGAGGCTTCTGCAACTACACAAGAAAATTGAATTCTGGCATCAATCACACCAATAGAGCTTTCGAGCTCATCCCAGAAAGTTTTTCCCTTCTCTTTCTCTCTCTCTGATAATAACTATCGGAACAAATATAATATTCTCTTTCTTTTAAATTAAATATTAACTTTATTTACAGAAAAGTAAATATTTAATTGAGGACAAAAAGTACGTACTTTATACCTTGGCATAAACTAGATGTTCTTATGTTTTTTTATCAACTCAACTCGCATTTTCTTTCCGAAAGTGCAAAAAGAAAGAAACATAAAAGAAAAAACTCATTGTTTTAAGTTTTAAGTGAAAATCAAGATCTACTTTGTTTTCCTTTGTAATTGTATCTCTGTTCTATTATTAGGAAAATATTTCAGCATATGATATTGATTATACTCCTTCCGTTAATATTAGCATACATTTGTACTTTTTAGTTTTACACTGTGAGTATAATATTTACAATATCAATAACCATTTGATAAGTTCTTACCATTTTCTCCCTTCTAATCACTACTCCAGTTTCTAAAGAGGAATAAAAGATGATATTGTATATTAGTCATTTTGCTTTAAATTTTATTGTATTTAATGACTTTTTAGTTTATGTGAAATGTGCGACACAACTATATTTAATTGGAAAGTTTATTTTAAACCTCCTCGAGATAAATGCAATGCAAATATATTTTACACTTTAGCAATCGCAAAAGAAATTACCGGGGATGTAGAAAAAAAAAACATTAACTGATCGATCTCTTTCAATAGGCCATGATGAACCGTCTGACATCAAATTTCTAAAGAAATCAATCCTTTGTCTAACCTAACAGCCCCTCAAAATGGACAATAGAAATATAAAATGGAAAATCCTGCATGAACCTAAAATATGTGTGACAAGGGACTATTTCTGTATTTAAAAAGAAAAGAAAGATGGAATCGAGGAAGAAGCTAAAATAAGAATATGAGTGACATTTCCCAGAATAAAACCCTGCAATTATTACCTTCATTTAATTTAAAATATGTATTGAAAATTAATGAAGAAAAAAGAAAAGTCAAAATATCTGGTTGAAAGTAATATTGATATCTTTAGGACTTGTATACCACACTATTTAAGAAAATAATATTTTTATTTTTATTGAAAAATATTTTATTTTTTACTTCTTCATTTTTTTTTTTTTTTAATGAACTAAGCATTAAATTAAAATAGGATTACATCCATTGAGAATTTCAACACCCAAACCAGAAATATTTTGGTCACAAAAAAAACATTGTGGGGAAGGAAATTAAGGCTAACAATGACATTCCTATCATTGTTCTTCCCCCATGCACTTTACTAAACAATGAGCAGCCCTATTATTTGACTTAGGTACATGTTGCACCAGATGGTTGACAATATGCTTAATCTTCAATCTGAAAAGGTCAATGGTAGTGGTAGATTTCCCCTGCCATTCCTCATCTTCCAATTGACCTCTCAGGGAGCATATCACATTTGTTGCATCACCTTAAAAAATAATTATATCCAGCTTGTAACATGTTGCATTGTTGAAAGCTAGTAGTGCTGCTTATGCCTCAGCAATGAAAGTATCCTGCACCCCTACCAGATTGATGAAGGGATTCATGGGCGGAAACTCGTTCCAAACACCCATGAGTCCTCCCCTGAAGGATCGGCTTTGTATGAATTGTGTGATATGAACCTACAGGGTCACACGCATAGACGAGCTAACGAGCTTCATGTCCAGATTCAATGAATCTAGAATGTTTCTAGGTTCATTGTATCTGACATTCACTTTTCTGAGAATAATAAAGTGTTATTATTCGAATTAGAGATAAGGGGCATTTTCGGTATAGCTGGAATTACGTGGGAGTTATTATCCGATAAAGACTCCCACTACCAACAGAAGTCTAGTGCACGTGGGAGTTATAGACTCCCACTGCCAAAAGAGGTTGAAAGGACGTGGGAGTTTAGACTCCCAGCTCTGAGAGAAGTGGAGGACGTGAGAGTTGGTTATGGGAACAAATTCTCACACCCTATATAATTAACTCTCAACCGAAACCCTAGTCCTGCCTTGCTTCAGCCGCAATTAAACAATTCACCCGAAATCAGATTTCGGATTTTTCTGCCTCTCCATTTTCTCTTTAATTCCCGAATCTCAGAAAAACGAAGAGCTAGCAATCGCTGCCCGTTTCGTTGCGTGGATACCGGTAGAGGGACCTTCCGCAAAGGGAGATCAATCGGTAGCAGCATCCGATCCAAGAAACGTCATCCTCCATTCAAGAAGTAGCTTCTTGAATCCAAAACGTAAGTCTTTTCTTGTTGTTTTTCGATTCGTTTTGTATGAGCGGATCCTTCAGGGGAGGACTCATGGGTGTTTGGAACGAGTTTCCGCCCATGAATCCCTTCAGTGGTATCAGATCCAGGTTCATACGATTCGGATTCGATATTGTTAATCACACCATAACACTATCAATTCCGATTTGGTATGTGTATGTGTGAAAACAGAAAAGATTGCATCTTTTGTTGAATATATGTGATATAGGCATAAACTGTTTTCGGTTTCATGATTCTGCATGAACTGCCTTAGCATGATTCGGTTTGAAATTTAATTTGATTAATTTGCATAAACTGTGAATCTATAATTAATTAGATTAATTCGGTAATATGCATAAAATGTTTATGATTATAAATCTGTTTATGAATCTGATTATATGCATAAACTGTTTATGAATCGGTTATCAATTCGGTTAATTCGATTAACCAATGCATAATCCGATTATGTAAGTTAGGCAATTGAGGGGTAAATCGGGACAGAAAAACTCATTCGATGAGCTGATGTAGAATCAGATTTTTCTTAGTAAGGGTGACGACCACCATGCCTTATGCTTAATTAGGATATCGCGAGACAAAGGGATTAAATAGTAGATTGATATTAGGTTCCGTTGTATATTCCTTTGTCTCGCGAACCTACTATGAATATACAACGGAACCTAATATCAATCTACTATTTAATCCCTTTGTCTCGCGATATCCTAATTAAGCATAAGACATGGTGGTCGTCACCCTTATTAAGCTTAATTATATTTATGCTCGATCTCCAGGTAGACTGTTTCGACAAATAGCATTTGATAACCACTTTATCAAATACATTTGAGTACGGCCATGCATTTAAACAGTCTTTCCATATCGAGGGGCCCATGGATATCTCTCTCTAATAATAGAGAGGGAGAAATTTCTTACAATCTCTCTCACGTTCAAGCTATGATAGGACACTACATCCGATCATCAGTCGTATTGATTACTCGGTTACAAATAACGTCCGACTGAGTCAAAACGTGGCTCCATTCATACTAGAATCAATGAAGACATAAGGTCTAAGGATGCTAAAATAGTATTGAGGAAGTAATACTTATGACTTAAGACTATGAAGTATTACTTCTCTGACGGATCACGTCCAATACAATGTATCCCTATATATTGCATCTATGATATGATTTGTATCCATTACACATGATCAGTAAAACAAGATCATCAATCAACAATCATACTAGTTTTATTTCATAGTAATTAAGCATTACATAAAACCAGGGACTTCTAGAATAGTAATTACATAAGCTAATGAGTTTTACTATCAAATCACACATTTGATAATCAAAAGCAAAATTAACTATTCAATTACATGCTCAAAAGATAATAAAACGCACAACATGTGCTAATGGTCCTAGGGCACTACTAACAATTGAGTGGCTGCTAATCTGAAAATTCATTTCTTATCCCTCACCACAACTGCAGCAGTGAAGTCCCCATTGAAGAAAGCTGCATCAAAGTTGATCTTGAGCCAATTTGGAGGAGGCCTGGTCCAGTGCGGTGGGTGATCACAGACATTTTCTTTTTTCCCCCACTGAGAGCTGCCCTGCAATAGATATCTGACATGTTTATGTCATCACTAAGCTTCTCCCAGTCCCTATTCTTCTTCCTAAAGACAATGTTGTTCATTTCCAACCAAGTTTGTTCCATTGCTACTACTGCAAAATTTGTGAAGAGAGTGTGCTCTTGATTGCTAAGAGGCAAAATAGAATCAGGTTGCAAGATATACAAAGACTATCTATTTCATCATATCACTGTCATAGAACAGGCCCATCCTAATATTCCATCTAGATCTCCACCATATAACTCTAGTCAAATGACATTTAATAAACAAATGCTCTAAGTTTTTCAGATTGGAATTACAGATAGAGCAGTTGGAGTTACATGGATCAATGAACTTACCGATTCTTCCTTTGGTTGGCATGACATTTGAGAGAAGTCTCCAAAGCAGGTGTTTGTGCCTTGGATGAATTTTTGCATGCCAAAGTCTTTTCCACTGGTTTCTTGTGACTTGAGAAATGTTGTTGTACCTCAACTGCTGATTCACTCTATACGCTGACTTGACTGGAAATTTCCCTGACTCTGAAGTAGCCCATATAAGTGTGCTTGGTTCCATCTAGTGTGGAATTTGAATTTGGAGAATAGTTGATGCTTCTTCTTCTGGGAAAATGCTTCTGATGAGTGGTTCTTTCCAGGAAAGCGATTGTTTCTGA
This sequence comes from Vinca minor, assembly GCA_026122235.1. Classification (NCBI taxonomy): domain Eukaryota; kingdom Viridiplantae; phylum Streptophyta; class Magnoliopsida; order Gentianales; family Apocynaceae; genus Vinca; species Vinca minor. The sequence continues at coordinate 6,406,309 of JAOCZM010000241.1, read as the reverse complement.
ATTAGGTCTCTGATCCAGAGTGGATCCCCTAGTCTTCTGGTAGTTTGACTAGTTCTGAAACCTTTGATTCCAGGAATCCAATGTTCTCCCCAGATGCTCAGCAAATGATCTCTCCCTATCTTGTAGCATAATCCCTGAATAAGTGTTTCATTTCCTTTCCATATTTCTTGCCGTACCCAAGATGCCTTCCCTTTGTAGTTTTCTGCCTTGTAGAGATCCTGCTGCCCCAAATATTTAGCCTTTAGTTGCTCAACCCACATTTTCTCCTAATCTGCACACATAATCCATGCCAATTTAGTACTAAAGGCTTTATTAGTGTCAGAAGATTTCCTGAAACCCAGTCATCCAGACTCTTTTGGTAGACAGTTAGAATCTCAAGTTTTAAGGTATAAATGTTTATCCCCATCATCCTTGTAACCCCACCAAAATTTCTTAATCTTCCTATCTATTTCTTCACAAACAGACAAAGGAATGGATAAAGTTTGCATAGAGTATGCAAGGATAGCTTGAAGGACAACCTTGATGAGGACACCCATACCAGCTTGTGAAAGGCTTTTGAGCTTCCAACCACTAAGCTTAACACACTCTCTCAATAAGTTCACCAAAGGCATTTTTTTGGAGGTAGGTTTATATAAATGTAGCCCCAAATGTTTAACTTTGTGGTCACAAGGAGCCATACCAAGAATGGAGCAGATTCTGAACCTAATGTCATTGCTAACATTTTTACTGAAGTGGATGGAAGACTTATCAAAATTAACAAGTTGCCCAGACCAGGAACAAAAATTCAAAAGACAGTTATTGACCCCATTAGCCTCAAAGTCAGTGGCTTTACAATAGATAACCAAATCATCAACATACATCAAGTGGGATATAGGGGAGCTAGTCCTACACATCTTTACACCAGTAATAAGTTTATCATTTTCAGTTCTGTAAGAATTCTAGAAAGGACATAAAAAAAGATAACAAACTGGGCAGGGATATATGATCCCCTTGCCTAATCCCTATAGAAGGTCTAAAGTTCCCAAAGGTAAAACCATTTAAGAGAATAGAAAATGAGGGGGATGTACTTTGTAGTTACAGTTTAGTTAGATTTCCTATTTTTATTTTAGAAGCATAAGATCATAGTATGAACGGTAACAGGTGCAGGTATACTCTTAGGAAGAAAGTGTGGACGATCGAACACACTTGATATCTTGACACAAGAATGTACTAAAGCGAAGGGATCGTAATGGATTGTTCGCGAACATCTTGTAACCCACGGTCAACTATTTTTTATAGTTCTCCATTTTGATCTATATATTTACATTATTTGATCAAAAATAAATGAGGGGGATGAGACACAAGTCATAATCAGGTTGACAAAGAAATGAGCAAACCCATGACAAAGCAAAATCGCCTCAGAACATCTCACTCCATTCTATCATATGCTTTGGCCATATCAATTTTAAGAGCCATAACCTCAGACTTACCTTTCTTATTGTCCAAGTAGTGCATAATCTCATGATTAAGAATGGAGTTTTCAGAAATAAGCCTATTAGGGACAAAGGCAGATTGGACAGGAGAAACTATACTACTAAGTAAAGGTTTAATCCTATCAGCCATAATCTTAGTAATGACCTTGTAACAAATGTTGCAAAAGGAAATAAGTCTGAAATGGTTGACTTTAGAAGGGTTGATACATTTGGGAATCAGATCAATGAAAGTTCTATTATTAATCTTATCAAGAGTACCAGCTAGCAAAAAAATTCTGAACAGTAGCAATCACCTCAAGTTTAATAATATGCCAGTAAGATTTATAAAAGGAAGCAGACATACCATCAGGCCCTGGGCTTTTGCAAGAAGCCATATTGAAAATGATATTCTTAATGTCATCCTCATAAGGAATCAAATACATATTAGTGTTATCACTCAAAGAAAAAGAGGGAACAATAAGATTATCAAAATTTGAAGGAAATATAGGATTAGAAGTATGAAACATACACTACAAAAAAAAAAATGCATGTTAGGCCGAAGCTATTTTCGTTGCGAAAGGTCCACATTTCGTGACGAAAAAGAGTTTCGTCACGACATGTAGAACTTTCGTTACGCAAAGCGCACTTTGTCACGAAAATTAGTTGCTTCGTCACGAAAGGTTGACCATTCGTGACGAAGACCTGTTTTCGTCACGATAAGTATGACTTTTGGTGAGGAAAACGTTCTTCATCACGAATGGTCGACCTTTCGTGACGAAACATGTATTTGTCACGAAAAGTTTCGTCTTAAAAATAATTTTTTATTTTATAAATATATATGTATAAGTATGCTATAATTTAGAATATAATTTTAATTTTTATATTTGTTTAGTTTTTATATTAAAGGTATTACTAAAAAATAGTATCCAACTACAATAATTTTATTCATATTTTAATAACAATTTAATACATAAATACATTGATGAAAATGTATTAATTTTAATTTGATTCATAAAAAAAAAGAAATCAAAACAAAAAGAGAAATTTAAATAAGTAAATGTTCAAAATTCAAAACTCCATTATAATGAATATAATATGAAAAATAAGTAACAAAAGATCAACGTAGCACTGTGGCTTACCGCACGACATACATGCGGGAGGTATTGAGTTCAATTCCCATCTCTTTGAAAAGGGAGAGACTTTATTCTACATTATAGAAAAGAGGCTCGGCTCCGGCGGGTGAACGGGAGCTCGGCTTGGCTCGGCTCCACATGTCTTTAAATTTTTTTAAATTTTTTGAAAAACTTTTTTGTGACTAACCTATATACTTTTCGTGACGAAAGAGTTGTCACTAATGCTCACTTTTCTTGACGAAATTTAATCGTTAGTAATACCTTTCGTGAGGAAACTCGTAGTTCATCACGAAAGACCTTTACCGACGGCCGGTAGGTGGCGAAGAAAAATTTCCTCACGAAATAAATGACCTTTCGTGACGAAAATTATGCGTCACTAAAAGTCTTTTTTTTTGTAGTGATATTTGTATAATATTGTTGAAAAATATCACCAATTTTATACCAATCTGTTTCCCAAACCAGATTTTCATTCAGAATATGATCAATCAAGTTACTCCTTCTCCTAATTAAAGTATTAATATGGAAAAAAAGAGATATTAGCATCACCTTGTTCCATACCCCCATGACGTTTGCTTTGTCCCTCCAAAAGATTTCTTCCCTGGTCAATAATTCATCCAACTCCTTTTGCTTTGCAGATTCAAGGTTGACAACTAGGTCTGGACTGGTCTAAAGCTTGAAGAGTGTTAATCTCAGAGATGGTTTTTTTGATGGATTGTTTGAGGTTCACAAAGCTTGAGGGCAATGCATGTGTCCTTAAGTTTTTGGGGGAGAAGAGAGTAAGGAGGGCAAGTGATGGTCTTTTTTCCAAGTACCATCCACTCCCAGACCAGACATGGGGTCTTTAGTCTACATGGACTCAAACCTAAAGGGTCTAGGGCCTTTGGAATAATTGGGGTTGGGGTCAAGCAACCAGGGGTTATGATCAAATTTAAGAGGAGTGGATTATTTTTAGGGGTGTCAACGGGTTCGGGCCGGCCCGAACTCGGCTCACATAGCTCGAAAAAGCGTGAGCGTGAGCTGAGCGCGAGCTTAATATTCAAGCTCGCTTTTTATGTGAGCTGAGCGTGAGCTTGACCCCGCTCAGCCCGAAAAAAGCTCGAACCCGAATAAGATAAATATAATTAAAATATTATATATATAATAATAATAATAATAATACTAATTAAAAAAAAGACTTATATAAGAATTAAGTATCATTTTATTACCTTTTTATCTTTTTCGTTAGTTTAAAAAGACTTAGCTGAGCGTGAGCTTGACCCCGTTTCTTTTGTTATCTTTTTATTAGTTTATTTTGCTACAAGAATGAAGTATCATTGATTGTATTATGTATATTTGTATTCTTGTCCAAATTTAGTTTTAAGGCTCATTGTATTATACTATTTTTGAGACAAGATTTTCGTTTTTTTCGCTAATATAAATGAGCTCGGGAAGCTCGTGAGCTAAGCTCAAGCTCGTGTTAAAATATGAGCTGAGCGTGAGCTCAAGGTTTATGAGTTTTTCCGGGCTGAGCGTGAGCTATGTCAAGCTCAGCTCACATAGCTCGATTGACACCCCTAATTATGTTAGCTCTAGGGAACAGAGTGCACCAAGAGGAGTTAAAAACACCTATGTCAAGTCTTTTCCTAATGTTTGCCTTCCCAATCCTTTTATTGTTCCCGGTGAAGGGGTTCCCTGAAAACCAACATCTATCAAACCTATGTTATCTAGAAAACTACCCAGATCATTACTACCATAAACAAAGTCTCTCCCACCTTGTTTTATCTCTCTGACAAGTGATATAATCGAAATCTCCAATAAGCAGCCCCCTACTAGCACATCAATTTTCACATTAACTTTCCACGCCAAAGCTAACCCCCCACATAACCAACAGAGGGGGCCACAAAAACATTAGGAAAACCAAGGGCATTAAGAGTTTGTATAATTTTAGGAAGAGAAGAGCACTTCAGTTCGCAAAGAAAAATGCAGGAAGGTTTATAAGAATTTACCAAACGCGGACCTGGGACATCCCAGGCAATTGCAGGAATTCAGCTTACTTATTTTAAAGAATTGATGGAGTAATATTTTAATGCGAAATTTCTGGTTGGACTCTAAACCTTATTTTCACCAATGGATTGTGGGTGGGATTGCCACATATTATTGATATTCCCTAGCAGATATCTAAAACCAGAAGAATATATGGACAATAAATATTTGTAGGACACCAACCATTCAATTTCATTCATGCAAGGACGGAGAATACGCCCATCTGCAATTTTGAATAATTGTTTTCTGGTATTACAACTATTTACTCTTTCAATATTGTGGTATTGTATTGAGTTATAAGCAATATATATTTACTCTTTCAAGAAACGGTAAATGCAGTAGAAAGACCAAAAACCCCAGAAAAGCAAAATATCTAAAATCATTCTTCTATTGACTTCTTTTTTTCTTTTTTCTTTTTTTTTTTGGTTAGGGGGTGAATATTCTTCAAAGGACTTCTGCCAATCAGTGTTGTAAAACTCGCCCTATCCGGCCGATTAGTCGGCGACTAGTCGGTAGCCGGCCACCTACTGCCTAGAAATCTAAAAATCGGGTATTAAAAAAATGGTCAAAAATCGGCCACATACCTGCAGCGGATGCACACGGGTGGCAGTGACGGTGACGGGAATGAACAGCGGCGGAGAGAAGCGGTGAGGTACTGTGAAGAGAGAAGGAGAAGAGAAGAAGACAAAAGGAAGGAGAAGAGGGAGAAGAAGACAAAAGGAAGGAGAAGCCGCGTCGGAGAAGAGAAGAAGAGGGAAGAAAGGGAAAGGCGGCAGCGATTCGCGGCGGAGGAAGGGGAGGAGCCGATTTGGTGTGAAGAAGAAAGAACCTGATAAGTTATGTTAGGGTTTGTTCTCTTAAGAGAATATATATACTAAGGAGTGAAATGACAATATAAGTAATAATAACATAAATTCTATAAAATACTTATATTACAAAAAAGTCTTAAATTTAGAAATAACTTGTGTTTAAGTACGAAATAATTTTTAAAAATTACATTTTAGTCCTTATAACTTTATATTTTATTTTTAAGGTCCGTTAAAGCTTATGAATTATTTCGAGAAAATTTATAAGATTAATAATAATATATATGAGATATTTATGTCTTCCCACACAAGTTAGTATAACATATATGATAACATAATTTTTAAAATTACGTTGTAATTTAGGGTCCAATTTAGGATCCCCGACTAGCGACTTCTACAACACTGCTGCCAATAAAGCTTTGACAAAGCAATAGACATTATGCAGTACAGCCTAGATGAGATTAGCCCGGATGCTTATGGTCGTACAACTAGAGAAGATAATCAACCGGACATGAATTTGATACCCTTAACCAAGATCTTAGGTTCCAAACCTTGAGATTAGAGATTGACATTGGATACTTCGTCCTAAATGACTTCCTGCAATACTCGTACTTGAATTAATTTATCCACTAACACAGGCCATATGCCGAGGTTACTTTGGCATGAATCCGACCTTGTGAGACTGGTCTCCACGGCCCTCTCACATAAGTTGGAGTGAGTCTACCCGCAAAGTAGATCCCGTCACAATCATGTGAGAGAGTTGTAGGGTCAGTCCCACAAGACCGGCCTTATATTAGAATTTTTCCCATATGCCGATGTCCTCAACACATGAAAGGGGAAAAGAAATAAAAAAAGCAGATAATCAAGTAGCCTGATATTTAGTACATGAAGGCATGGTCTGGTAGATATACATATATTTTAGATATAAAGTAATTTTGATCCCTAATCAAAGAGAACATAAATAGTGGAAATGACTCTTATGTTATAACTTGAAATAATGGATAAATAATATATTTCTATATATAGAATATAGAGAAAATCTAGGACCAAGAAGATTAAATTGGAAATATCCACATTCTTGTGGAGTCAAAGAAATGAAAGGAAAAAAAAAGATCAACTGCTCCAAATTCCTCTCAAAATTCTTGGGAGTCGCCTTCAGGAGACAAATTTGGGGGAGATGGAGCAATATTCGGTGGATTCGGATATGTAGGGTGGTGGCTCCTTAACAAGGGGCATGTTCAATTCCAGAATAGGCTAATTGAAGTACTAAAGAATATAACCACTGCTCTGTTAAAAGAGGTGAACCACATCATCTTTATTAATTCCGAACAGTAGGGACTATAGTTCCAGATATGTACTTAAATACAGAGCAAAGGGTACATTGTATTACATTACAATATTCACAGAGATGGAGAGATAAGATATAACTAATACATGACAACAAAGTCCATAGGCACACAGCTCTAGTAGCATTCCTTCAGAAGCACATTGTGCGCACTCAAAAACATATGCCCAGAATTTTAAAACAAGAGCAGATGCCTATCATCGCCATCAGTTTTGACGGACGGTACAGATTCAAGGATATCAATCAACCAACCAGTGGCATTTCATTTGCAGCCTGAAGTAAGATCAGATTGATCGACAACTTGTACATAGTTTGGCTATGCTCAAAGCAAAATTGTGAGTTTCATCTGCTATCCAGATCTGGTAATCCCTCTAGTTTGGATGTTTGCTTCAGTGAAGGTCTAAAATAACAATATAAATAAATTCAGCATGGTAGTATTTGAATAGAGATACTTAATGTATAATAATACAGAGATGAGGAAGCAATCAGAAAACTATCAACCATTTGCAAGATATGGAAAATCAGAGCAACTTGTTCTGTGCTTAATTGAGGTGATAATGATTAAAGTTTAAGACTATGCTTAGAGTATTCAAACTCAGCAAAGATATCAACCAATAATCAAAAGTAGGATTCAATGAGACCTCACCACTATGCACAGGACAAGTTGAGAAATTAGATATTCCAGAAGTCACTCCAGTATATTAAATGAATTATAACTCCAGCAATGTCACGCACAAAAGCACAAGACAAGGCAGGTCCAAATAGCATAGGTAACGAAATGATGAAAGCAATGAATTTCCAGTAATCGTCACTCAACATTAACTTACATAATCAGATTCAGTCCTATTAATATGATGCAGTTGGTACCAAAATTAATAATAAGTGCGGATTTGCAACACATCACAAAATAAAAAAGAAACATATTATTTCAAAGGTAATTTCCATTGATAAATGCACTTGAGAAGAAGCTTCTTTCATGGAAGAAAAAAAAAGGCTGATCCATATCAACGTGCACATAACACGAAAAACATGTTTCTTGTAGAGAAGTGGATAATTGAGTTTGAAACAGCTCAACAAGTACCACGGAAATTCGATACCGGAAGAGGGAACTTGACATGGATCCTAAATGCAAGAAAGCGTCTATGCCTTGTAGAGGGAACTTGACATGGAATCAACGAAGATCTCAATAAGAAATTCAATCAATGAAATCAGGAATAAAAAGGAAACCACGAACACCAAAGGCCTCAGCAGAAAATAGAATTTTTTCAATTGGAACCAATCCATAATCACGTATACAGACCAATACAGCTAAAGTAACCAAACACACAAAAACAAGAAACAATTCAGGGAAAACTACCTTTAAAAGAAATATTCTTTCAACATTCCCTCCATTAAACCATCCATCAGAACGAATTCATCTCCAGACAATAGGTCCTCCTCTTCACCAGCATCCTAGCAGCAGTTCCATAAGGCTCCTCAAATGCAGCCGCCAACCAATTGCCATCCGTTGTCGCCTCCTTCTTTGGCTGCTCACTTGGCCTGATTGCCACCAAAGTAGCCCCCTTCAACACCGTCCCATCCGGCAACTCCAACTGTGGTGCATACCACAGCCGCATGTTCAAAGCAGGTACCAATGTCCTCTTTGATGCAGAGGATGCCGATAGAGGCTTCACTCTCAACTCCTCCAGTTGCTCCTTATTCATGCACAAAACACCTTGCCCATCTGCATCCGTCAAAACCAAGCTATCCAAAGTCTTATGCTCAGCAATTATAGGCTGCAACAAGTAATGCCTCGCCGATGCTGCAATTAACGAGCTTATAGTCCAGACAACTCGCAACTTCAACCCACCATTAGTGTAAAAAGACCCTGGGATGCTCCCATTATCATTCTCATTGTTGTTATTATTGTTAGTCCCATTATCCTCATGAACACTGAGAGTCTCCACATTATTAATGGTACTGTTATTTGTATTCTGGGGGCAATTACTCACAGAAGTATTGCTGCTGCTGTTGACATTATAATTATGAACAATAGAGGAAGCGCCGAGAATAACGCAATTATCTAAAGTAGAACCAAAATCAGCCCGCCATTTAAGCAGAACCCCGTCATCAATTCCAAGCTCACCTGATGGAAGTTCAATCCGGAGTAACTTGATTTCATCGAAATTCTTCAGAACCTGAGTCGGAGAATGGTGAGTAACGCTGTTCTGATCAAAATCATTGACGGCACCAAAGTCATGATTGAAAGATGCGCCAAGTCGTTTATTAGGGTTGATGAATTGCGTCAAAGACTGAATAGGCTTAAGAAGAGAAGACAGAAACAATCTCAATAAAGACCTGGATTTGTCGGCAGCGTAGCCATTCAAAGATGCGGACGCGGCGGTAGTTGCCGACGAAGACGCCGGATCGTCGTCGGAGATGACACAATCGACTCGAACCACAACGTTCTCAACTTGAGGAACAAGTGAATAGAACCGCCGAGAAACGACAAAGCACCGGCCCTAAAGCTTTGACGTCGCCGATCTTGTTGAAGACGAGTAAAAGGATAGAGTCCGGCAACCTGTCGAAGTGGTCGACCGGCTCCGGGAAGATTTTGGTAGATAGATCTGACCTATTTGAAGTCATCCTCCTGATAACTTCGGCAGGCGATAAATATATGGATAAAATCCGGTGATTTTACCGGTTGATATGGAATCGGCGGAGGAGATGGGATGGGTGTAAACTATGAATCTGAGAAAGAATCCATGGGTGCAGAGCGAAAGAGAGAGATCTCTGGGGTAAGAAGGGGACTATGGAGGTTGGAGAAACCACGGGCTTCCTGTGGAGGGAGGGTGTGGAAATGTAAAGGGAAGATAAGGAAAGAGAGAGAGAGAGATATTATGCGCCTACTCGGATAAAGGAAGAGTGGGCGTCTCTGTACAGTGTTTGCATTAGACTAACCAGTTTAACAGAAAGAGTTAACTATGACAGTTAAAATTTTGGAGCAAATATTTTATCCAGGACGGAAGTGGTGTGGCCAAGATGGAAATCTCACTTCTGTCCTGGGCTGACGTGGCGTTCCCCAAACGCGCTTTGCCACATCAACTCAGGACGGAAGTGAGACTTCCGTCTTGGCCCAAACTTCCATCTTCAACTCCCAGCTTTAATTCCCCATCAGACTCTTATTCTCCCTTCACGCGACCAAGGAATAAGAAAAATTAAGGCAAAGAGAAAAAAACCTCCCCCTGTCGCCACCGCCGCTGCTTCCACCACATTGCTCTTTATCACATCTCTCAATTTTAAAGGTATAAACATTTTTTTTTTTAGAATTTTTTTTGGGCAATTTAACTTTATGTGTTGAATTTAACTTTAAATCTACTAATTATGTTTATAAAAAGTTGTGAATTTGGAAATTTAGAGTAATTTGTTAATTTTGTGAATTTTGTATTTGTGAATTTTGGGAATTTGTCAATTTGTGAATTTAGGGCACTTATGAATTTAGGCTTTTTGTGAATTGTTATTTGTGATTTGTGAATTGTGAATTTGTGAATTTATACTTAGGGCATTTGTGATTTTGGTGATATAACGTGTTTTTTTCTGATAAATTGTATGTCTATTGTTTTTTTTTTTGTATAGATGTCTATTCATGTTCATCTTCAGCCTGGTCCTTATGATGATAGTGTTTTAAACAAACAGACAACTCATAGATATTTAAGAATATGGCACGGGGATGAGTTACTAAACAATCCACTAAAAATTATTAGAAACGACGGTCAGTTTTATGACGCGTACCAAAGAGAAACCAACCCGTGAGTAATTCATCTGATAGACCAATTAGGTTTTGGGGATGTTGTAGATTGGGACACATGAAGGTAGATCACGCTCTAGTGACTGCATTAGTAGAGAAATGGCGCCCGGAGACCCATACGTTTCACCTACGTTGCGGTGAGGCGACCATTACACTATAGGACGTAGGATGTCTTCTAGGACTACCTACTAGGGGTAACATAGTGTCGTGGGATGAGGAGTTCAATATGAGTCCAACTCAGTGGATTGAGCGCGTGTTCAAACTTTTAGGATTCCGACCCGCAGTGTCTTCAATTAGGGGAAATACCCTCGTGCTGTTAGAGGCTTATGCCCACATTAGTGAGCCCCTAGGCCATGATGTTACTGACTTGGCGATAGAACAGAGTGCTAGAGCTTTGGTTTTCCTCTTGATGTCTACTTTTCTTTTTCCGAATAAGTCGGGGTCCCGGGGGAACATGCGTTATCTACTCACCATCAGTGGTATCATCGAGCATGACACTACTTCTTGGGCTAGCGGTTTCCTTGCACATTTGTACCGCCAGATGTGCATCTCATGCACGGCTGATTCTAAGGACATGGCCGGCTGTTGTTTGCTGATTTAAGTTTGTCTAAATTATATAAATTTTTATGTTTAATATGTATTCGAATATTTAATAATCGATGTTGTTTGTTTTTACCAGTCGAATTTCATGTCTCCGTCCGGCGAACCGAGGCCCGATTCTAACTGATATCCCCGCTGACGGTAGACCTTACGGGGCAAGGTGGAATACAGGCCAGAGTTTCCTTAACGCGCCGAAATCGCAACTATTGGTGTTTCGTGAACAACTCGATTTGTTGACGGAGACACAAGGGGTAAGTTAAATTCGATGTTCTTGGATTTTTTTTTATTAAATAAATTGTGTTTACATTAAATTGAATTTATTTTGCAGTTTATGTGGAGACCGTACCCTTATTGGGTAACTACTGAGAGAGTGGCTCGGGATGAAGACTTCATGAGGACCTATCGAGCCCGTACGCCACTCATTTGCTTTGATTTGGTGGAGTACCACCGGTCTGACAGGGTGGCGATGCAATTTGTCTTCCAGCAGGTGGTACAAATCTCGGCGGGGACGGAGGGTACTATCGACGGTATTGACCTCCACACATGGAAGGCGGGTCCGAAAAAAATTGGGAAAACTTCCCCGCATATACATACAGTTGTGGGACGATCGCGTCAATGCACTAGCGGACGCTGCTCCCGTTCTCGGTAATGTTATTGCACCAACCCGCGAGTACATGGATTGGTACAATCGCATTACCATTCACCGTATGACGAACCCACAAAATAGGGATCCCAGGCCACTCCCGATTGGCATTCAACCCAACGCTATAGCTGGCGATATTTTGGTAAGTTTTATTCGTTTTGTTGTCAACATAAATCTTTTTATTTTGAATATACTAATTTAAATATTTTTTGTTACAGACGGAGTCAAACAGGTTGATGTTGGAAGAATTCGAGAAGCATGCCTCTCGAACTAACCGCCATTACAAGGATCTCATCACCTGGGCTACAAAAACCATAAAAGATGCATTGGTAATGGCTAGGAAGATAGTTGCATGCAGATCGCGCGTTGCCGATGTAATAGATGTTGCAGTTCTGCAACCGGTCACACAACCGAGTGAGCATGTTCCCAGGTAGGGCTGCGGTTGGGAGGTAGGGTACTCGTAGGATGCGGCAGGCTATTCAGGAGCAGCTTACCGCGCGACGACTGATGCAACGGGGCAATGAGCCAGGACCGGCTCAAACACAAGAAGATCAGACTCAGACTTATGCCGATGTACCCTCCGAATTTCAATACAAATTTTCGAGCATCAGCACTTATTCTCCCGGTATTTAAACGGGGGGCATCCTGGATCGGGGACCTCTACATCGGGACAGTCGACAGTCTTTTATGTTGGGACGCCATCATTCAGCCTCGACTTGGACCAAACTCAGACGCAGCAGCACACTTCACTGCTCCAGCCAGATTCCCCCGAGAAGCCGATACATATCGACCCCGAAGGTGTAGAATTCATCGCAACGGAGCATGGTACTGCCCTGCGAACGAGAGATAGCCACACGTACCATCTCTGAAAAGACCGGAAAAGGCCCGATAGATACACACCATCGGGGCGGTAGATAGGATTTACTTTGTTTTGCTTACATTTGTTTCATTTTTGTTACATACAATTTGTTTTATTTATGTGTTATATACGATTTCTTCGTTTTTTATGTTCGTTTTTTTATTAATTAAGTCGATTTTGCCAAAGTAATATTCGTACACATATTTTGATAAATATTATGTTTTAGTGATTTCTTATGTTTTAAAAATACCAACTCAAAAAATTGTATCAAAAAAAAAAAAAAAAAACTAAGTGTTTTGCCAAAACCTTTCTGCCAGTTGAGGACTGAAGTCCTGGGGCCAAGATGGAAGTCCCACTTCTGTCCTGGGCTAACGTGTTTGCCACGTCAGCAGTCCCACTTCCGTCCTGGACAAAAATGTTGTCCCCAAAAGTTTGACTACCATGGTATGACCATTCTTCCCAATCAGTGCCATACTAATGCAAAGCCCTCTCTGTACGTGTGTGTGAGAGAGAAAAAGAGAAGGGGATGAGGGATAAAAAGGAAAAAAAAGTGAAGAATTTATTTTTGCAGGGGGAAAAGGGAAGAATTGCTGGTGGTGGGAGCTATTTGGCTATAGTGCTAAAGATTTTGCTCAGTGCAAAATGCTCGAAAAATTTGCATGTGCGGAACTTTTTTTATTTGCTAGATAAAAAATTTGATAGTAAGATTTTTATTGGAGGTGAATTAAATAGACATGTAAGTTTGATCTGTAGTGTGTTTGAAAGTGTAAATTGAGGTTTAGAGTTTGGAGAGAGAAATCAGACATGTAACGATATTCTTGACTTTGATTTGGCTTATGATTTGATTATAGCAAACAACTGGTTCAAGAAAAGTGAATCACATTTTGTGACTTTTAGAAGTGGACCGAATGCTAGTCATATAGACTTCTTCCTAGTGAGGATCATATTTTGGAGTAGCGGTAAGGATTGTAAGGTTATTCCTGATTAGAGCGCGGTTACACAGCATCGGTTGCTAGTCATCGTTTTTCTTTTTGGAAAAAATGTTAGGAAGAGAAAACCCAATTATTTCCCAAAATTAAGTGGTTGAAGCTACCGGGAGAAGATCAAAAAGTTTTTGTGGATAAGGTGATTCAAGCAGATGATTGTTCTTCTAAGATGGATCCGGATACTATGTGGGGAAAGATGTCGCGGGGTATTAGGAAAGTGGCTAAGGAAGTGTTCGGAGAATCACTATGGAAAATTTGGGTTTTGGTGGCATTTAGCTTATGGCACTTATGATATATGTCATTTATGTGAAAATGCCATATTTTTGTGGCACTTTATAAGAAGTACCCCAAATTTATGACATTTTTTAAATTGCCTCATGAAGTGCCACAAAAGTTTGGCAATTTAAGAAAATGTCACATTTTCTCTTTTTTTTAACAAGTGCCACAATCAATTGTGTCATTTGTTCAATTGCCACATCAAGTGCCACAAAATTTATGACAATATATCAAAATGTCATATTTTAGTGGTATTTTTAAACTAGTACTTTAAAATTTGTGGCATGTACATAAATTTTACCAGTTAATTTCATAGATGTAAATGAAATATTATAAATGAAATTTATATTAAAAATAATTTAAAGAAAAATATTTGATATTACTACTTGAGTGTTTCAATTTTTAAAGTTAAAAAAATATATGTTTATTAGTTATAATAAATAATTATAACTAGACTATGAAATTAATTAATGTTTTCCATTTTAAAATTATTAAATAAAATATTTTAGATGAAATACAAAAATAAAACTCACATTTCACTAAATTTCAGATATTCTTTTTTCTACATTTCCTATATTGATTTATAACATTTTCAAGTTTGACAAAAAATGGAAAATAATTAGGTATTGAATTTCATGTTATCAAATTTAAAAAACATTATATTAACAATAATATATATAACTAGAAAATATAGTAAATAAACTTATTAGTTTATAACTTATTCTATAATTCGTATGATGCTAAGATTAAAATTTGTATATACTTTTCATTTAGTATTATTTCTATTCAGTTTTTGTTTAAAAATACTTTTATTTACAATTGTTTGTTGTTAATGTACATTAATAAATATAAATATCAAAATTAAAAATAATTAAATAAAATTTGTTGTTATGTTGTATAAATAGTTTGGTTAAAATTAAAACAAAAGTTTTGTGGTGCATTGGTTAGAGCCCTCAGTGTTGCAACGAGAGGTCAAGTGTTCAAATCTCACCAAATGCAAACATTAAATTGTAAATAACATGTGACTATGAATAATGCTTAAAGAGATCCTCCTCCAGATACTATTTTTCTTTTTAAATAAAATAATTTTTACTCCATTTATTTTTTTTTTAAAACATTAAATTATTTTCGTGGCATTTACCAAAAAGTGCTGCAAAATAAGTGATATTTTCAATGAGTTTGTGGCATTTAAAAAGTGTCACAAGTTGTGTCGTCAATTTATTTATGGCACTTCATTAGTGTCACGAAAAAAACGACACCACTTGTTGGGGGCACTTGCAAAAAGTGTCGCGCAAGTGCCACAAAACCACTTTTATGACACTTAAACAACTTTTCGTGGCATTCCAAAAGCCAAATATGTCATAGTGAATCTAGAGGAAATGCATCATTAGGTAAGCATACATCTTGGTGGAACAGTGAGGTCAGAGAGGCTATAAAACATAAGAGAGAGAGAGAGAGAGAGAGAGAGAGAGAGGTGTGTTATAAAGCCCTTCATAACTGTAGAAGTGATGAAAATGTTGTAAAGTAGAAGGCCGCTAAGAGAGAAGCAAGATAACCGTTAGAGAGGCAAGATCAAAAGTGTATAATATAATTTATATAGTAAATTGGACACTAAGGATGGTGAGAAGGGTATATATAGACTTGCTCGTTTTAGAGAGGAAAGGACAAGAGACATTTGTATGGTAAAATGTATCAAGGATGATGAGAATAAAATTTTGGTGAAGGATGAGAATATTAAAGAAAGGTGGAAGTCCTATTTTGATGGGTTATTTAATGGTAATCAAGTACAAAGTATTATAAATCTTTCTATTCTAAATGAAGAAGTGAACTGTGACTTTTGATGAGTTATTTAATGAGAATCTAGAATCACTTAAAAAGATGAAAACGAAGAAGGCAGTGGGACCTGATGATATACCGATTGAGGTTTGTAAGTATTTAGGGGATGTAGTTATTGAATTGTTATTAAGTCTCTTCAACAAGATATTTATGATCAATAAGATGTCGTCAGAGTGGAGTAAAAGCACTTTGGTCCAATTGTACAAGAATAAAGGGGATGTTCAAGATTGTTCTAATTGTGGTAGCATTAAACTTATGAGTCATACTATGAAACTTTGGGAAAGAGTGATTGAATATAGGTTAAGAAAAATTGTGCGTATTTCATATAACCAATTTGGTTTTATGAATGGGCGCTCAACCGTGTAGGCAATTCACATATTAAGGCAAATGATGGAGCATTATAGGGAGATAAAGAAGGATTTGCACATAGTGTTCACTGATTTGGAGAAAGTTTATGATACGGTGCATCGAGAAGTGTTGTGGTGGGTGATAACTAAAAATGGTATATCCCTGTAAGTATATTGACATTGTTAAGAATAATTTTTTTTTTTTTTGTTGTTAAGAATATGTATAATGGGAGTTAGTACAAAAATTAGGATTTGTTCTAGGACGACAGATGAGTTTCCTATGACAATTGGTGTACATCAAGGCTCATCATTTTGTCCGTTTTCGCTTTACGTTGGTTATGGATGAAGTGACATATACAAGACTTCGTACCATGTTGTATGTTATTTGCTAACGGTATTGTTTTGATCGATGAGACTACAATATATTTTAACGCTAAGTTAGAGGTATGGAGACAAGCATTGGAATCTAAAGGCTTTAGAGAGCAGAGTCTAACTAGTTTGGATGACAAAAGTATCGTGGAAAATGATTATGTTCGGTATTTTGGTTCTATCATTCAAAAATATGGAGAGTTTGATGTGGATGTGACGCATCGAGTTAAAGCTGGTTGGTTGAAATAGAAGGGTGCAACGAGTGTATTGTGCGACTGTAATATACTGTTGAGACTGAAGGGAAAGTTTTATACAACAGTTGTTAGACCCGCGTTGTTGTACGATACAAAGTGTTGGGCCGTGAATAGATGTTATATCCAAAAAATGAGTGTAACAGAGATGCGTATGTTGCGCTGGATGTATGGGCATACTAGAAATGATAGATTGAGAAATGAGATTATCCGAAAGAAAATTGGAGTTGCACCTATTGAAGAAAATATGAGGGAGAATCTCTTGCGGTGGTTTGGAATAATAAAAAGAAGACCGAGTGACGTTACAGTTCGGAAACTTGAAGGATGGAGACATGAGGTTGTGAGAAATACGAGGGAGGCCGAAGAAGGTTGGACCAAAGTCATCAAATATGATATAGATTTGTTAGACTTGGATGAGGGTATGATGTTTGATAGAAGGAAATTGAGGGAATATATTAATGCAAACGACTATCACGAAATCTTATATTGATTCATGTAGTCGACCCCAATTACTTGGTATTAATACTTTGTTGTGGTTGATGTATAAAACATTTGATAGTAAATTTTTTTCGAGCTAACAGATGTTCAGTTTTTTTCAACACTTATTACGGACACTTGTTATCTTAAGACGTAACGAGTGTGTGTCTTTTTTTTTTATTATAATAAGTGTTCATAAGAGGCGTTCAAAAAGATCGAACAAGTGTTCATAAATTTGTAGCACATTAATTTCTTATCATTTATCTCCTTCAATATATCCTTTCATCCCAATTCAACCAAGGATGGATTTCGAATAATGAAAAACAATAATTTCATAGAGATATTGGAGAACAAGTTTAATACTATTTTCCAAAGTCATTCATTATTTAAATAAGAACAAAACATCATATACGTTTAATAAGTCGTTCGTTATGTTCAAATCCATTTGTATCTTATTATATATATATATTCTCTTCATTATTTGGGAAAAAACATATATCAATCAGCATGATTGATACCTAATATATAATTTATCCTCTTTAAGGACCCACCCGTCTCAACACTTTATGGCGGAGCAATATACATTAGTGTACATTATATTTTGTGATGAAAATCTTATCGCCCATGACCACAAACCAATTATAAAGTGGTGAACTAAAAATCAATTGTTGGCAAAATACGAACAAATACCGAACGAGTTGGGAAGAGGAACTACTCGACTATTGCACATGGACAGAGTTCAAGGGTTGTATACCTTGCATCACCAACAACTAAGAAGAGGTTCTCACATATGACTGGTTCATCTACTTTCAAGACTAGAGTGAGAACAGGGGCAAATGCAATCAGGATAGGAGCATTGACACAAACTTCTTTTGTAACCACTCCTCCGCGCACTACATGTGGGAAGATGCATATAGGTGTGTATCGATGGAGCACATGGGCGTGTTTCAACTGTGGGAAAACAGGGAACCAAATCAGCCAATGTCCGGAATGGGCTTCGGGAAATGTACAGAACTCTTCTACACCAAGGGTTGCAGATTCGAGGCTAAGGCTAAATACAAGAGTTTTTGCACTCACTCAGCAGGTGGCAGGTAATGCCTCAGATGTGGTAACAGGTAAGCTTTTGGTTATTCGGTGCCTGCATATGTTTTGTTTGATTGTTGTGCTACACATTCTTTTGTTTCACGTCCCCACTTGTCATTTGAATGCACATAGAGTTAAAATACCTAGTGGGAAAGTGTTGGAATCAAACTTGATACATAAAAGGGGTCGGGTAGAGATAGACTCAAGAGTGTTAGAAGAAGATTTGATTCAACTGAATATGGTAGACTTTGATATTATTCTAGGTATGGATTGGTTGTCAACACATTATGACCTAGTGGACTGTAAAGAAAGAAGAATTCAGTTTATAGTAGAATACAAGGAAGTAATTGAGTTTAAGGGATCAAAAATAAAGAAGAAAGAACAGAGGATACCCGTTATATCTGCAATCAAGGTACAAAAATATATTAGGAAGGTTTGTGAGGTTTTCTTAATCTATGCATTAGCAAAGGATGATATGAAGATTCAGATTGAAGATGTACCAGTAGTAAGAGATTTCCAAGATGTGTTTACAGAAGATTGACCAGGTGTAGAAGCTTGCTTTAGTAAGTTTCGGGGACGAAACATTCATAAGGGGAGGGTGGATGTGATACCCAGGACCTTTCGACCATTGAAATTGCATGAAATTATTTGAATTATATATGTTTAATTATTTTACATGTGTTATATGTCATTTACATAATTGTTTAGGGGTGTATTGTTATGTTTGAGAAGTTTGAAGGCTTAAGTGTAGTATGAGAAAGTTATGGGCATATGTGATGCTTGGAAAAGGTTGTTAGTGTAGGGAAAACTATAAGATGGAAGAGAGAAGAAAATAATGGAAGTTAAGAATTTTGAAAATCTGGTAAATCTAAGAGTTTATAGAAAAAATGTTATTTGAAAGTAGTAATCGAAGCATGATCAACCCCAGTATTGTTTCTAAAGATAAAGGACTTAAATAACTACATTTGGAACGGTGGAGATTAGATTTCAACGGTTCAATTAAGAGTAATTTATCTCTGAAGTTGCCTCTGCAAATTCTGGCTTTCTACACTACAAGAAAACAGTTAATTAACAACCGAAATTAGCTACCGACTTTTTTGGTCACTCCTAAAACGACCGAATACCGACCGAATAGAAACCGAAAAACTGTCGGTCTCTATTCCGTCGCTATTGCGTCGACCATATTGGTCCCTGTTAACCAAATTAAAATGCGATGTCGTTTTGTTCACCATTAACGACCGACTACCGACGGTCGGTAGTTAACGACCGTTTGCCGACGGAATACATAACGGCGTCAAAACGACGTCGTTTTGATGTTTTATTTCTTTTAAAAAATTAAGGTTTAAAATTAATTAAAACGACATCGTTTTGTTCACCGTTAACGACCGAATACCGTCGAAAGTTAACGACCGTTTACCGACGGAATACATAACGGTGTAGATTTATCAAGTTATAGATGAAGGACAAAAACGACGTCGTTTTGTTTACTGTTAACGACCGAATACCGACGGATTTTAACGACCGAATACAAAACAACATCGTTTTGTAAATAAATCCAAACAAAACCCCCATATCACATCGGTCAGAGAACTCCAAAATCCCTAAAATTTCTTAAGTCGCGATCCTTCTTCTCCGACTGAGTCCATCGCCGCCCAAGTCCATCGCCTGTGTCCACCGCCTGAGAACGCCGCCATCACTTCGAATCCGCAACTCCGAGGTTGACTTCAGTTCGCCCCCAGCTCCGAAGTGAAGCTCCACCGCTGCGCAACCACTTCGAATCCATCACCTACCCCACTTCCGAGTCCGACATCAGTAAGGTTTTCCGGCCATAAAAATTACATTATTAGGCATTAAATTTTCCAACAAGTTCTCTAACCCTTATGTTGTCATGGGATTTAATGGATTATCTTTTGGAAAATAATTTTCCACTGTACACGAGCTCCTGTCGATATGAATCAGTGGAATTTTATTTAACTTTAATGTGGTTACATGTAACTTCAACTCTGTTGGCAAAGACATTGCATGAGAATGAAGAAACGATGATCCTCTCATGTGATATGGTGGTCATTGTAACATAGTTTATGTCTTAGGAAATTTGTTGAAAACAGAATATTGTGTAATATTCTTTCTGTGTGTCTGTTTTTGGTCTGAACATAAATTCTTAGGTTGGTTGTCCCCGGTCTAGAATCTTATTTTTGGATTCTATGATATAGTGTTTATAATTGTTGTATCACGAGGAGGTCGTACAGCTGGTTCTTGTATGGTTTATTTGCAATTATTTCACACAATTCACATAGGAGATTTGTCACAAATGCCTCATTCCTATTTGGATGTTAATTTAAAAAAAATAGGCTTCAGTTTCAGTGGTTTAGAAGGGCCAGTGCTAATGAAATAAATGAAACTGGACTGGGCAGCAATAGTCATCAGTTGTCCAGTTATATATAGACTCTAGTCCTTCTAACCATGATATTCAATTGGTATGAAGCCTCTAGCTTAGTCATCTGGTGAAAGGTTAAGTCAAAGAACATGCAGAAGAGATCCTGAAATTTTGTATTTGTGACGTCATTTGTCAGGTCTTGCTTACTCTATAAATGCTTCATCGGCTAATCACAGTGCAATTTCACACACCTTATATATAAAGTGTACTCATGGATGAATCCAAAATTTAAAATTGGTTAATGTTCTAGGCTCCTTAGTTTTTAGATGATTTTTGAACTTCTACTCTCTAGTGCCCAGTTAAAATGTCATTATGTTTAAAATCACTAATGAATGTATCAATTTGGGTAAAAAGGTTTCTATAGAAATTAGTTGTGCCAAAATTGTTTGACCATGAATTTGATTATTATGGAATTCCAGTTTGACAATAATTGTTGAGTTATTATATTTGGAAGAAAGAGATGGAAACTCAATTGGCTGAGTAAAAAAGAGAATTCAAGAGGAGGGTAAAGAAGAGAAACAAGACATTAGATAGTACCTAGCACTGTCAAACGGGCCGGTCCGGTCCAGTCCATCACGGATTACCCTAAAACGGACTGGAGCGGATTTGGACCAATTTTTGCGGACCAACAAAATGGTGGTCCAAGCCCGTCCAGTTGAAATCCGCGGGCCAACGGACCGATCCGCGGACCACAACCAGTCCAGTTTCAAATTTTTTTTAATGGAAAAAAAATGGCAAAATCAGAAAAATAAAAATAAATCAGTGTTTTAAAACAAAATCAGAAAATTAAAACAAAAGCAAAAAATTAAACACAAATCAAAAAACAAAATCACAAAATAAAATAAAATCATCAAATAAAACAATATCATAAAAATAAAACAAAATCATCAAATAAAACAAAATCATAAAGTTAAAACAAAATCAGAAAATTAAAAAAAAAATCAAAAAATAAAACTCAAATAAAAAAAACAAAAAACAAAAACTGAAAAATCAAAAACAATTTACTGAAGGGAGGGGTTGGTGGGCGGGTGGGTGGCTGCTGAAGGGAGCGGCTGTGGTGGCGGGTGGGTGGAGGCTGAGGGGGGAGGGTTGTGGTGGCGGGTGGGTGGCTACTGAGGGGCTGTGGTGGCGGGTGGGTGGCTACTGAGGGGCTGTGGTGGCGAGTGGGTGGAGGCTGAGAGCCTGAGAGTGAGAGAGAAAGAGAGAAGTGATTTAGGGAGTTAGGGTTTTGGTAGGGTAAATTTTTAAGAGGGGTATATATAGTATAGTTAATTTGGTATTGGGTCGGGTTATCGGGTGACCCGGTGGTCCGTTTTGGTCCGTGTCCAACCCGGTCCGGTCCGCATTAGTCCGCGGTCCAAACGGAGCGGGCTATTTTGGCCCGCATTTATATGGACTAGCTTATACATGGTCCAAATCCATCCATATTTTGCGGACCACAGGCCCGTTTGACAGTGCTAAGTACCTTAATTGAAATATTATCAAATAAGGACATTGTATTGAGTGCCTATGAGCTTGAAGCTAAATTGAGCAATGTGGCTGATGATGACCTAGATTCAGACTATGACGATGACCCCCTGAATTGTCGATGAAGTTTTGGGGAGTCAATAGATGATGTAGTTTATTTTGTATAGTTTTGAACTATTGTTATGTTTTTTTTTTATATAATATTGAACTATTGTATTTTTGTTTTTTGCGTTATGAATTTTGGTGATTTTGGGATTTATTTGGGTATGTTATCTATTGAATTGTGGCAGGGGTCTGTTTTATGTTTTATGTTTTCTGTTTCTGGAAAACTGGCTTTGTACCGACCGAATTGCCACGGACTAGCGACCTTCTTAGGGTATAGGGTTAGGGTTGGGCGACCGATTAGCGACTGGAACAGCACAACGACGTCGTTTTACATATATCAGTCGCTATTCCGTCGTTATTTATCCTAGGGGCGACCGACTTCTACACATCAGTCGTAATTCGGTCGCTATTCTTATACCGTGTCTGTCTTTTATAAAATAGCAGGATTCTTTTTAAGTGATAGAACTATATTAGGTACTATACCTAAATAGACTCGAAGCAAAACAATTCAAGTAATACATTTGTGTATACATTTACGTGAATCATTAAGTAATGTAGTTAAAAATTTTAATAAGTGCTTATTAATAAACAAATAATTACTAAAATATTCATATTAGTTCGTATTCGCATTCTGAACGTTGTCGGTTTTTTGATTTATAATTTTTTTAACTTGCACTACAGGAGAAATGACCTTCAACGACAAGAATTAATGTGACGACAAAAAATCTTGTCACTAAATGTACAACAGATAATGTTGTCACTGAAAAACAAAGAGGAGTTAATTTTAATGAGGACAACAATTTCGTCACTATTGTTGTCACTAAATATCTTAAAATAGTGACAACTTGAGAAATCTTATCACTAAAGTTGTACGTAATAGTGACAGACATTTTTATTGTCACTATATGACTACAAAAATTACGTTGTCACTATTCATTATTCTCAGTGACGAAATGTGTTGTCACTAAATATCTTAAATTAGTGACAAGTTGAGAAATATTGCCACTAAAGCTGTAGGTAATAGTGTCGACAATTTTCTTGTCACTATATGCTAATATAGTGAAAATAAATTACGTTGTCACTATTCATTCTCTTTAGTGACATGATGTGTTGGCACAAAATGTTACTAAAAATGTTGTCATTAATTTAGAACTTTCTAGTTAATGATTTTAATTGTTTAATTTTAAAGTAATTGTAAAAAATGTAATTTTTTAAACTTATTGAGCTTATGTATATATGTAAAACTTATTTTCTTTAAATTTGCTAGTACTTAAAGAAGTATAATGATTTAAAATTATTATTTGAAAAAAACTTGAAGGACACATATTTAAATAACTTTAAGGAATAAATTAGAATTTAATTATTTTTTCAAATATTTAAATATATATTTAATGAAAATTTGCATTAGATATAGTATAAATGTTAAATATGAGAGAATATGACACAAATATGCTTACAGCTCATCCTTGCATCCACAAAAGGATATTATGATTAATAACGTGTCGCGTATGCACCATGCATGTCCAACGTGTACTCCACATGTCTAGGTGGCCACTAGGTTAGCCACCACATGGCATGACACCCGGAGATTAAATATTTTTTAATTTTTTAAAACATTATCATTTACTTTTAGTGACGACAATCGTCACTACATTTTTTTAATGACGACACTATCTTGTCACTGACATTTTTAATTTTAAGAAAATTTTAAGGCTTGTCACTAAAGAGTAGTTTCTAGTGTCAAGTTTTGTTGCCACTAATGCATGCCAATATTTCGTGACGACATTTTAGTTGTCACTGAAGTACAATCATTAGTGACGACACGTAATGTCGTCACAAATAACCTTAGTGACGGTGAATTAGTGACAACTTTATCTTGTCACTAAAAGGCTTTAATGACGACATTTTATGATTTAGTGACGAGTTAGTTAATTAGTTAAGGGGTGACGGATTTCTTGACGACATTTTATCACTAAAAATCATTTTTCCTGTAGTGTTGGTTCGTCGCTAATTAGTTAAGGGGTGACGGATTACCGATCGAATTCGTCAACTCGGTCGCTAGTAAGAAACTTTCTGTTAAAAAAAATAGCGGAGTAACATTTCGCCTATTTTAGGTGCTATAACTAATATATATACATACATATGAATAGTCAAACAAGTAACAATTATTCTTATTTATAAAATATCTAAATAGACTCGAAGCATAACAATCCAAGTAATACATTTGTGTATACATTTACGTGAATCATTAAGTAATGTAGTTAAAATTTTAATAATTGCTTATTAATAAGAAAATAATTGCTAAAATATTCATATTAGTTTGTATTCACATTCTGAACGATGTCGGTTTTCAGATTTATAATTTTTTAACTTAGTCCGTCGCTAATTAACTAAGGGGCGACCGATTATCGACCGAATTCGTTATGTCGGTCGCTATCGATAAATGTAAAACGACGTCGCATTGATAGTTTGTGTGTCTTCATTAATTCGAAATAACACAAGTGTTTTAATACATCAAAACGGCGTCATTTTGCATTTATTACTAGCGATCGAATAGCGACCGACATGACGAATTCGGTCGGTAATCGGTTGCCAATAAGAAATAAGGGCTGGTTTTTCGGACCAGCCCTAGAATCCCATTACTTTCCAAGAAAAAATATAACAGTAGCAAGTTGGTTCAAGTTCCAGGCCTTGAACCTCAATCCATCCATAGTTCTGTAACGGCGTCCTTTTGTTAGTTTAAGGTGGCGACCGAATATCAACGGATCCTTAACGACAGAATACCGACGACATAGTTTAACGACCGAATACCGACGAATTTCAAATGAAACGACGTCGTTTTGATTGTCTCTGTCAAAGAAAACCTTATTTATTCAAACACTTATAAAAAATCACTTACAACTCCTCCACCGCAAAACCCCACCCACCACCTCCACCACCACCTCCGATTCTCCATCAACCGCCCAACACCTCCGATTCTCCTTCAACCGCCAACACCTCCGATTCTCCTTCAACCGCCACCACCTCCCACTACAAGGAAAATGATATTTAGTGACGACTTTCGTCGTCACTCTAAGGTCAATTTTAGGTCACTATTATCGTTTGTGACAATTTTTTTGAAGTCGTCACTTGTCGTCACAAATACCTCCATCTCTGATTAAATTGTGACGATATTTTGTGATTGGCCACAATTACTCAACGTTTTTGTGACTAAATTATCGACACCAAAAACTTTACAATAAGTGACGAAAAATGGTCACAACAAATATAAATATGCGTGACAATAGTTTTGACACAAAAAAAGAACTAATTTGTGATGAATTAAGTCATCACAATATTTATATTTATAGCGAAGACATCGTTGACACTATAATACTAGTTAATAGTGGTCATTGTTTTGTCACGCATGTTACTCAAATCAGTGACATCTTTTTCGTAACTAATTATTTTTTAAATAGTGTCAACCGAGTTTAGGCCAAGCCGACTCCCGCCCACCGCAGAGCCGAGACGAGTCGTCGAGCCATCTTTGAATAATGTAGAATACAGTCTCTCCCTTAGCCGCCAAGTCAAGACATATTTGAATAAAGTAGAATAAAGTTTCTCCCTTCTCAAAGGATGATAATTGAACCTGTGACCTCCTGCTTGTATTTCAAGTGGTGAGCCGCTGAGCTAGTTGATCATTTGTTAATTGATGTTCCTCCTATTATATTTATTATAATGGAGATTTTTATTTTGAACATTTAGGTATTTAAATTTCTCTTTTTGTTTTGTTTTCTTTTTCTTCATGAATCAAAATAAAATTAATACACTCTCATTAATTTTATATTTAATTTTTCTTTCAAAATATATTTTAGAAAATAATCTATGTATTTGTGTATGAAATTGTTATTAAACATGAATAAAATTATTCTATATGGATACTATTTTTTAGTAATAAATTTAATGTATTACTAAACAAATATAAAAACTAAAATTATATTTTAATTTATAGAATATATACCTGTATATTTATACTCTTATTTGTTTTACAAAACAAAAAATAATTATACTTTCCATCAATTTCACTTTCCTTTTTCATTTTAAAATAAATATACATTCTTCAACGTGAGAGGATATAACAACATCATATACAAACTATATATATTGTAAAAGAAAAAAATAACTTAACTATGAAAAATACTAATCGTCACAATTTGCGGTAGTTACAAACATATAAGCCGTCACCACTAGTACAAACAATAGTGACCATCCATGTTTTGTCACAATAAACCTCTTATTTGTGTCCAGATTTAGCTAACACTAACTTATTGAACTTTAATGTCACAAAATTTCATCACAAAAAGGCGTAAGTAGAGTGACAAAACACTTTTTGCCACAACAAATTAGAATACTAGTGAGCAAAACATTTTTTGTCACAACTAAATTTCATCCCTACTAAAAAATATTGGTGACAGAGCGCATATGCTATTAGTGACAAAATTTCAGTGATAAAAGAAATTACGACACTATAAATATAGTAATAGTGACAACTTGATTATGAAAGACTTTAATCGTCACCATTAACAATATAACTGTGACAAACATGTAAGTTGTCACAATTTGTACCTACACTAGTGACAACAAAATATTTTGTCATAATAAATCTCTTATTTGTGACAAAATGGTATATCGTCACAAAATACGTGTCACTGACTTGTAGTGTCCGATTCTCCTTCAACCGCCGCCACCTCCAATTTCGTAAGTTTGATAGTGTATTATTGAACCATTTTCAGCCAAATTAATTGGGGGTGATAACAAAGTTATCCAACAATTATGATTTTCCTTTTCCTTTTTTCTTTTCAATTTCCTTTTGATTCACAATTATGATTATTCATTTATGCTTATCCTTTTACTTTTTTCTTTTCAAGATAGTATAGAAATTGTTAAGTTTTTCTTTTATTTAATCGGCAACTTGACGGATTCATGATTTATATGGAGGATTCATGATTTAATCCTGAATAAAGATGACGACTAAATCGGAATTGACAAAGATTTTCTTGTTTGTTTTGTTTTGTAAAGTAATTGTTCATGATTCATTGTTTTAGTAATTGTTCTACTGTTTCCTTCCAGGCTGACTGCTTCCTATTTTCCAGCAGTTTGCGTCTATTGGGGCATATATTGTTCCTTCTCTGAATTTTCCAAAGCTCTGTTTTATCTAATATTTCAAATCATATTACCAATTTTTTCTCAATCATAAATAATTTTTTTATAGAAATAATATTACGATTTTCGATTGATTCATGGCTAAGAACATTATTAAATAGTTGTACTAATATTAAGAGTTAAAATTTTACTTGCTACTTGGTAAGGAGAAAAGAATATAAATTGTTTATTGAATTAGTTTATTGAATTACATCAAATTAAGCCTAAGAAGCAATGATTTTTTTGATACTAATGAGTATATATACATTATTATATGGTTAATTCCATTGTTCTAGTAATTGAATATTTGAATAATGATAACAATTTGCACAAGTTTGTATTTGAACTAGTAATTGTTCTACTGTTTAAAGATTCTATTTTTGTTTTGTTTTGTAAAGTCCCAAAAGCTATAAAGTCTAAATTATTATGACTATGCTAGACTTCTTCTATGTGGTTGGAATTTGATTCCTAGCTATGTGGATTTAGTAAATAGTTGTACTAATATTAAGAGTTAAAATTTTACTTGCTACTTGGTAAGGAGAAAAGGATATAAATTGTTTATTGAATTAGTTTATTGAATTACATCAAATTAAGCCTAAGAAGCAATGATTTTTTTGATACTAATGAGTATATATACATTATTATATGGTTAATTCCATTGTTCTAGTAATTGAATATTTGAATAATGATAACAATTTGCACAAGTTTGTATTTGAACTAGTAATTGTTCTACTGTTTAAAGATTCTATTTTTGTTTTGTTTTGTAAAGTCCCAAAAGCTATAAAGTCTAAATTATTATGACTATGCTAGACTTCTTCTATGTGGTTGGAATTTGATTCCTAGCTATGTGGATTTAGTAAATAGTTGTACTAATATTAAGAGTTAAAATTTTACTTGCTACTTGGTAAGGAGAAAAGGATATAAATTGTTTATTGAATTAGTTTATTGAATTACATCAAATTAAGCCTAAGAGTAAGAAGCAATGATTTTTTTTGTTACTAATGAGTATATATACATTATTATATGGTTAATTCCATTGTTCTAGTAATTGAATATTTGAATAATGATAACAATTTGCACAAGTTTGTATTTGAACTAGTAATTGTTCTACTGTTTAAAGATTCTATTTTTGTTTTGTCTTGTAAAGTCCCAAAAGCTATAAAGTCTAAATTATTATATGTTCTTTGATTTGACCAATATTTATATTTTTTAACAGATTCTGATTAATTTTTGGATAACATGGGTGAAGGAAGAAGACATCAATTACCCAATTGCTAGTTTGCATATGAAAGGTGTGTTTCATTTGCGTGGTATAGTTGAGACCTGTCATGAAGACCTATGGAAATGTTTTACATTTGTCCATTTGGAAGACCTGCCATTGTATTATCTCCCCGTTTTTTGCATCTTTGTATTATCTCCTCGGTTTTTTGCACCTTTGTATTATCTCCCCGGTTTATGCATCTTTGTATTATCTCCCCGTTTTTTCTATCTTTGTATTAGATGAAAACATTTTGTTAGTTGTCTTTTATCTATAAAAAAGTTGGTTGTGAATATGACATTACATTAGTGAGATAAAATTTTCCATTTTTTAATTTTTTAATTTGTATGCTAATTATATAATTTTAGTTCCAATAAATAAACAATTGATAATCGAACATAAAAAGAATATAAATACATCGTTCTATTGCACAATAAAATTTAGAACAAAGAATACATATAGACAAGATGCCACTAATTGTTCATCACACGTTAATAATTACTTGAAAAATAAGGTTGAAAATCATCAAACATAAGGTTCAAAGTTAATATGCATTTACTTATTAAGACTTGATATATGCAGATATTATGTTTATAATGGAGGACCGTAGCTGGATGTATATGGATTCGACAACAAATGGTGGACCTCGTCATAGTAAATGACTTGTGAATTTCGCTGTTAGTATTTCTGCTAGTGTACAAATTGATGGGAAGGTGTCCTTGTGGGGTTTGTAAGAATAAGTATTTTCATATTCCTGATACTGTGAAGTATCATCTTGTTATGAATGGATTTGTGTCTAACTGTTTTAATTGGACATGTCATGGGGAGGAATTCATTCCAATGCCTCAAATTCCGTTTGTTCATGATATGGATAATTCTAGAAGACATATGACACAGAACAATTATCGAGAGATGGTTCTTGATGCTGCCCGACCAAGTTTTAATGAGCCGGATAATATGGATGTAGAAGAACCTCCCAATCCAGAGGCTCAAATGTTCTATCACATGTTGAAGGTTGTTGATAGCACACTGTACAATGGTTGTACAAACCATTCACAGCTATCAATGACTGCTAGAATGTTGAGTATTAAGTACGAAGACAACTTATCTGAAACTACTATAGATAAATTTGCGCAGTTGATAAAAGAGGCGTTTCCTCCACAAAATAATACTTTAGACGACTTTTACCAAATGAAGAAATTGGTTAAAGACAATGGATTACCGGCGCAAAAGATTTATATTTGTTTTAACGGTTGTATGTTGTACTGGAAAGATGATGTTGAGAATAGAGAATGCAAGTTTTGTGGCCATGCTAGGTACATTAAGAAAAAGAAATAAAAAAATACATGACATAAAGAGATTGCTTGCAAAAAGATGTATTATTTTCCAATTACTCCGATATTACAAAGATTGTATGCATTTGAGAAAACCGCAAGATACATGAAATGGCACTCAAGCAGTGACAGGGAATAATGAATCCCCACGAGATGGGGAAGCTTGGCAACATTTTGATAGAACACACACCAATTTTGCAGCGAAATCTCGGAATGTAAGGCTTGGGTTATGTACAGATGGTTTTGCACCTTTTGGCATGTCAGTTAAGCAATATTCTTCTTGTCCAGTTCTTCTAACACCTTATAATCTCCCCCATTGGATGTGTATGAAGAACAATGTAATGTTCTTAACTATCATTGTAGCTTGACCCCAAAATCCAAAACACAAGATTGACGTGTACTTGCAGCCTCCCATCGATGAATTGAATCAGATGTAGGGTGAAGGTGCGGAAAGTTAAGACATCTCCAAAAAGAAAATTTTTAAACTGAGAGCTTCATTACTTTGGACAATTAGTGATTTCCCAGCATATGGAATGTTGAGTGGATGGAGTAAACTGGAATTCACGCTTGTCCATATTGTATGTAGGAAACACAAGCGTTCCATTTGCAGGCTGGCGGGAAACAATCATGGCTCGATTGCCACAAATGCTTCTTGTCACCTGATCATCCTTTTAGAAGAGATGCAAAGGGATTCCGAAAGGACCGGTGACAGGAGAGTGCAGACCCTCCATATCTCCTAACTGGTGATCAAATGTATTTTAGAGTTAGAGATTATCCAAAAATTACCGATACGGTAGGGGTCGGGATCACAGTTGGGCCAAACGTATAATATTTTGGGACTTACATTATTGGAGGACACTTCTGATAAGACAAATATTGATGTCATGCATAATGAAAAAAATGTGTTTGATAACGTCTTTAACACCGTGTTGGACGCGAAGGGTAAAACTAAGGACAAATGTTAAGGCTAGAGTAGATGTTGAAAGGTATTGCAGTCGGCCGAAATTGAATATTAAACATGATGGCCGAGGTAAAGCAACAAAACCAAAGGCATGTTTCACCCTTACCAAGGCACAAAAAAGATGGTTTTGCAGTTGGTGAAAGAATCAAGGCTCCCAGATGGCTATGCATCGAATTTGGCGCGATGCATTGATATAAAAGTGGTGAAAATGTCAGTTATGAAGAGTCACGATTGTCATGTTATCCATATAGCTCTCAGAGAAGTACTACCGGCAAATGTTTGGGGACCCTTGGCTGAACACTATGGCATATTTGGCTTTTGGTGGCACTGGATAAATGCCACGAAAAATTGTTTAAGTGCCATAAAACTACTTTTGTGGCACTTGTGCGACACTTTTTGAAAGTGCCCCCACAAGTGGTGTCGCTTTTTTCCGTGGAACTAATTAAGTGCCATAAATAAATTGGCGGCACAATTTGTAGCACTTTTTAAATGCCACAAACACATTGAAAATATGACATATTTTGCGGCACTTTTTGGTAAATGCCGCGAAAATAATTTACTGTTTTTAAAAAAAAAAAAAAAATTATTTATAAAGAAAATAACAAGAGGATCCTTAAACATTATCCATAGTCACACATTATCTATAATTTAATATTTGCGTTTGACAGGATTCGAACACTAAACCTCTCACTGCAAACACTAACGCTCTAACCAATGAACCACAATGACTTTTGCTTTAATTTTAACCAAATTTATAAATTTTATTTAATTACTTTTAAATTTGATATTTATATTTATTAATGTATATTAACAACAACCAATTAGAAATAAAAATTTTTTTTTTAAAAAAAATTGAGTAGAAATAAAATACTAAATGAAAACTAGATACAAATTTTAATCTTCACATCATACGAATTATAAAATAAGTTATAAACTAATAAGTTTATTTATTATATTTTTTAGTTATATATATTATTGCTAATATAATATTTTTAAAATTGGATGGCATGAATTCAATAACTAAATATTTTCCATTTATTTTGTAAAACTTGAAAATGAATAAATTTGATATAAGAAATATATAATATAGAATATATGAAATTTCGTGCAATATGAGTTTTGTATTTCATCTAAAATATTTTTTTAATAATTTTAAAATGAAAAAAATTAATTAATTTCATAGTCAATTAATTATAATTATTTATTATCATTAATAAAATATATCTTATTAACTTTTAAAATTGAAACACTCAAATAGTAATATCAATATTTTTTCTTTAAATTACTTTTAATATAAATTTCATTTATAATGTTTCATATCTTTATGAAATTAAATGGTTAATTATCTTATGGAATATTATGTGGTACTTTACATGCCACAAATTTTAAGGTAATAGTTTAAATTTTGATAGACTAGTCATAAATATAAATTTTGTGGCACTATATGTGCACTACGGCAAAATTGGGCTTTGGTGGCACTTAACTTGTGGCACTTATGATATATGTCATTTATTTACGGCACTTATGTGAAAATGCCCCTTTTTTGTGGCACTTTGTAAGAAGTGCCACAAAATTTAAGACATTGTTTTAATTGCCTCGTGAAGTACCACAAAATTATGACAATTTTGAGAAAATGTCGCATTTTCGTGGCACTTTTTAACAAGTGTCACAAAACATTGTGGCATTTATTCAATTGCCACATAAAGTGCTACCAAATTTATGGCATTTTTTAAATTGCCTCATGAGTTGCCACAAAATTTTGACAATTTTGAAAAAATGTCACGTTTTCGTGGCACTCTTTAACAAGTGCTACAAAAAATTGTGACATTTGTTCAATTTCTATAACAAGTGCTACAAAATTTACGACAATATATCAAAATGTTAAATTGTAGTGGTATTTTTCAAATAGTACCTTAAAATTTGTGACAATTACAGTAAAATTGTCAAATAATATTTCATTCGAGTTAATTTCATAAATGTAAATTAAACATTATAAATGAAATTTGTATTAAAAGTAATTTAAAGAAAAAAATTGATATTACTATTTGAGTATTTCAATATTAAAAGTTACTAAGATATATGTTTATTAATGATAATAAATAATTATAATTAATTGAAAAGGAAATTAATTAATTTTTTCCATTTAAAAATTATTAAAAATTCTTTTAGATGAAATAAAAAAAACTCACATTCCACGAAATTCATATATTTTATATTCTACATTTCTTATATAAATTTTATAATATTTTCAAGCTTTACAAAAGAAATAACTAGTTATTGAATTTCATTTATCAAATTTTAAAAAACATTATATTAACAATAATATATATAAATAGAAAATATAGCAAATGAACTTATCTATAATTCGTATGATGTTAAGATTAAAATTTGTATCTAGTTTTCATTTAAATTATTTCTACTCAGTTTTTGTTTTAAAGGAGTTTTATTTCTAGTTGGTTGTTGTTAATAAACAGTAATAAATATAAATATCAAACTTAAAAGTACTTAAATAAAATTTATTATTATGTTATATAAATAAATTTGGTTAGAATAAAAACAAAAGTCTTTGTGGTACATTGGTTAGAGCGTTAGTGTTTGCAACGAGAGGTCAATGGTTCAAATCTCACGAACCACAAATATTAAATAGTTGATAAGGAGTAACTATAGATAATGTTTAAGCATCCTCCCCTGGTTATTATTTTTATTTCAATGAATTTTTTTAAAAATAATTAAATTATTTTCGCGGCATTTACCAAAAAGTGCCGCAAAATATGTCATATTTT
The DNA here is from genome assembly GCA_026122235.1 of Vinca minor. Taxonomy (NCBI): domain Eukaryota; kingdom Viridiplantae; phylum Streptophyta; class Magnoliopsida; order Gentianales; family Apocynaceae; genus Vinca; species Vinca minor. The sequence goes on along the minus strand of JAOCZM010000241.1, from coordinate 6,372,512 downwards.
CAATGTGTTTGTGGTGGCATTTAAAAAGTGCCACCAATTTATTTGTGGCACTTATAAAGTGCCTTAAAAAAAGCGACACCACTTGTGGGGGCACTTAAAAAAAGTGTCGCACAAGTGCCACAAAACCTACTTTATGGCACTTAAATAGCTTTTCGTGGCATTTTTTCAGTGCCACGAAAGGTCAAATATGCCATAGTGGTGGCAATTGAAGAATAAATAGCCATTTTGGTCACCAAGGTATTTTCGTCCTGCCACTTTGGTCAAAAATGAGTTTTTTTTTAAAATTTTTTCATCACTAAAGTTTTTTCATTCTGCCATTTTGGTCAAAATAAGTTTTTTCTGCCATTTTCATCACTAAAGTTTTTTAGGTCTTCCATTTTGGTCACTAAAGTTTTTTCATTCTGCCATTTTGGTCACTAACTTTAAGTTACCTAAATGGCAGAATGAAAAAATTGTAGTGACCAAAATGGCAGAATGAAAAAACTTTAGTGACCAAAATGGAAGACCTAAAAAACTTTAGTGATGAAAATGGCAGAAAAAACTTATTTTGACCAAAATGGCAGAATGAAAAAACTTTAGTGATGAAAAAAGTTAAAAAAACTCATTTTTGACCAAAGTGGCAGGACGAAAATACCTTGGTGACCAAAATGGCTATTTATTCGGCAATTGAACAAATGCCACAATATTTTGTGGTACTTTTTAATAAGTGCCACGAAAATGTGACATTTTCCCAATATTGCCATAATTATGTGGCACTTCATGAGGCAATTGAAAAAAATGCCATATATTTTGTGGCACTTTATGTGGCAATTGAACAAATGTCACAATATTTTGTGGCACTTGTTTAAAAATGCCACGAAAATGTGACATTTTTCTCAAAATTGCCATAATTATGTGGCACTTCATGAGGCAATTGAAAAAATGCCATAAATTTTGTAACACTTATTATAAAGTGCCACAAAACTATGGCATTTTCACATAAATGCCGTAAATAAATGACATATATCATAAGTGCCACAAGCTAAGTGCCACCAAAGCCTAATTTTGCCATAGTGGAACTTAGTCTGTTCTATAGAGATTTGTGTTCCCCAAAGTTGACTGTGGCGCATATGCAAGAATTGGAGGACACTATCGCTATATTATTATGCAAGCTAGAGAGAATATTCCCCCCGGAATTTTTTGATGTCATGGAACACTTGTCGATTCACCTTCAGGTTGGTGGCCCGGTACAGTTTAGGTGGATGTACCCGTTCGAGATGTAACAACCCATGTCTTTATTGATCTCAACTTCATTTTTATTTTTCATGTATTTACAATGTTATTAACTACTTATGCTTTAATTAGATACCTGCACCATCTAAAAAAGAAGATAAAAAGAAAGGCCAGAGTTGAGGGGTCAATTTACAATGCATACTTGGTGGAAGAAGCTGCTACATTCTATACCTATTATTTCGAACCCCATGTGAAAACGAAAGTTACAACCATTGGGCAAAATGATGGTGAAGACGAGACTACAAGTGGACTAGATGTATTATCAATTTGCAGCTTACCTGGAAGACCATTTAGAAAAAAAGAAAAGATTTCATTATCTGATAAAGATTATAAAACAGCCATGCATTATATCCTTATGAATTGTGAAGAGGTTGAACCATACTTGCAGTATGTAAAGCCATCTATTGCTTCAGTTTTGCTATATAATTAAAAGTAGCCGAATAATAATATTGTCATTTGATTTGTAACTCAGGAAATTTGTTAGTGAAGTACATGACCAAACTCCCCAGATAACGGAGGATGAACTACAAATGCGGGTTTGGAACCCATGTAAGTTGGTATTAGATAGAAATGTACTTGTTTTAAACTGAGGGCCTAAACTAAGTTAACTTTTGTCGCTCTCAACAGATACATAGCCTTCCGGAACATTCCGAAAGGTTGTTGAAAAATCTTTCATGGGACCCGGCAAGGAGAGTGATGTCATATTCCGATTACTTTGTAAACGGATATAGATTTCACACAAAATCCCATAGTGATGGAAAAGGAACGACAAACAGTGCGGTATGGGTTAAAGGCGATTACTACAGAGAGTTGAAGCAAGTCATTAAAGTTGAACTTGCTGGAGTACTTATCCAAAAAATAATTCTTTTCAAATGCGACTGGTTTGATTCAACTCCAAATAGAGGTTTGAGGGTGCATCCTCAATATAAACTTGTAGAAATCCATAGGAAAAGAACGTACCAGGGTTACGATCCATTTATATTTGCTTCCCAATGTCAACAAGTCTACTACACACCTTATCCAGGTAGTAAGACAATATCTAGGGTTGATTGGTTGGCTGTTTGTCGTTCCAAACCATGCCTAGCTGACGTTCCTAGTGTTCCGGTACCGTATCAGGAGGAAAGTACGCGAGGAGGAGACCGGACACATTGAACCAACTGTTACTGAAGTTGGTCAACTTGCACACCAGTAAGGAGAAATTAAAGTTGTACTTGTGGCCGGTACGGGCCGTGTTAATGAAGAAGATGATGATGATGATGAAATTATGTCGGGTGATGACAATTCAGAAGAAGACGATGAATTTATGTCGGAAGATAATTTAGAATGATTAAATGTAGTTGTAATTTAAAATCTTAACTTTCCTTCATTAATCCATTTTTTCATGCATGATTAATCTCTTTCTCGCTTCAAATTAAGAAGCCACTTGAATGATGCAAATTGAAGTTGAAGAACTTGCTTCTTGGAATTCCACATATTGAAGGTGAGTAATATTTGTTGGTTTATTTTTTAGTACTTTATTACCATAAATTAATTGTCGTATTGTATAACTTTTTAACATAATTCAAAGTGGTAATTTTATTGCCATATAATTTGATTCTTGAATTTTCAGATTGCAACTCATGCATTTCCAAGGATATACATATAAATGACATCAAGGAGTATATGAGAAGTGTAAACTTTGATTGTGAGTGTTGTAATGTAAATGAGAAGTGCACACTTTGATTGTGAGTGTTGTAATTCAAAGTGTGCACTTTGATTGTGAGTGTTGTAATGTAAATGAGAAGTATAAGCTTGTATGTTTTAGTAAGATAATTGGTTATGTAATGTTATTTTTGGGTTTTATTGATTATATTTGCTATTTGGGGATCTTATTAATACTGTTTTTGGTTCATATTGTTGTGCGTATTTTTTTTTATAATATTAAATTTCAGATTTATTTTTTTAAATTAAAAAAATTCAGCGACCGAATAATCGGGTTCCATGTTAGCCGTTGCTAACAAGTCCAAGTCAAACGTCAACAATCTTGACCAGTCGGTCGGTATTCGGTCGCTATATGGCGACCCAATATTCGGTCGTTAGGGATTCCGTCGATATTCGGTCCTTACAGAGTCAAAGTCAAAGTCAACAATGTTGACTATTCGGTCGGTATTCGTTCGCAATTGGGCGACCCAATAATCGATTGCTACAGGTCCGTCGGTATTCGGTCGACAATTAGTTAAAGTAGTCGATCGGTATTCGGTCTCTATATGGCGACTCGGTATTCGGTAGCTAATAAGTCAAAGTCAAAAGTCAACAATGTTGAACGTTCAGTCGGTAATCCGTCGGTATATGGCGACCCAATGATCGGTGGCTAATTAATACGTCGGTATTCGGTCGTTAATTTTCTTAGCGACGGAAAATACACGACCACGTTATTCGGTCGGTAATCGGTCGCTAAACTAAGATTAGCGACGAATTTGTCCGTCAATGTTACTCCGTTTTCTTGTAGTGCTAATCTTCCTTTGATATTCCGATTAAGTGTTTAAGGTAAGGATCATTCGCTCATGTTTTTCAGTCCTAAAATGCATGAATTTGTCTTTTAACAAGTTATGGAATTGTATGAAAGATTTCTCATGTTTTACTGCATCAAAATTGGGATGAAGAAGTGAAGTATGTTTGCATCTGTTGTATGATTGTATTTGATTTTCTCTGCATATGTACTTGTATAAATATTGTGTGACATTCCATGGAGTCAGCATATGCATATTCTCAATCTAGAGCTCTTGTCTGTTGATGATCCTATTACAGGATATATCCCAAATGTGATATGTTTAAGTGCCCGAGAGCGCTTCCTGTCCTCTGGGGGCCTAAACCATTGCATGAGTAAAATCTTAGGGCTGTTAACATAAGTTTTGGAGTTCACGAGGAGGAACGATGACATAACAAGGGTATATCATTTAACAACCTTTACAGTGCCTTACCCAGAATATGATATGATATGAATACGAGGGCCTCCTAAACGACTATAAAATTTGGGTTGTTAACAGTGGGGTTAATGTTATTTCCATATGATTGAGTTCGCTTGTAGAATTACTTGTTGCATGTCGTAGTAATACCCATCTTGTCGAATTCTACATGTTAGAAAGCTACGAGTTATGTTATGATATGTTAAAAGTGCTCGGATCTAGATTTCTGATGTGTAAGTGATCGATTTGATAAAGTATTATTATGACATGCTATGTTTATGTTTTGGTAATGTTTCTAAGTGTTTAAGATAGTCAAGATCAATGTTTTTAGGTTGGGATATTTTTAAGTGCAGAAAAATGGATTTTCCTACACAAAATAACTTGAAAAATAACTATTCTGAATCGCGATCGACTGGTTCGGTAGACCGGAACAGATGTCTATTGCCCGAATCAAACTACTGGGGCTATTGCGGACGACCTACGGTGAATCTTTGTCGACCGGGGTGAAAACCACGTCAACCGGAGCTCATGAGGTTGACCGACATGTCTTTTCTGTCTTCTGGACTTTAGGACAAAGTTTCTGTCTTGATCTCGAACGACCATACAGTCGACTGAGACCCTCTGTCCATCATCCGAGATTTCTAACTAGTCCAATTTGTTATGATTTTGAACTCTTATGTTATGTTTACAAGTGTAATATAAACCTTTTAAAGTTGTTTAGAGGTTATGTCAAGTCAAACTTTATGTCCTTCATATGTTTTAGGAAACAAAGAACGTTTTGTTGTCTATTTGGTCCTTCATCCCAAGTGCTATTGATCCTTACAGGGCAAGTTTAGTAGCTCATCCTTTTATCCCTCTATGTTTTGCAGATGAGTATATTGATGATGCTGATAAGGAAGTCGGGGAAGGGGAGTTCGACGAGTAGACTTCAATGCAAAGATAAATGATGTAATAGTTAGTTTATCTATTTGTAGTGAACAATTCTAGTATTAAGCTTATGTAACTTCTTTAAGAATGATGATGATTTAATAAAGGAATAAGTTATTTTATCATGTTATAGTCTGGAAGATTTCATTATGTTATGAGTTCTTTGTCTCATTGGTAGATGAGGCACTGTTAGGGAACCATCTAGTTACGGGGTGTGACATATAGTTCTTTAGAAAATTTAGTATCAAGTTTTTAATCATCTAACTCAGTTTTTAATTAATTAGTTATGTTAGAACTTTTTCAATTTGCAAACTTTTTTTTAAGCTTTTAATAGTATATGGTTCTCTAAGACTAAATCTGAAAAATGAATTTTTTTTTAAAAACTGTTGAAATACATTATATCTCCAAAAATATTAAACAAAATTTCATCGAGGTATAAATAAAAATTCCACTTATTTTCCTTTCCATCACATTAGGTGATACTTATTTTTTGTAATTGTGCTCGTGGATCCCTAAAGCCAAAATAAACATTAGGCTTGAATATGAAATTTAATAAGCCTTATATAATATTATTGAATAAATAAATAGAATTTTTTGGTTTTGATCTCTCTCAGTTTTCCGTCTATATATTTTTGGAAACTATATCCAAATATACAATAGACAATCAAACATGAATTCTCTATAAGAGAAAACAAAATATTTCTTATTAATATTATTACTTCTGGTGATAATCATCTATTGACTTCACTAATGACTTATTTGTCTTACTAGGTTTTATTCCCGTGCGATGCGCGGTTGTATTTCTAATTTTTGTTTTAATTCATATCTCTTTTGATGATGTCGTACATGTTTTCTAGCTTGTTTGTTGCTTAGAGATATGACTGAAACTGGATAACCATGTTAATTAGCTCGTATGGTTGGTTATTGGTTGTAGATAACTGCATTGCTTGAACTTTAAAGTCACGGTGGTTGGTGCTAATTTGAAAACCTATATATAGTATCCGCTAATGATTATGGTGTCTAAAATCAAATGAGTGTTTAATATGAATAAGAAATATGAGAGGCAATTGCATAGAAGATTTTAGATTTGCAAATCCTCTATAAGAATGAATAATCACGATTACAACAACAAAATTAATTAGAATAAATCTTACCTTTTCATCAAAAATCAAAGAATCAACACTCATTAAATCGTCAGGTTTCTGGGCAATGAAAGTGTTCCATAATCTGGTTACTCGAAATAATATTCTCTTTTCTTGTTTTCCTTTTTCAAGTTCATTGAGATGCACATATTGAAGTCTTGATTTCCCCACAATGTTTGTTTTGATGATTTTTTTTTTGTGTGAGGAAATGCATGGCTGATTTTGGTTTATATAGTCGGTTATTTTCTTGAAATATTAAATCTAATGTATGATGCAAGACTTTTAGAATTCCTTATATGCAAGACTTTTAAAATTCCTATATACATGAATAAGAATTCCGTTTTTTCTTGGAACATTAAATCTACTTCATAATGCAAGCCTTTTAGAATTCATATAGGCACTGATAAGAATCAAACAAATCATTATGTATATTTTTTTTATGTAAGCCTTTTAGAATTCCTATATACATGTTATTTTCTGAAAATATTAAATATGCTTTATGATGGAATTTTTTTAGAATTCCTATATACATTAAATCTACTTCATTAAAAAAGAAAACTATTGAACTTCTTTATTTTAAAAAAGCTCATTCAAATTCTTAATTTAAAAAAGAACCAATGAACTTCTTCTTTAAAAAGGAAAACCATTGAACTTCTTCATTTAAATTCAATTCATTTAATATTACATAGCCTTTTAAAATTCCTATATACATATTATTTTCTTAGAATATTAAACCTACTTTATTATGGAAGACTTTTAGAATTCCTATATACATTAAATCTACTTCATTAAAAAAGAAAATTATTAAACTTTTTAATTTTAAGAAAAAAATTGAACTTTATTTTAAAAATCTCATTCAACTTCTTCATTTAAAAAGAACCAATGAACTTCTTCATTAAAAAAAAAAACCATTCAACTTATTCATTAAAAAAAATCATTGAACTTTTCATTTAAATTCAATTTATTTATGTTACATAATCTTTTAGAATTCCTATATACATGTTTTTTTCTTAGAATATTAAATCTACTTTATGATGGAAGACTTTTAGAATTCCCATATACATTAAATCTACTTCATTAAAAAAGAAAACTATTGAACTGCTTCATTTAAAAATAAAAATAAAAACCAATGAACTTCTTCATTAAAAAGGAAAACCATTCAACTTATTCATTAAAAAAAATAATTGAACTTCTTCATTTAAATTCAATTCATTTATGTTAGATACTTTTTCTATAATCTATAAATATGTAACTTTAGAATGAAGATGAAAATTATAGCTTATGAAACACTATTTTTAGAAAAAAATTAATGACAAAGTTGTCTCATGGAAGCGTATGATTGGAACACATATCATATATTGCCACATGTCACATCATGAAACTTCTACATTAACTTGGCTCAACTTTATATATTACAGATTTCGTGTTAAGAGAGATGTTATCAATATTTTTTTTGTCTTTTATTTTCATATAGCTACTGGGGGATATGGTTATATATAGACAAATAAATATTCTTTATTAGATCATCGAATTTAAAGACTAGATCTTATAGCTACAAGTCGGGGATTTGGCAAAATTTCTTCTCGTGTTCTAGTTTTCTTTTAAAGTTTAACACAATAACAATCTTTACAGCACGTTTGGTACGTTGTAATGGAATGAAATGTAATCCCTTTCCATGCAGAATCACTTTCCACCCACAATGATTTCGGAATCATTTTTCCATTCCAGTGGTTGGAAGGCAAAGACATAATGGAATGTCGATTCCTTTTGAGTTTGGTAAAACTATATTTTAATGTCAGAATGAAATGGAATTAAACACAATATGACCCAAATTCTCTTTTAGCAAACATTCTTTACAAAATCTTACTATATATATATATATATATATATTGTTGAAACATAATTTTTTTAAAAATGTCAACATATCTTTACTTTTAAATTTAAAAATAGATTAAAAACTACTACCAAGAAAAATAAATATTGATAAAATTACCATCTATGAAATTATACTAAGTGAAAAAGAATATTTATGACTAAATATGAATATGTTGCTATGTAAAATGAGCGTAATAATTAATAAAAATAATGGGTATAAATGTCAGTTACTATTTATTGATGATTTCAGCTTCTCTTGGAAAGGTCATTCCATAGGTGTTGGTGTGGAATGACCTTTCCCACTTCTTCCTGGAATCGTGATTCCTGTGGAATAGCCTTTCCAACTTAAACTGGTCAAACCAAACACTTGAATGGAAAGAGAAGTTGGAATCCTCATTCCATTCCACTATAAGAAAACAACTAAATAATGACAGACTTATCTGTCGTTATTCGGTCACTAAACTGAGAATAACGACCGAACCACGTGGCCAGATATTTTTCGTCGCTGAGCCGAATAGCGACGGAATTTTTTGTGACCGAATATTAGGTTGCTAAATACCGATGGATTAGTGACTGAATGACCATCAATGTTGACTTTGACTGTGTAACGACCGATTTCAACGGCCAAACTAGCGACTGAAAATATTGTCGCTAATGAACGACGGATTACCGATCGATCGGTCAACAATGTTGACTTTGACTTGTTAACGACCGATTACTGACGACCAAACTAGCGACTGACAATATTGTCGCTAATTACCGACGGAGTGCCGACCGAACGTTCAACAAATTTGGCTTTGACTTTGACTTGTTAACGACTGATTACCGACTGAAAATATTGTCGCTAATTATCGACGGATTACTGACCAAACGGTCAACAATGTTGACTTTATCTTGTTAACGACCGATTACCGACGGCTAATCTAGCGACTGAAAGTATCGTCGCTAATTATCGACGGATTACCAACCGATTAGAATTCATTTGACGTTGACTTTGAATCTATAGCGACCGAATTAACGGTCGCTAATTGTTTTTAATTAAAAATAAATAAATAATGAAATTTAATTAAATCCCTGTTATAAGAAACAACAATACGCACATCAATAAACCAGAAAAACTATCAAGTAATACAAAGCATTTTCCTTTCTATTTTCATTCTCTTGAGCCAGTAATGCACCCACAAAGGTCTCTTCAGCGGCAATTTACAAAATCAATGGCTTTCCAGGGATTGGCGCAGCAAGCACATGAGGTTTGATGATGTATGACTTAATAATCCTAAAGGCATTTTGACATGCTTCATCCCATTCAAACGGTACATTTTTTTTTTTTATCAAATGACTAAATGGTTGGCAACGTCCGGCGAGGTTTGAAATAAACCTTCGTAGATATGCTAGCCTTCCCTGCAAGCTCTTCAATTCGTGGATATTTTGAGGCTCGGGCATCCTCATAATTGCATCAATTTTTGATTGATCAATCTCTATTCCTTGACGACGGACAACGACGACAAGGAATTTTCCAGAAGCTACACCAAAAGCACATTTCAAAGGATTCATTTTGAGTGAGGTAAATGCAATATGTCATCAAAGTTTTTTGCATTGCTCTTTGATAGGTGACTCCAACATTCTTCAACACAAAAGGCATTACCTTATAGCAATAAATTCCTTTTGGGGTACGAAATGTGGTCAACTCTTCATCCTGTGGCGCCATTCTGATTTGGTTATAGCCAGATGACCCGTCCATAAAAGAAGCGCTTCATGACCAGTAGTGGCATCGATCATTAGCTTGGGGATTGGGAGAGTGCTAACAATTCGCCGGGCACTGTAGAAGCAGTTGAGAAACTCATTTTCAAGTTGATTCCAACTATTGATGGTTCCAGCCTCCAAGTTAGTATACCAATCGAATACATTGCCCTTCAAAGACCGCACGAATTGCTTCACCAAAAGATCTCCATAGCTTCCAGCATTATTACACGTCTCAATGAAATGAGCTAGATGCTGCTTTGGGTTTCCCTTCCCATCGAATTGTTGGAATTTTGGCGGTTGATAACCAGCAGGCATTCTCATGCTATCAATTCTTTGGGTGTAAGGTTTGGCGTAGGTATTAACAGACTTGCTTCCTTTTTCGTTCATCGTTCCCATGACAAAATCCTTCAATTGGTCAACATAGATGCAAAGCCATCAAAAGAAACTTGAATACCTTGAACTTTCTTTGTCGATTCCATTTCCTCTCGGATCTCCGGCTTCTTTTGGGGAGCTTGACTTGTCTCTCCACTTTTCTCCAAGTGGCTCCTTATGTGGGCGATGGAGTCCTCCTGCTCTTGGGATCGCCTCGCAAGCTCTTCAATCAGCCTGGTCAGATGCGCGAGTTGCTCCTCTGTACTTGTTGTGCCAGTCATCATGACATGAGCAAATGAGGAAGCACATGAATCCTCAGAGACAGAAGAATCTGACCCAAAAACACCATGAGGACCTTGGGGGAGAAGTTAACACTTGTTTCATCATAGTCGGATTTAGAGCTTTTCTCCCTGTGAGATGATGACTTTGAAGTTTCCAATGCTACGCCTTACTTTGGCTCAGAATTGATTGTGACGAAGCAGCATTCTTTCCAGTAGCTTTTGATGCTCGGACTTCTTTCTCAGCAATTGCTTTTGTTCTGCTCCTCATCATCATTTCCAGTGTTTGAAACTTGAGGGGTTGAAGTAGCGGCAACAACTCCCTTGCTACCAGCAACATTTGAACGAGCAGATTTTGAGTTGTCGTTCTTTGGTGCCATGGATTTGACTTGAACTTGGATGTGAATTTGATTTTGAAGAGAAGAGATGGGAGGCAGAGTTGTCCCACTGGGCGTGCCAAATTTGTAATGCGATAAAATTGAGTCTACAACAGAAACACGAAAATAACGCAACAAGGTAATCTTTATTAGTCAAATCAATAGTGAGTTACAATATCTGGAAGGACTCCAATTTAGCTGGAATGATCCTCCGATTCCCCTCTTCTGAATTTGTTTTGTCCTAGTGTTGGAAAACTTGACCTTGAATCAAATACGATTTGACTCCAAGCGCTGAACCTTCGATTTTACCAAGCCGTTATGCCTTCCCCGAATTTTTGTTGTGAAGAACGCCTTTGAAGACTGTTGAAGATTTTTCTGAGAGCTTTTGTCAGTTGAAGTCTGTCTGTAAGACTTGGGGAAGACCCCTATTTATAGGCGTAAATGAGGACTAGGATTTTACTTATTGGGTTAAGCAGCCCTATTCACTTATGTTGGGTTGACCCAATCTTTATTTGGAGCTGCCCATTGTTTAATCAATTATCTTAAGGACCTCTATTTAACTTAACATTTTGGGCTTGCGTTTCATTAGCCCAATTTAGCGTATCCACTATTTTTCTTTGGACTTTATTTTCAGTGGATTTGAGTTTGTTTAAAATGATTTATTAAATATGCCCCAGTTGTAGTGGTCCAATATTTAACCATTCTTTATTAAATTCAAGTAGCCCAAACAAATAATATTTATTTATTTATTAGTCTGAATTAAATAAATTTAATTACATTTTCCTTAAAAATTCACTTGTCTACAGTATATTTACATGTAGGATTTGATACAACAATCTCCTTGTAGTAATATATTTTTTGGTATGGTTTGATTATGACCCATAATCATCATCTATATGTGATCATATCATCTACTGGTGGTACTAACTTTCTTTGAAATATTTATCAAAAATAAATTGATCTTTATTGATAAAGATATTCATCCCATAAAAATATGAGTATATCACTGATTGAAATATCATTATCAATGGTGTCTCCAAGACCATTGCATTAAGAAGATTTTCAACAAGAATCCATGATAAATAATCGTCAAAACTCAAGGTCAGAGATTCTCTCATAAAGTCGTACTGAACATTATGGTCGCAGTAAAACTGTAGGCTAATATCAATATCCATTCATATGTGAAAGAGACAAAACAAACATATATATTATTTTATACAGTTTAATACATCAAAACCAAAATTATGTAAGGAAAGACAACAATTTGGGTTTCCGTCAATGTTCTTGTGGAAAATAGACGTTAACTAAATATGGCAATTTAAAATTAAGGGAATTCATATCTTTTCTTTTGCAGCCATATAATAAATAATGTCTTACCAAATTTCTCTTCTTCTATTAAAGATTCCGATTGGTAGTCTCGCATCGAATATACGTACTAAAACTTTGTACCAAATTGATAGGAATATGCCAGAAATTAACACCCGTGACAGATTCAAAGAATTGTAATGATAACGTGTTATAAAATAACTGAATTTGACACGTATTTATATCAACAAAATAAACTAAATAACAATAACAAAAAAGTAGATAGAAGAACAAAGATATACAAGAGAGTATGAAACTGTAGGTTAAATTATTAATGTATAGATGATGCCTATTTATATGATTATAGAAAGCCATATTTCCAATGGAGGTGGAATATGCCTACTGGACTTTGGGAGTTAGGCCACTTCAAGGAATTCATTGCAACCCATTGAACATCCACATAATATCTTAAATATTTCATAACAAATTTGACTTTTTTTAATAGTCTTTCCATTTCAATTTAGATGTCATGGTTTCTTTTTGTTAGTTTGTTACAAATTAGATTTTCTAATTCCATATAAAGAATACATTTATTATTTTATTCTTCACTAACCTTATATACAACCAACCATTTAAGTAGGGTGTCCATGTCAACAAAAGGTTTGGCCCAGTGGGTAAGCCTTTGGCTTGGGACCGAAAGGTTCCAAGTTCGACACCTTCTCCCCACATAATGGGGCAATAATATTCTCCTCTTTATGAGGCTAAGCTCCCTCCCCAGGCATGGGGCATGCTACAATCTCCCTGATCTAGGGTACTCTCCGCTCTTCCCCCTCGGGGGCATTCGCCTTCGGGAGTCAAAAAAAAAAAAAAAAAAAAAGTAGGGTGTCCATTAAAGTGTGTGAGTCGAAGTAAGTATAACTCACGCTAAATTCACATAAAAATTGAAGAGCTCAGCTCACGCTCAGTATGAATAAACTCACAAATCTTAAATTTACGCTCACCTCACATTTTAATCGTGAGCTCGTTCTGAACTATTAGCACTCATGAGCTAAATATATATTAGCAAAAAAAAAAAAATCACAACTAAACAAAAAAGAGACCTTAATATGCTTGTTTTTTTAATAATATATAATATTTATAATTATGATATTCGGGTGTGAGCTTCCACTTCCCTACAGTCACATTTGATATTCGAAAGATTTAGATACGACTAGGAACAAATATAGGAAAAATAACCACCGGACAGTGTCAAATTAAGCGTGAACTGTCACACCTCGCAGAAATTGTAGGTAGCGATTTCGGAGTAATAACAGTTGTGCAGTAGAAATCAGACCGTTAAAACACTATAGAGCTAGAGCATAACATCGTTCGCGACTCTGACAGAAACAGCTACGATGTATTTAAGAAATCAAACTCTCGACCTTTCAGAATATTCTCTCGTCTACGTAAAGCAATCCGATGAGGAATCTATGATTACCTGCTTTCGAAGGATGAGCAAATCATGATACTAAAAGAAAGAAAGAAAAGGACGAAATAGAGGGAGTGGAGTTGGCCAAATTCTTTCTTGAGTTCTTAGGGATTCTAACTTCCCTCATTCTCATATTCTTATAGCCGTCGCCTAGGTCAAATCCTGTGAGCCTCTCTTTAATTATTGAGTCTGAGTTTCTTTTAATTAAATCTTCAATCTATTACTTAATTAATGTATTAATAATTAACTCTCTTAGGCTTATCTAGTTAAATAAATAGCTAGAACCCAAATAATTATTAATTTAATAATTAATTTTTGGGATACTTTAATTAATTAAATAATTAAAACCTAAATAAATTATTACCGTCCCAATTAATTATTATTAATTGTTTGGGTTCTTTTCCTTCTAATTAATTATCTAGAATTAAGTTAGTAATAAGAGCAAATAACTTTTTCTGTCACAAAATTATTTATGAGTGCTATATCTGCCTCAAATCACGTTTTCGTGCTATATCTGCCACAAAACTAGTTACAAGTGCTATATCAGCCACAAATCATTTTTCCGTGCCTTTTTCTTTCTTCTCAAATTTACCAAAACCCTCACCGCTACCTTCTTCTTTCTTCTCTTCCCACATCGAGCTACCACCACCTCCCATCCCGTTACCCAATCCCTGCCCCACCCATACCAAAGAGTACCAAATCTGACAAAAAATGACTTCTTGAAGATTTGGAGAGGCGTGGTGAAGGTGATAGCCTAACAAAAATGTCTAAGAAAAATTAGATAATCTTAGGAAATTGGTCTGCATTTTGCATATTGCTTTGCGAGAGTCCTTTTTGTTCAAGTGAAGATTTTGCATATGGTTTCACATGCAAAGCATCTATGTTAGATTAATTATGTACTGCAAATTAGTCTACATTTTTTTTAGTACTTTGACTGGTATGTATTTTGTTTAAATTTTTTTGATGGTTTTAGCAGCAAAGCACTTGGTTAATCATGTAGTGAAAATTGATTAGCATTTTGCTTATTGCTTTGACTTATATGTATTTTGTAAAACAGTTCTAAAGGTTAGAGGAGCAAAGCATTTGTGAAATTTGTTATATGTGTCTGAAATATAGATCTAGAAGTGCTTTCATCATATGGATTGCAATTCAAGGGGAGGAGAATGAAGAAGAAGGTGGTGGAGGCTTTGATAAACTTGGGAAGAAGGGTCAATTATTTAAAAAATAATTTGTGTACCTAATTAAATATAAAAATGTGATTTTAGGGTCTATTTGAAATTAATTTTATCTCTTACATATTTTTCCCTCCACCCTCCCTTGTTTTGTGGCATTTTTAGCACTCATAATATATTTCATGGCAGAAAAGGCACAGAAAAACGATTTGTGGCAAATATAGCACTTGTAACTAGTTTTGTGGCAGAAAAAACACGAAAACATGATTTGTGGCAGATATAGCACCCGTAACTAGTTTTGTGGCGGAAAAAGCTATTTGCACTAGTAATAAATACATATACTTTTATAAACTATTTTGGGGGACCAAGAGACATTGTTCAAAGCCGTTGAAATGACCAAAATGCTCTTGCTAACATATAGTTGCGTTTAACATTTAAGCATTTATGATTATCACCATACAAAACGTTAATAATGAATGTCTCTAATTCTTACTATTGTATTGAAGAAAATGCTCCTCTACGTGATATAATCTATGATCTAGAGACTAATATGGAATGCCATTCATATTTAATTTGGGAGTGACCCTAAAGTAGATTTTCATAGTTTTAGTCAAACCCGACATATGTCGTTAAATCACTATGGGACAATCACAAGGGAGCGATTTCAATTCTCTTAAAAAGAAATGACATAGAAATTCTATCTATATAAATCTGTTTTAACAAATTAATATTATATACCCAACGTACAAGAGTTAATAGCTATTTTGGTCATAAATGTATTTTTACGGGTTGCCGACCTCATCATCCCGTTAAATAATTGTGTAAATTTCGTCAAATTTGATGACATGACAAGACATAACATGCTTCAACTACCTCTTTCCTGTAAGAACAAATATGGGAAAAAAAATTATATCTTAGCCCTCCCTTGTTTACCCCGACAACACCTCCCCGTCCCCTCCAACAAATTAAGACTCAGCTCCATTTTCACTTCATTTTGGGGGAAAAAATGGGGTTTGAATTTCTGTTTATTTTGGATGATTTTGCTTTTGTATGCAGTTTTTCTTGATTAAGTTTGAGGAAGGAACGAGGAGGATAAATTCTTATTTAAGCTGGGCTTTGTTCCTGCTTTTATTTATACATGGCAATCTTTTGTTATTTGGGGCTCTGTATTGAAAAGTCTTCTTTTTGCTTTTCTAAATATGTGGATACAATCCATTTGATTCAAATGTCATAATTTGATGTTCAGAAATGATGAAGTTTCAGTCAAGTTCCAAAACTAGGTTTCTTGTCCATGGGTAGTAAGCTTGAAAACATAATGTCTTATTTATGAACCTTAATTAGAAGAGCTTGGAATTATTGATTAAGCGAAGCAATGGATTGAAAAACTTTATTTCCTTGATTAAGGAGTTTATTTCTTGACATGGACCGCGGAGATCATTTATGCTATTTACAATGTGTTGTTCATCATAGTTGCCTTCATTTGTTTTTTTGGCAGTTCTTAGCACGATAACGACTTCAATTAATGAAGATGGATTTTCGGAGACGGTGGTGAGGAATATCACAATTAGGTGCTCATTTTTTTATTCAAATATGGGTCATTGTAGCTAGTATATGATTATTGGAATTGGAATTGGAATTGATGAAATTGCTTATTCTCCACCATTGTTATGGTTGGAATACGATAAAGAAGAAGTTTGAGAAAGAAAAGAAGTTTGAGGAGGAGAAGAATAAGATGTTTTTTCATTTTTCCCTTGCAGGAGATAGCGTGTTCCAGATCCGTTGTGCCATATCATCATCTTGGACGGAAACTTCCCAATTATTTGACGGAAGGATGAAATGAATGAGGACAAAAAAAAGACAAAAAAGTGAAAAATGATGAAAGTGGCTGACTGTAAATAAGTCATAACCTCCCGAGGTTCATGCAGATATAGGTCTTAATCTCCTGAGGTTCACGCAGATAAAAGTTCTAACCTCCCGATGTTCAGGCAGATAAAAGTCCTTGTTGGAGTACATTTAATCTAAGGTGTGCCAATTCGATTGGGCCGGGCCGGGATTGGATTGGGCCCTTAATCGGGTTGGGGCGACCAATATGATTGGGCCGACCAACCCATTTGGACCGACCTTATGGCTGGAAATAGAACCTTTATTTCCCAGCTTTTATCTCTTAGTAAGGTGGTTGAAGTGGTGGAGAAAGTGGAGGAGTGGTTTCCTCCATGATCTCCCATTTCCCCTTTTCACTCTCCTCAAAAACCTTTGAATGACTAGGGAAAATACTGATTTTTCCTAACATTCTAAGTCAGTTTTTTCCAGCTTTTGGAAGCTTAGAGAAGAGAGAAAAAGAGAGAACATTTAGTAAGAAAAGAAAAGACAGCTTTTCACATACTTGTTTTCTAGCTTAGGCTAATAGAAAAGAAGTAAGAAAACTGTTTCTTGTTCTTCTAAAAGGTCATACATACATACTCCATCTTGAAGAGTGTCTTCAAGACTTCTACAAGGCGTTGGCTAGCACCAAGCAGTAGAAGACCATCCCCGGAAGATCGAGTGGATACTGGGAGAGACGGAGCCTGCGTTGGTGGCGTTCCGTTCGTGACACTGAAACCGTTTCAGCTATCCTAGCACTTCTAAAGGTATAATACTATCCCATAGTCTTAGGTTCTTACTCGTGATAGATCCTATTAGAGGCGGGTCAGTTTATTTCCGCTGCATAACTGATTTTGACCCGGTTATTCCTCTAACAGTGGTATCAGAGCCACTCACGAGTACCCTATAGACTTAATGTGCTATAGTATTCGAGTATGGATTTTGAATCTATGTTTCGCATGCCTTAGGATTGCTAGAAATGTTGTATATCATGTATGACATATTTTTCATCATTTTGTAAGTATGAAAATTGAGAATTTCCAGTTTTGAAGTCATTCAAAAGTTGGAAAAATCTCATTTACTTCTGTGTTCGGATCAACCGAGAGGATGTTCGGTCGAGCCGAGTTGGTCTTCGGTTGACCGAAGTACCTATTTGGTCAACCGAGAAACTCTCTGTTTCTATTTCGGACGATAGGGAATTAAGTCGGCTCAACCGACTGGAAACCCGGTCGACCGAAGGGTGTGACCGGTCGACCGAACCTGAGATATAATATGAAATGTTCATTTTACTGGTTGCTCATTTTTCCATAAATTGTTATGTTAAATTGAGCATGATGCATAGTAGTCGCCTTTACCCTGTTGGTTTATTTTATAATACGATCTGCGTATCGTGCCTATATTTTTCTATCAAAAGTTGTAATTCTCTTCTTATCAAGTCTAAACACTTTCAAAATAAAATGCACTTCATTGCCATGATCTAAATCATTCAAAGGTGAATTTCAAAAGCAAGACAAAGAGTGTGCTTCATATGTTCTAAAGAGCTGAAATTGATGTACTTAAAAGGTATCTATCTTTCACTTGGAAGAGTGAACAACCTTGTTTTTTTATCCATCTTATTCCCTTTCTTAGTGATAGGGTCAATCTTGTAAAAAGTCCTACTTAGTGTGGGCAAGTAACTCTTAGTGAGTTTTTGTATTGTGGTTGTGTTGTAAAACTCTTTGTGAGTTAGCCACAAGTGTAAAAAGTCTTCTTAGTGAAGTTGTTGAAAATCCTTGGGTGCGGCTCAAGGTAGTGGATGTAGATTCTGAGTGAGTCGAACCACTATAAATCCTTTGTCTTGTGATTGGTTTTTATTTGCGTTTGTTCATCTTGTTCAAACTTACACTTGCCTTGAATAGATTTCGAAAAAGTTTGCAAGAGTGACTAAAACCCAATTCACCCCCCTCTTGTGTTTTACAATTGGTATCAGAGGCTCGTCTTCATCTTTAGCTTAAGCGCTTGAAGTAAAGATTATGGCCGGTAATTCCGCATTAGCCTACCTAGAGGGGTCTTCCACCAATAGACCACCACTTTTTGATGGAAATAATTATGAGGCTTGGAAAGACCGTTTCAAGATATATGTGTGCTCCATAGATTATTCTTTATGGCATATATTTGAAGAAGGTCCTTTTGTACCTATGAAGATGGTGGATGGTGTTCAAGTGCCAAAGCCGAACAATGAGTTAAATGAAGTTGAGTCCAAGAAAATGACTCAAAATTATAAGGCAATGAACATTCTTAGTTGTGCCTTGAATCTGGATGAGTACAACCGTGTCCTTGGAAGAAAATCCGCACACTCCATGTGGAAAATGCTTGAAGTTACTCATGAAGGCACAAATCAAGTCAAAGAGTCAAAGTTGAATATGCTTGTTAGAGAATTTGAGCTATTCTCCATGAAGCCTAATGAATCTATCAATGAGATGAACTCAAGACTCACCAACATTGTAAATGGGTTGAGGTCTAATGGCAAGGAGTATACTTCCGGAGAAATAAATAGGAAGATTCTCAATTCTCTTCCTAAAAGTTGGGAAACAAAAGCTCTTGCCATTGAAGAAGCCAAGGACTTAAAGACATATTCAACGGAAGAACTTATTGGCTCTCTACTCACCTTCGAGATGAAGAAAAGGAAAAATGGTTCTAATAAGGGTATTGATCTTGATTCTATCATCAATCATGAAGAAGTAGAGAAATTGTTCTTCAATCTCAACAATGCAAAGTGCTTGTTAAGCCATTGGGATGAAGAAGGAAGTGAGGATGATCAAGAAGAAAATGACCCCATGTGTCTTATGGCATTTGGTAATGAGGTACATCCTTCTCCCTCTATTTCAAATTCTTATGATGATGATGATAATGATGAGGATGATCCTAATGAGCTTTATGTGATATGTATGATCAATTAAAGAAATGTGCAAAGCAAAACAAAGATATGAAGCTTAAAATTGAATTTTTGCTTGAAGAAAGATCTAGGTTGTCTAGTGAGAACAAAAAGATATGTGATGAGGTTGATTGCTTGAAAATCGAAAATGAAAAGCTTATTGCTACATGCAACACTTCCTCATTAAAGTATCTAGAAGCCTATGATAAAGTGTCATCCTTTGAAAACAAACTTGTTGAGTTTGATCAATTGAAGAACAAAGTTAATGACCTTACCCTTCTTGTTGAAAACTTTTATAAGGGTAAGAAAAATCTTGATAAAATTCTTGGTATGCAACGTGCTTCACATGTTAAACATGGATTAGGCTATATACATTCAACTCACATTGATATTGCTAGCTCTTCCAAGTTACCTAGAAAACACTTTGTGCATGCTAGTACTTCACATAAGCAAAATAGTTATCATGAGCATATTCACAAATTTGCTAAACCATCTACTTGTTGCACATATTGTGGTAAATTTGGTCACACTAGTGCTAGATATTATGTGAAGAGAAAAATTAAAAAAGGAGTAAAAACCATTTGGAGAGTTAAGCGTATTTTGACTAACCCCCATGGACCCAAACAAAAGTGGGTACCAAGAGTTACTCTTCCTTTGCTCTTATAGGTTCTTGTAAGTTAAAGGAGATGTGTCAAAAGAAGAAATTCAAAAGCACTCCTTAACACTTGGATTCTCAAAGATCAAATGTTAACCAATTGGAGAACCAAGTTGCTTAAATACAAAGAGCAAAGCATCAAGTGATGACAAGAGCCAAAGTGTCAATCCAATATCTTCATCACTTGGAACTCATTGAAGGAACTCAAAGTGCAAAAGCATTCATCAAATTCAATGAGAAATTACTAAACTCAATCTCTTTCATTTCCTTGTATCTCATTTCATTTCATTATTGATCTTACTTTCCTTTTCATGTATCAATTGTTGTTTGAAATGGGCACCTTGAAGCTTTTATAACATGTTTTGCTCTTCATATGTTTTGATATTTTTTTTTAGCATGATTATTAGAGAGCTTAATGATTTGATCCTTGTGATGAAATCTCATTTTAAAACCCCTTCCCCTCTATTATTTAGTGTCTTATGCTTTGGGGGAGTTTGTAAATGCTATGTTTAGTTTTTACTTGATCTTTATTGCATATAGGGGTGTTTTTGTGTTTATATTCTAGTCTATAGCATTAATCTTATGTGGTTGATCGTCTAGATGCTTGACTTAGGATGTAAACTCTATTGTGATGTATGCTCAATTGTTCATATTTTACATCATCACATCACTTGTTGGCTTGTTTTTCATCTTTCTTATTTTATAGCCAACTTGTGTAAGTTATTTTGGAAGTTATATGTGTTATAAATGTTTATTTTTTTACAATTGGTTATTATTTCTTACATTTGGTATCACATATACTCTCCCTTAATAACTATGAGATCATAATCTTTACTTTCATATCTTTTGTGATCTCATTAGAGTTTTTGGTTAGTCTTGCTTCAAGAGTTGTTATACTCATTTAGCTAACCATTAACTTATTAGAGGAATGTTCTCGAATTGTCATCTTACACTTCCTCTAAATCTTTTGGTTGCAATACATATGTTTTTATGGTATCCCATCCAAAAGTTGTTAGCTATATTTTCAACCTGTTTTCATCTTAAATAGCTAACATGGTATGTTTGATAAACGGGGAGATTGTACTTTAAAGTTTTATTCATTATCTCCTTTGTCTTAGCTTTGCAAGTACACCTTATGCTTATGCTTATACTTTTGAACTATTTATGTCTTTGCAACTCTTTGGTAATTGGAGTCTTTTTTATTATGCCAAAGGGGGAGAAAAATGTTGTAATCTTGCTTAGTGAATGGTGTAATCATGCTTAGAGAAAAATGGTGTAATCTTGCTTAGTGTTATTTTATCTCTAACTCATTTTTACCCTGGCATGTTTTGAGAGGGAGCATTTATATTTTGAATATATTATATTTCTCAAAACTAGCATTGTGATGGAAGGAAGGAGGAAAGGAGGTTGGTTGGGATATAGGGCTCTTCAAAGAGTCTCTAATGCAATGGCAAAAGAACTTATCATGCTAGTGCTTATGTCTCTCGTTCCACTCTCGGTTTTATCAAATAAGCACTAATCTCGCTCTTATATGTTCTTGTCTTATCTTTTGCCTTGCTTCCTTGTTCTTAAATTGTCCTTATTCTATCTTATTGCATCAAAGTTTGTCATAATCAAAAAGGGGGAGATTGTAAGCCCTAAGGGCGAACAAACTCAGTTTTTGATAATTGACAAACATTTGATGTTGTGTCTAATGATCTTAATCTTTGTGATAGAATATCGGAATTCATATTGGAAGCTCTAAGTACTTCAATCAATCCATGATCAAGATTCAAAGTCATATTATTCAAGGCTCATCTTTCAAGATTGAAGATTGAAGACTTAGGTTTGGTTAGATTAGCTTTGTCATTATAAGTCGTTATCTTATAAGCTCTAACCAATGCTCTTATGAACATAAACGTACAACACTCTAGTCTTGCATACATCATAAACACGTTTCAAAATGATTCTCATATGTGTTCATATCTCAAAAGCCTTTGATTTCAAAGTATAAGTCTTTTAAAATGGTTTTCTAAATGCTCTTACTTGTTACATATTGAGAAAACCTTTTAGACTTCAATATATTTCAAAACGTGTGAAAAATCAACATCTCTCAAAGCACAGAAGGTCGGATCATCCGAGCTTGCCTCGGATCAACCGAGCACAAACGGAGAGTTGATACACTGGGCTTCGGTCGACCTATGTATGGGTTCGGTCGACCGAACTATGGTCGGATGGGCATCTCGGTCGACCGAGGTTAGGTTCGGCTCAACCGAAGTCAAGGTCGGTCATCCGAGGTCTTTTGCTCGGTCAACCGAACTCTGCGAGAACTAGCCGTTATTTGACCGTTGCAGAGTCGTTTTTCAGCCTATTTTGAAATGTATAAATACTCCAAAGCTAGAGAATGATTAGATGACTTGCACTTCAAAGATACATTGATTTCTTATCAAGTCTAAACACTTTCAAAGTAAAATGCACTTCATTGCCATGATCTAAATCATTCAAAGGTGAATTTCAAAAGCAAGACAAAGAGTGTGCTTCATATGTTCTAAAGAGCTGAAATTGATGTACTTAAAAGGTATCTATCTTTCACTTGGAAGAGTGAACAACCTTGTTTTTTTATCCATCTTATTCCCTTTCTTAGTGATAGGGTCAATCTTGTAAAAGTCCTACTTAGTGTGGGCAAGTAACTCTCAGTGAGTTTTTGTTTTGTGGTTGTGTTGTAAAACTCTTTATGAGTTAGCCACAAGTGTAAAAAGTCTTCTTAGTGAAGTTGTTGAAAATCCTTAGGTGCGGCTCAAGGTAGTGGATGTAGATTCTGAGTGAGTCGAACCACTATAAATCATTTGTCTTGTGATTGGTTTTTATTTGCATTTGTTCATCGTGCTCAAACTTACACTTGCCTTGAATAGATTTCGAAAAAGTTTGCAAGAGTGACTAAAACCCAATTCACCCCCCTCCTCTTGTGTTTACAGTGATGATTTGGGGACAACCAACTGAAGGTCAAGACGGTGTAGAATAGAATGTTTTCTTTTCACACCCTTAGATTGACTTCACGGTTTTTTCATTGGCTTGGAAAACCGAATAGGATATGGCGATTACTATTGCATTTTATTTTATGTTTTGGATGCATATGTATATAAGCATAAACTGTTTTATTTATGCTTTTCTGGTGAGATTGTTAAAAACAAAACCCCTCAATTAAATATTAACTAGTGCCTTCCTAAGTTTAGCCCTCGTCAAGGCCTAGATCGACATTAGTATGGGACATGCCAAAGCTGTACATACGTGTCTATCCGGGTGAGGCGCGAAGGATAATTGTGATATCCGTCGGCAAAAACTTAGGGTCCTAGTTAACTAGATTATCTCAATAAATGGATTGAGGATCTAGAGGCAAAAGAGTTGAGAAAAAGTGTATAATGATACGCTTGAATAAATGTTATTCACTCAACTAACCAAGAATTACATAATTTGATGTAATTGGCAAAGCGTTGCCTACCTAAATAACTAAGTTTTGGGCGATCAGCCAAAGTGACTCGAAACGAGGTGAAATATGGATCTTGGCCCGCTAGAAAGTTAACGAACTTTCCGAGTTGATAATGAGGGTTATTCACTCGAAGAAAATAGTGGGAGAAATCATTAAAAAAGATAAAGACCTAATAATGATTTTAATCGGTACTTACTTTGTATATGCATATTTTTTTGTTGTAGAAAATGGCAAATTCAAACCAAACACTCATCTGCGTTATGTCCTTGAGAAGGACAAATTAGAGGGAGTTAACTTCCTCGACTGGTTGAGAACTTGAGAATCGTTCTCAAGCATGAAAGAAAAGTCTGTATGTTCTAGAAACGACCTATTCCTGCTACACCAGAGGCTCGCGCTTCGACCGCTGAAAGAAATGCTTATCAGAAGCATGTTAGTGATGCTTTAGATATGTCTAGCCTCATGCTTGTCACCATGAACTCTGAGCTTCAGAAGCAACATGAGGACATGGGGGCTTATGGGATGATGGCTCACCTGAAGCAACTATATCAGGGGCAAGCACGCCAGGAGAGATTCGACGTATCGAAATCTCTCTTTTAGTGCAAAATATCTGAAGGAATGCCAGTAGGAACTCACGTTCTTAAGATGATAGGTTATGTTCAGAACCTTGAAAAACTGGGATTTCCTTTGGGACAAGAGTTGTCGACTGATTTGATCTTGCAATCGTTGCCTGAATCATACAGTCAGTTCATTCTGAATTATCACATGAATGAAATTGACAAGCCATTACTGAGTTGTTGAATATGCTGAGGACTGCCGAGAAGGAAATAGGCAAGTCCAAGCCCAACACCATACTGATGGTGCAAAAGGGCAAAGGCAAAGGTTTTGTGAAACCAAATGGCAAACCGAGAGGTAAGCTCAAGGGCAAGCAAACCACTTTCAACAATGCACTGAAACCTAAGGTTGGTATAGCCAAGGACTCTATCTGTCATCATTGTGGTGAGAAGGGTCACTGGAAAAGGAACTGCAAAAGCTATCTTGCAAGAAAAAGGCTGGAAAAGGAGAAAGCAAATGTTGTTTCGGGCTCAGGTATTTATGTTGTAGATATTAATATGATTGATATCAATTTAAATACAACTACTTCTTGGGTATTTGATACCGGATGTGGTTCTCACATTTGTACTAATGTGCAGGGGGCTGCAAAGGAGTAGAGAGTTGGCAAAGGGTGAAGTGGAACTACGAGTTGGCAACGAGAGCACGTGTTGCGACCACTAGCTGTAGGGACTTGTACTTTTACTTTGCCTTCAGGGCTTGTTTTGGGTTTAGAAAACTGTTTCTATGTACCTAGTTTAATTAAGAATATTATTTCAGTTTCTTGTTTGGACAAGAAAGGTTTTGAGATTTCGATAAAAAACCAACGATTGTCGTTATTTCTAGATAATATGTTTTATGCAAGCGCCTCTTTGATTAATGGTCTATATGTTTTATACCTTGATATGCCAATTTTAAATATAAATACCAAAAGGATTAAGACTAATGATTCTAATCCGACATACCTCTGGCATTGTCGCTTAGGCCATATAAACGAAGACCGCATATCCAAACTCCATAAAGATGGGTTGTTGGAATCATTTGACTTCATGTCTTATGATCAATGTGAATCTTGTTTGTTGGGTAAGATGACAGCATCACCTTTCACTAAGCTAGGTGAGAGAGCCGATGCTTTATTAGGACTAATACATAGTGATGTATGTGGCCCTTTTAATATACATGCAAGGGGTGGTTACCTCTACTTCATTACCTTTACTGATGACTTCAGTAGGTATGGATATGTGTTCTTGATGAAACACAAATCCGAAGCATTTGCTAAGTTTAAAGAGTTTAAACTAGAAGTAGAAAACCAACTTGGCAAGAGTATTAAGGTTCTTCGATCTGATCGAGGAGGAGAGTACTTGAGTCAAGAATTCTGTGACTATCTAAAAGATTGTGGAATCGTTTCACAACTTTCTCCTCCAACTACTCCACAATGGAATGGTGTATCTGAAAGGAGGAACAGAACCTTATTAGATATGGTTCGTTCTATGATGAGTCACACGAGCACGCCCGATTCCTTTTAGGGACACGCACTAGAGACAAATGCAGCTTTAACACTTAACCGCTGTTCCATCTAAATCGGTTGCAAAGACGCTATACGAGTTATGGGATCGGGAAGCGTCCCGGTTTGTCTTTCCTCAAGATTTGGGGTTGTGAAGCTTTTGTAAAACGCTCAGCTTCTAATAAGCTGGCTCCAAAATCTGAAAAGTGCATATTTGTAGGTTATCCTAAGGAAACTAAAGGATACTACTTTTATATCCCTAACGAGAACAAAGTGTTTGTTGCTCGCACGAGAGTCTTTCTAGAAAAAGAATTTGTTTCTAGAAACACGAATGGGAGTAGCGTAGAACTTACTGAAGTTCCAGACTCTCAAACTAGCACTAATGATGAGATGGAAATTGAACAGACTCCACAAGTTATTGTTCAGCATGTGCCACAAACAGTTGTGCAGCCAGCACCAGTTCAAGAAGCACAAGAATTGCGTAGGTCTGGTAGAGTTCATCGTCCACCTCCTGAAAAATTTGGATTTTTCATAACAGAACATGGTGATGTTATGTTTGTGGATCACGATGAACCTTCAACCTACAAACAGGCAATTAATAGCCCAGATTATGAGAAATGGCTTGAGGCCATAAGATCTGAAATGGACTCCATGTACACAAACCAAGTCTAGATCTTAGTTGATCCACCTGAAGGGGTAACTCCCATAGGGTGCAAATGGGTTTTTAAGATTAAAACCGACATGGAAGGGAATGTACAAACGTACAATGGGCGACTGGTCGCGAAAGGTTTCAAACAAGTTCTTGGTATTGACTATGACGAGACCTTTTCCCCTGTAGTTATGTTCAAGTCCATTCGGATTTTGCTTGCTATTGCAGCTTACTATGACTATGAAATCTGGCAAATGGATGTCAAAACCGCTTTCCTTAATGGAAAACTTGAAGAGGATGTGTATATGACACAGCCTGAAGGTTTTGTCACTCCAGAGAATGCTGGAAAAGTATGTAAGCTTCAGAGATCCATTTATGGACTCAAGCAGGCTTCTCGAAGATGGAACATCCGCTTTAATGATGCCGTCCGTGAGTTTGGCATCATTAGAAATTAGGATGAGCCTTGTGTTTACAAGAAGGTTAGTGGGAGCTCAATCGTATTCCTGGTTTTGTATGTAGATGACATACTACTGTTAGCCCTAAGGGCATATTCTATGTTGTTTTGATGATAACAAACCATTGTAAGTTCTAATGTTTGTGTGAGCATGTTCTTTGTAATAGGATCTTTAGCACTCACATCGACATTGATGAAAATGGTAAGTTAGCTTCTTGTGTAAACTTAAGGTATGTATATTACACACAAGAATGCTATTTTATGGAAGGAAGGAGGCAAGGAGGTTGGTTGGGAAATAGGGCTCTTCTAAGAGTCCCTAGATGCATTTGGCAAAAAGAAGTTATCATGCTAGTGCTTTAATCCTCTTTGGTTTTATCTTGAATGCACTAGTCTTTGCTCTCATTTGTTCTATGATCTTTTTGCCATGCTTCATCATGCTTCCTTGTACTTAAATTGTCCATATCCTATCTAATTACATCAAAGTTTGACATAATCAAAAAGGGGGAGATTGTTAGCCCTAAGGGCGATCAAACTCGGTTTTTGATAATGGACAAACACTTGATGTTTGTGTCTAATGTTTTCATCTATGTAATAGAATATTGGAACTTAATATGGAAGCTCTAAGTACTTCAATCAAGCCATGTTCAAGATTCAAAGACATACTATTCAAGGCTTGCCTTTCAAGATTGAAGATTGAAGACTTAGGTTGGTTAGATTAGCTTTGTCTTTATTGGTCTTTATCATTAAGCTCTAACCAATGCTCAAATGAACATAAGCTCTTGACTCTAGTCTTGCATACATGTTTTCATAAACACGTTTTCAAAAGGCTTAAGTTTCGAAATGATCTTTACATGTGTTCTTATCCAAAAAGCCTTTGATTTCATAGATAAGTCTTTTAGAAAAGTTTTCCAAGTATTCTTATTTATTACAATTTGGGAAAACCTTTTAGACTTCAAGAGATTTCAAAACAAAGGTCAAAACATCATCTCTCATACTCTGAAAAGTCGGTCAACCGAGATTTTCTCGGATCAACCGAAGGATTTACAGAGAGTTGAGCTTGCAGGACTCGGTCGACCAAGGCCAGGGTCGGTCGACCGAGATGTTTGATGGTCATCCGAGTTTCCAAAGTCGGTCCACCGAGTTCTGTGAACGGTCAACCGAACTCTGCGAGTTCTAGCCGTTATATGACCGTTAAAGAGTCGTTTTTCAGCCATATTTTGAAATGTATATATACTCCAAAGCTTTAGAATGACTCTAACACTTTGAAAGGCTTGCAAAACATATTCTCATTGATTTCTCATCAAGCTAAAACACCAACAAAGAAAATGCATTTCATTGCCATGATCTAAAAGCATTCAAAGGTGTTATTTCAAATGCAAGACAAAGAGTGAACTTCATATGTTCAAAGAGCAAAATTGTTTGTGCTTCAAAGGTATATCTTTCACTTAGAAGAGTGATCAAACTTTGTACTTAAACCTTCTCATTCCCTTTCTTAGTGATAGGGTTATTTGATAAGTCCTACTTAGTGTGGGCAATTGTAAAAGTCCTACTTTGTGTGGGCAAGCTCTTTGTGAGTTTTGAGTTGTGGTTGTTGTGTAAAACTCTTAGTGAGTTAGCCACAAGTGTAAACATTCTTCTTAGTGAAGTTGTTTAAAATCCTTGGGTGCGGCTCAAGGTAGTGGATGTAGATTCTAAGTGAGTCGAACCACTATAAATCCTTTGTCTTGTTATTGGGTTTAGCTTTGCATTTGCTCATCTTGCTTAAACTTTCACTTGCATTGCAAAGATTCGAAAAAGTTTACAAGAATAGTTAAAACCCAATTCACCCCCCCCCCCTCTTGGGTTTCTTCAACTACTCATTGGAAACGACATACCAACCTTAAAGTCTGTCAAGGCTTGGTTGAGTACGTGTTTCTCTATGAAAGACTTAGGCGATGCCAACTATATTCTGGGAGTCAAGATCTATAGAGATAGATCCAGGAGACTCATTGGCCTAAGTCAGAGTACATATATAGACAAGGTGCTAAAGCGGTTTAGCATGCAAGAGTCTAAGAAGGGCCTTTGTCCTATGGCACATGGTACTGTTCTGTCGAACAAACAATGTTCTAAAACGCCTGCCGAATTAGAACGCATGAAAGATATCCCTTATGCTTCTGCCATAGGATCCATCATGTACGCCATGATATGTACTCGCACAGCATGTCTCGTATGCCTTAAGCCTTATGAGCGAGATACCGCCTAATTACGGTGAACGTCACTCGGATCTCAGCCAAGAATATCCTCAAGTACTTACGAAGGACTAAGGATACATTCTTGATTTATGGAGGGGCGGATGAGCTCGTTGTAAATAGTTACACCGATGCTAGTTTCCAAACCGACAGAGATGATTTCCGATCACAATCGGGATATGTGTTTAACTTGAATGGATGTACTGTGAGCTGGCGCAGTTCAAAGCAATCGACCATCGCAGATTCTACGACAGAGGTCGAGTAAATAGCGACTTGTGAAGCGACTAAGGAGGCGGTTTGGATCGGGAAATTTATTTCCGACCTCGATGTGGTTCCTAGTATTGCGAACCCGATAGACCTCTATTGTGACAACAATGGGGCTATTTCACAATCTAGGGAACCTAGATCTCACCAGAGGTCCAAACATGTACTATGGCGTTTTCACCTAATCCGCGAGATTATAGAAATGGGTGATGTGCATATATGTAGAATAGATTCGGCAGACAATGTCGTCGATCCACTGACGAAGCCACTGTCGCAGCAGCAGCATGATCGTCACACTAGCTCCATGGGTATCCGATATCTGGAGGGCTGATCTTTAGAGACAGTCATTAGTATGCCCTAAAGACCATTTATTGTAATTTGGGTCTTTAGTGCAAGTGGGAGATTATTGTAATTGTACCGTATTTATGTAATTTTCATTTTGATGAATAAAAAGGCATTAATTCCAGTATTATTCATTATGTTTCTGCGTTCTTAACAACATAAATAAATAATATGTCCTTAGAATAGTATTCATAATTGTTATGACATACTATTCTGAAACATCCCTAGTCGAACATTATTATGGAATCTTCGAGGACAATAATAATGCGTAAGACTAGTATGTGCAGTGATTGATATAAGATATCGGATCGTCACATAGGTATATATGATTAGAGAATCATTATACTGGACAGACCCGACATGAGAAACACACCATGGGTTGTTATATAATAGTCAACGGTGTTTCTCAAATTTTTGACTGGGTTGTATATGGGATCCTTCGACTTGAGGTCTCACAAGAGTTCTTGCATAGCTAGTGTTATGCTTTGATAATGTTAAACGCTATCCGTAACAGGGTGAGCAATAAAGGCATTTATTGGGTATATCACGAATCTTGTTCAGGATGAGTGGGATGCAGAAAAGATTTGTCCCTCCTATATAGCAGGAGCGATATCTTTGGCCCTTTGATGGAGTCTGACTAATTCATGGCCATGAACAAATGAATCAGTATATGATATTGGTAGTGCTGTCAAAGTGGGCCGAAGCCCGCGGACCGGCCCGCCCCGCCCCGCCCCGCCGTGGACAGGGTATGGACTTAGGAAATATTGATCCGCAAAAATGCAGGCTTATTAGCCCGCGCCCATTTAGCCCGCAGCCCGCGCGGACCGGATCCGCGGATCGCGGGCCGCCCGCGGGCTTTTTCATTTAAAAAAAATACATATTATATATAATATTTTTGGGAAAAGTATATATATTATATATAATATGGTATATATTAGCATATTTCCTACTCGCTTGATGGTAAAAATAAAAGTATACATATTATATATAATATTTTTTGGAATAGTATATATATTATATATAATATGGTATATATTAACATATTTCCTACTCGCTAGATGGTAAAAATAAAAGTATACATATTATATATAATATTTTTTGGAATAGTATATATATTATATATAATATGGTATATATTAACATATTTCCTACTCACTTGATGGTAATAAAAAAAGTATACATAATAAAATAAAAGTGTACATGACCTTAACTATTTTATTATTAATGGGTAAATCTTTATTTAACATAAAAAAAAAAAATTGAGTGGGCCCGCGGGCGGGCCCGCAAGCCCGCGGACCTTGGGCGGTGCGGGTATGGGCATATGTTTCAAGGGCCCGTAAAATTGAGTCCAAGCCCGCCCCGCCCCGTATTGCCTTAATCGAGTGGATACTGGGAGAGACGGAGCCTGCGTTGGTGGCGTTCCGTTCGTGACACTGAAACCGTTTCAGCTATCCTCGCACTTCTAAAGGTATAATACTATCCCATAGTCTTAGGTTCTTACTCGTGATAGATCCTATTAGAGGCGGGTCAGTTTATTTCCGATGCATAACTGATTTTGACCCGGTTATTCCTCTAACAGTCCTAACCTCCTTAGGTTCAGGCAGATAAAAGTCCTAGCCTTCACCAGACAAAGGTCCACACCAGGCGCGAAGCGTCCAAGACCAGTCCAAACCCCAACCAACTTCCAACGAAGCCGGTCCTTTTCCTATTTCTGACGCTTCATTGCCTTCTTTAGAGCCGAGATATTCTTCTCCACTCTAGCATGTCCTAAGTCAAACCATAGACAGTATCCTCCAACATACATGCTACTTCTTTCTCTGGTCATCCAGAGACAGCTCTGGCGCTCGAGCTTTACCCTTGGCATGCAGTGCAGCTTCACGTGAGGCACGTGTGTCCTTCTTCAGGATACCATGTTTCCGATGAGCTTTCCGCAAGGTCTGCCCGAAGGGAAAACAACTGGAGATTATAAGCAGCAGTCGACAAAACTCTGTGTTCATTTTCTTTCCACAGTGCGTCCATTTCCGTCGCAAGGTCCTGGACTTCCTTTGGAGGCTCAGACATGAGCAAGGTGGCAACGCTAAATGCTTGCTCCGCCTATAAGGAAGGAATGTAAAGTTGCAATTAGAATGAGTTTAAGAGAGACGTGTATAAACAAGATTAATGAAAACATACATCTCGAACTCGCTGAAGCCCAAGAGCTAGAATATGGTCGGCGGTCCACCTGATCTCACATTCGCCCCCCACTATCGTTCCCTCCAGGGCAAGGGTGACAGATAAAATCTCGTGGGGATCCAATCTCGAGTGTCCCCTCGTTCTGTGCCAAATCTTAGGGAGATTCCGCAATCACATATTAATTGACATCGTCCGGATATTCTTCTGTGGCCGAAATGTCAAGAACAACGAAACTCAATAAATTGCGAGGAATCAAGTCATCATACACAACCTGAGTCCTCCCGGACCTTGAAATATACTTTCCGGGCATTCTCTTACCATTGGGGTGCCCAAATGCGACACTTGCGTAGCAGCTCGCTTTGAACAGAGTACGAGGAGAAGAACCGTTGGAACGTTTCCGTTTCTTGTTACTGACCTTCTTAGGGTGAAGGATCACCCTGGAGTCCTCCATCTGTATCCATTGCTCCATCACATGGATTTCTCAGGAAAGATTAAACAGTGTCAGTGGCGAATAACAATCTACACCTAGATTATGGTTACTCAAGAATAGATCATACTAGCAATTTCTAGGTGCATGGGAACACTCCCCGGGGACCGCTGACACCTCCAGTTTCTCAATAGTATGTCTCACAGAGGTGGAAGATTCACGAATCTGGAGCCCATCTGCGTTTCCCTCAAACATTTTTACTGGCCAGCATAGGGTCGAGAAGAGTCGTTCATGTGAAATATACATACATTAAACTCGGATAAAATCTAGAACAGGGCAGACAAAATACTAGCCAAACATGAAAACTGGAGAAACTAACACGGATCAGCGTAATTGAAGATCGCGTATGCAAAAACTCCAAGAAATTCGAGGCCCAAGGCTCTCTAATAAGCATGACAAAGGAATACCGCTGCAAAGTACTCAAATCAGATGTGGCTACGTCTGACTCTAACAGAGTATTGGGGATAGTGATGGATAGATTCCACTCCAGAGTAAAACCCACGGGGGTAGGACGGACGAAAAAGAAGGCTTCCTTCGAACATTTGAATGAGGGGCCGCTGAAAATTAAAAAAAAATATTCCCCTAGACCTCTTGTGCTTATGCACGAACCAGCCAAAGCCATGCTTCAAACCCTCGGGGGAATTATGTATCACTTTCACCATATGGGCTACCTCGAAAAACACCAAAAAGTCTCTAGATTGGAGGACACCCCCGAAGGCGCGCCACATGAGATTAAAACATGCAATAAATATTGTTAGGTTTGGACTCAATTGACTTAGATTTATGCCAAATAAGGTTCATAATTGAAGAAACAATTTATGCGGAGGAATAGTAATCCCTCCCCGAAGTTGTTCCACGTAAAGGGCACAACAACCTGGTGGAGGTGCAAACGCCGTTTGGTCTCATTTGGGTAACATGTACCTGTACTTGTCAGGAATAAACATCTTATTCCACAATATTTGTACCCTAGACTCTATCATAAGGGAAGCAATGATAGATGCCTCATATTCATCCAGATGACGAAAATTTCGAGGAGTTCGGAGAGGGTACTCTACATCAGAAAAAGAACTATCCTTGAGGTCTATTCTATTGGGATATTCCTTATCTACGTTATCAGGAAAGAGTAAAGAAACCCCTCTAGAGGACAATGCTATATCGCCACCCATCTATTTCTATCAAGGGGACGATACGAGGTTGCTTACATGGATTAACGGATTTTTTTGGGCCATCATTATAACGGAGTGGGAACGCCTTACCTCTGTAGATATTAGACAAAGGTCTGAATCTGTGCCTAGAACAACAGAAAGATAGCAAGAAGGTTTTTGTAAAATAAAAATGACATCATGTACTGTCCCACCTATTTATAAAGCAATAAAAATAATGATGACATGGCTATGCTACTGCATATGTGGACATTATTCAGTAATAGAAGACGAAAAGATGCGTCTTTGAAAAGTTATAAGGGCACGCAAGTTCCAAAGGAAGACTTTGGGTATCCACATGATCAACCTTGAACTTGTTTGTTGAGCCTTTAATTCTAGTCACGAGAGCTATGAACGTTGAAGACGATCTTCGAGAGCTTCGTTGATATAGACACATAAAATCGGAATTTAAGATATAAGAAAAACAAATTTTATTTTCTCTTTTGTGTTCTTGAGAGTAAACTTTCAGAGAATTTTATTTTTTTTCTTGGTTTTTTCGGCTAGGGTAGGAATAGAATTGTGGTTGTGAATTGTGTGAGTGATGAACATTTCATCATGTGGTGTTAGTATAACCACCCACTAACTCCAAACTCACCATTTTCTCTCCCCACTATCCCTTTCATACACATACACTCTCTCACACAAGACATGTGCCGGTTTTGACTTGGTCCAACTAGTTCGGTCGACCGGAGAAATGGTTCTCAGCCGACCGGAGTGACAAACCGGTTCGGTCGACCCGAGACAACTCTCAGTCGACCGGGCCATTTTTGCTCAATCCAATTGAACGCCCAATCTAATTGAGCACCTATATCAAATGTAAACTCCAACGGTTTATGTGATACCCGCAACTTTTTGACTTGTGTTAAATTGAATTAATTACTTTTACTTGTTTTATTATGTTATGTTAGAGGCGTAATGACATGAATGGGAAATAGGGGACCTAAGAGTAAATTTAGTTAGTTAGTTAATTAGTTGGTAAGTTAGTTAGTTAGTTAGTTAAGTTATGAGGTCGGAAGTTTGGATTTTAAGAGGTATGTAAGAGATTTGAAATGCTACAAAACCTTTAGGAGAAAAAGAATAAAAGGGAAGAAAGAAAATGAGAGAAAACGAACCAACATTTGGGAGAAAAATAATGAAGGGGACGAAAGAAAGGAAAAGAGAGAAAAAGAAGAAGAAACGTTAGGCTAGAAAATTTGGGAAAAATTGTGCAGAGATTTTAGAAAGCTTAGCAGATGGATCAAACATGCTCTGATCATTCTCACATTTATGGCAAAATTTAGCAGACTCATAGGACTTCAATCCGAATGTGGAGGTCGAATTTCAACGGTTTGTTTTAGAGTATTATTCATTAGAACATCGTTCTGCTTTTTTTTTAAAAAAAACGTTGGGATATCCTCCATGCGCAGTAAGTTTGAAACTTTTTACAGACATAACAATTGTGTTTGATCATCCCCAAATTTTAACCACGGTAAGAGAAATTCTAAGACTTAATTCGAAACGATGAAGATGGGATTCCAACGACTAGTTTCAGAGATATAAATTTCGGAGTGAAGTGCTGAGAATACTGGGAAAATGTAGAAACTTAATCTTTTGGAGTTTGTGATAGGTAATCAAGATAAGGTCATTACACTCTTGTGTTTTCCTATAAAATGAATGAATGTTTACAGAAACTAAGTCAAGTTTTAATTATGATGAACTGGATTTCCTCATCGTTTTCTATTGCATCAAAATGGATGAAGTGTTGTGCAAGCATTCATTGCATGGATCGTTTGATTGTCATATTTTCATGCGTTTGTATTTTTTTATGTGTATGTGGTATGATAATTTGAGTATGCGTTGGTTACATTCCCAATCTTTAATTCTTAGCTGTTAAATGTTCTATAGTGGAATGCATTCTAATTCGTTTTTCATGTTCTACTGATGCTCGGGTGCACTCGATGACGTGATATGATATGTGATGACTCATGTCCATGGCCTTTCCCCGGTAGGTAATATTGTTGGGCCTGCTAATAGATCTTGTGGAGTTCACAATGGTGAGCGATGGCATAATAGAATGTATCTATAAATGTATGGCTCTATCATTCGAGGGGTATATACCCGGAACCATGGTATCATGGACTGTCCCTGACGGGTAGATAGTTAGGGACAATTAGCTGCAATGCTATAGAGTTGGAATCAGCCAAACAAGTTCGATTGTGAATAATGTGATGCATGAAAATATCGGTATTCATCAAGTCTTAGAAAGTGTATTTTGTATGAATGTTATTGGTTGATCATGGTGCTCATAACACGAATCTTATGTGCGAGTGTTGGATGTGAAAGAATATGGTTTTGCATGTTTCTATGTATGAAGTTGTATGTGTTTATGGTCAAAGTATGTATTTTTTGGGTTTGGATTCGGAATTTCATAAAATGGGTTTTCCTTTGTAAAATTGCGCGGTATTATGTCTTTCTGAAACTCTTGGACGAAACATTCATCCTAGGCTTCGTCCATCGGTTCGTCTCCACAAATAATGGGCCTTCTGGTTGTCTCGCAAACGAAGGGTGTAGACGGAAACATTCGTCCGCGACATTTGTCCGTAGAGATGTTGGAACATGTAGAAAGATTCAGACGATAGGCCGAACGATGCATCATCTGCAATCATCGTCTGGGGTCTATTCTGTTCAATTTTGTGATGTTTGCAGTACATTTAAAAGTTACATGTGTTCTTAAAAGTTATGCTAAATTCATTTCAAGTTCATTTTAGGATGATACATGTTTGAGTCAAGTCAAGGTATGTTTGAAATATTTTGGGAATTTGGAAAATGTTTTGAGTCTAAAGATGCTTCACCCCAAGGGTGTTTAAACCTCATTGGGCTAGTGTAGCTCATTCCCTTATTTTATATTTTGCAGATGATATGAGGATGAAATAGAAGGGGCTACTGGGAACGAGATTGAAGAGTAGTGATCATAAAAAGGTACAACACAAAATTTTATACTTCTGTTAACAATTCTATGATAGTCATAGTCGCAGTATCTTATACATGTATGCTTGATTATTTGATTTAGTGTATTATGAATTACAATATTTATTTTACTAACTTGCAAATGCACACATAATTCACAAAACATGCACACATTATATGCAAATTGAACATATATTATAATATCATTCATATTAATTTATGTTTATATAAACATACATACATCCATACACCAGTTCGACTGCTTTCTACTATTTATACATGTCATTTTCTAGTTGTCACGTCATTGTTGTGCATCAATTATGATAAGCATCACAGTACAATAACACTACACGTAAAAGTGACTCATATGACCTGTGGTGCACAATATAAGAAGGTTTTGTGTTAAGTTCATTACGTTGTTTAGTAATATAGTGTATTGTGCATGCAAATGATAGAACTTGATCATTATGGATTTGTTAACCTTTTTAACACAACAACTTCAACACTAAATAAGTTACATATATTTTGAGAATTAATGTTTTATATTAGTTCTTATGTATATGTTTGTGCTAGTACTGATTTAATTTTGTCAACAATATGATATTTAATACTGCATTGAGAATTGTGTTATAATATGTTTAATAGTTTGTGTGTGTGTGTTGTGTATATGATTTGTTCATATAAATTATATAATTTCACCCTAGGTCTTGAGGGACTTATGGTGGGTTCCGGCTCAAGATGTGCTGATAGGCCCTGAGTTGGACCCAACCTTGTGGACCCGCACCTAAGATATCAAAAGGACGTCGTTGTACCATTTCAGTCGCTAATCCGTTGCCCAACCCTAACCCTATACCCTAACAATGCATAAACGACGTCGTTTTAATACGCCGTTAAGTATTCGGTTGTTAAATTCCGTCGGTATTCAGTCGGTAAGGGAAACAAAACAACGTCGTTTTATGCGTTTTTTAATTACTTGATAAAAACGCGTAAACAACGTCGTTTTAATATGCCGTTAAGTATTCAGTCGCTAATCGGTCGTTAAATTCCGTCGGTAAGGGAAACAAAAAGAAGTCATTTTATGCGTTTTTTAATTACTTGATAAAACGGGTAAACGACGTCGTTTTAATACGCCGTTATGTATTCGGTCACTATTCAGTCATTAAATCCCGTCGGTAATGGAAACAAAACGGCGTCGTTTTATTCCTTTTTTTAATTACTTGATAAAACGCGTAAACGAAGT
This sequence comes from Vinca minor, assembly GCA_026122235.1. Classification (NCBI taxonomy): domain Eukaryota; kingdom Viridiplantae; phylum Streptophyta; class Magnoliopsida; order Gentianales; family Apocynaceae; genus Vinca; species Vinca minor. The sequence continues at coordinate 6,334,665 of JAOCZM010000241.1, read as the reverse complement.
CGTTTTAATACGTCGTTATGTATTCGGTCGTTAAATTCCATCGGTAATCAGTCGGTAAGGGAATATGTAGCGATCGTTCAAGTATTGGTTTGAGTTGGTCAACAGGATCTATATGGCCGACGACGTAATAGCGACTGTTCTTTTTCTTGTGTTAGGTCGGTATTCAGTCGCTATTTCGGCGACAGAAAATTTTGGTCGCTATTTTCGGTAGCTAAATAACTGTTTTCTTATAGTGTCCCCACTATTTCTTGTCTTACAGATTACTCTCTTTCTTGTCAAGATGCGTTGGCTTGCTTAGATGGTGGAGATCCGGGATCGGAACCTGTTTGTCCGATACACATCATTATTCAATTAAGATGTTTGATAATGGTTTATTTAAGTGGACCATATTATCAACTTATGATACTAGGGCATTTCAGTCATATTGCGGTTAAATCCATTTCATTCTGACATTGAAAAACAAGTTTACGAAAGATTGAGAAGGAATCAACATTTCATTCCGGCTTGGCCTTCCAAACTCTAAAATCGAAAGAGGATTCCAAACTTATTCAAGATGGAAATCGATTATGCCTGAAAAAGGATTAAATTTCATTCCATTCTAGTGCACCAAACATGTCGTTACCTCAGAAGGGAGATATAATCTAACTAATTGAGGAATTGACTTTCTATTATAATTATATAGATTTGTCAACAAGATTTTGTCAAAGAACTGAAGCTTCTCAACTAACATTTGAGCATTCGAATCATATCAAGTGTATTGGGGAATGATAATATATTATATATTTGCAAATTCTATTAAGACGATCAAAATATTATTTAGATTCCAATTGAATTAGTTGGTAAAAGGATTAAATACTTATTTAGAAATCTTATGCTTATTTACAACGATAAGTAAGTTCTAATATTATTAGTGTACTATGAGAAATGAAGAAGTTAAGGATAAGTAATCTAGTATGTTCTAAAAGAATTCTTCCAACATACTTTTTTAAGAAAATTATGGGGATTGGATCGGATATGGTGAGAAAGATTCAAGAGGACAGCGACAGATAGAAATAAAAGAAATCATAGAAAAGAATATATTGTTGAATGGATACTTATCATAGTTAGGCCAAAGATGCTTTCATTTGGTTAATTAGTTGGGTTCACTTACAATTTTGCAATTAATGAAGTTGATGGGCATTAAAAAAGGGGAAAAGATTTGGTGGAAATCAGAGTATGCAACTTTGTGCTTGGTGATGTAGGGTTAGTTGGGATTTGGCAAAGATAAAATTCTTAGGAGAACAGTCAAAGTTTGCCTTGGGAGAAACTCCAAGGTCCAAAAAAATGTAAGCATATGGTAAAATATAGTCGCAATATGTATGTCCAAAATGCATGAAAAGAAAGAGGAGTCAAATTGGAAGAAGATAAATATACTTATCCTTCAAAGAACCATAATTTAAGGAGCAGTCCAAAAAAGTTCCTTGTAATCTGCCTGCACATCTATCAATCTGGCTACAGTGTGGAACATTAATTATTTCGCACCGTGCGGAACTATTGTGGACCATCGGATTAAACATTTGACCACTGAAATCATTTAATTTAACACATTCTTTATAATATTATTGAGACACAAATGATTTAGCAGTCAAATTTTAAATTTGACGGTCCATTATTGTTCCACAAGATGTGAAACAATTGATGTTCCACACTGTAGCCTGCTCGCACATCTATTGGCAAAATTAGTTATGAGGACGAGGTCCTTGTCTATTGGAGATTCTCCAATTATTTTTTTTACCACTTGTACTTTTTGATATTATTCTATGAATATTTTTTTCTCCTAAAAAAACTACAAAAAGTTACAAAATTTAAAATGATGTAGACACACCTACTAGAAAGTATTGAAACTTTTATAATGAAAATTGAGTGGTTTAGTTCCTAAAGCTTTTGTCATTACATAATAGAAAATATTATTCTTTTTTACCAAATAGAACGGTAAAAAAAAATAGCAGGACTGAATTTTATTTTGGAGATACTCGTATTCTATGATTTGTAAAAGCAACAATCCTTAAAATGTTGAGAATTGGCCTCCCTAGATCCTTGGCATGTTGAGGAAAACGTTGATAACACGTTTTTACAAATTTATGGAAGTAATAAAGCGTGGAAGAGGGAAATGAAAATAATGAAAAGCGGAAAATGCGTCAAGATTTCAGGAAAACGCAAAGAAAATAGCTACTCAAGGACTATAAAGCGGGAATCGGGTAGCCCAAGTGGTAAGGCTATTCGAACAAGGTCCCGTGTTCGAGTCCTATATCTCCCCATAATGGGACAAATTATTTCTCCTCCTTATGAAGCTTATCTTCCCTCCCCAGGCATGGGACATGCTTCAATCTTCCCTATCTAGGGTACTCTCCGCTCTTCCCCTTCGGGGGTAATTGCCTTCGGGCGCTAAAAAAAAAAGGGACTATAAAGCAATCCAAATAACTTATCTTTATTTATTTTTTATTTGACGTTTTGCTTCCTTAAATTATTAGTCAGACATTCAATTTCTGGACTATTAACTCAACCGCGCAATTCAAAGAACTATGGGTCTTTTAAGACGACATCTAATATAGACTCTTACAATATAAAAGATATTAAGGGGGTGTATTCAATTCAAATTTTAAAAGATTTTAACTAATTTTCAAAATTATATGGATTTTACTGACTTTATGAATTGTTTTAACTATATGCAGAGTCTACACAGATTCTATTAGATTGATTTATAAGGATTTCTTTTTATTTATAAAGTCTATAGATTATTTGAATAACGCCAAAAAAGAAAGAAAAGACTGATTCAGTGGTGTATTATACAGATGCAGCGGTGTTGAATTTCCAAAGTCAACACATGTTTATCAATCAATTTTTTTTTTAATTAAATCATTTTGTTAAAAAATAAAAAGTTTGGTGATAGTCTTTGAATTTTTTTTTGAGATCACGTAACTACGATTTTTTTTTATTTATTTGTTCAAGGTTTGTATAATTTACTTACTGATATTTTTTCCTTTGCCTTAATCAAGATTTGTTTTGTGATGGATTTTGTTTGAACTCTTTTTTCCCTTTAATTTTAATATTAATGAGAGAAAATCAAAATCTTGAGGAAAAATAAGAGATTTCACAATACACATTTAAGCCTAGGAAATCCATCAAAATCCTACATTTAATGGAATCTATGAGAATTTATAGAGTTTTGAATACCTCTAGATTTTAATGGAATTTTTAAAATCTAAATTGAATACCTCTATATTTCATTGGACTTTTTAAAATCCAAATTGAATACCTCTATATTTCATTGGACTTTTTAAAATTCAAATTGAATACCTATAGATTTTAAAACTCCTCTAAAATCTAGATTGAATACACCCTCTTAATGATTGTTTAAATTGAGATTTTACTTTAGAAAAATCATAGGGTTAATTACACTTTGGTACCCCTTCAGTCTTGGGATCAGCACACTACTACAGTCTCATTTGTTTTCAAATGGAGACTAGAGGTTCTTTGACTGTGGATCAACAATTAACTCATACACTATCTGTTAGTTTGTGGGCCAAAATATAAATTTTCTCCCATTAATTTTGATCACCTCTATTTTACAGAATTCTACCACATATTTTGTGAGGGCTTTAACCAATATATTAAGAAAGTCAGAGATGAGTTAATTCACACTATGTCTGAGATTTTAAAAAGACAAGTAATGTGTAAGTTCCACGAGTAGCAATGATAAACGGGGCGGCCTGACGAGTTTTGGACGGATACGGGGTGGGTTTGATCGATTGACGGGGCGGCGCGAGTGAGTTTAATCGTTGACCAGGGCGGCCGGGTGGGTCTCAAACCTACCAGACCCGCATGTAGAACCCGAAACCCGCGGGGTAGGCCGGACTGTATATGTCCCCGTGTATGTCCCTATTCCTGTACCTAACAAATAACAATTCCCCATGTGTATATATAATTGGAATGAATGTCCACATAACGAATTTTGATTGGTTGGGCACATGAATATAGATATACACGGAGACAGACGATTTTCACCCAGTTTATACAAGGAGAAAAAACTGAAAGAATATAACGAGAAATAAATATAGAGCAAGCCACATTGTAATGGTGGGAGGTTTGACATGGACCCCTACCGGTTTTATTAATAAAAAAAAATAAAGTTACATAGGAGGGGGACTAAGGGTCTAAACCTCCCAAATGAAAATACACGACACAAATCAATAGTACTAAGTACTAAACTTAATTGAAAAGTAAGTAATAAAATAAATATTACAAGTTTAAATGAAAATAACATAATAAAATATACTTTACAATTTATTAAAGTTTCCTCTAATCTTCATTCTTCAAATCTTCTTTCATTCATCTTCATCATCAACTATTGCATATTAATCTTCATTAGCAGTAGGATATATACTCCCATCTCCTTTAATTACTCATCAAACTAATCATTTGCGCACATACATGTCTCTAAGCTCTTAGGTGTCAATCGACTCCTAAATTCATCCAATATCTTTCCACTTAAACTAAAAGCTTGTTCTGAAGCAACGGTTGATACCGAAACTGTCCAAATTGTTGGAGAAATTGGTTTACTCAAAGAATTAAAGAGTGTAATTAAAGTGTCGTGAGGACATTTTTTAACCCATATTATTATATGTTACAACGCTCGTTTTTTAATGTTATTGAGATTATCACGAAGTGGGTTGCACAAGCTTCGCGATGAAATATAACATGTGAGAAAACCAATTAATGGTGTGAATGATAAATTGCTATAAAGTGGTGTAGTTGACATGTGGTAAATGAGTTTTTTAAACCCACATCCCACATGGGAAACCTATGGAAGTAAACATCACTTTAAAATGTCTTACTAATATTACGACCCATGTGAGAACCTCGTGTGTGCCCGCGCAGGGTTGGTGGTGGTGCAAATCGAAGGTCTATCGATACCAAAATAACTCAAACTTGTGTGCAGACACGACCTGCGTACACGAACACCGGACCAAAACTCGCAGGCCTGATTAATTAGCCTACGTTTTGCTACTGGTTTGAATTTTGGTATTCAAATTTTTGCTGAGTTTGGGCTTATGGCAGTTTTAAAATCCTTGATTGTAACAGTCAGGATTAAAGCAATGTAAATTCTGTCATTGTCGATGGTTAATGGCTGAGTCATGCATTTACCGTTACATTTCGGATTTGAGAGCCTACAAAAGGCAGCCTTGTCTACAGGAAAACATCATCCTGAAATCTCCTTCTCCTCTCTGCATTCTGCTATTTTTTTCTTTTGCATTTACATATCTGTCTGTCTTAAGAGTTCTGTTGTTGCCACTACGATTCGATGTTTCTACTTCTTTTGCTTCAAAGAAACAGAAAGTTTGAGCGTTGTACCTTAGGAGTTCAGTGTTCAAGAGGTCTGAAACTGTAAAAGGCGAGCATATTAAACTTAAGGGGAAGCGGTACACTGCTATCTCGTCCAGGATTTAATCCAAACCGATTAAGGTTATCAGTTTTGTTTTTTCTGTAAAATATAAATCAGTAGTTATTTTCTAGTATTGTTTACTGCTTTGTTTATTTTTCTAATGTAAAAAATAATCAGTAGCAGTATACTGTTTCGATTTTCTTTGTCTTCATTTTCCTGCACTACTTTTAATTTATTCTGTTATGATATAACAATAAAAAACAGTAGCAAAAACATTTCAGTAAACCAGACAGTCTTAAGTTCAATATTTAGTATTTCTGTGTTATTTTTCTGGTGCTATTTTTATTAATTAATTACTGACTTTGGTTCTATTTTTTATTATAGAGAAATGACAAACACTGAAAATCGATTTGCTGCAACAAACATTGGTTCTTGTTTCGGGAATGTCCCGGTTGGTGTTCTAACTACTGTGGTTCCCCCTTTCGGGAATCAGACAGGCTGTATTGAGACCGTCTTCCCACCTTTTGTGTCTGCCATGCCAAACCGACCAATTCATTTTGGTCAGTTTGGCAAACTCGAGAAGTTTAAGGGTGGTAGCAACTTAAAATTGTGGAAGAAAAAATTATGTTTTACCTTACCACTCAACATCTGATTCAGTTTATCACTGAGGATAAATCGGTGGAGGACATTAATGATCCTCAATCTGAAACCACGGTACGAGCGTGGCTAAGTGATGACTACCTCTGTCGGCACATTATATTAATGGATTTAGATGATTCCCTTTATCAGTTGTACTATGAAAAAAGTACAACAAAAGATTTATACTGTGGACTATGCAGGGTCCAAAAAGTTTATAGCCGCTCGTTTTCATGATTTTAGAATGGTGGATGGAAAGTCTGTTCTTGAATAGAGTGAAGAGCTTCAAAAGATATATCACGATCTTGTCGCTGAGGGCATGGGAATCAACGACTCTTTACAAGTGGCACCGTTGATTGAGAAGCTCCCTCCTTCGTGGGATGATTTCAAGCATTATCTGAAACACAAGAAGAAGTAAATGACTATGGATGATCTAATATTGAAACTGAGGATTGAACAGGACTCAAGGAAGACGAGTAAGAAGCCCAATAGCTCTGTGGCTAAGGCTAATATAGTTGAAAATTCACAACTCAAAGACTAACGCTAAGAGAAAGCGTCCAAATGAGTCGAAGGTTTCAACCTCCAAGTTTAATGGAACCTTTTGTGTGTGTGGTAAACCTAACCATAAAGCTAAGGATTGTCGTAATCGAGTAGCGTTAAACAACAAGAACAAGAGAATCCTTTGTGCTGGGAACAAGAACAGGAATCAGAAGGCCGGTCAAGCTAATGTGGCAGAAGATGGAAGACTGGGCTCTGGAATGGAAGACATGCATATGGTAGTTGTCATTTCAGAGGTTAACTTGGTTGGAGGCAACCAAAATGAGTGGTTTCTTGATACTGATGCCACTCGTCACATATGTGTGAATAAGTAGATGTTCAAGACATACCAAGCCGTTGAAGATGGAGTCTACTTTATGGGGAACTCTGCGGTCTCCAAAGTAGAAGGAAAGGGCAGTATCGTCCTTAAATAGTCTTAGAAAAATTCATTCAGCCATTATTACATTATTCTAGCTTTTAGTTTTTCTCTAGAATTAACCCTCTTATAGGGTTAATCTTTATAGTTCTTTTATTTACAAATTTCGTAGACAAGATTGAAGCTTTGATGATTGAAGTACTTTTGAAGATTATTTTGATTTCAAGACTTTATTCGAATTCACGGATGTTTTCTTATATTCTCTCTTTTAATTTGTTACTGGATTTCATCACTAGTATGAGCTAAATATTTCTTTTAAGGCCATGATGTAACTAGATTAATTTTATATGTTATTCTCTTGATCTTGTTATTCGATGAGTGTTGTGAAATTAATTTTTTATTATTGTTCTGAATGCTTTTGTGTGATTAGCTACCACTCAAATTGTATTTACATTAACTTGGAAGATTTGCGTTAGCTAGCCTTGTTAATTAGGTTAAATAATCTGAACATAAATTGCATACAAGATAGACATATACTTGTATGGTTTGTGCGATCTTTATGATTTCATATGTTTAATGAATTTTTATGGGTTAAAATCAACATAGACATGTAGTTGGTTTATTCATGAGAATAGGTTTGATAAGCCTTGAAAGAGGTTATTAGATATAATTGGAAATCGATCAATTAATGAAACTCACTCTAGAATAACATATCGTTAGGATAATATATTGGTTAATTTAGAGAATTCAAGTGCCTTAGATCTTTCTCTTATCAAATTTCTTGTTTAAGTTATTTGTTTTATGTTAATTAATTAATTTAGTTTAATTAAATCATCATCAATATCGGATTTATTTTACTTACTTTTGATCATTGTAGAATTATTTACTTAGATATTAATTAATCATTATTCTCTGTGGGATCGACCTTGATTACTGCAACCTCGACCTAGTACACTTGCTTGTATAGATATTGCGTATCAAGTTTTTGGCGCCGTTGCCGGGGAATAGTTGATTAATTTGATTTCTTTGTGATTTTAATTTTACTTTGGTCTTAATTTAATTTAATTTAATTTTTTTAGACATTGCAACAACATTCGAAGTGGTTTTCAAATTGGCAGAATTGACAAATCAAGTTAGCCTCTTCATGAATCAAAGAGGCAACCAAAACAATTTGGATATCAACCATACCAGGAAGCATATTATATGGGAGCTGAGAGGCAATGCATGTCTCAGTGGAATAATCCTTACTCCAACACTTATAATCCGGGGTGGAGGTAACACTCAAATTTTTCATGGATAGATCAAGATACTCAGCAGCAATATATGGCTCTTTCACAACAGCCTCCTCCAACACAAGAAAGGACACCTCAATATGAGGAAACTTTGATTCAATACTTAAAAAAGTTGGAGGCTACGATAGACCTATTTGCTCATACAAGTCAAGCTTCTATCAACGACTTGGAGGTTCAATTTGGTCAATGTGCTAGAAAATTAAAAGATAGAGCTTCAGAGATACTTCCTAGTGACATAGAGAAAAATCTCGTGGAGCGAGTTCATGCAGTGACCATCAGGAGTGGAAATCAAATTCAATCAGTGGAAAAGCCTAAAGAAGTTGAAAATGAAAGGAATGAGGGCGACAAAACAATAGATTATTCAAAGGAGCATAAGCCAAAAGAGGAAGATTCTAAACCTTATATTCCTCCTATTCCCTTTCCCTAAAGACTTAGAAAGCAAAATATCGATAAACAATTCTTTAAGTTTTTGGATGTATTTAAAAAGTTGCATATTAACATTCTTTTTGCAGAGGCTTTGGAGCAAATGCCTAGGTACGCGAAATTTATGAAGGAGATGCTAACAAACAAGCGTAACCTCGATGATTGTGAGACAGTAATGCTTACGGAAGAGTGCTATGCCGTTCTGAAAAGGAAGTTGCCCCAGAAATTGAAAGATCCAGGGAGTTTTTCGATTCCTTACACTATTGGGCAATTAAATTTTGATAAGGCGTTATGTGATTTAGGTGCTAGCATTAATTTAATATCTTTGTCTATTTCTGAAAAGTTGGGGCTAGGTAAGGTGAAATCTACTAACATGACATTGCAATTAGCATATATGTCTATAATTTAACCTTGTGGTATAATTGAGGATGTTCTTGTTAAAGTGGATAAATTTATCTTTCCTGTTAATTTTGTTGTAATGGATATTAACGAGGATAGAGTGGTGCCCCTCATTCTTGGTAGACCTTTCCTTGCTACTAGTAGGGCTTTGATAGATGTTCAACTAGGAAAGGTTACTCTCAGGGTTGAAGATGAGGAGGTTGTTTTTAATATGTACAAGACCATGAAAGTTTCTCCAGAGAGTAATTCTTGTTATTTTCTTAATTCTAGTACTTCTCTTGAACATGATTTTAAAGATAATTTGACTCATAAGCCTTTTGAGTTTATGTTGCAGGATGAGGTTGAAAAAGAAGAATATAAGAAGACTGTCATGAAAGATGTTTTTCATCCTAATACACATCTTCCTAACATGTCTTGTAAAAAGGAGCAAATTGAGGAGTTATGGAAGAATTAAGAGAGACCGGTGCCATCTGCCGAGAAGCCACCGCCATTTGATTTCAATTTTATTCCTTCTCACTCTCAATTTAATCATACTTTTTTTTTTAAGGTTCGTCTGATTTATTAGTATTTAATTCTTCATATTTTTCAGGTGTAACAAGAACCTTGGAGTTGAGTGAGTTTGGTGGACTTCCAATTAGAACTCACGAGAACGATCAAAGGTTTAAAGAGGGCTAGAAATTGCTCCATGACAAGAGGATTCACAATGAGCAACGAATCAGACATAAATTTGGTGAAGAATTTAACGATTTCAAATTGTCATACAATCTTTGGCATCCTCCCTAAGTCCCTCTCCAGGTAATGCGTCAATAAATAAAAAGTGGACGACGCTACTCCATAAGAATGATAATTTGCATTATCTTTCTTGGTTTGCATCCAAGTGTACGTTTGGAAATCTCATGTTAAAAGAGCACTCATTGTTTTTATTTATTTAATTTTCCCCTTAAGTTTTGAGTTTTTAATAAGAAAAAAAAAGGTTTTCTTAATTTTTTGTCCTCGTAGAAAAAACTTTTTTTTTAAGATTAACATGATAGGATTCAAAAATAAAAATAAAATAGATATATATTTTTTTGTTTAATTTTTAATATTCGAAAAAGGAGAAAAAGACAAAAGCAACATAAAATTGCCTGCACAAGCAAATTACAAAGTCCTGTGCAGGCACCTTTTGACACCCAATTGTACCAGTTGTGCAAATATTCCAGCCACACACGATTCCTTCTCCTTTCTTTTCCCCTGCACGATTTATTTCTATTTTTTTCCTTGTCGTTTTTTTTCCTCTGTTCACACCAAATCATTTTCTTTTCTATATATATTTTTTATTTTTTTATTTTCCCTTTCCTTTTCCTTTTCTAACAACAAATCCTTCCTACCTATTTCCATTTTTTTGGTGTGCCTCTTATTCACAATATTTCTTTCTTTCTTATTCTTATTTTTCTTCTCTCTTCTACCGGTGGCGCATTGAACATTCACATTCACGAGACGAAGGCGGACTAGATGGTCGCGGGAGTCATGGCCCGAGGAGCCGTGAGGACACTTTTTCTCCTCGTTCCCACTTTAATCAGGACAGTATTGTTCTCTTCCATTAATTTTTTGCTCTTTATTTTCACATTGAGGACAATGTTCGATTTAAGTTGGGGGGAATTAAGTTGTGGATTGTTTATGTTTACCTTTAGTGCTTTATTTTATTTGTTTTCGTTAGGTTTATTTGATATTTTTTAGTAGTTTTGCATATTATTAGAAAAATAAAAATCCAAAAATATCGTAAAAAGAAAAAGTAAAAATTAATTAATTGTGGATACGTTAATTTTAACAACTTTAAGCATTATTCTCCATGATTTCCAATCTTTGACTCGTGCCACTAAAAAAATTGGAAAATTAAAGAAAAAAATTGTTTTTGAGTGATTATCTTGTGTCTATGTATATGTGATAGAACTTGTATTTGGAATTAGACTTTGAGACCTTTTAAGATAACCCTTGTTTTGTTGTTTATTCGATTTATGGTTACCCACTACACTACACAACTCTCGACTCTGAATATATCGCTTTAAAGGACACTAGGTAATTCTTTTAATTAAAAAAAATGATTTTTGGGCTCTACTCCCCTGCTCCTGATTATAAAAAAGTTGAAAAAGAAAAAAAAAAATCAACACACTAAGAGTATTGAGTATGCGAAACGAGCACACCATTAAGCGAGTGATAAAAAAAATTCACACACCTTGGTACCCGCAATAAAAAGTATAAATTGAGTTTTACTCCGCTGATCTTGAAAAATGGAAGATTATGAGTATGCGAAATTAGCACGCCAGTAAACGAGTGATAAGAAAGTCCACACTCCTTGGTGCACTACGAGTCCCAATAGAAACTTTGTAAATTTGAATGTAGTAAAGGAATTAAATGATCTTACTCAGTCTTACTTTAATTCTATATATTCGTGAGTCAAAATAAAAGCACATTGCACAAGGGTACCTATGGATTGAATTGTAGCAAAAAGAGATGTGAAAGGTAAATGTCTATTTGTCTAGTTCTTAATACAAGCTTCTTGAATGCATATTTTTCATGAAATAATAATGAGAGATTGAGTGAATTGCCTTATACTATTTTATTACTCATATTTGTGGCACTTGTTATATTGGAATGATTGGAGATTAATATTTGAGTTGTTAAACTTGCTGATTCCATGGTTTCTTTCTACTTGTTCTTAAAGAGTTTTGTCTGTCGGTCTTACCTTGTGCTTAAATTGCTTGAGGACAAGCAAATGCTTAAGTTGTGGGGAATTTGATAACTCGTAAATTTATCTATATTTTCTTCTACTTCAATAGTAATTTTGAGCTTCAAAAAGTATTTACGTATTGAGTTTTGAGCTTAGAATGGTATAATCCTCACTTCTTTGTGTTTGCATTTGTAGGGGCAAAATAGTCTTTTGAAGGATAAAAGTGAACCGACTTGCAGAATAAGAAAGAAGCTGCTGGAATTTAAGATATGACCTTTATGGATTAGAAGAGTTTTGGTGTACTCAACTATTTTAAAGAATCTTGAAGAGTTGTATTTTATGTCAACTACTTTAAAGGAGTGTGGAGAGTTTTAATATATGTCAGTTACCTTAAGCTAGCAGGTTTCTATTTCTATAAATACTCTATAATAGTCTTAGGAAAATTTATTCGGTCATTATTAGATTATTCTAGCGTTTAGTTTTTCTCTAGAATTAACCCTCTTCTAGGGTTAATCTTTATAGTTCTTTTATTTACAAATTTCATAGACAAGATTGAAGCTTTGATGATTGAAGTACTTTTGAAGATTATTTTGATTTCAAGTTCGAGACTTTATTAGAATTCCATGATGTTTTCTTATATTCTCTCTTTTAATTTGTTACTGGATTTCTTCACTAGTATGAGCTAAATATTTCTTCTGGGGCCATGATGTAACTAGATTAATTTTATATGTTATTCTCTTGATCTTGTTATTCGATGAGTGTTGTGAAATTAATTTTTTATTATTGTTCTTATTGCTTTTGTGTGATTAGCTACCACTCAAATTGTCTTTACATTAACTTGGAAGATTTGTGACAGCTGACCTTGTTAATTAGGTTAAATAATCTGAACATAAATTGCATGCAAGATAGACATATACTAGTATGGCTTGTGCGATCTTTATGATTTCATATGTTTAATGCATTTTTATGGGTTAAAATCAACATAGACATATAGTTGGTTTATTCATGAGAATATGTTTGATAAGCCTTGAAAGAGGTTATTAGATATAATTGAAAATCGATCGATTAATGAAACTCACTCTAGAATAACATATCGTTAGGATAATATATTGGTTAATTTATTGAATTCATGTGGCTTAGATCTTTCACTTATCAAACTTCTTGTTTAAGTTATTTGTTTTATGTTAGTTAATTAATTTAGTTTAATTAAATCATCATCAATATCGGATTTATTTTACTTACTTTTGATCATTGTAGAATTATTTACTTAGAAATTAATTAATCATTATTCTCTGTGGGATTGACCTTGACTACTGCAACCTCGACATAGTACACTTGCTAGTATAGATATTGCGTATCAGTTAGTCACACAAAACAAGAGATAAACCTTTCAGATTCCTCTCTCTCTCTCTCTCTCTCTCTCTCTCTCTCTCTCTCTCTCCCTTTTGTTCTTCCATTTGTTATAAAAAAATAACTCCTTTGAAGATTGTCTTCAAGTCTCATTGTTCTTCATCTTCTGGCTAGCACTAGAGAGTAGAACGCTCGTCCAAGGGATCGTGTGGATGTCGTAGAGGCAAGGGATTGACGAACGTCATATTCTTGTTGTGATCGACAACTACACTTTCCAGAAATCGTGTCGGTTCTTAACATAAAAAAGGTATTAATTCTTACGAAAACTAATTAGTTCTTACTTGTGATAATCCTAGTAAGAAACGGATTCCAAGTTTTTTTCCGCTGCCATTTATTGTTGGGAATCCGAATTTCTTTCTTACAGGAAGGTCGAGTTGTTCCCATGACCTTTGAATAATTTTGCAACTTGTGCAATGTAAGAATGCCATGTTATTCCCTTGACCTATAAATAATTTTGCAACTTTGTGCAAAGTAAGAAGGTCGGGTTGTGCTCAGGACCTTTAAATAGTTTTGCAACTTGTGTAATGTCGGATGGTCGGGTTGTGCCAGGACCTTCAAATAATTTTGCATCATGTGCAATGTAAAAAGGCTGGACTGTGTCCAGGTACCTTTAAATAATTTTACAACTTGTGAAATGTCGGAAGGTCGAGCTGTCACACCCCGCAACCATAAGGTGACTTGGAAATGCCTCATCTACCAATGAGACAAAGAACCTTTAACAATATATAATCTTCCAAAGTATAACTTAACAGAATAATCTTAAACTTTAACTTTATTAAAGAGTCATCAATACTTCAACGGAATTATAAACTTATTATATTATATTAATTTTCAATTAACTTATACAGATTCAATACTTATTACATAATTTCCATTCATTAACTATTCGTCTTGCACCCCTTCCCATGCCTCAACATCAGCACCCTCATCATACTCATCCGTAAAACATGAAAAAATAATATGATAAGCAACACTACCTTAGTAAGAACCGATCGCCCATGCGATGAAGTTCCAAAGAGACTTCAACACATTCCATGTTTCCCAAAACATTTGAAAATACATCTTGACTTGTCTTAGCCTGAAACATCTTGAAAACCTTTGTAAAATACTTGAAAATATAACATGAAACTTCAGAGCTTGCATAACTTGTACATGACATAACTTGAAAGGAGTATAAACAAAGTAAAAAGACTTCGGTCGATGGAAACATAGACCGATCGACCAATAGGGTCGTCCGAGATCACGACATAAACATTTACAAAAAAGTCTAGTTGACCTACATGACAGAACCGGTCACCGCTTGAGTCCGGTCGAGGGCATATAAGGTAAGGTCAACTGTTTTCCCTCTTTCCCTCATCCGAAATAGTCCCTAGTAGTTTGGTCGGACGAAGGTTACTGCGATCCGGTCGTCCGAGATCCAGTGAGGACATTTTCAAGGAAAAATCATGTTCTGCACATACTAAAATCCCAACCCAAAACACTATTTTTAGGCTTCTTATAACACTTAGAAACAATACCAAATCATAAACATAACATGTCATAACAATACTTAACCAAATCCATCACATACATATTAGAAATCGTTCTCCGAGTACTTAACATAACTTGACATACTCGCATCCTTCCAATACATATAAACTTCAAATGATTAGTACCACAATGACATGCAACAGGTAATTCTACAAGTGAGAGCTCAATTATCAAACAATAACACTATCAAACTGTTAACAGCCCCAAACTTTAATGTCGTTTAGGAATGCCCTCATACTTGTAACTTGTAACTTATCATAACGAACTGGTAAGACTCAGAAATTGCTATTTAAGGATATATTCCTGTCATTATCCATCCTAGTAGACTTAATGACACAGTTAACAGCCCTAACTTTTAAACCTACAAGGGACCAGGTATCATGAGAGCATAGAAAGCGCTCCCAGGTACTTATATCATAAATTCGGAATATATCATGGTCTAGGGTCATCATTTAAACAAGAGCGCTTAGATTGAGAATATGCATATGTTGAATCTCATGTAATGCATCCAACAATGCATCAACAACATACGCAAGAATCAACAAGTATAAGAATGCAACGATGCAAACATAATTCGGTACTTCATCCAGATTTTGATGCATTAAAACATGGGAAACTTCACACATTTCATTACTTTATAAAAGAATACTTCATGCATTTTAGGACTGAAAAATAAGGACGATGGGTTCTTACCTTGAAGACTTAATCGGAAAAACAAAGGGATATTAGAAAGCAGAATTCTTTGGTTTGCATAGCCGACTTACAAAAGAGATAACTTTAAATGGAACCGTTGAACATTAATCTCCATCGCTCATAATACACTTCTATATGTCTTATAACTTTAGGAAAAAGAATGGGGTCGATCAGGCTTCAATTGGTACTTCAACTTTATGATCTATCCTCAGCACTCTGATTCTACTCGAACTGCCACAACATTCTTCTCCGATGAAGATATCTCTTAATTCAAAACTTATAATGATAATTCCTTAAGTAAAAATTTAATTTAGGGAGTCTAGTATCTATGGTTAAAATATGGGAGTCATCCGAGATGATTTGATATGTTTGCCAAAGTATTCTTACTTGCTGTCCAAATTTTACAGCACTCTTGTTTACATTCTTTTTCTTTCGTATTCTTTCCTTCCCTTCTCTACCTTCCTCCTCTATTTATAGGCTATATAAAATCCAGATTTCTGAGAAGTTGTAACTCTAAAATATCCAACCAATCCTCAAAGTTCAGGCCCCTTAGAATTATCTATAAAGACACCCCTTCATGTTTACTAACCTCCCTCCAAAATAAACTAACTAACTAACTAACATAGAATTCGTTTTATGCACTTAGGTCCTCTAATTATTCCAAGACAACATAGCAACCTTAAAAAATCATGTACAATATATATATATATATATATAACACATGCAAAAAGTCAATTAGTCACATAACACAAAATAACGTCATGCAATTTCTATGGTCAAAAGGTCTTGGGTATCACATCCTCCCCCCTTATGATAGTTTAGTCCCCGAAACTTACTTACCTTGCTCTTGGAAAAGATGAGGGTACTTCTGCCTTGCTTCTTCTTCTAGCTCCCATGTAAGTTCTCTTTCCGTGTGATGCGATCATTGTACCTTTACAAGGTATTATTCTTGTTCTCGACACTTGCTTTTTCCTATCCACAATTCGTACTGGTATCGCTTGGTATGATAAATCCTCCTGAAGTTCCAAAGGTTCTGCTTCTAGAATATGACTTGGGTCGAGTACATATTTCCTTAATTGTGATACATGGAAGACGTTGTGGAGTCTTGACAATGTTGGCGGTAAAGCTAGACGGTAAGCTAACTCATCCACTATTTCCAATATCTCGTATGGACCTACATACCTTGGACTCAGTTTGCCACTTTTCCCAAATCTCATGACACATTTTTCGGAGAAACTCTTAAGTATACTTTGTCCCCAACTTGAAGTTACAAATGTCTCCTTTTACAATCCGTCCAACTTTTCTGACGATCTTGAGCAGCATTTAATCTTTCTCGAATGAGTGGTACCTTTTCCATAGTCACTTGAATACGTTTTGGCCCTGTTACCAACTTCTCGCCAATGTTAGGCAAACTCCACCAAAGTTAAGTGTTATCTCCAGCTGCCCTTGATGTCTAGAACACATGCGCTAAGCATATCCTCCAATGTTTGTATAGTCCTTTCTGATTGCCCATCTGTTTGTGGATGATAGGCGGTGCTAAGGGGTGACTTGGTTCTCATGAATTCATTGAAACTTCTCCAAAAAAGAGACACAAATCTTGGATCCCTATCTGAGACGATACTTATCGGTACACCATGAAGTCTAACAATCTCGTTCATATACATCTGAACTAACACATCCATTGGTGCAGTAATCTTCATAGGTAGGAAATGTATTGACTTCGTCAATTTGTCAACAATCACCCATATTGTGTCTTTCCCCGTCTTGTCTCTTGGTAACCCAACCACGAAATCCATTGTAATATGCTCCCATTTCCAACCGAAATTTCCAAAGATTTTTACAAGCCAGCAAGTCTTTGATGTTCTACTTTAACTTGTTGACAAACCAAACATCAAACCACATATTCTGCAATTTCTCTCTTCATACCTTTCCACCAGAAATTTCCTTTCAAATCCTTGTACATTTTCATAGCGTGTACTTACAATCTTGAATTGTGCCCCTTGTAAAATTTCTGTTTTTAATCTCACATCTGTTGGTACACATATTTGCCCCGGAATCGTAAACTGCCATCCTCGTGCACTTGAAAATCTATTTCTTCACCTGTTTGTGTTGTCGCCCGTTCCTTTACCAATTCAGAATCTGTTGCTTGGCTGAGCTACTAAGACTACTAGGACATTGTTGGTATCCTTGACAACATCAATATCCATCTTTTCAAATTCAACGATAAGCTCGTCTTGTTCAGTGATCATAGATGCCATTTTACCCGTTATCTTCCTGCTCAAAGCATCTGCTACCCGATTACCCGCGAATTGTCAAATCATAGTCTTTTAACTAATCTAACCATCTTCGTTGGCTCATTTTAAGAACCTTATGAGTGACCAAGTATTTTAGACTTTGATGATCCGTAAATACTTCACAAGGCTCACCATAAAGATAGTGCCTCCAAATCTTCAAAGCAAAGACTACAGCTGCCAACTCAAGATCATGTGTAGGATAATTTTTCTCATATGGCTTCATTTATCTTGACGCGTAGGCGATTACTTTTCCTTTCTTCATAAGTACACATCCCAAACCAATACCCGAAGCATCGATGTATATAATGAACCCCCCGGTTTCTTCTGGTAATGCTAAGATAGGTGCAGTAGTCAACTTCTCCTTCAGCTTCATAAACCTTTCTTCACATTCCGGACTCCAATCAAACTTCACTTACTTATGCTTTAACCGAGTTAAAGGTGAGGCAACCCTTAAAAACTCTTCCACGAACTTGCGATAGTAACCCGCTAATCCTAAGAAACTTCATATCTCAATCACTGTTGTGGGTCGTGGCCAATCTACTATAGCTTATATCTTAGGTGGATCAACAGAAACACCTTCAACGGACACTACATGACCCAAAAAAGATACACTCTTCAACAAGAATTCACACTTGCTGAATTTTACGTAGAGCTTCTGTTTTCTCAGAATCCCCAAAGCCGTCTTCAGGTGTTCTTCATGAGTTTCTTCAGATGGTGAGTATATCAGGATGTCCTCAATGAATACCACTACAAACTTGTCCAAACAATCCTTGAAAACTCTATTCATCATATCCATAAACGTCGCTGGTGCATTGGTCATACCAAATGGCATCACAAGGAATTCGTAATGTCCATACCTTGTTCGAAAAGCACTCTTCAGTATATCTTCTGGCTTGATCCTCATTTGATGATACCCAGACATTAAATTTATCTTGGAAAATACCTTGGCACCCTTCAGTTTATCACATAAGTCATCTATGCGAGGTAAGGGATATCTGTCCTGGATGGTGATCTTGCTCAACTCTCAGTAATCGATGCACATTCTCATGCTTCCATCATTCTTCTCCACAAATAACATCGATGATCCCCATGGTGATACACTAGGCTGGATGAACTTCTTGTCTAACAACTATTGTAACTGCTTCTTCAATTCTTTAAGTTCTGTTGGAGCCATTCGGAAAGAAACTTTGGAAATAGGTTCTTCACCAGATTGTAGGAGTATGTCAAAATCAATCTCCCGAGCGGGTGCCCTAGTAAATCTTCCGAAAATACATCTTGGAAATCTTTTGCTACCGGTACATCTTCAATCTGAATCTTCTTATGTTCCTTTGTCAAAGTATACACCAAATAAGCTCCACAACCCTTCCTTAAACATTTATGTGCCTTGATGGCTGATATGATAGGTATCTTCCGTTCTTTCTTCCTTTCTGACCCCTAAAATTCAATCACTTTTTTGCCTTCTGCCATAAACTGAATACTCATTTCCTTACAATCCACTAAAGCATTATGTTTTGATAACCAATCCATACCCAAAATCACGTTGAAGTGTACCAAGTTGAGTTGTAGAAAATCCACTTCCATTACCCTTGATTCAATCTCTACCCGACACCCTTTATGTAACAGGTTCGATTCAGTACTTTCCCATTAGGTATACTAACTCTGTATGCATTAGAAGGACGAGTGGGGGTAGTCCTAAGGGTGGGTCTTAGCAAAAAGACGAGAAACAAAGGAAAGCGTAGCACCACAATCAAACAATACATAAGCAGGCGCCGAGTTTATCAGAAGCGTACCTGTTTCCACATCTGAGGCTTCCCCTGCATCTTGTTGAATAAGAGAGAATACCTTTGCATTTGACTTCTGCCTTGAATCCCCAACCTTTAGTGCAACAGTATTTTGAACATTACCCACAGACCATTATAGACAGTGACTGATTTGATTCCCTGTTTTCCCACACTAAAAACAAGCTCCGGTACCCCATCTACACACACTTGAATGACTTTTTCCACATGTAGTGCATAGAGGTATTGCGGCCAAAGTGAGATTGTAGATCTCCTAATCTTGACTGCATTGGCTCGCGTTCTCACTCCAGTCTTGAATGTACTAGGCGTTGATAAGAATATTTTCTTGCTTGATGGTGATGTTAAATTTGCAGCCCTTGAACTTAGACCCGATGACATGGTGGTGTAACTTCTCTTTCCCGTTCTTTCATTGTCAGCCCGGTTGAATTCCATCTCTATGTCCAGGCTTCGTTGATAGGCTTCTCGGTATGTGGTGGGATGAACACTTGACAATCTTCCCCGGATCCTAGTCAAAAGGCCCCTCACGAACCTTTGTGTTCTCATCACTGGATCTTGGATAATGGATGTGCATACTTTCCAAATCCATTAAACTTCCCCGCATACTCAGCCACAGTCATACCTTTCTTTTTCTTGAGTTCTAGAAACTGGTTCTACGTCTCCATGCGATAGGTATCCGAAGAATATTGATCCAAGAAGGCTTCTTTGAATTTCGCCCAAGTGATAGGTCGTCTTCTTGTTGATAGATAGGGGCAACGCCCTTCCACCATTCAGTTGCGCTGTCAGTCAATGATACAATTCCCACTGTTGCTCTAGCTTCCGCTGGTACCCTCATGGTCTTAAAGTTCTTTTCCATGTCATCTAACCAAACTTCAGTCTTCTCTGGTCCAACCTTACCATTGAATGAGGTCATCCTTATTTTCTTCATTATTTCATAATAGATACCCTGGTCAACCTCGTTCCTTGGTCCTCTTGATGTCCCAGTATTATGGTTTCCATGTACTGCATGTTGAAGCAGTTGTGCCATCATGGACAATATTGCAGTTAACTCAGCCGGCATCCCAGTATTCACGGGTGGTGGAGGTACTACATTCTCTGCCCCATTCGCTGTTCCCACATTCTGTACTTGAGGTCGGGTATAGGATTCAGGCACATCTTCCTGTCGGCGACTACTTCTGTTGCTTTGACGACCCAAAATTGATATTGGGATGTTGAGATCATCACTGTCTTGGCGATCCATCTTATAGAACAACAACAGATAAGCACATTGTTCACATAACATGTATGTTAGCACGTAAAAAGATATATATATATATATATATATATATATATATATATATATTACTACCTATTCCAGTTTATACCCAAAACGCATCTTACGTTATCGAATGAATCCATCCTATATTCATTCCATACTTAACTTTCTAACTAAGATTTAAGCTTAAGCGTCAACCTGCTCTAATACCACTTATGTCACACCCCGTAACCAAAAAGTGACTTGGCAATGCCTCATCTACCAATGAGATAAAGAACCCTTAAAAATAGATAATCTTCCAAAGTATAACTTAACAGAATAATCTTAAACTTTAACTTTAATAAAGATTCATCAATACATCAACCGAATTACAAACTTATTATATTATATTAATTGTCAAATAACTTATAAAGTTTCAGTACTTATTACATAATTTCCATTCATTAACTATTCGTCTTGCACTTCATCCCATGCCTCATTATACACATCTGCAAAACATGAAAAGATAATAGGGTAAGTCACACTAACTTAGTAAGAACCGATCGCCCCTGGGATGAAGGACCAAATAGACTTCAACACATTCCCTGTTTCCCAAAACATTTGAAAATACATCTTGACTTGTCTTAACCTGAAACATCTTGAAAACCTTTGTAAAATACTTGAAAATATAACATGAAACTTCAGAGCTTGCATAACTTGTACATGACATAACTTGAAAGGAGTATAAACAAAGTAAAAAAACTTCGGTCGATGGAAACATAGACCGGTCAACCAATATTGTCGTCCGAGATCACGACATAAAGATTTACAAAAAGTCCGGTTGACCTACATGACAGAGCTGGTCGACCGCTTGAGTCCTGTCGAGGGCATATAAGGAAAGGTCGACTGTTTTTCATCTTTCCCTCATCCAAAATAGTCCAGTAGTTTGGTCGGACGAAGGATACTGTGATCCGGTCGTCTGAGATCCAGTGAGGACATTTTCAAGGAAATATTTATGAAGTAAAAGTCATGTTGCTGCACATACTAAAATCCCAACCCAAAACACTGTTTTTAGGCTGCTTATAACACTTAGAAACAATACCAAATCATACACATAACATGTCATAACAATAGTTAACAAAATCGATCACATACATATTAGAAATCGTACTCCGAGTACTTAACATAACTTGACATACTCGTAGCCTTCCAATACATATAAATTTGACATGATTAGTACCACAATGACACACAACAAGTATTTGTACAACCGAACTCAATTATCAAACAATAACACTATCCAACTGTTAACAGCCCCAAGCTTTAGTGTCGTTTAGTAAGCCCCTTATACTTGTAACTTGCAACTTGTCATAACGTAACTGGTAAAGCTCAGAAATTGCTTATTAAGGATATATTCCTGTCATTATCTATCCTCGTGGACTGAATGACACTGTTAACAACCCTAACTTTTAAACCTGCAAGGGACCAGGTATCATGAAGACACTTATATCATAAATTTAGAATATATCCTGGTCTAGGATCATTATTTAGACAAGAGCTCTATATTGAGAATATGCATATGTTGACTCTCATTTAATGCATCTAGTAATTCATCAACTGCATACGCAAGAATCAACAAGTATAAACATGCAACGATGCAAACATAATTCGGTACTTCATCCAGATTTGGATGCATTATAACATGGGAAACTTCGTACATTTGATAACTTGATAAAAGAATACTTCATACAGTTTAGGACAGGAAAACAAGGACGAAGGGTTCTTACCTTGAACACCTAAACAGAAAAACAAAGGGAGATTATAAAGCAGAATTCTCTGGTTTGTAGAGCTGACTTCCAAAAGCGACACTCTAAATGGAACAGTTAAAACTTAATCTCCACCTTTCAGAATGCACTTCTACATGTCTTCTAACTTAAGGAAAAAGAATGGGGTCTACCAGGCTTCAATCTCTTCTTCAACTTGATGATCTATCCTCAGCACTCTGATTCTACTCGAACTGCCACAACCTTTTACCCCAATGATGATATCTCTTAATCCAGAACTTAAAATGATAATTACTATGGTCAGAATTTAGTTTAGGGAGTCTAGTATCTATGGTTAAAATATGGGAGTAATCTGAGATGATTTTCTATGTCTGCCATTTTCCAGCACTATTGTTTTCTCTCTTTTTCTTTCATTCCTTTCTCTACCTTTCTCCTCTATTTATATGCTATCTAAACTCCATATTTCTGAGAAGTTGTAACTCTAAAACATCCAACCAATCCTCAAAGTTCAGCCTCTTATAATTATCTCTAAAGGCACCCCTTCATGTTTACTAACCTCCCTCCAAAATAAACTAACTAACTAACATAGAATTCTTTTTATGCACTTAGGTCCTCTAATTACTCCAAGACAACATAGCAACCCTTAACAATTATGTACAATATATATATATATATATATATATATATATATATATATATAACACATGTAAAAAGTCAATTAGTCACATAACACGAAATAAAGTCATGCAATTTGTACGGTCAAAAGGTCATGGGGTATCACATGAGCTATGCCCAGGCCCTTGAATAATTTTGCAACTTGTGCAATGTAAGAAGGCCGTGTTGTGCTCAAGACCATTAAATAATTTTCACCATAAGTCGTACTACACGATATAGAATAAATTTTATTAAATAGGAATCAGGGTTTTGCTTTTGGTGGACCAGAGCTATGTTTATTATAGGCACAGAGCCTCATGATAACAATGAAAATATACTGATAAATAAAAAAAATATTAGGTTCGGCTACTTGCGGACCAGGACGACCCTTATCATAGGCGCCTTGAAAATATTAAGTAAAGTACTGAATCGAAAATACATTATAACAACTAAAATAAATGGTTGGCCCGGAAATCTTAAGCCGCTGATTCGGAGCTTTCTTGTTCATTCATGGAGGTACTACTCCTTGTGGTTGAGGATGGTTACTTGCCTCTTTTCGGAGATGGGGCATCATCACTTTCTTGCGAAGACTGTGCTAATTTCGCGCAAGTGCAAGATAGGACATTTGGTCGTTGGCCATTAATTCCAGACCGCGGACGAGTTGGATTCGCATAGACAAAGCATGGATGAATACTCAAGATTTCTAGATCTTCATAAATAATCTTCCACCCCGGAAGATTCTTTCTCGGGATGCGTCTACCGAAGAAAACACATGTCCCGAGTACACGTCCTTGCAAGATATTTCCCGAGACATAACTCTTTAGAGTTCTAGATCTTATGCCTTGATGATTTTATTCAGGTACCTTCACCTAAATTCCTTGGGGGCCTATGGTGGGTTCCGCCTCAAGACCTATATCGGGGTCCCGGGTTGCTCATAAATCGGGTCAGCCCATACCGCACTAAACTAACATGTGGGGTATAAGCCCATCCATTTTTTTTCCCAATTATCTAAGGGGTTTATTTCTTATGGGATTGTGTTCCCTAAACCTTTTCTGAGAAGAAGACTTATAGTAAGTACAATCCTAATCAACACCAGATAATTTTAATTGTTTTGATCATCTGATAATTTGCCTTCTTAACATTAAGCCTTTTCTATGTGTCTCTTTCTCTCCCAAAAGCTAATTTAAGCATCGGAGAGTTGTTGGGAACATTCCCATCGCCTTTGATCGTGTTTGTCTTTGTAGGTTTTACTCTCTTCTCGCAGAATCAATTAGCCCAAACTAAGTTTGGAGTACAAAGGAAAAGACCCCTTTGTCCAAGACACATAAAGTACCAAGGTTCTGGTGTATGCTTTAAATATTATCTTAATAAATATATATACTTATAAGAAGAAAAGAGCAATGCGAAGCAAAGAGAAAGGGAGATATATAGTTGAAACATCAACAACCAATTAGAATACTTTTCAAGCTTTCTAGCTATAAAACAATCGTAAGGTCATTTGCATTTCACATCTTCCTTTCCCGCTTTCTCAATGGAACCTTTTTTTTTCTTTTTAGTGTGAAAATTTTCGAGGAAAAAAGAAAGCATAGTGTCTCGAAATATTTCCATTAATCAAACCATCATAAAATGGGGTTCAATAATAATTACTATTAATGTGTGCTAAGCTCAACTCAAGTACTCATATATTTTGCATGAGATTGTTTTGTTATCAGTTATCCACATTGTGTAGTCTAAACTCATATATAATACACCTTCCTATTGGAATTCAATATTTACTTTCTTATTCATTTCGTATAAAAAAAATAGACATTCAATTCTGAATTGATAAAGTATCTTATATACTATATGTAGATGTAGAGAGAGATACTGAGAAAATAATGGCTTGACATTTCCATTCATTAGAGTGACTATATATAAGTTGAAACTATCCTAGAATTGAGGGATTACAACTAACTATAAGGAAATTAGGGATTACAACAAACTACTAGGATATTGGGGGATTGTAACTAACTACAAGGATATTGGGGAATTACAATTAACTAAAAGGATATTAGGGGATCACAACTAATTATAATATTTAGAATATAGAGAAATTATGTTATAATTAATTCTCTAACATGCCCCCTCAAGATGGAGCTCCGGAGGAGACCAATCTTGACCCTTAAATCTTGGAAGTGGCCTCGTGGAAGAGGTTTGGTAAGAGCGTCGACAAGTTGATCGTTGAGGAAACATGAGTAACACGAAGAGCACCTAGATTGAACTTGATCCAGAATAAAGTGATAGTCAATTGCAACATGTTTCATGCGCGAATGAAAAACTGGATTAGAACAGAGGTATGTTGCTCCAACATTGTCATAGTAGATAACAGGCGGTGCAGGAAGGATGATACCAAGTTCTACGGGAAGGGAACAAATCCAATTGATTGCAGAAGTAGTACCAACAACGGATCTATACTCAACTTCTGTGGATGACCGGACAACTGTACGCTGTTTCTTGGATGACCAAGAAATAGATTGACGACCAAGATAGACAATATATGGACTCGTTGAGGTGTAGTTAGCTTTGTTGTTAGCCCAATCAACATCTGAGAAGGCATGAAGGAAAAGTGGATTTTCCTTATGAAGAAATAAGCCATGATTTAATGTGCCACATAGATATCGAAGCAGTCGTTTTGCAGCATTCCAATGTTCAGACGTTGGCCGATGCATGAATTGGGAAAGCTCATTGACAACATATGCTATGTCTGGGCGAGTGAGGGAAAGATAATGTAAACTACCAACAATTGTTCTATATTTTGTGCAGTCAGTCAGAGCGGTACCTGAACGAATGTGAGATTTCCATCTGTAGCAATTGGTGTAGCACCAGGAATTGCACAAATCATTTTTGTTCTGGCAAGAAGATCAATGATGTAGCGCTTTTGAGAGAGAGAAAAATCGGATGGAGTGGTTAGAACCTCAATGCCGATAAAATAAGACAAGTTGCCAAGATCCCTGATTGAAAATCTTTGTGCCATAAGGTCAATGTAACATTGAATAACATTGGTGTTTGTGCCTGTAATAATAATGTCATCCACATAAACAAGTAGATGTGTAGTAATGTCACCGGAGTGCAAAATGAATAGGGAAGTGTCTGCATGAGAATTTGTGAACCAAGACGCAATGAGGAATTGGCAAAGTTCAAGGTACCAAGCTCGCGGGGCCTTCTTGAGTCCATATATAGCCTTATTTAGTTTCCATACATGTGTTGGATTATCTCTATTAACAAACCCCGGAGGCTGGGCCATGAAGACATCTTCAGAAATATGGCCTTGAAGAAAGGAATTATTAACATCCAATTGTCGCAATTGCCAACCTCGACTGACTGCCAAGCTAGGGACTAGCCGTATTGTTGTCGACTTGACAACCGGACTAAACGTGTCATGATAATCTACTCCAAGATGTTGATGAAAACATTTGGCAACCAGTATGGCTCTGTACCTGTCAATAGAACCATCATGAAGCCGTTTAATACGAAAAACCCACTTGCATCCAACAAGATTTTGCAAAGAAGTAGATGGAACTAGATCTCAAGTTCCATTCCGAACAAGAGAATCAAATTCATCATTCTTAGCTTGTTTCCATTTGGGATCGTTTAGGGCTTGGGTAACAGTATGAGGTTCAGTGTCTGATGGTTGAGAAACTATAGCAGTTAGATTCATCTTGGTTAGGGGTTTGTGGATGTTGTTTTTCGCTCTAGTGGTCATGGGATGGGTATTTTGATGGTTGGGTTGCGCTATGGTTGAAGCAGAAGAGGTCTCAAAGTTGTGTGGTTCTTGTGGTAAATTGTTGACTATGATTTCTTGGCGGTTAACCAAACTATGCTCGAGTAAAGTGTGGTCTATTGATGGGGGTCGATGGTCGATTAGTGAGGAGAAGAGATAGACCGGTTTGAACAATATGGCGATGACGTCTTTCGTCAAAACCATTGTGTTCTGGTGTATGGGGTGGTGTAGTAAGATGGGATATAACATTAGTGGAGAGAAAACTTGTAAAACACAAGAGGGGGGGGGGGTGAATTGGGTTTTAACTAATCTTGGCAACTTTTTCGATTCTTTGCAATGCTAATACAAGTTTGAACAAGATGAATAAAAGCAATGCAAAACCCAATCAACAAGACAAAGGATTTAGAGTGGTTCGATTCACTTAGAATCTACATCCACTACCTTGAGCCGCACCCAAGGATTTCAAACAACTTCACTAAGAAGAATGTTTACAAATGTGGCTAACTCACTAAGAGTTTTACAACACAACCACAATACAAAAGCTCACTAAGAACTTGCCCACACAAAGTAGGACTTTACAATTTGCCCACACAAAGTAGGACTTTTACAAGAATTACCCAATCACTTAGAAAGGGAATTGAATGTTTAAAGAACAAGGAAAATCACTCTTATAAGTGAGAATGGATACCTTTGAAGCACAATCAATTTAGCTCTTGAACATATGAAGCACACTCTTTGTCTTGCTATTTGAAATAACACCTTTGAATGATTTATATCATGGAGATCAAGTGTTTTTGCTTTGAAAGTGTTTTGGCTTGATGAGAGATCAATGAATATTTGATATGCAAGCCTTGGAATGTTTCTCTAGCTTTGGAGTATTTATACATTTCAAATTTGGCTGAAAATCGAGTCTCCAACTGGTCAAAAAGCGGCTAGTAGAAAGCGAGTTCGGTGGGACCAAAGCAGATCTCGGATGACCGAACTTGAGCAACTCGGTTGACCGACCAAAAACTTCGGTCGACCGAACCATCATCTCGGTCGACCGACCCAAGCTTAGGTCGACCGAACTTTGACGAGAACAACTCTCGAGTAAATCCTTCGGTTGATCCAGAAAATCTCGGTTGACCGACTTTTTGAGTATGAGAGATGATGTTTTGACCTTTGTTTTGAAATCTCTTGAAGTCTAAAAGGTTTTCCCAAATTGTAATAAATAAGAATACTTGGAAAACTTTTCTAAAAAGACTTATCTATGAAATCAAAGGCTTTTTGGATAAGAACACATGTAAAGATCATTTTGAAACTTAAGCCTTTTGAAAACGTGTTTATGAAAACATGCAAGACTAGAGTGTAGAGCTTATGTTCATAAGAGCTTTGGTTAGAGCTTTAAGATAACGACTAATGAATAACAAAGCTAATCTAACCAAACCTAAGTCTTCAATCTTCAATCTTGATAAATGAGCCTTGCATATCTTGAATCTTGATATCAATGGCTTTCAATGGCTTGATTGAAGTACTTAGAGCTTCCATAATGAGTTCCTATATTCTATCACAAATATTAAGATCATTAGACATAACATTAAAAGTTTGTCCAATATCAAAAGCGAGTTTGTTACGCCCTTAGGGCTTACAATCTCCCCTTTTTGATTATGACAAACTTTTATGTAATAAGATAGAATATGGA
The DNA here is from genome assembly GCA_026122235.1 of Vinca minor. NCBI lineage: Eukaryota > Viridiplantae > Streptophyta > Magnoliopsida > Gentianales > Apocynaceae > Vinca > Vinca minor. The sequence goes on along the minus strand of JAOCZM010000241.1, from coordinate 6,306,037 downwards.
CAAAATTAAGAACAAGGAAGCATGGCAAAAAGATCTTATAACAAATAGGTGCAAAGACTAGTGCTTTCAAGATAAAACTAATGAAGACTAAAGCACTAGCATGATAACCTTCTTTTTGCCAAATACATCTAGGGACTCTTAGAAGAGCCCTATTTCCCAACCAACCTCCTTGCCTCCTTCCTTCCATAAAATAGCATTCTTGTGTGTAATATACATACCTTAGTTTACACAAGAAGCTAACTTACCATTTTCATCAATGTCGATGTGAGTGTTAAAGATCCTATTACAAAGAACATGCTCACACAAACATTAGAACTTACAATGGTTTGTTAACATCAAAACAACATAGAATATGCCCTTAGGGCTAACAAAACTATCAAGTGCTTGATATTCACCGCCATTATCGGAATAGAAAGTAACGATTCAGTGTTTAAATTGATTTTCGACTAACGCTTTGAAACGCACAAAGACATCATACACATGTGATTTCTGTTCAAGAGGATAATATCAAATATATTGTGTATAATGATCAACAAAAATAACATAGTACTTAAAACCATAAACAGAAGAAACATGAGAGGTTCATACATCAAAAAAGAGAAGTTCGAGAGGATGAGATGAGGTTAAGGTAGAAGAAGAAAATGGAATTTTATGTCTTTTATTGCATGAACAAGCATTACAAGGTAGGGGAGAGGATAACGAACTAGACAATGGTAAGGAAAATTTGGAAACAATTTTTTTCATACTAGGAAATGATGGATGACCTAATCTAGAGTGCCACTCGGACGAAGTGGTCTTGACACTGGAAAATGCAAGCAACGGTGGAGAAGGAACGGAATGAGATGTAGTCGGCCACTCATATACGCCATCTTTAGGTTCACCCAAGATTGCCTATGTGTTTAGATCTTTCACCTAAAAAGTAGAGGGTGAGAATTCAATAGAAACATTGTTATTAGTGAAAAATTGATAAATCTAAATTAAGTTCTTTTCATGGAATGGACACGGGACATTCTGCAAAGTAAATATGCGAGAGGAAGTTAGTATGGTGCTAGAACCGGTATGTGTTATTTGAAGGGGAGGTCCATCGCTGATCATGACATGTTCAGATCATTGGTACGGACTATGAAGAGAGAGAAAGATTGCTCAAGTCAGATGTAACGTTGTGAGATGATCCACTATCCAGCAACCAAGTAGGAGTATTGTTGTTGTCTAGAGCAACATGATTGCCTCGTGGTTTCCAGGGTGTGGATGGGCGATATCCCTAAGAGCCTTGAGGACGGGGTGTTAGTGATTGTTGATTAGTAACAAGCCAAAACATCGGGGCATTGTTTGACAGTGTGTCCTTGAGTGCCGCATGATTGACAACAACCCAAATAAGGTTTGGATTGGCGTTTATTATGAGGAGAAAATGAAGTGTTAGACCTTGGTTGTTGCGGATTTCTGGCTGGTGGAATCGGTTTCGGGTCAAATAGGAAGAACTAGGTTTTCCTTGACTTGACAGATTCATCCAATTGATGAAAAGAGCTTTTTTCTTATGTGAAATTTATGAAAACCCGAAATGTCGAAACAGCTAAACCGATCCAAAAAAACAGAACCCACATTCAAAACAAAAAAGGATAGTTTTCTTCTTATCGCCTTGTGGTGCGTGACACTTTTTGAATTTCTATCGAGTGATTTTTTTATTGAATCATCGACAGTGGACATTTCCGAAAGGCCGTGAGATTTTCCTTGGCTCGTAATGATAGAAAATATGGTTGAGCAGTTTGAAGAGATGCTTATTTGTTCAGAAGTTTCTCATGGAACTCAGCAAAAGAAATTGGTGTGCCACAGGCATTAATGGCGTCAATGATAGATTTGTACTCATCATCAAGTCCTTCAAAAACCTGATCAGTAAGATCTTCGTCATCAAGTGGCTTCCTGAGAAGAGCAAGTTCATCAGCACGAGTCTTTATCGCCTGCATATATTCGCTACTTGATTTTGAACCCTTGTTACACCACTTTAATTGTTCCTTCAATTGTTTAATATGACCACGAGATGGTTTGGCGTAGGTATTAGCTAAGGTTTTCCTTGCATCGAGGGAAGAGGTGGTGCGGGCAATAAGCAGTTGCAGTTAAACAACGATAGCACCAAGTAGAGCGCTAAAAATTAAATGATCTTGACGCTTCCAGGGTGTGTACGCCATATTTCGAGAGGCAACACCATTGACGGGAATGGTGTTCGGTTGTGGAGTGTGTGTGTCATTAATGAAGTGATGAAGATCATAACCCTCAAGAAGGGAATGAATTTGAAGGCTCCATGTAAGATAATTGGTGGATGACAATTTGGTGATATTTGAGATATTGATTGTAAGGAGAGGATGTTGAGGATTTTGTGAATTTTGAATAGTGATAGGATCATTGGTGGAAGAGAATGTCGCATCGGAAAGCCATTGAAGAGATTAGTTTGCGGTGTTGCTGGAAAAGAAGAAGAAGAAGAAAGTATGCCCAGGAAGATCATGTTATGATACCATGTAGAAGTAGAGAGAGATACTGAGAAAATAATTGAGTCAAGCATTCTCCGAGACCGAGCAGGGAAATTAGGAGCTATTCTCTCGTAGCGACTCCGAATGAATGCTTAGTTTGAGCAATAATTGCCATCGCCTGAGGCGAACGGACGCTTAAGGAAAGGCAGAAGGACTGGTAGAAAAGGCCTTTCTTTAGCCCCGTCAGATCAGTTGCTTGGGATAGGAGACTGGAACCAGGAAAAGGATTACTCCTTGGTAAAATAGACTTGCCTTGAGCCCTAGTTCTATCCTCGGTTCCACTATACCCTAGCCGGCGGGTACTTTTGGATAAAACCTTTTCTGAACATAGCTTCTGCAATCTACTTTTTATTTTCTCCTGGGGCCCTGCGAGGGGTTGACGATAGCTTGATCAGCGGCCTAAACAAGGGGTTTCCTTCTTTCCACTAGGAGTCAAAAGACTGAGATTCGTCAACTAATGGTTTTCTTCGGCCTTCAATTCATCAAAAGTCGTAGTCGCTCTTTCGAGTAGCGAAATGTAGAGAAGCCATGGACGACGAAATCCAAGCCATCAAGAAGAATGATATTTGGGAGCTTGCCATCTTACCTAAAGGACACAAGCCTATAGGAGTCAAATGGATATACAAGGTGAAGAGGAATGCAAATGGAGAAGTTGAAAGATATAAGGCAAGGCTAGTAGCAAAAGGATATAGTCAAAGAGCCGGTATCGACTACGATGAGGTATTTGTGTTGAGACAATCTCTTGCAGCTCAAAACAAGTGGAAGATTTTTTCAAATGGATGGAAAATCCGCATTCCTAAACAGATTTCTTGAGCCGAGAATTTCTACTCCAAACTCTCCTGTCTCTATGATTGCTTGACTTAAACAAGTGACTTCACTCTCTTATCTTTCATTTGTGAGATAATCTTTCTAATTCACTGAGTTAGCCACTCCACGTACCTAGCCCTTGTCAAAGAAAGGGATCGTGTCCTAGGTTGATTGATTGAAGACAAAAGAACATAGCTACGAATAAAGGTGCAAAGAAGCCATATGAAGGCCATCAGATTCAGAGTCTGGTTTCGACATGAACAAAAGAACCTGGTTTCTTCTTACAATGGATTACGGGTACAAAATAGGAATTCAAAAGACGGGTTCTTCCCAAGCTGTGGTAACTTTTTTAATGTATCTTTTGGAAAAACGATTCCAGATTGGCGACCAAGATTCAATTCGGGGTTTTCCTGTGGTACTGAGGGGTCTAAAAAGAAATTCTTTCAAAAAAAAGTGAAATCCGCTGACTTAGTAGATTCCTCCTCTGGAACTGAGAAACTCTATTTCATACAGATTCAAGACCTTTCCTTTATCTATAATATTAAGAATGTAGAGAAATTATGTTATAATTAATTCTCTAATACTATCATAATTTAGCTTTAAGCTTTGATATACTAATATAATCATAAGTTAAAAGGATTTGAAACAGTGGACTAGAATTCAAGGGTTTTTTTCTTTCCTTTTTTGTTATTCTCTCGTTTGTTAGTACTTACATTTGCACCTTATTATGCCCTAGTAATCATCATCATCTTGTTTGCTTTTGTGTATCTCAAAATGGGATACTAATGAATAGACTTGTTCCATGCCGTATAGATATTTGGTAGTTTAGTTTCCCCTTTTAATGGGGTGAAAATCGTCTGTACCTGTCACACCCCGTAACTAGAAGGTGACCTGGCAATGCCTCATCTACTAATGAGACAAAGAACCCTTAACAGAATATACTCTTACAAGTCAAACTTAACAGAATAATCTTAAACTTTAACTCTATTATAAGTCATCAATACTTAAAGGTAGATTACATAAACTTATAACTAAAGTTATTCAACTTAATAAAGGTTCATCAACTATACTATTACATGATCATTACTTCTTTAATTTCTACTTGTCGTGCTCCCCGTCCCAAGTCTCCTCATCAGCATCATCTACAAAACATAAGAATATAATAGGGTAAGCCACACTAGCTTAGTAAGAGCCGATCGGCCTTGGGATGAAGGACCAAAGAGACTTCAACACATTCCTTGTTTCCCAAAACATTTGAAAATATATCTTGTCTTGTCTTAACCTGAAACATCTTGAAAACCTTTGTAAAATACTTGTAAACATAACATAATACTTGAGAGCTTTCACAACTTACAATCTGAAATTCCAACCCAAAACATTATTTTTAGACTCTTTATATTTCTTAGAGACAATACCAAATCATACAAATAACATGTCATAACAATACTTAACCAAATCGATCACATACATATCAGAAATTGTACTCCGAGTACTTAACATAACATGACATACTCGTAGCATTGCAATCATATAAACTTGACATGATTAGTACCAAAATGACATGCAACAAGTAATTCTACAATCGAGCTCAATTATCCAACAATAACTCTATCCAATCATTAATGATTCGAAACTTTAATGCCGTTTAGGGAGGCCCTTACATTTTTTAATTTATAACGTATCATATCGTAACTAGTAAGGCTCAGAAATTGCTATTTAAGGATATATTTCTGTCATTATCCATCCTCATGGACTGAATGACTACATGTATGACCACTAACTTTTAAAACACTGCGAGGACCGAGGGCATCATTGGGGACGAAAGCGCTCCCAGGGCACTTATATCATGAATTCGGAATATATCTTGGTCTAGGGTCATCATTAGACAAGAGCTCTAAATTGAGAATATGCATATGCTGACTCTCATGTAATGCATCCAGAAATTTAATCAACAACATGCGCAAGAATCAACAAGTATAAACATGCAACGATGCAAACATCATTCGGTTCTTCATCCAGATTTTAATGCAATAAAACATGTGAAAACTTCATACATTTCATATCTTTAATAAAAGAATACTTCATGCATTTTTAGGACTGAAAAAACAAGGACGAAGGGTTCTTACCTTATCAATCTTAAAGCAAAACCTCAAAATACACCAAAAGCAGAAAATCCAGATTCAAAAGACTAACTTCCCAATCCTATACCTCGAAATACAGAACTCCAAATGTTACTCCGTTGAATTCCAAACGTAGCTCTATTAGTCCTCTTCGAAACGCACTAAGAATCGCTGAAAACAAACACCTTTTGCTATCTCAAAAGTGCATTCTTCCATGACCTACCAAATCGCCAAGACCTTCAACTACGATGATGATATCTCTTAATCCGAACTTAGAATGATAATTCCCTTGGTCGAATTTAGTTTAGGGAGTCTAATATCCGTAGTTAAAATATGGGAGGAATCCGCTATATCCGCTAAAGTATTCTTACTTGCTTTCATCCAGATTTTCCAAAGACTCGTATTTTCTCTCTTTTTCTTTCTTATTCTTTCCTTCCCTTCTCTACCTTTATCCTCTATTTATAGGATATCTAACTCCAGATTTCTGGAAGGTTATAACTCCAAAGTAAGCAACTAATCATTAGGTACATCCCTCTTCTTGATCTTATCTTAAATGACACCCCTTCATACATTAACCTCCCTCCAAATATTAACCAATTAAACTAACCAAAAAGTTTATCTTGTCAATTAGGTCCTCTAACATCTTATCCTAGCTAGTACGCCCCTAAGAATAATTAGAATAAAAAGTACATATAGCACATAGAATATATAATCACATAAAACATGCTATCGAAAGGTCCTGGGTATCACAGTACCCGTTTGTGTACCCAACTAATAAGAATCCTTCATGTGATTATTTTTTAAAATTATATATACACATGGTGAATTGTGATTGATTGGGCATAAGAATGAGTATACAGACGGATACAAACGATTATTTGTCCCTTTTAATTTCTACACTATATATGTGTGTGTGTGTGTGTGTGTGTGTCTTTTGTGCGTCGTGATTATTCAACTATCCACAATAGGGAGTTCTCATCATTATGTTTTCTCAACTCCTCACTTCATGAGTTTCCACTCTTCACATGAGGTGTACGAAATTAATTTTGGTCATTGCAATTTGCAAAACTCCATCAAGCCAAGAGGTCTCAGTTGCTATCTGAAGGTACAAACTGCATAAATATTATTCCTCTCAATTATCTATAAATAATATAAGAAGGTAAATCGAAATAAACTTGAAAAAAAAAGTTTGTTTCTATAAAGTTTTCATTGAATCTATAAAAAATTCTACAAGGTGCAAAATGTATTGCTACAAAATTTAAAGGTTTCCGTTGTCATCTTCCATTATCTATCAAGGAAAAGGAGTATTGTTTTTCTTTTATTTTGTTTATTTCTTATACTACCAAACATGTTGGTCATGCACATAAAACACTTGACAATGACTATTAGAATTGTTTTCTTGATAGGCCATACAATTTGGATCAAATCCATAGCCCCATCACTCAAGCAAAATGATAGGGAGACAAAATGTTCCTTTCAAACCCACCCCTGCCCTTCAAGTTGATAACCTCCTTTCCAAAGTGGGTGATTCCTACTATATTACATATATAAAAGTTTGTTAGAGAGAATGAATAGTTTTGGGTACATGTTATGGTGCTGAATATAAAAAATTCAGTACATACTTAACATTTTTTTATTGTCGGAATAAAAATTTGATAGTTCAGATTTTCTAAGAGCGAACAAGTGTTGTGATTTTGTAGCACATGTTGTGTAAAACATATGCTACATGCCTTAGGAGATGTGTTAATCAGGAGAAAATACCTATTATATAGAATTTAAGACCTGTGTAAAAGCCTTCAATACATGTAAAAAACGTGTCAGTATATACCGATATTTTTTTGTTATGAACTATAACCGTTACCATGATTTTATTGGTTTTGTGGGTTCAAGAATATTTAATTGGAAACTATTCCGTTTCAAATTCAAATATAGTATTTCATATTTAAGACTTATATCTCTTTATATTTTTATATGTATAATTTAATTTTTAGAAAACCTAAAACAATATTTTCAATACCAAGGATTAATAATTTCCACCCTAAGCAACAAAAGGCCAAAAAGCAATGCTGCTAAAGCACAAGGAGACAGAATTATAATTATAATTGTGGGTTGCATTAAAGGGTTGGCCTAAGCCACATGTATCCCCACTTTTCATAAAGAAAAATAAAGGGGAAACATTCATGCCCATTCTCAATGGTATTGCTTAATATAAATGACCCCATGACTATGATATATGCTTGTGGTCCCAACATATTTGGGATGTGTACTCAATTTAACCACCAATTTTATTTTTTCATATTCTTTTTTATATGACGAGGGGTATGACAAGATTTAAACCAGAGTCATCACAAAATAAGTTTTAGTCGGTAATCTTATCTTAGGTGTGGATAGTAGCTTTCTCATGATACTACTAGATGTGAAATTTATACGTAAAAGTCACCCAAATACATCATATAATTCAATATTTAAAAGTTTTCAGCGTTAATAGATCTCACATCTAATTATCTTCCTATCATATTATCCACCGTGGAAGGATGACAAAAATAAGTTAGCCAATCCCAGAAATGTGCTAATCAGAAAGAACCAGCTAAGCTTTTTGGGGGGATAGTATTGCAAAAAAATAGAATAATGAAAAACAGCCGTGGAGTTTAAATAATAATAATAATAATAATAATAATGGGATTAAAAGCAGCATGTCCAAGTCAGTATTAAAAAGGATTATAAGATGATCTCTCAATCTGAATCTGAATTCATTATCATTATCATTATGAGAAGATGTTGTCCCTTAGTATAGTATAGTAGTAATTGTACATTATAACAACCAAAAGGTGTATTATTATGTCTACACATTGTCTCCTCCTTTGTCCATTAACTCACATATACAATGCACATATCCCTATGTATCCATCTACACATACTTGTATCATAAACTACCCTTCTTTAATAATGGATAAATTTGTTTGAGAAATTCAGACGGATTAAGAAAATTATTAGAACGTCATTATTGTGTACGAAGAAATCTACGGTATACTTCATTAATTATTCGAGAATCATTTTAGTATTTGATTCTAGAACTTCTTACAAAACATACAACAACATTTTAAATGTAGATAAAATCTTATGTTGTACAATGAATTACGAGTAGAAATGAATTAATCTTATGTTGTACAATGTTATTATCTTTTACATCTAGGTCTTCTGGTTTGGTCATTTGGCTCACGTTTTTCATAAAATATTTAGATTGGAAAAATCAGTACTTATTAACTTATACAATGTAACAAATATTTTAAAGCAGAGAAATGTTCACAATGTACCTATTGCTAAGAATCGGAGGTATTATCATATCGTAGGCAAAAACTACAAATCCCAAAGGGCACTTACTACTTCCAGACCCCTTAATTCATGAATTGGATACCATGTGATATTTCAAATTTTAATTAAGCTTTTATTCAGTTGAATGTAAAATTTGAAATCTCAAATGTTATCCAATATCAACCAAAGCATGGTAAGGCCATCATGTATCATTTTCATGTGCTACTTCACTTGCATTGCCTTAGCAATATAAGTTTAGCAATATAAGTTGGAAGATCCAAATATCCCAACTTATTTGAAAAATATGGCCTCTATTGTTTGATTCATATAAAAAAAAATAGATAACATGACCTTGTACTGTGTACTAGGGAGTGAGATAAAAAAAAAGTAAAAAATTTCTGATTCATAAAAATCAGTTTCATTTTCTTATACTAAATCTAAAATTTTACCAGTCGAACACAAATATTCTCATAAACATTTCAACTTTTACACAACCAAGTACATTTTGTTCCATCCAAGTCATCTTAGCTTCACAGGATGTACAAATTATTTATTTATTTATTTATTTTTGTTATCGTAACTTACTGGCCTGGACATCTTGACTGATAAAAAGCTATTCTATCTGATGAGAGTAATCATACCGGATCCAGAAACCAGAAGTATAATCCAAAACAGACATTTCTTTCACTTCACTCTTCCTCAGAAACCAAGAATCATACTATGTCTATATGTGATTATTCAAATATCACCACATAGAAGTACACAACTACGAACCCTAATCTAAGCAGCATTTAATTATGAATCTATGACAAACAAAAAAGCATCCCACCATATGCTAGTACGTGTTAACTAGCCGCAGATGAACACTAAAAATGTTCAGTTTATACTGAATTTTGTGTTCAGCACCATAACCGGACTGCATGTTAATCACGGCACTCATTGCAGTCCACAAAGTGTTTGCAGTAAAAGAGGTATGACTCAAGTTTCCAAGATTTTCATTCATTTTGTACCAAGTTTGAATCCCTTTATTTTCAGTCGATTTATACCAGTTTGGTTGTGGTGCTACAACTATTCCGGTGGTCCTTACTGAACAACTATCTCAACCGTCGGATCGAAAGGCCCGGCGGCCAAGATTGGTTAAGCAAAGTGCTTATGGAATAGCCGGCGGCCAAGATGGGGACCAACAGCTACCCTAACTTTTCCATTTCTCCACATGTTTAGTAAAGCTTATTCAAGCATTCTCCATATTTCAATGTTCCTTTTCTAATGAAGAACTGATCTAACTGGAAAAGAAAAAACAAGGAGAAGCATATAGATTTTGTGAGGCGATGAAGAATGCCCAACTACAGACCATAATTTCATGTATTTTACTCGAACAAAGAAACCATTTTGGCATATCAGAAAGGCAAACATGGATGGGGTTCATATATCTCATGAAGAGGCATATAAATTACGGCCACATCGATCACATACACTGGAGGCTGTGTGGGAGTCTGTCTGTGGCTTTTCCTTTTGTATCTTTGATAGATCATGTTCCAAAACATCTTGTAAGGCCTTCAAGCCTTCTTGTATCTCGTCCGAGCTGAAAACAACACGTTAAGAACACCTGGTCATACTTTCGCGAAAGAAAATTTTTTCCCTAAAGTTCTGCTACTTAAGAATTCAGGACAGGCATATTTCATGTCTCCACCAATTTAACAAACCAAACCCCTTGTTAAGGACATCAAAGCACAAGAAATTTTGGATATAAATGATAAGGGCTCACAGAAAATATCTACCTCAAGAAGTTGGTATTCTATGACTAGCTGTGAAATTCTAAAATTTTATCATAATGGATGACAATTAAATCAACCTCTACGTTAAAATCTCATATAATTGCCTTAAAATGTTGCGGCTTTCTGTCTCTGTTTTTATTTATTTTTAATGGGAGTATGGGGTTTAACACCACCGACTTTTCACATGAAAGCCTAAGATAAGCAAAGACTAAACTATAAATATATATATATATATATATAGTCCATCAGTGATTGGACTTGGAAAGTATTCAGCACCAAAAGCGTGTAATGAAAAATACAAATATAAGTGTCATCAAAGTAATCATGGAGGCCACAATGAAACAAGACCTAAAATAGTCCTTTTCCCAAAAGAATGAGTTGCTATTGATCTACTTCTTCAACAGAAAACAAACTGACCTACTTTATAATCAGTATGAGATCACCTACTCAAACCCACGCACCAAAAATTTGATCTGGGATTAAAATAATGATACAATATAATTAAAATACAGGTTCTTAAATAATCATAAAGTTTATTTGTAACAAAACGACAGTCCTGGCTTTATTGTTGAACCATGTAAGGATGAAGTTAACTACATCAACTAAGTGTTGTCAATCCCGTATAGCGTCGCAGTAGCGGCTGACCCTAAAAATGCTACGGGATAGCAACGGCACTATTTGAAATTTAATATAAATAATGAAGAAAAATTAAAGACAACAAGAAAAAAAAAAAATCGTAACCAAAACCATTAAAACCAAGATAAAAACATAACCTAGGTCATTAAATCCAACATAAAAACATAACAAAAGCCATTAAATTCAAGAAATCCTCAATTTACCCATAAGTTTTTTGACAATTGTAAAGGGCAAAAAAATGGGTTTTCAAAGCTCTTGTCCAAATAGCGCCGCTATTCCATCTATTTTTTCCCGCAACACTGATGCGATGAGGCATATGCCCGCTCCGCTCCGTTATTAGTTATAGCGCTGCTATTGATAACACTGCATCAACTATCTTACTTTTTTCATACTTCCAAAATAGAAAACATATACTTTATGATATCATTTATTTCTGAGAAGCTTTGGCGGACCTCAAAGTAAGTATCGAATTAGGGTGACGGTAGAAACTAACTCGCTGTCTGCATCAGAAAGCTAAGCAGCAGACCGATCCTGGTGAGGGAAAAAGAAAGGAAATATTTTGGAAAGAAAATTGTTTACCATCATGCTCTCTCATTAGAAGAGGTTTGAACTAGAAAAATTTTTGGCCTTTAGAAAGTATAACTAAAAGATAAATGAAACTGTGATTTGACTGTTACTCCATGACTTCTACACTATGATTTATGCTGCTTTTTACTTTCTCAAGAAATTAATCAAACAGGAAATTGCTAAGAAACTATTGTCTTCTCACACAATTTCAATTCTCTAAAAGGCTAGCCTTAGAGAGCCATAACTTGAAAAACAAGGGTGACTTTGTCTCCTGATGCTATCCTATCTAATAACCATATTCAACTATGTAAACAAATATGTCTTCGGTGCATTATTACTAAAAGTAGAACAGAATTGAAATACTTTAGGCAATCGTAGCAGCTAAAGCTATACTGGAAGAAGAAAATGACAGAATGCAATTATGAGGATAAAGACGCAAAGTTAACCACCCCAGTTTTCGAGTACACGAACAATGGAACAGCAAGGAAAATATACGATTTAGGTATAATACTAAAGCAATGACTCCTATCAGCAGAAAGGTAACTGAATGAGACAATCATTTCTTTATTGATCAGTTTGATATTTTTTATGTTTTTCTACCGTCATTTGTGGTTAGGGAAAGTTAGCGGTATGCATAATCACTATTCCACCACAAGTTACCCTAACCAGGTCATTAGAAAAAAGAGCTAGCAAGTCCTACAAGGGACCAGATAGAAGTCATATATACTTGCTACTGACTTACAGGAAGAAACTTTTGTTCAGAAACTAGTTCGTGTATCAAAATGCAAGCTTACTATATTTTTGAGAGACCACTGAGAAATTGAATAGCTTTGTAACATGGAAAAAGAATTGTGATACAGTTGGAAGGCAATGATTGAAAGAGACTAAGAAATTAATTAAAAGAAAATTCAAAAGCAAGAATCAATACCTCATAGAGAGTGGAGGAGTCAATCTTATAATAGAATCATGTGTGGGCTTGGCTAGAATACCCCTTTCCTTCAATTTCAAACATATATCATAAGCAGTAACTGGTAATAATGCCTTGCTATTAAGCTCAACCGCATTGAATAAGCCTCTTCCTCGTACTTCCTTTATGAATTCAGGAAACCGCTTCTGAACATTCAATAGTTGGTTTCTCAGTTCCTCTCCCAGCAGAGCAGATCTGTTGAAATCGAAAAATATTATAACTCCTCCAGCCACCAAATTTAAAGTTCAACCAATTGTTATACAATATAGAAGAATACTCCAGTATAAATGTCTAATGCAAGTATGATTTGTTGTTTTTGTTGTTTATTTCAAACACTCAACGTGAAGCTGAGAAAATATACAGATCTTTTCTGGCTAAGTTTTTAAGTTAAGAAAGGAAACCAAATTAGCACAGAGAATAATTTATATTTTATTTTTCTTTTATAGTGAGTAAACAGAAGAAAAAAAAAAAAAAAACAAGTGAGATCAATTACCTTTCAACAAGTTGTTCATCTCTTATCACATCCAGTGATGCAATGGCTACTGCACTTGCCAACGGGTTTCCTCCAAATGTGCTGCAGAGGATATTAAAAGCTTGTAAAAGAGTGCAAATTGAACTCCAACCTATTACCAAGGGAATGTAAAACTTCGTATGGAAAGCAAAAATGACTATGCATTCTTTTCAGTAGAGACCATAATAGAAGACACAACTAGTAAACACAGCAACATAGTCGGAATCTTTTACAGTTCCAACAGAAGTTAGAAGCAAGAATATCACACCCATTCTTAATACAATTTTGTAGAGAATTGTGAGTTGAATGTATATTTCCAACTCCTATACCTCACTAGGATATGAGAAATCACTCATTCTGTACAACCCATAAAATTATTTTGTCATAACTAAGTTGGAATATTCCAAACCTTCCATGCTCCCCAGGCTGAATACAGAGCATGACATCCTTATCAGCAAGCACGGCACTCACAGGTACCACTCCACCACCCAATGCTTTCCCTAGTATCTGAATAGTGTAACCAAGAAGTTTAGTTATACTGAAGCATGTCATTATATTGCTATAAGAAATCATTTTGCAGCGGTACAAACTTTAACGGTTGTAGTAGCAAAGAAAGCAATCACACCCATCAAGACGCTTAAACATTATATGTCAGTGAGAAGTAAAGTGGGATTATAATCGATGCATCTTGAAATACTAATTCTCATTCCATATTTTGAAAAGATAAAATCTCATTTCAAATGAAATATTTCAAGACGCTCTTTAATTCTTTTCATCAACAATACCAGTAGCCTTATTTGAAACCAGTTAGCATACATGGATCCCATGATAATTCATAAATGGTAAGAAGATGGTCAAAATATCACTTGATTCTTTAGAAAAATCCTCATGTATGGAAAGGTACTTGTCTAAATGAATTTTAGGGAAAAACCAACAATATGATCTTTTTGCTGAGTCCATTAGACACAAACAATGGATCGCAATTACATTTACATGCTAAATTAAATTATAACCAACCCACATAGAATTGCGTTGGATGGAGACTTCCAAGTGATATAAGCTGACATGTTTTGGGGGAGAAAATTAGATTTGAAACAATTGCACCAATATCCTAAATATCAGGAGAAATGATGAAAGTCCTTACAACTACATCAGGACGGACTTCTTCCCAGTCGCAAGCTAGCAATCTTCCAGATCGCCCTAGGCCACTTTGTATTTCATCAGCAATCATTAAAACATTATACTTTGAACAGAGATCCCGAACAGCTTTTAAGTAACCTTCCGGAGGTACAATCACCTACAATACAAATTGAAGGCAACATAAATACTGTATAAGTTATAGTAAATATGAGCTTTATTACATGAATATCGTAGAAATTGTTCGTCCTCCACCTAATGTTCTGCAGCGTATATATGTCTCAAGCTGGTATAGAAGCATGTACCACTAAGTTCCAACAAGAACCAGTTAGCTATGCCTTCTCATGCAGAGGAGAAATGTTCAAGGGGCTAAAAGTGCATTTATTGATTGAAGAAAAGAATCTAGACGCTCAATGTAATCTTGGTACAAAGTACAAACAACTACTTCAATTGGTATCATCCTAGTTTGGTCTTCGTTAATCCATTTAGTACAATAGCTATCCTAGTTGCTTTCAAATTCAACTGTGAAAGTCTATCTATATATCAGTCTCAAAATCCACAAATAAGTTACAGTACATACCCCTGCCTCGCCTTGAATAGGTTCAAACAGGAAACCAGCTATCTTTTCTCCCTTTTCTGCAAGCCATGGAAAAAAAACGTTACTAGTCATATATCTCTGGAAACTATTGTAACTAATGAAGTAGTGACATTTATAGGATTACACAAATATGTGAATCAGTTAAGTACAGTCAAATGGATAAGGATTTGATCTACGTCAAACGGTTGGAAGTAGCATGACAGCCAATTTATGAAATACCATGTTTACAAACCTCTAAATATTTTCTCGAGCGCAAGCTCATCACCAAAGTCAACTTTCATTTGACCAGGCAACAATGGCCAAAAACCACGAGTCGCCTCATTGTCGCAGCTCATAGATATGGCAGCCAATGTGCGACCATGAAAGCAGCCACAACATGAGACAATTATAGCCTGAAAATGATAAAGTTTAAATATATAAGTGAAACAATATTTCAATAGTAAGAACCACTCTTAAGTAATTAAACAACAAATTGTAATATAATTAGATGAATCCCCAACCAACATTTGTGGAAGCAAAATTACAAGGGGAAAACAGAATCATCCAAGAGAGTTATCACAACACATCGAAAGCAAAAGTCCTGCCTTCATACAGTAACCAGGATTTTTATGAACAAGTGAAATTAATCAATTAGCTGAGTAAGCGAGATTGTATAAGTTGAAATAATATAACAATAATAAATAATAATAGACACTGGACGAATGAATATTTTTTTAGAACTTAAACAATAATTAAAAACAACTTATAACAACAACAATAACATAATCCATTAAGTTCCCAATAATTGGGGATGGGCGAAGATGGATAGGAGACAGGCCTAACCTTTGGCAATAAATGAACATAGTGGTTGCTCCCAAAATACCACGGAAACAAATGGATTAGAGACTAACCTAACATTTGGCAAAGGGTGCACAAAGTGGTTGCTCACATAATACCACGGAAACATTAGTACCCTATACCATCGCGTTTGATAAGCTTAAAATCAATAAATAATTTGCTCACTAGCTGAGTGTTAGTCATGGTGGAGCTCAAAGTTCATCTCACCTTATTAATATTCTTCCAATAGTTTCAACATCAGTAATTTGTTTTTTCAACGGTCAATTTCTGTTGAATCAATGGTTCTTTGTAAGAAATTCTGTATCCATCAAGAAACTTGGGATTTTAAAGCGGCTTTTGTAAATTTAAAATTTCCATGACCTCATTAGAATAGTCCTTTCAAGTTAAACCATTCTGGTCTTCACACAGAAATCATTCATTTAGGAGGCACGATGACCTTCTTAGCTACTTAGTATACTTCACAGGACTCCCAAACCTATACAAATATGTATCAGATCTTGTGATCGAAAAGCTAAGAAAGTTCTTGGTATACATACTTATCAAGTTAATAGAAGCATCAATCGCTAACTGATCCCCATATGTGGTGGCAATTCAGCATTCTACAAGTTCTTCTGTCGACTATAAAACTGAAATCACCAATCCATTGTTTCTTATTTGGGGCTAATAATGAATAGAATATCCCATAAGATGAATTTCATAGAAAACCAACTAAATTTCAGTGAAATTTTGAGAAGCCTCTTGATCATTAACTTAGTTATCTAGACATCTAGTCCCCCCTAACCAAATAAGTATTTCAAGTTTATGCATTCTCCATGTATTTTATGAAATCACAATTTGCCCAACCCATTGAAAGGCAATCACCATTTTTTGGAAATATTTTCTCATCTTCTCCTACTAATGCTATTTAAACAAGCAGTCATCAATCACAAGTCATACGGTATGTGGAAGAATTTTTATTGCTTATCTTCAAGAACATGTATTGTTACACTGTTGTGTGTAGGACAAGTAACTTAAAATAGGAAGGAGGAGCTCATACCTCATTTTTCGGAATTTGTTTCTTCAAATATCCCCATTTTCTTGCTAACTTCAGAGCTGTTTCTACACCTTCAGCCCCAGTGTTCATTGGTAAGACCATCTCATACCCAAACATTCTGGTTACACGCTCAGCATATACTGGAAACATGTCATTGTAGAAAGCTCGAGAACTAAGAGTGAGCCTCTGAGCCTGTTCTACTAATGCTTGCATGATCTTGGGATGGCAATGCCCCTGAAACAGAATATTTCAAGTCAAAAACTGTTGTTTGATGTACATATCCTATGTTATACCTAATTATAAAGAATTTATATGTACGTGATCCTGTTATTGCCTCCAACTATACCCTAAATGGAAGCAAGAAGCACTTTGAAGTATTTAAAACATTATAGAAAACAGAAATCGTGGAAATTGTTAAGTTCATCATTCTATTAATAAATGGATATCAAGTACATCTCTTTGTCAGAAAACAACTTAGGTCTTCCTTCCTATTTTTTCCTTTTATTAGTTTGCTCACTGGGGAGTGGGGAGGGGGATACTATGTATGAATTATGATGGCTGGTATGTTGGTTTACCTGGTTTACAGCAGAGTAAGCTGAGAGGAAGTCAAGATATTTGTTCCCTTCTGGATCCCATATTGCTGATCCTTTTGCTTTGGAGAAAACAATGGGAATTGGGTGGTAACTGGAGTTGAACAGAATAATTAGCTGTACAATCATTAAACTGTTGACTACAGAAAGATGTTCACATTTGACTTGGAGAAGAGCATCCCTTTGCCAAACGAATCTTGATATCTATAACAAGTGTCTTTGAACTGAAAAACCATATATTTCTCTTTTTCTTGTTGGAAAATGTCTATAGCAGGTCAGGAGGTTCGGAAAAAATTATACACAGATTTTTCAAGGAGGAAAAAATAGTCCGTCTATTATATGAGCTACATTTCAACTACTTCATTCAGTTGTAATTCATATTAAAAATTATGTAAACTACAACACATACATTTCACATGTACCTTCAACCAAATCTTAAGATGACGTCCTAAAAGGTATTCATTCCATCAACCAAATCTGGATTTTCATGGAGGAAAAATAGTTTGTATATTGTTTGAGCTACGTTTCAATGACTTCTTTCGGTTGTAACTCGTATCTAAATTATTGTAAACTGCTAGACATACTTCAATTTCAACCAATCTTAGGATGGCGTCCTAAAAGAGATTCCAGCGCATCCACACAGAACAGCCATTTACAATTACAAGCACTCCTCGGGTGAAGTGCATAATTTGATACCAAGAATACATTTCAGCCAAGAGAATTCAGGAATTATTGAGTTGACGACCATATGGTTTCCACCATTCATCAATACTTTTGAAGTGACAGGTCAATAAAATCGTATCTAATACATGCCAACTTGATTTCGTGGTTTTTCAACCGAAATTAGATGTGCCTACTTGGTTTCGAAAAGCTCGCAATACCAAAATGGGATATTACACTTGAATTGTTTGAAAGTTTGCACCTAAATTCATCATTTACTCTAGAATATTACACATTTTTACAGATAATTTCCTCCTTTCCTTGACATTTACCATCTGCTACTGCCAGTACACATAAACCTGTTCATTAACTATAATTACTCTTTGTTCCCCTCGGTAATTTACACTGAAGAAAGATAATATTTGGAGGTAAACAAACAAAACCCATTTGCTAAAAACACAAGATACAATCTAACCATGCACTGATGAGCTCGATAGAATCTGGGATTTTGTACATAGGAAGAAGAGGAAGCCTATAAAAATGTACATAAACTATTTTTGTTTTTTCTCTTTCTTTCAAAAAACTTTTATTTTAGTTTTTTCTAACTCTAATCTACATTGCGTTCGAGTTCCTGTTTTTGTCAAATTTGAGTAAAACTTGTGGTTTTCTTCAACTTGTTGTCACATAGCATGTCTCCAGTTTTGAGGGCATTTCTATCAATTTAATTTCTTAATACTAGACATGTTAAGGATATGTAACCAAAAGTTCGAAAATTAGAAGATTTACACTAATTTAACAAAAAAACACCTAGTTTAATGACAATAATAGCTAGAATAAACGTTTACAGATTATATATATATATATATATATATATATATATATATATATATATATATATATATATTCACTTTTTTCTGTACGGAAGAAAGATAGAATAATTCTTACTTGTGAGCACTGCAATCAAACTCCAAATTGATGAGATTTTGAGAATGAGAAGAAGATTTGCCTTCCGGTACAGCATTGAAATTCCTAACACCACGAGTTTCCCGGCAAATTCGATTCAAGGAATACTGTAGATGCCTCCTGGTCGCCGCCATGGCTACGATAAAATAAATCCTTGAACAATCTTCTTCTCTTCTATTAAAAGTTCCAATCCACAAATCTTTGGGGAAAAATATATTCCAAATTTTTAAATTTTCATAATTACAGCAAAATTTTGTGCATTCCCCTTCCTATTTTGAATACACAAATTGGATCTCTTTTTCTATATATAATCTGTCGAAATCTGTATTATCCAAATTATTTTTCTTCTTCTGTGTTTTTTATTCTGGTTGATGATGGATGCTATTGTTGAGGTTTCTTCTGCTCCGAAGACGGTTGTTGTGATCGAAACAGAGTTTCAATTAATGGGTACGCAGCGGAATAACAACATTATAAATTAAGTACTGAATAGAAAGAAGAATAATGACACCGGGCATTTTTAACATGGAAATCCTCTTACAACCAGAGGGAAAAACTAAGCGACGGTCTCCGAAAAGTATTTCAATTGAATAACTTAGCCATTGAATATACCTCTTACCACCTAAGCTAGTGGTCCTCATTGATCCAAAAAGATCAAGATGAACAAGTTCAAGTGGTTTAGAAGTGGAAATCATTTGTTTAGGCTTGAAAGACGTTTTTGTTTGCTTTCCAAATTGACAAGCATCACAAAGACGGTTTTTCTCATATTTCACTTTTGAAAGCCCACGCACTAGCTCTTTAGAGGAAAGATTATTTAAGAGATCCATGTTCACATGACCAAGCCTACGGTGCCATAAGAATACATCATCTTCATTTATGGATAAGCATTTAAAATCGCATGCAACAAGATCATCCAAAGACAACATATAAACATTACCGGTTCTATTAGCAACAAGCACTTTTTCATGAGAAGAGCTATCAACAATAGAGCAAGCCTTTTTGCAAAACATAACATCAAAACCATTATCACAAAGTTGGTTAATACTAAGCAAATTATATTTGAGGCTATCAACAAGAAGAACATGCTTAACAAGAGTTGATGAACCTTTACCAACATTTCCAATGCCAAGGATTCTACCCTTCTTTTTGTCCCCAAACGTGACATAACCTTCATAGATAGGTTCCATGTCTTTGACTAATGAGGCATCTCCGGTCATGTGGCGACAACATCCACTATCAAGAAACCATTGAGCCGGAGTATTTACCTTGCTTGCAAGTACCTAAGACAAAGGAGGAGGAGTGACTTTTGGTACCCATACTTGTTTGGGTCCTTGAGGGTTAGTTAAAATACGCTTGATTCTCCAACAGTTTTTACTCCCTTTTCAATTTTTCTCTTCACATAACATCTAGCACTAGTGTGTCCAAATTTTCCACAATATGTGCAACAGATGGCTTAAAAAATTTGTGAATATGCTCACGATATCTGTTTTGCTTATGTGAGGTACTAGCATGCACAAAGTGTTTTCTAGGTAACTTAGAAGAGCTAGCAATATCAAAGTGAGTCGAATGTATATAGCCTAATCCATGTTTAACATTTGAAGTACGTTGCATACAAAGAATTTGATCAAGATCTTCTGTTCCTTTGGTGAACTTATTAACAAGTGAAGTGAGATCAACAACTTTGGTTTTTAAACAATCAAACTCAACAAGTTTGCATTCAAGAGAAGACAATTTATCATATGCTTTTTGATACTTTGATGAGGAAGTTTTGCAAGTAGTCATAAGCTTTTCATTTTCGATTTTCAAGCAATCAACATCATCACATAGCTTTTTGTTTTCACTAAGCAACCTAGATCTTTCTTCAAACAAGGATTCAATTTTAAGCTTCATTTCTTGGTTTTGCTTAGCACATTTCTTAAGTTGATCAAACATATCACACAAAAGTTCATTATGATCATCTTCATCATCATCAAGGGAGTTAGAAGTAGTGGGTGTAAGATGTACCTCATTCCCGAAAGCCATGAAGCAAACATTTGCGTTTTCCTCTTCTTCTTCATCGCCACTCCCTTCTTGATCCCATGTGCTTAGCATGCCCTTGGCATTCTTTGGTTTGAAGAATTTTTTCTTTTTGTCTTCCTTGGGCTCTTTTTCTTTGGCGGAGGGGCACTCTCCTATGAGATGTTGGTTGCTTCCACATTCATAGCATCTCATCCCATTAGGATTTTGTTTTCTTCTATTTTGGAAGAATTTTCTTCCTTTCCCGGAAAACATTTTTTTCATGCGCTTTACCACCAAAGCCATGGTCTCATCATCTAAGTTGATGTCTTCTTCATCACTTGAATGGTTGGATTCATCAAGATCAAGAATAGCCTTTAAAGCAATACTCTTCTTTGCCTTTTCAATATGCTCATCCTTTTTGTGTGTGAGCTCATAAGTGAGAAGAGAACCAATGAGCTCCTCCGTGGGATAAGTTTTCAAGTCCTTTGCTTCTTCAATAACTAGAGCTTTGCCTTCCCAACTTTTAGGAAGTGAGTTGAGGATCTTCCTATTCATTTCACCCATAGAGTATTCCTTTCCATAAGATCTCAACCCATTGACAACATTGGTGAACCTAGTGTTCATCTCATTTATAGTTTCATTTGGCTTCATAAAGAAAAGTTCATATTCCCTCACAAGCATGTTGAGCTTTGATTCTTTGACTTGATTAGTCCCCTCATGGGTGACTTCTAAGGTTTTCCACATCTTGTGAGCGGATTTGCTTCCACGTATCCGATTGTACTCATCCGGATTAAGAGCACAACTAATGATGTTCATAGCTCGAAAATTTAGGGTCATTTTCTTGAACTCATCTTCATTAAACTCATTGTCCAATTTTGGAACTTGAACACCATCCACCATTTTCATAGGGACATATGGACCTTCTTCAAAAATCTGCCATAAGGAGTAGTCTATAGAGCACACATAGATTTTGAAACGGTCTTTCCAAGCATTAAAATTGTTTCCATCAAAGAGAGGTGGTCTATTTGTGGAAGATCCCTCTAGGTAGGCTAAAGCGGAATTTTCGGCCATAATCTTTACTTCAAGCGGTTAAGTTAAAGGTGAAGACGAGGCTCTGATACCAATTGAAAAACACAAGAGGGGGGTGGGGGGGGGTGAATTGGGTTTTTATAAAAGTGGCTTCTTTTTGCTTTTAAAATTCTTGAATGTGAAACTTGTATTTGAAGTTTGGAGAAAATGGAGCAAAAATAAAACAAGGAAATCAAGACACGTGATTTAGAGTGGTTCGATTCACAAAGAATCTACGTCCACTACCTTGAGCTTCACACAAGGATTTTTAATAACTTCACTATGAAAAGTAATTACACAAGTGGCTAACTCACAAAGAGTTTTACACAAATAACCACAATTATAAACTCCACTCACTAAGAGTACAAAGCCCACACCAAGTAGGACTTGACACAATAAATACCCTATCACTAAGAGAGGGAAAGATGGAGATATAAAGAGAGAGTTACGCACTCAAAAAGTGGAGGATAGATACCTTTTAAAGATCTTACTTTAATGCTCCTAGAACATAGAACTCAACAACTTGTGTCTTGCAAGTGAGATAGTGATTTTGAACTTTTCAACACATGAGTAAAGTTGGATATGCTTTGAAAGTACTAGAGCTTTTTGTATAATCAATGTATATTCGTTATGGTTGTTCTCTGAAGATTCCACTGCATCAAAGCTTTTATACTTTTCAAAAGAGTCCAAAAAACAGCTTTTAAAACGGTCATATAACGGCTAATTTTCGCAGAGCTCGGTTGACCGCAAGTGGCATCGGATGATCCGATCAAAGGATCATACGATCCTAAGTCTACATAGGTCGACCGGGACAAATGGTTCCCAAAAACTCAACTCTCTGCTTCGGTCCGGATGATCCGTGCAAGGCTCGGATGATCCGAATTTCCTGGATTCAAGAGATGTTGATTTTTCACAAGTTTTGAAATCTTTTAAGGTCAAAATGGTTTTCTCAAAAGGATAACTAATACTTGAAAAACAAATTTCAAAGTCTTAGACAATGAAACCAATGGCTTTTGAGAAGGGAACATGTTTTAAAGACCATTTTTGAAACTGAGCTTTATGAAAACTATTTTTAAAGATGCAAGACAATAGTGTTGTTATCCTAAGTTCATGTGAGCAATGGTTAGAGCTTTAAGATATATATAACGATATGCTAAGCTATTCTAACCACACCTAAGCCTTCAATCTTCAAGTCTTGAGAGATGTGCCTTAAAGAATGTAATCTGTAAAACACAAGAGGGGGGGGGGTGAATTGGGTTTTAACTAATCTTGGCAACTTTTTCGATTCTTTGCAATGCTAATATAAGTTTGAGCAAGATAAATAATAGCAATGCAAAACCCAATAACAAGACAAAGGATTTAGAGTGGTTCGATTCACTTAGAATCTACATCCACTACCTTGAGCCGCACCCAAGGATTTGCAACAACTTCACTAAGAAGATTTTACACTTGTGGCTAACTCACTAAGAGTTTTACAAACACAACCACAATACAAAAGCTCACTAAGAACTTGCCCACACTAAGTAGGACTTTACAAATTGCCCACACAAAGTAGGACTTTTACAAGAATTACCCAATCACTTAGAAAGGGAATTGAATGTTTAAAGAACAAGATAAATCACTCTTCTAAGTGAGAATTATACCTTTGAAGCACAAGCAATTATAGCTCTTTGAACATATGAAAGTCCACTCTTTGTCTTGCTTTTTGAAAGAACACCTTTGATTGATTTAGATTATGGAGATCAAGTGTTTTTGCTTTGAAGGTGTTTAGACTTGATAAGAAATCAATGTCAAATGTATGTGCAAGTCATGGAGTCATTCTCTAGCTTTGGAGTATTTATACATTTCAAAATAGGCTGAAAAACGACTCTTTAACGGTAAAAAAACGGCTAGTTTTTCGCATAGTTCGGTTGACCGAAATCACACCTCGGATGACCCTTCGGATGACCAACACAGCCTAGGTCGACCGAAGCCACTTTTTACACCTCTCAGTTTCTCTTCGGTTGATCCGAGCTTGAGCTCGGTTGACCGAACTTCTAAGCTTATTTTTCACACGTTTTGAAATCTTTTGAAGTCTTTTAAAGTCTAAAAAGGTTTTCCTAAAAGGTAACAAGTAAGAACACTTGGGGGAAACTTTTCTAAAAGACTTATCTATGAAATCAAAGGCTTTTTGGATAAGAACACATGTAAAGATCATTTTGAAACTTAAGCCTTTTGAAAACGTGTTTGTGTGAATGCAAGACTAGAGTGTAGAGCTTATGTTAATGAGAGCTTTGGTTAGAGCTTTAAGATAACGACTAATGAATAACAAAGCTAATCTAACCAAACCTAAGTCTTCAATCTTCAATCTTGATAGATGAGCCTTGAATGATATGACTTTGAATCTCGATCATGGCTTGATTGAAGTACTTAGAGCTTCCAATCTATGTTCCGATATTCTATCACAAAGATATAAACATTAGACACAACATCAAGTGTTTGTCCATTATAAAAAACCGAGTTCGATCGCCCTTAGGGCTAATATAATCATTTAGTCTTGAGCACGGCTTGATTGAAGTACTTAGAGCTTCCACTTTAGTAAACCATTATTCTATCACAGCGATTGAAACCATTAGATACAACATCAGATGTTTGTACATTATCAAAAACTGAGTTTGTTCGCCTTTAGGGCTTACATTGAGGTAGAACGAAGTAAGACATGACATATGTTAGGATTGCTTGGATTACTAATTTGATAAGAACTACTCTGACTGCAAATGGTAAAGTCTTTTCTTTCCAACTTCTAAGCTTTATGTGGTGGTGTTGAGGGGTAAAATAGACAGAATGATGACAAAATTTTAGTTAATTCTGAATAAGTCTCAAAACTATCATATTGTATCAATTGAGTGTTTGAATTGTTTTACTGTTTTTTAATTCACCATTCTCTCTCTATTTTCTCCATTTAGTCGTCTTCTTCTTCCTCAACCACCAACAACCACCGCTCAAAAAATTCAGACCCATAAAAAATCCAACTCTACCATCAAATATGCAGACCCATAAAAATTTCAAACAAAAAATTCAGACCCATCAAAAAATTTCCTAAACAAGGATCTTTGTAGATGTGCCTTTCAATTTATGGGAATCAAATTCTCTTCTTTTGAATGCTTTCTTTCCAAAGTGGATCCTGAAATTCCTAAGTTGGATTTGCAGCTAGTGCTCACAAAATGTGCAAATACTCATCCTCCCCGGCTTTTATATATTGCAAACTACATCCATCTCAAACAAATTGATCTTCTCAGGTTTTATGTTACTTGGTAACTATTTTTTTTTAATTTTTTTATAAAGTATCATCTTTCTTTTCTATTTTCTTCCTTGTTTTCGTAATCAATTTGGTCAACTCAGCTGATTTAAGTAAAAAATTTGAAGTCTATTGGACTTCATTTTACCTGGGGGCAATGTTGTAAAAATCGGCTTAGTCGACCGATTAGTCAGGGATTAATCGGTAGTCGGGTTACAAACGCCTAGAAAACTTTAAAATCGGCTAAAAAATTCGATTCTGAAAAAATCGGCAAAAAATCGGGTTAGTCGATCAAAAATTGGGCTAGGCGGTCAAAAGTCGGATTAGTAGGTCAAAATCGGTTGACTTTTTTAAAAAAATCGGGTTTCTGCCCAAAACAAGAAATTCTCCAATGACTCACGACTGCAGGTGCTCCAATTCAGTAAGTGCTTCTTAATTTCATTGTATTTCCATTCTTAATTGCTTCATGACTCGGACAAAAAGTAAAGCTAGCATCCAATTCATGTACACCAGGTTTATTAGACAACTTCATAAGTCAAGAAAACTCTTACTTATTTCAAATTGATAATTAGGCGCACACATGTTCTTAATCTGGAGAATTAAATTGATCATTCCCATAAGTAAAAAAAATTCCTAAGGCACTCATCTGTTTTTTTTTTTTTGTAGTCATTTTTGTGTGTGTCTGGAGTAGAGATTGGCTTTGCAAAACTGCATATGAATTTATTTATTTTTGCAGTCATTTTCTTTTGGGGTACTTACTGAAATAAATTGTATTTCTAGGCAAAAAGTGCTTCCAATGAAACTAAATATATTGTATATATTGTATATGCTGACTAGTATAATATATATGATAACAGAATTTAAAAAATACATTGTAATTTATGGTCGCCGACTAGTCCCGGACTAGTCACTAGTCATGTGTCTGCCGCCCGACTAGCGACTAGAGACTTCTGCAACACTGCCTGGGGGGGTATTTATGTCCGAACTGAAGAAAAAGAATGAATGACCTATTTTGGATTTAAACTAATTTTGTTTTCGGATTTTAAACTTAAACTTCATTTTCGACTTTTCTTGGACTTAAACATTTTTTTTTGTATGCAGATCTTAACAAAAGCTGTAGAAATTTCACCAACTCAAATATTTCTAGAAGGTCAATTTATTTTGTAGCAGCCTTAGACACATTCAGAGATGGGTTAAAACGTTCAAGAATCTTAGAGCGGTGGCGGTAGCTTAGGTGGCAGTGTCAATGGTGATTGGCAGTGGTTGGTCGACAACGATGGTGGAAGAGGGGTATAGACAATGGAGAAGGTGACGGGTTTCTTAGTTTTTGGGTCTAATTTGTAATAATTTCATAATTAAGCTGAATAGAAGTAAGCCCTAAGGGCTAATGTGATCAATCATGTTTTGATGATAATAAACCATTGATAGTTCTAATGTTTTGTGTCAGAATGTTCTAAATGATTGGATCCTTAGCATTCATATCGACATTGATGGAAATGGTAAGTTATTAGCTTCTTGTGTACATTAAGTCAACACCCTAGACACAAGGAAGTTACACTTTGCAAGACTTCATAGCACAATTTGAAGTCAATCCACAGGCTATGAAAGTATTTGCAAAGTCAAGAAAAAGGAAGATCAACAAGTTAAGAGTTACTCAAACCAATAGAAGAATCAAGTGCTAGTCTCTTTAACAAAAAGAACTGTGAAGTCCAATACATTACAACTCAAGATTGTTATAGGACTTCATCACTCAAATAAGAAGTTGATCGAAGGCTTCAAAGTTAAAGCTCCAAGAACAGTGGCGGAGCCATGATTCCGATAAAGGGTGGCCGAATAATTTTTTTTATTGGTGAACCGTTACGTAATATGATAAACAATCATTACAAGAAAACAGTTAAATAGCGACCGAAAATTTCTATCACACCATTCACGACCGAATACCGACCGAATGGAAACCGAAAAAATACCGGTTGCTATTGCGTCGGCCATATCGGCCCCGTTGACCAAATTAAAACGACGTCGTTTTGTAATCCGTTAACGACCGAATACCGACAAAATACATAATGGCGTCAAAACGAGGTCGTTTTGTACTCCGTTAACGACCAACTACCGACAGACATTAACAACCGTTTACCAACAGAATACATAATGGCGTCAAAACAACGTCGTTTTGATGTTTTATTTCTCTAAAAAAATTAAGGCTTAAAATTAATTAAAACGACGTTTTGTAATCCGTTATAGACCGAATAACTACGGATGTTACCGACCGTTTACCGAAGGAATACATAACGGCGTCAAAATGATGTCGTTTTGATATTTTATTTCTCTACAGCGTCTGAATTGTGGGAAGGTTATGTACCTTTTTGCAAATTTATAAATGTGTGGAGATGTCTCGAAAAGGTTCCGATTCCTCCACCTAAGAGGACTAGGATAGGACCTAAAACGGTAGATTACGTGTTTATAGGATATGGACAAAATAGTAGTGCATACAGATTCTTAGTGCACAAATCAGATAATTCTAAAGTGCATGAAAATACCATATTTGAGGTTAGGGATGATTCTTTCTTTGAAGGGATTTTCCCTTACATTGATCGCTCTGGATTAGACCCAAAAGTCAATCGAGATGTGAGAAATGTGGGGGAAGAAGATCTTCAAGAGGAAATTGAAGAGCCTAGGCATAGAAAGAGAGGTAGAATTGAAAAGTCGCTTGGTCTAGATTTCTTGTGTTCTTCTGATTCCGACCTCTGGAATTAAGTTGTTGATAGTAAGATAAATTCAATACTTCAAAACCATACATGAGAACTTGTGGAATTTCCAACTGGTTAAAAAGCATTGGGCCAAAAGTGAAATTTCAAAAAGAAAATTAGACCAGATGGTACGATAGATAGATACAATGCAAGACTTGTAATAAAGAGTTATAGACAATCTCATGGTGTGGATTATTTTGATACTTATGCTCCTGTGTCGAGGAAAACATCAATCATGTTAATCATAGCCATTGCAGCTTTGTTTGACTTGGAAATCCACCAAATGGATGTAAAGTCAACTTTCCTCAACAGAGAACTAGAAGAGGAGATTTACATGGAACAACTTGAAGGGTGTGTGGTTCCAGGAAAAGAGCACTTGGTGTGCAAACTTGTTAAATCCTTATATGGCTTAAAAAAAGCACCTAAAAAATAGTATGAGAAATTCGATAGCATAATACTTTTGAATGGATTTCAAATAAATCAGTGTGACAAGCGTGTCTACGTGAAAAGAAACAACAATGACTATGTATTAGTCCGTCTCTACGTGGATGAGTAACAAAGATAACATCAAGACTACGAAGAAGATTGATGGTCGATTTACCTTACTACAAAAATCGATAGGCAAGGCACTTATCATTTAGAATAGTATAGCAGTCTAGTCAAGTGTCGATCCCACAAAGACTACAAGCACTAATAATTACCCTTTTCCTACTATTTAATTGATCTAGTTATATGAATAAAAAATTAATTAAAAATAGTAAATAACTGTAATACAAATAAATTATTTATAAGAATAAAGATGAGAAGAGATACTTGAACAGGAATCCCTCTAGACGTATCTATGTATGAATCGGATGCATTAATTCAAAAGAACTTAATATGAAGCAGTGAGAATTCCAAGAATGAAGCTTTAATGTTTTTCAACAGTTTAAAGTTCCTACCTTTTTTTAACGCCCAGGGGGCGAAACCCCATAAGGGGAGAGTAACAACCTCATAAGAGGAGAAGAGATTAACCCTAGAAAGGGAGTCAAATTAAAGCACACCCCATGCGCGGGGAGGGTATCGAACCCACGACGGCAGGCACTTGCCCCACTGGGCTAAGGAACCTTTGATAAAGTTCCTACCTTTGAGTTGATTAATTGAATTTTCTTTCGGAATTAAAACCCCCAAAGATGCATTAAGATTTATGAATTCCCTTATTAGGTTTGACCCTAATCCCAAATATTTATCTAAATTCTATTTCTAGAAAACCATGCAACTCTTTTTATTATGCGATGATCTATTCAAATTCTTCCTTTTTCAATTCCAAATAAGAAATCAAAGATGAATTAATACTCTAGAAAATTAATCCAACACAATGAAAACGCATTATAAACATAAAAAATATGGTTCAATATGAAATAATCACAAATTCGAAAATCAACACACACACACACACACACACACACACACATATATATATATATATATATATATATATATATATATATATATATAAGTTTAGGGTTCATCCCATTCAAGTAATAGAAATTTAGCTACTCATAACTCTAGAATTAATAAAAGAATTTATTGAAAGTGATAGAGAAAAAAAACTCATTCTAATGAAAGATTCAATCTTCAAGCTTGTTTCCGTCTTCAAACCGTTGATGATGGTGAGTCTCCTTTTATAGATCTTGGTTGAAGAGAGCCCCCAGTAATTCTCTAACAATAACTCTAGGCCTAGAATAACGATGGCAATATATGGTGTTTTATATCATGTGTCTTCAAGGGATATTTATAGTGTTAGGACTCCTAATAGCTTAAGGAAAATATAATAGAAGTTGAAAGGAAATAGAAATCTAGTAGGAAAGTCCCACAAAATCTCCATAGTTGATTAGATTTTCAATGTTGACCTGAGTTGACTTTCTTTGACCATCTTTGACCAGTTGACAACTTTTCAGATTTTACAATTAAGTCCCACAACTTTCCAGTCAATTTCCAGATTTTGCAATTAAGTCCCAACACTTTCCAGTCAATTTTCAGATTTTGCAATTAAATCCTCCAAACGTCATAAAAACTCAATAAGCACCCTACAATCATAAAAACACAAAGTAGTGAGGATTATATCATTTTAACCTCAAAACGCGACATATAAATACATTTTTAAGCACAAAGTCAATATAAAAATAAAAGATTATATTAATGAATTTACGAGTTATCAAATTACCCCCCACTTAATCTTTGATCGTCCCGAGAAAAGTAAACTAGAAACCCAAGTAAAACATAAAACTTATACTCTCCGTCACATTCGTTCTCAAATATGTAAGCATGATAAATTCTTCCCAACTTCTCAAAGAATGCTCACTAAGTAAAGTAGAGACAAAACTTAAAAATAAATTCATTCTAACAATGAGAACTCAAGAAAGGCACGGAACAGTTCTATAAAACAAGTTACTAAGTAAACACTTGGAAAAAGATTAAAGTAGATAAGAATTTTTTTTCCTCAAACCCAAACCCAGCACAACCAATGACTTGAAACTCGATACTCTTCACTAATGGAGCATAGTGCATCAATTTGAGTCCAAAAGGACTTCTCAGCTTATAACGTAGGCTTTAGGGTGGGGCTAACAAACGAAAGATAAGATATACAAAGTCGTGAGAGTAAGCATTGGATCTTCTTTAATATGATTCCTTATCCACTTTATAGAACAAAACAACCCCCCACTTTATATATTACCAAAAACTTCATGGAGGTCGCATCGATTCCAAAGAAGAACTTGTTCAAATCTACCATCAACTTCAACTCTCTATTTCATTATACATTCCATTTCATACTTTTAATAACACTAATCAATAGTTCCAAAATTCAAATCAACCATCATGACCGATATATATACCTTTCAAGATAAGAACTTTAAGTACATGGTCGATCGGGCCCATCAGTAATCAACAGAATGACGGATATTCCTTTACTCAATAGAAACAAATAAAATAATAAATAACTACATCAATGTTGACTAGAGACTATCTTAATATAATTTGGCTTCCTCAATCCTTGTTCATGGACACAAATAATAACTTAGGTTTTTTAGAAATTGCCTTACTTCTCATACCACAGAGGTTGAAATAAAAAAAGTCCCATTCCAATCAAATCAATTATCCACAAGACTAGCATAGATATTCCGGGACAAAAATCTCTATTCCTCTTCCATTCTTCTTTTAAACACATTCCAGTACATTCAATCCCCTTCAACACCAGGCTAATTCCTATATGCATTACTCTCACAATGACAAAGGGATTGTAGTCAACAACGAGTCGACTAGTTAATGGTGCATTTCTCTTCCATTCATTCCAAATCTCCAAATAAAATTGCACCAAAATGCACCCTTCCGAGGCTAAAAATAGGGAACTAAGAAATTTAATGCTATTTGGTAGGCAAGAAAGGCACAAACGAGTAAAAACATTGCCAATATCATCCCCAAGTCAAAAGCACCAAGTTTGAAGCTTGGACACAAGAATATCGGGAGAGAAGATTTTAGTTGTGCTCAACCATACATTCCAAAAAAAGTGAACTTATCTACAAAATCTTAGTCAAGTGTTTATTAGGCAACCAAAATTCATTTTCTCACAAAAAATGTCTCAAATTATCTCGATCACAACAAATTCACATGCAATTTTATCTCAACTTACTTAACAGAGCATTCGAAGATAAGTGAGGCAAAAATTATCACAAAAACTTAGAGGAGAATGATTGAACGAGGGAAAGCACATTTTTTTATAGTTCTTTTTAATAAAGAAAACAAATACTATGCTATAAAAATAGCTAAACATACGAAACAAGAAGCTAGTCCACCCACCACTTAAGAGTGCAACATGTCCGGATTGTTGCAAAGAGAATAAAAAATAATAACAATAATAAAATAGAGTACATAAAGGATAGTAAGGCTTCCCTCGGTCCTTAGCACCAATTGGAAGAGAAAGTAGGTAGTGTCCAAACTAATAGCATCGAAATCATCAACTTCTAAAATAGATATTGCAATAAACCATAGACATTTTTTTTTTGTTGCAAGGCCAATTGCGAGAAGGCAAATTCCAAATTAGGAGACACAAAAGAATAATATTAAATTCTTGGCTAGCAGGACACTACAATAAAACAGTTAAATAGCGACTGAATTTAGCGATCGAATTTATCGATCACAAATATAACGATGGCTTACCGACCGAATAAAGACCAAAACTTTAACGGTTGTTATGACGTCGCTCTTCCATCAGCCATATCGGTCCCGTTGACCAAACTGTAACGACGTCATTTTGTTCACACCTAACGACCAAATACTGACGTATTGTAGCAACCGTTTACCGACGGAATTGATAACGACTGTTTACTGTCTGAACATAATGACCCATTACCGATGGAATGCATAGCGACCGAATACCGACGGGTTATAACGATCGTGTACCGACGGATTAACGACCAAATACATGACGGAAGTCGTTCTAAAATGACGATGTTTTCTTGTTTGCTTTCTCAAAAAAGAAAAATGAAAAGGAAACAGTTTCTTCCTTTGGAATCCACCGACCGAAAAAACCCTAAATCTTCCCTCTTCCTTCTCCAAAATTCCCTAAATCCTCACCTTCTTCGAAACTCGTAGATCATATTCTCCGTCGCCGGCTAATCCTCCTCCTTCATCTGCGACCACCAATTCCTACTGCCACCACCTTCTTCTTCGACCATCTTTGTCTGCCGCCACCATCTTCGTCCACCACCAAGTTCTGCCATCTCCGCCATAACACTATTCGTTACAATAAAAGTAATGTAACCAAACATCTAATTTCTAATTTGAAATAAGCTTTTCTCATCAATTTAAAGTTCTTCATTTAATTCTTTTCTAATTTCTAATATATTATTTTTTCTCTTCTTCAGGACCATCTTGTTAATATATTAGAAATTAGAAAAGAATTAAATGAA
Organism: Vinca minor; assembly: GCA_026122235.1. NCBI lineage: Eukaryota > Viridiplantae > Streptophyta > Magnoliopsida > Gentianales > Apocynaceae > Vinca > Vinca minor. The sequence goes on along the minus strand of JAOCZM010000241.1, from coordinate 6,272,966 downwards.
TAACTTTATAAGAAATTAGAAAAGCTTGAACTAGATGCTCGGATTCTCCTGCAGCCGACTAATGGCAAGTAAGTTAATTTCAAACTTATCTCCTTTATAAATCAAATTAATTATAATTCTTTTATTCATTATAATCTCTAATTGAATTTTGTTGCGGCTATTATAGTTTTAGATTGCGCTCCAGCTGCTCTGCCGCCATTACCGGTATATTCCAAGGCCGTTTCAAAGGAGTATATAGCACCCTAAAGGTTGTTCCCATGGACGAAGAAAAAATGTGGTGGGAAGAGTTTACGGTAAGTGTATCAATTTTAATGAATTTACAAGTCTATCAATTTTAATTATCTAACATTATTTCAAAAAACATAAAAGTTATAGATGGGCTCTTGAGCATGAGGAGGGGGTCAAGAGAGGTTGGTGCGCGATACTTAAGAGGAGACTCAACGGTATCATGAGTGACCATCGGAAAAAGAATAAGAAGCCCAAATGGGTTTCTGACACTGATTGGGACAGACTTAAAACGTATTGGGCAACTCCGAAATTTAAAGCCAAGTCTAAACAGGCATCAATAAATCGAAAGGAGGAGAGGGGCGGCAAAGGCCCAATGAAGCATACAGGTGGTTCCCTTGGCCACATTGAGCATCACCAGAGATTAGTAATTGTATTATTTTTCAAATTCATTAAAAATTTGTGTTTTATTTACGTATTTAATGTTTTAATGGTTTTTGTAAACAGGAAAACGAGGCGGGACATTCAATCCCATTCCCGGATAGCTAAGATTGGTGTGATCAACACCATGCCGGCCTGAAGAAAGGGCAATATGTTGATAACGACTGTAGAGACCTATCTGTAAGTATTTCAATACTAGTTCTCCTTTTTTTAGATTTTGCATTTATCTATAACCTTACATTTTATTTGACAGGGAGTGTTCCATTATGTTTATATTGCCGCCGCAACCCAAGATACTCAAGCAGGACAACCTCCTCCTGATTTGCCGACTCAGATTGCACTCTCTGCTGAGGCAGTGGGGGGAAGGCTAAAAAAGGGACGAGTTCAAGGACTCGGTTCCTTCTCCAATGTGGTTAAGACAATGAGGGGAGGTAGCCAGTCGGTCTCTCATTCAGAAATGGAACAAAAAATAACAGAACTGAACAAAAATTGGAAGAAGAAATTTGAAGATAAAGACAGAGAATATGCGTAGAGGGAAAATAAGAGAAATAAGGCATTAGCTAGTACTTTATTTTATATGTTTTCAAATAAGGACGCTATTTTAAGTCTCGCTGAGCTAGAAGCTAGATTGAGCAATTTAGATAACGATGACTTAGATTCAGATTATGACGATGATCTCTTAACTGTAGATGATGTATTGGGCCGTCAATAGATATTGTAGCTTTTTTTGTATATTATTCATCTTTTGTTATGTTTTTTTGGTATAATATTGAACTATTGTATGCTTGTTTTTGTGTTATCACTATTGTATGCTTGTTTTTGCGTTATCACTATTGTATTACTTATGTTATTTGTGTAATGGTGAACTAGTTAAGTTTTCTGCTGGTATTGAATTTATTGTCAGATACAATGAACCTAGACACATTCTAGATTCATTGAATCTGGACATGAAGCTCATTAGCTCGTCTATGCGTGTGACCTTGTAGGTTCATATCACAGTGGCAATGAAAACACACTTTAGTAGTAGTGTGAGTTCATAAATCACAAGCGGTCCCTAGCAGGACATTGTGACTACCCAAAATGAATGAATATACAACGGAACCTAATATCAATCCACTATTTAATCCCTTTGTCTCGCGATATCCTAATTAAGCATAAGGCATGGTAGTCGTCACCTTTTATTAAGCTTAATTATATTTATGCTCGATCTCCAGGTAGACTGTTCCAACAAATAGTATCTGATAACCACGTTATCAAATACATTTGAGCAAGACCATGCATTTAGACAGTCTTTCACTATCGAGGGGCGGGCCCATGGATATCTCTCTCTAATAATAGAGAGGGACAAATTCCTTACAATGCCTCTCACATTCAAGCCATGATAGGACCCTACATCCGATCATCAGTCGTATTGATTACTCGATTAAAAGCAACGTACGACTGAGTCAAAATGTGGCTCCATTCATGCTAGAATAAAATGGAGACATAAGGTCTAAGGATTCTAAAATAGTATTGAGGAAGTAATACTTATGACTAAGGACCATGAAGTATTACTTCTCTAACGGATCACGTCCAATGCAATGTATCCCTATATATTGCATCTATGATATGATTTGTATTCATTACACATGATTAGTAAAACGTAATCATCAATCAAACATCATACTAGTTTTATTTCATTGTAAAATAGATTACATAAAACTAGGGACATCTAGAATAGTAATTACATAAGCAAATGAGTTTTACTATCAAATCACGCATTTGATGTTCATAAGCAAAATTAACTATTCATATGAAATGCTCAAAAAGATAAAACGTACAACATATGCTAATGGTCCTAGGGCACTACTAACAATCTCCCACTTGCCCTAGGTCCACTCATACATGATCCTCAATCCCATTGACCTTGTATGACTCTCATGTCTAAGCTGTGGGAGTGGCTTGGTCAATGGATCTGCAATGTTGTCGTCTGTATGAACTTTGCAAATACTAATGTCTCCTCTGTCAATGACCTCTCTAATCAGATGGAAATGCCTGAGAATGTGTTTGGATCGTTGGTGAGATCTAGGTTCCTTAGCTTGTGAAATGGCACCAGTACTATCACAATAGAGGTCCACTGGGTTCACAATGCTAGGGTCGACACCTAATTCATTAACAAACTTCCCCGATCCAAATAAGCTTCTTTAGCTGCCTGAGAGCGACTAGATACTCGACTACAGTTGTAGAGTCGGCCACGGTTTCTTGCTTTGAGCTTTTCCGGCTCACAGACCTCCATTCAAACAAAACACAAAACCCAGATTACGATCTATAATCGTCTACATCGGTCTGGAAGCTAGCGTCACGTGTAACCGTTTACAACTGGACTTCCTTCACGACCTCAGTAAACTAAGAACATATCTTTAGTCCTTCTCAAGTACTTAAGAATGCTCTTGATTGCGATCCAATGTGACTCACCGAGGGTCGATTGATATCTGCTAGTCATACTTAAAGCAAATGAGACATCCGGGCGAGTGCATATCATGGCGTACATAATAGACCCAATGGTCAAGCATATGGGATCTTACTCATGCGCTCTTGGTCCTCCCCTTGTGGAAGGTCCTTGAGTTATCTTGAGTTTAATGCCATGTGACATGGGCAAGAATCCCTTTTGAGTCTTGCAAAGTCGAACCGTTTGATGCACTTGTCAATGTATCCACTCCGGCTTAGAGCCAATCATTTTGTTAGATCTATCTCTATATATTCTAATACCCAAAATGTATGTAGCCTCGCCTAAGTATTTCATGGAAAAGCACTTCCCCAACCAAACTTTTACGCTTTGTAATGTGGGGATGTCATTTCCAATCAGTAAGATCGTCCACATAAAGCACAAGGAACACTACGTCCACATGGATTGCATCTCAGACTTCACAGCTTCTAGCCACTTATCTGACTCAGAACTATGAATTGCCTCTTTGTAGGTAGTGGGTTCATCTTGATCAATCGGTTCAACTCTGATGATCATCGATCCACGAGAAATCCATATCTCTCGAGCTGTTGATGTGCACGACTCGACCTCCTTGGGCCTTGTGTCAAAGATTGAAGCTCGAGTATCGGCACGTGAGCTTGCTTGAACTTCTAAAGTTGGTTTAGATGTTGTTTGGGGATCTTGAATTTCCTCAAGATGGATCTTACTCCCACTATCCTCTTTGGAAATAAATTCCCTTTCAAGGAATAAACCATTACGAGCAACAAACACTTTGTTCTCCGATGGAAGATAGAAGTAATATCCTTTAGTTTCTTTAGGATATCCCACAAACAAACACTTGTCGATTTAGGGCGAGTTTATCGGATAACAAGCGTTTACATACGCCTCGCATCCCCAAATTTTGAGAAATGACAAACTAGGTCGTTTCCCAGTCCATATCTCATATGGAGTTTTACGAACCGCTTTAGAAGGAACTCTATTTAATATAAATGCAGCAGTTTCTAGGGCGTAGCCCCAAAAAGGGAAAAGTGGAAGACTTGTTTGATTCATCATAGATCGAACCATATCTAATAAGGGTACGATTCCTCCGTTTCGACACGCCATTCCATTGTGGTGTGCCAGGAGGAGTTAATTGTGAAACAATTCCACAACCACTAAGATGTTCGTCAAACTCTTGGTTAAGGTATTCGCCACCTCGATCTGATCGAAGTATCTTAATATTTTTGCCAAATTGATTTTGTACTTCATTTTGAAATTCTTTGAATCTTCCAAAAGATTCTGATTTATGTTTCATTAGATAGACGTAGCCATATCTACTGAAATCATCTGTGAATGTGATGAAGTACTGAAACCCTCCTCTAGCACTAGTGTTTATTGGTCCACAAACATCTGTATGTAGGAGGCCCAACAAATCGGAAGCTCTCTCACTTTGTCCAGTAAAGGGAGCTTTAGTCATTTTGCCTAATAAGCAAGAATCACAAGCTAAATAAGACTCTAAGTCAAATGATGTCAAAATTCCATCTGAATGGAGCTTTGATATGCGTTTCTCATTTATGTGGCCCAAACGACAGTGCCAAAAGTAGGTCTGGTTTAAGTCATTTGATTTAAACCTCTTAGTATTAATGTTATAGATGAGCCTTTTAATGGAATCATCGAGGTTAAGAACATAAAGCCCATTCATCAAAGAGGCATCTCCATAGAAGATACGATCTTTATGAACGGTGCAAATTTTATTCATAATATTAATTTCAAAACCATCAATATCCAAACAAGAAACTGAAATAATATTCCTACTCAAAGTTGGAACATACTGACAATTATCCGGTTCTATAATAAGGCCACTTGGCAAAACTAAATTAAATGTCCCGGTAGCTACAGCAACAACTCTTGCTCCGTCTGCTACTCTAAGGTCCACTTCTCCTTTTGCCAGTGATCTACTCCTTTTGAACCCCTGCACATTTGCACAAATGTGAGATCCACAACAGTATCTAATACCCATGAAGTAGGAGCGAGACATGTTAATTTCAATAACATAAATACACGGGGAGGCAGATCAAAGCTGGCCTTTCCACTTTTTCTTCTCTTCCAAATAGAGCTTGCAGCTTCGTTTCCAATGACTCGGTTCATTGCAATGGAAAGCAAACTCCCTCTTTTGGTGCCTTGTCTTTGGGGTTGGGGGGCTTGGGCTTGTCATTGCCTTTGCCTTTGCCTCTCTTAGCCATGGGCTTTCCCTTTCCTTTCTTCTTGAAATTCCCTTTTTGAACCATTAAGACTTCGGGGGTCTTCTTAATGTTCGATTCGACTGCTTGAGCATCCCAGTGTATTTCATGTATGGTCTTCTCCATGGCATGCAAGTTGAAGTTCATAACGAATTGGTCATACTCCGGTGGGAGTGAGCCCAAGATCATATCTGTGGACATGTCATGACCTACGGGAGCTCCAAGTTTCTCAAGTTGATCAAAATAGCCCTTCATCTTCAGAACATGTGCACTTACAGAGGTGCCAGGGGCCATTTTGCAACTATTTAACGCCTTAGTTGTGAGGAATCTTTCATGACGAGCTTGCTCTTGGAACATTTCCTTGAGCTGGCCCATCATCTGGAAAGCCTCAACTCCTTCAAACTGTTTTTGAAGGCCAGTGCATTGTGACTAACATGAGACAAGTCACTCGTTAGAGTCATCGAAATGCTTCTTCCAAGCATCTCTTTCAGCTCTAGGGGCGTTGTTTGCAGGCTGTTCAGGAATGTCCGTATCAAGAACGTGCAACTTTCTTTCCTGCTTAAGGACAATCCTTAAGTTGCGGGCCCAATCAAGGAAATTGGTCCCGCTTAATTTTTCCTTCTCAAGGACAGATCGCAATGAATTGTGTGATGTATTGGTTGCCATTATCTACATTAAGTTAATTGCAAAGTTATTAGTTTTTGAGCAAAAACATTTTCCACAATTTCAACACTTGATAATAGTGGGGAAAAAACATTTTACAATAGTTATAGGAAAGCTTTGGCTTAACACCCACAATTAAAGTAAAATCATCTAATGGGAATGACATCTATATGTCCCGGCTATTTCCCATTTTATGCCCTAGGCCCAAAACTATTTTGGTGGCCTAGTTAAGTCGAACCATGTCTAAGCATATGTAAATCACTATTTTCCCATCTCCCTTTACTTAGGTAACCACTTATCGGTTGCTTTGGCAAGCAGACAAAATGATGATCCAAGCTCATGGAGTGCTTAGGATATGATAGGCATTTTAAGACTTAATTAAAACCATTTGATGTGACGTCTAAAATAAATCCATTCAGAAATAAAATAAACATCACACGCAGGATATGAAGCGAAAATGTAAATGTGATATAGCATGGCCTATTCCTATAATGACTTCCACGAGCCTTGTGGGAGCCAAGGGTCAATCTAAGTCTGTATTCATCTCATGAATGTAGTCTTCGATCCAATGTCCTCCGGTCTTGTTACATGATTGCATGGGCATACCCAGCCTTCAATGTGAAGTAATAAAACTAATCTAAGAAAGCAGTTACAATTTTACATCATAAAGAAAAACGACTCGCAAGTCGTATTATAAAATTACAACTCAAACATGTAAAACAAGATGTATAGTAGGCCATGCTAATATCACGTAAAACATGACATAAATAATTCGCGGATATAAATACAAGTTTATATGTGTTGCCACTACGTAGAGCTGGCGGCGGTCCCACTAACCGGAAGAAAAATCTGATTCTACATCAGCTCATCGAATGAGTTTTTCTGCCCAGATTTACCCCTCTTCTGCCTTACTTACATAATCGGATTATGTATTGTTTAATCGGATTAACAGCAGGATTAATCGAGTTAATTATAGTTTATGCGTGAGAATAGAATTAATCAGACTAATTCCAGATTCACAGATACAGTTTATGCAGAATCAATATTCACAGAAACAGTTTATGCCGAATCAACATTCACAGAAACAGTTTATGCCGAATCAATATTCACAGAAACAGTTTATGCATAATAAAAAACCGAAAACAGTTTATGCGTATACTCATCAAAAGATACAATCTTTAAATGCAGTTAAACAGTTTATGCATTTATCATGATCAAAGAAACGATATTTTCTGTTTTCAAACGTACACATACCAAATCAGAATTGATAGTGTTATTGTCTGATTAACAATACCGAATTCGAATCGTATGAGCAAGGCTCTGATACCACTGAAGGGATTCATGGGCGGAAACTCGTTCCAAACACCCATGAGTCCTCCCCTGAAGGATCCGCTCATACAAGTTCGATTAGGTAAAACAGTGAAAAACTTACGTTTCTTGGATTCAAGAAGCTACTTCTTGAATGGAGGATGACGTTTCTTGGATCGGATGCTGCCATTGATTGATCTCCCTTTGCGGAAAGTCCCTCTACCGGTATCCATGCGACGAAACGCTACATCCGATCATCAGTCGTATGGATTACTCGATTAAAAGCAACGTACGACTGAGTCAAAATGTGGCTCCATTCATGCTAGAATCAAATGGAGACATAAGGTCTAAGGATTCTAAAATAGTATTGAGGAAGTAATACTTATGACTAAGGACCATGAAGTATTACTTCTCTAACGAATCACGTCCAATGCAATGTATCCCTATATATTGCCTCTATGATATGATTTGTATTCATTACACATGATTATTAAAACGTAATCATCAATCAAACATCATACTAGTTTTATTTCATTGTAAAATAGATTACATAAAACTAGGGACATCTAGAATAGTAATTACATAAGCAAATGAGTTTTACTATCAAATCACACATTTGATGCTCATAAGCAAAATTAACTATTCATATGAAATGCTCAAAAAGATAAAACGTACAACATATGCTAATGGTCCTAGGGCACTACTAACATCATGTGGTTGTGCCAACGCATTATCACTCGGTTGGACCAACTCTTCATCCGGCTGATCCGGTTCTTGATCGTCCGGGCAGGCCGGGTCTTCTATTATCGGGGCTGAGTCACTTGCTTCTAGACTCAGGTACCGAGTCGGTTACTGCCCCAATAAATTCCACCGTATCCATCCCATTCTCCCGGGTTTGAGTGATGGGAGTCGAGTCAACCTGTACTCTCGGGTATTGGTATTGGATCTCCGCCCGACAAAGAGTGTTAGTAAAATTCCGTAATACATTGGCGGTGGCCTCCGTCGGCCTATCCAGATCAAGAACACGATCTGTAGCCCCTTGTGCTGTCGGTTTGGGGGCTCTTACACCCAATTCGAATATCATCTAAGGCTCCCATATTTCCAAAATTACAATTTCTTTGTGTGAAAGATTCATAGTTTCAACCACCGGCTCAACGGATTAGACTTGAGTCGGGAAGATCGGATACTCCACAATGGTAATTGGGGCCATCGCTGCGCCGAAGCCCTCAACCGTGGAGACCGTTGAAGTTACCGGAACCCGACGTCTGTCGTTTGCAATCCAGGTTTGTTTTGAGTCAACCTAGACCTTGGAAGCTAGGGTTTGTGGCGGCGGTACTAGGACAACCTTGCCCTTCTTCTCCCGCAGGCTTAGTTGGCTTTTGTATCGCTGGAGGCGGAGGCTTCGCCCGAGTTCCGCAACGATCACGGCTGTAGCCAATTCACATGCATCCCAAACAATATTATGGCAAATCGTCGTATACAATCGGATGCCAAAAACCTTTCCCCTGTCTTCTCATGGGTGATTCCGATCCGCTCAGGAAATTCGGCAAGCAAGTCCACCTCAACGCAGACCTTACAAATACTTGGGCGAGATGCGGCAGCAGTGGGGCATCCAAAGCAAGCGGCTGCCCTACCGCTCGTGCCAACGAGAACAATTTGGATTTGTTATATGTTAGTAGTGACCTAGCACCATTAGCATATGTTGTACGTTTTATATCTTTTTGAGCATTTCATACGAATAGTTAATTTTTCTTATGAACATCAAATGCGTGATTTGATAGTAAAACTCATTTGCTTATGTAATTACTATTCTAGTTGTCCCTAGTTTTATGTAATCTACTTTACAATGAAATAAAACTAGTATGATGTTTGATTGATGATTATGTTTTACTAATCATGAGTAATGAGTACAAATCATATCATAGATGCAATATATTGAGATATACCGTATTAGACGTGATCCGTTAGAGAAGTAATACTTCATGGTCCTTAGTCATAAGTATTACTTCCTCAATACTATTTAAGAATCCTTAGACCTTATGTCTCCATTGATTCTAGCATGAATGGAGCCACGTTTTGACTCAATCGTACGTTGCTTTTAATCTAGTAATCAATACAACTTATGATCGGATGTAGTGTCCTATCATGGCTTGAATGTGAGAGGCATTGTAAGGAATTTGTCCCTCTCTTATTAGAGAGGGATATCCATGGGCCCCTCGATAGGGAAAGACTGTTTAAATGCATGGCCGTGCTCAAATGTATTTAATAAAGTGGTTATTAAATATTGTTTGTTGGAACAGTCTACCTGGAGATCGAGTATAAATATAATTAAGCTTAATAAGGGTGACGACTACCATGTCGTATGCTTAATTAGGATATTGCGAGACAAAGGGATTAAATAGTGGATTGATATTAGGTTCCACCGTAAATTCATTAACTTTGGGTAGTCACAATGTCCTGCTAGGGACCGCTTGTGATTTATGAACACCTACTACTACTAAGTATGTTTTCATTGCCATTGTGTTATGAACCTACAGGGTCACACGCATAGACGAGTTAACGAGCTTCATGTCCAGATTCAATGAATCTAGAATGTGTCTAGGTTCATTGTATATGGCATTTATTTCTCTGAGAATAATAAGATGTTATTATTCGAATCAGGGATTAAGGAAGGGCATTTTCGGTATTTGGTTATAGCTGGAATTATGTGGGAGTTATTATTCGATAAAGACTCCCACTACCAGTAGAAGAGTAGAGGACGTGGGAGTTTAAGACTCCCATTGCTGAGAGAGGTGGAGGACGTGAGAGTTGGTTATGGGAACAAATTCTCACACCCTATATAATCATCTCTAAGCCGAAACCCTAGCTATTACTTGCTTTTAGCCGCAATTAACCAAACACACCCGAAATCAGATTTCAGATTATGCCTTCTCCCTTTCTCCCTAATTCCCGAAACTCAGAAAAACGGAGAGCTAGCACTCGCTGCCCGTTTCATCGCGTGGATACCGGTAGGGAGTAATTCCGCAAAGGAAGACTCGAGGTGATCGTTGCTAAGAGCCCAAAGACAGGATCTTTCATTCAAGAATCAGATTTTAGAACCCGAAAACGTAAGTCCTTTTCTTGAATTTTTTTATTCGTTTTGTATGAGCGGATCCTTCAGGGGAGGACTCATGGGTGTTTGGAATGAGTTTCCTCCCATGAATCCCTTCATTATAGAGATGAATTAGTAGTCCCTTAAATTCAATCCAGATTGGAACAATAGACGAATCTTCATGATCGTTGAAATCATACGTCCATTTGATCACCCGCATCGACAAACCCCAAACATTCCCTATCCCTTGTCTCCACAAGCGGCAGTAGTTTTCTTCTAAATCAAATCGGATAAAAACATGTCTAAGATCCATTATGCCAATCCAAAAATTTCCTTTAAAATCCACTTTGTGGAAAGACTTCCGTAGAATTTTCCAACAAGTGCGAATCTCCAAGGACTGATGAGAGCATCATGTTCATCCGCGGGGATGACAAGATTCGGCTCTCCCTTATACAATTTTAGCGGCATGATTGGTTAGATGACAATACCAGCCACTGGGTGAGCTAGAAGTTCGTAAAACTTTTTTGTTTCCATGGGGTGGCGGTGACGGCAGGAGGAGCCGTAGCTGCCAGGGAGCCGTCAAAAGAGGTGTAGTGGTATGAGGACTCTCCAAAAATTTTGAGAGAGATTTCATCGGTAGTCTATTATTACAAAGAAAAAGTTAGAATGAATTTTGCAACTATAGGGATACTTGTGCACTCGTACAAGTTCATACATCCTTAAGTACTTACGAAGGACTAATGACACGTTCTTAATCTATGGTGGGGAAGACGAGCTCATTGTAAGTGGTTACACTGATGCTAGTTTCTAAAACAATAGAGACAACTTCATATCGCAATTGGGTTGTATGTTTTGCCTAAACGGCGGTGTTGTGACCTGGATGAGTTCAAAGCAAGCGACCGTTGCAGATTCTGAAATCAAAGCCGAGTATATAGCTGCATTAGATGCTGCTTAGGAGATTTGGATCCGAAAGTTCATTTTATGAACTTGGTGTGGTATACCTAGCATTTTGAATCTCGAATGCCATTGATCTCCATTGTGAATGGAGCCATATATCAAAGGAATCACAGTCACACCAAAGGTCTAAACATATACTGCGGCGGTATCACCTGATCTGAGAGATCATTGATAGAGGAGATGTGAAGATTTTCTCTCTAGCTTTTCACTTCTATAGCAGCTGAAATTAAAGAAGAAAAATATGAGATTTTCCTTCTTCACTTTTACACACTCTGAAGAACAACTAAGAGAAGAAAATTTGAGTTTCTTGTCTCTTAGATTTCTGATTTTCCTAAGTAGCCTATACTTTGTGGATTCCGGGAAAAGTGTTTTCCACCTTCGTAGTTATTAGACTATCATCTGAAACACGAAGTAATAAGCACCAGGCCGGTGTGTGGATACTAGTAGAGGCATGAGTAAGAAGGCTGTTGTTGGTGATTTCCAGTAGCAGAATTCAGGCATCGACAGAAAAGTATAACTTCTAAACACAGGATTCTGGTTCTTTCTCGTGAGTAGATACTTAAAGGAACGTAATCCCGCGGTTTTATTTCCACTGCGTTTTGGGGATTATGAATTTTTCCTTCAGTTACTAGTATGGTACATAGGCTTAATAGTGCCGAAATTTTGGATGTGTGGTGGAGTTAGATTATCTTGATATGTTGGAGTGGCCGACAGGCCCCTTTTCAGATAATATTTGCTCTCCAGTTAGGCACTGGTAGTACGAGAAACTGAAGGAGTACGGCAGGGGGCTTGGGCACTTGCGTTCATGTTCATAGCTCGAGCCATCAAGTTGATGGCGTCCTGTAACTGTCGGATTGTCCCCTATTCATGGGGATGACCTCCTCGTCTTGGTGATGGTTGGTGGACGTGTCTTCAGAGTCTTGTCGAAGGGACATTCCTGGTGCATTCTCCCATTCATTCCTTATGAGATATGATGATGATAGTGTAGCAAAGAAGAAATATGTAATGTGGGTTGTTCTATACACAATTACAGTGGTCGCCAAATGATACGCATCAGACAAACATGTTTTGATCTCGGATCTCTCCCCTCTAATAAAGCAAAAGAATCACACAAGAAAAAAAGTAACATGTTAGACAAGAAAATAATCAAAGAGTCGTAAGCATGTTCCCAACCACTCTCTGATGCTAAAGTTAGCTTTTTAGAGAGAAAGAGACACGGATAAAGAACTCAATGTCTGATAAGCAAGTAACTTGTAATGAATAAAATCATTAATTGATACCTGGTATTTATAGTAGATAAATCCCATGAGTTTAGTAGTTACCTATTAGAAGTACACTTATTATATAAGTGTTGTAGTCAGATATAGAATGGGGAATCACAATCCTGAAAGGAATCGAACATCTTTATATTAGTTGACATAAACTAGACATGTCTAATATAGCACATGTCAAATATTGGCGAGGGTCCAGTGGATCGGGGGCTCCTTAGTAGATCTTGATCCAGAACCCACCAACCGACATTCAACAGGTCGTTCGATATTCCACTTCGGTCGACCTAGATGAATGTTCAAAATGGGATTTGCGACTAGTCTAAAATCAAGTACTATCTAACTCATGCAAAACTCATTATGGCTTGTGCAAACCTTTGAAATACCTTTTCAAAAACAATAAACAAGGTTGATTAAAGGATAAAAACAAGATTTTGAAAACACAAGGCATTTCAATATCAAAACGTTTTCGTGCATGCATTGAAAGAGTGAACATTATCTTTGATCTTATATCCTAAGGGTGATTGCAAGATATAGTATTTTAATCTACCCTATCATATACCTAAGTATGTAAGTATTCTTCTTGTCAAGGCATTTCTTGAATCTTCAATGTATAAGGATGTCATATGCCTTGTTGATACATATTGAATGGCTTGGTGCTTACCTTGATGTCTATCACATAGACAAATATAACGTTGAACCTTATCAATGGTTTGTCGTTCATCAAAATAGAGAATTTATATATTAGGGTTTACAATCTCCCTTTTTTTTTTTATTAATGTAAACTTTGATGTAATGTCATGGGTAATGAGAAAGAAACACAAGGAAATATAACCTTTGAATGATCAAAGATAAGTAAAGCTCATCTACGGGCTTTTAATATTTTTAAAAGATAATCAACCTTAGGGAAAAATGGAGATTCACTTACTGAATTCTCCCCCTAAGGTTGTACCAATGTTATAAAGAAACTAAACTGAAAGATAGAGAGAAAAGAGTTCATAGTTTTGTTGAATGAAAGGATTCCGATCGACGGCATATTTTCTTCAGGAAGACTGAGATGTTGCGGTCGACCGGCCTTATGGAAGTACACATATAAAACCTGCAAATCAGTCCATGGCATTTACAAATGCCACCAATAACAAGTTAAGCACATTACATTGCACGTTTTTCTCCCCTTTTGTCATAGATAAAAAAGAGTTGAGGGAGGGGGGTAATTATGAGCTCTCATCACAAGGATATCATCATTAATGAGCTCTTTAAACATGCATATAAGATAAAAAAATACTCAAAGCATAGCACGTTATAAACCATCAAATATCAAGTTATACAAGGATATGAAATATAAATAACATCTCTTGCTATTCTAAGGATAAAACGTTAGGAAACAAATATAAAAAGAGTAAGATTTATAGAAATTTCTCATTGGATTTGTAGATAACTTGTAACTTCTTCACTTCAAATCATGATTTTGGCAAATTCTTCCATGGTTGAAGGCTCATGAATCCCTATCTCCTTTTCTTCTTTCTTGTCTTCCTCTTTTGCTTCACTATTCCCATTTCCATCATCACTTGTATCATCACTCTTGTTCTCATCATATTCTTCTTCATTCTCTTTCTCATCCTCTGCAAGACTTGATTTCCCTGTCTTTGTGTTTGTAATGATATCATCCAATTTCTCTTTCATTCTTGATTCCATTGATACCACCCTACTTTCGAAGTTGTCCGTCCTTGAGTTGAAGTCGTTTTTAAGGTTTCTAGACTTTTGGACATTGACTCCACTTGATTAATAACTTGAATGGACAATTCATATTAGGTTCTTGTGAAAGTAGCCTCACCTTGTGAAACCGGTATTGATTCCAGATTCATATCAACAACCTTTTTCTTATTTTGTGGTAGGACTTATTTTTCAATGTGCTCTCCTTGAGTCTCATCATTTCCCCAAAACCACCTTGCAAATCAAACTCTTCACCTACTTCCATATGTACCTCTTTATCATCATTTTGAACATTCTCATTTTCTTGGACGACTTCTTCTTCTTCTCTAGGTTTAGTATCCATAGGCTTTTTAGCCTTTCCCGAATCAATAGTTTTCTTGATAGTATCGATGGACTTTTGGCTAACCCCTTTGACAATGGCGGACGCCAACAACTCCTCGTCGTTGCACTTGTTTTGAAATTTCCAATGGCCACTAACTAGAATCATGTGCATCCGGTGAAAGTGTCCTTCATTGTAGATGTTGTACTTTGATTCTCTTTGCACCGGATTAGCAAGATTAAGTTTGAACTTTCTAAAGAGTCTAGTGAGGATGCTTCCACATAGTAGGAAGTTTCTTTCACTCTTCACATACTCACTAAAATGCCTTAAGGCAAAGTATCCAAAGTTCTTCATTTTTCACTCAACTAGCCACTCCATAATAGTCATTTAGAGGTAGCTAATGGAACACTTGTGGCCTTCGATTGGGAGGACCACATTAGAGACCATATGGTAAAGGATTCTAACATATTCATCAAGCTTATTGGTCTCCCTCTCTGTTGGCCTACTAAAATCTCCCTCAATATTAAAAATGACTTTGAATATTTTCAAACCAAATATATCTTCATAGGGAACACTCGCGGAGTTGTCCTAGTGCCTAATTGCACTCCTATCCAACTCTACCACAAGAACATCACACAACATAGCTTCCGAGAAGCTAAACTCCAACCCATAAACACTAGAGGTCCACTAATAATCCCCATATTCTTGTTTACCCTCTTCCCTCAAGCTTGCTCCAAAATCATTTATCACATGGGGGGTAAAACTCTCAACCATGTACGAAAAGATTAATCCACCCCATATCACTAAACAAGTCTACGGTCGATTTAAGCACCTACTCAAATTTCTTAGCTTTCCTAACATACCCGGGCTGATATCCCTCTTTTGTTCTTTACTAGGTAATCAAATAATTTATTTGCTTGCGGAGTATGAAACTGGGAAAATACCTTGGTGGTTGTGAACTTTGAGGACTCCTCTTGATATTGTGGAGGCTTTTGAGGTTGTTGTGAAAGCAGTCTCTCTTGTTGTGAAAGCAATCTATACTAGCAAGTATACTAGGTCGATGTTGTAGTAGTCAAGGTCGATCCCACATAGAATAATGATTAATTAATTCCTATGTAAATAATTCTACAATGATCAAAAGAAAGTAAAATAAATCGGACGGTTGATGATGATTAAATTAAACTAAATTAATTAACTAACATAAACAAATAACTTGAACAAGAAGTTTGATAAGAGAAAGATCTAAGGCACATGAATTCACTAAATTAACCAATATATTATCCTTACGAGATGTTATTCTAGAGTGAGTTTCATTAATCGATTGATTTCCAATTATATCTAATAACCTCTTTCAAGGTTTATCAAACATATTCTCATGAATAAACCAACTATATGTCTATGTTGATTTTAACCCATAAAAACACATTAAACATATGAAATCATAAAGATCGCACAAACCATACAAGTATATGTCTATCTTGCATGCAATTTATGTTCATATTATTTAACCTATTGAACAAGGTCAGCTATCGCAAATCTTCCAAGTTAATGTAAAGACAATTTGAGTGGTAGCTAATCACACAAAAGCATTAAGAACAATAATAAGAAATTAATTCCACAACACTAATCGAATAACAAAATCAAGAGAATAACATATAAAATTAATCTAGCTACATCATGGCCTTAGAATAAATATTTAGCTCATACTAGAGAAAAAATCAATAACAAATTAAAACCTATAATAATCTAATAATGACTCTCTCCCATTCCTAAGACTATTAAAGAGTATTTATAGCAATAGAAATCTCCTAGCTTAAGGTAATTGACACAGATCAAAACTCTCCCTCCTTTAAAGTAGTTGACATAAAATACAACTCTTCAAGATTTTTTAAAGTAGATGTCTTTTCAATTCCAGCAGCTTCTTTCTTTTTTTGCAAGTTCATTTCACTTTTACCCTTCAAAAGACCGTTTTGCCCCTAAAAATGCAAACACATGGAAGTGAGGATTATACCATTCTAAACTCAAAACTCGATATGTAAATACTTTTTGAAGCTCAAAATTACTATTAAAGTAGAAGAAAATATAGATAAATTTACGAGTTATCAAATTCCCCCCAACTTAAGCATTTGCTTGTCCTCAAGAAATTTAGACACAAGGTAGGACCGACAGACAAAACTCTTCAAGAACAAGCAGAAAGAAACCCTGGAATCAGCAAGTTTAACAACTCAAATATTAATCTCCAATTATTCCAACATAACAAGTGCCACAAATACGAGTAATGATATAGTATAAGGCAATTCACTCAATTATGTCATTATTATTTCATGAAAAGTATGCATTCAAGAAGCTTGTATTAAGAACTAAACAAACATACCTTTATCTTTCATACCTCTTTTTACTACAATTCAATCCATAGGTACCCTTGTGCAATGTGATTTTATTTTGACTCACGAATATATAGAATTAAAGTAAAACTGAGTAAGATCATTCAATTCCTTTACCACTTTTAAAGTTTCTATTGGGACTCGTAGTGCACCAAGGAGTGTGAACTTTCTTATCACTCACTTACTGGCGTGCTAATTTCGCATACTCATAATCTTCCATTTTTAAAGATCAGTGGAGTAAAACCCAATTTATATTTTTTATTGTGGGCACCAAGGAGTGTGAACTTTCTTATCACTTGCTTAATGGCGTGCTCATTTCGCATGCTCTTACTCTTAGTGTGTTGATTGTTTTTTTTTCCTTTTCAACTTATTTATAACCAAGAGCAGCGGAGTAGAGCCCGAAATAAACATTCGACATTTTGTCGCATTTTTTTTTGAATTAAAAGAATTACCTAGTCGTCCTTTAAAACGATATATTCAGAGTCAAGAGTTGGTAGTGTATTGGGTAACCATAAATTGAATTAACAACAAAACAAGGGTTATCTTAAAAGGTCTCAAAGTCTAATTCCAAATACAAGTTCTATCACATAGATAATCACTCAAAAATATATATTTTTAATTTTCCTTTTTTTTCTAGTGGCACGAGTCAAATATTGGAAATCATGGAGAATAATGCTTAAAGTTGTTAAAATTAACGTATCCACAATTAATTAATTTTTTTTTACTTTTTCTTTTTATGATTTTTTGGATTTTTTATTTTTCTAATAATATGCAAAAGGAAAATTCTGATATGGACCAGGGCCATAGGTAGGGCCCTGGTCCACTTGGCCCTCAATTGGCCACGTCGCCCCCTCCAAAAAAAAAAAATTCTCTCAGTCACAGTTAAAATACAAAAAAGATTGTTCTGATATGGACACAGTTAAAAGTAAAAAATTGTCTCTCTCCTCATTTTATAGTGATGTGACAAATTTGTACAATTTTTTTACTTTTAATTGTGTCCATATCAGAACAATCTTTTTTGTATTTTAATCAGAATCGAGAAATTTTTTGGAAGGGGGCGACGTGGCCAATTGAGGGCCAAGTGGACCAGGGCCCTACCTATGGCCCTGGTCCATATCAGAATTATCCTATGCAAAACTACTAAAAAATATCAAATAAACCTAACGAAAACAAATAAATAAAGCACTAAAGGTAAACATAAACAATCCACAACTTAATTCCCCCCAGCTTAAATCGAACATTGTCCTCAATGTGAAAATAAAGAGCAAAGGATTAAGGGAAGAGAACAATACTGCCCTGATTAAAAGTGGGAACGAGGAGAAAAAGTGGCCTCAAGGCTCTTCAGGGCCATGACTCCCGCGACCACCTAATCCGTATTCGCCTCGTGAATGTGAATCTTCAATGATTAATGGGTGCTTGGTAAAAAAGAGAAGAAAAATAAAAATAATAAAGAAAGAAAAATTGTGAATAGAGGCACAAAAAAAAATGGAAATAGGTAGGAGGATTTGGTGTTGGAAAAGGAAAAAGAAAGGGAAAAAGAAAAAAGAAAAAGATTTGGTGTGTACACAGGAAAAAAATCGTGCTCACACCAATCAAATCGCTGGGTCACCTTGATTTACATCCTCCACAATACCTGTCGGATCGGGTGGTGGGGGCCCTGGGGGCGTGGGTATCGCCTTTTTTTGTGTACAAGGAAAAAAATCGTGTAGGGGAAAAGGAGAGGAAGGGAAGGGATTCGGTGTGAGTGTAGGTTTTGACTTATGTGGTACACTTTTTTTATTATTATTTAATTTAACTCGAACCATGCCTGGTTTCTACTTCCATGGATGGAAGCAAAAGTCAAACTCTCTATTTCTTTTTTACCCTAGAATGATAGGAGATACCAGGGCTGGTCCAAGAATCCAGCCCTGGTTTCGTTTTTTTTATTATTATTTTTTAAAAAAATAAAAAATAAAAACTGAAAAAATAAAAATAAATATTTTTTTAATCTTTATATCCTATCATACTCATAATAAAAAAATACTTTTAAAAAAATATATTTTTAATACTTACGAACAAATTTAATACCTACGAAAAAACTTAAAATTTTAAGGGGAAAAAATTAATAAAAATAATAATTAGTGCTCGTCTAACGGGAGATTGTCACACGTGTATTTTGAATGCAAACCGAGAAAGATAATGAAAATTATCGTTCTTATGGAGTAGCGTCGTCCACTTTTTATTTAGTGACGCATTACCTGAAAAAGGACTTAGGGAGGATGCCAAAGATTGTAGGACACTTTGAAATCGTCAAATTCTTCACCAAATTTATGTCCGATTCGTTGCTCATTGTGAATCCTCTTGTCATGTAGCAATTGCAAGCCCTCTTTAAACCTTTGATCGTTCTCGTGAGTTCCAATTGGAAGTCCACCAAACTCACTCAACTCCAAGGTTCTTGTTACACCAGAAAAATATGAAGAATTAAGTACATGTAAATTAGATGAACCTTCAAAACAAGTACGATTAAATTGAGAGTGAGAAGGAATAAAATTGAAATCAAATGACAGTGGCTTCTTAGAAGATGGCACCGGTCCCTCTAAATTCTTCTCTAACTCCTCAAATTGCTCATTTTTACAAGACGAATAAGGAGGATGTGTATTAGGATGAGAAACGTGCTCCATTGTATCCTCCTTATTTTCTTCTTTTTCAAACTCTTCATGCAGAATAAACTCAAGAGGCTTGTGAGTCAATTTATCTTTAAGATCTTGTGTAAGAGAAGTATTAGAACTAACAATATAACAAGAATCACTCTCTGCATGATATTTCATCAGCTTACACATATTAAAGATAACCTCTTCGTCTTCAACCCTAAGAGTAACATTTCCTAGTTGAACATCTATCAAAGCCCTACTAGTATCAAGGAAAGGTCTACCAAGAATGAGGGGCATATCTCTATCCTCATCAATATCCACTACTACAAAGTCAGCCGGAAAAATAAATTTATCCACTTTTACAAGAACATTTTCAATTATACCAAAAGGATAAATTATAGACCTATCTGCTAGTTGCAATGTCATATTAGTAGATTTCACCTTACTTAGCCCCAAATTTTCAGAAATAGACAAAGGCATTAAATTAATGCTAGCACCTAGATCACATAACGCATTATCAAAGTTTAATTGCCCAATAGTACAAGGAATAGAGAAACTCCCTGGATCTTTTAATTTCTGGGGAAACTTTCTTTTTAGAATAGTAGAGCACTCCTCCGTAAGCATTACTGTCTCACAATCGTCGAGCTTACGCTTGTTTGTTAGCATCTCCTTCATGAATTTCGCGTACCTCGACATTTGCTCCAAAGCCTCTGCAAAAGGAATGTTAATATGCAACTTTTTAAGTATATCCAAAAACTTAAAAAATTGTTTATCAATATTTTGCTTTCTAAGTTTTTGGGGAAAAGGAATAGGAGGAACAAAAGGTGGAGGAGGAATATAAGGTTTAGAGTCTCCCTCTTTTGGCTTATCCTCCTTTGAAAAATCTATTGTTTTGTCGCCCTCGTTCCTTTCCTTGATTTGTCAATTGTTTTGGTTGCCTCTATGATTCATGAAGAGGCTAACTTGATCAGTCAATTCAGCCAATTTGGAAACCACCTCGAATGTTGTTGTCATGCCTAAAAAAAAAATTAAATTAAATAAAGACCAAAGTAAAATTAAAATCACAAAGAAATAAAATTAATCAACTATTCCCCGGCAACAGCGCCAAAAACTTGATACGCAAAATCTATACTAGCAAGTATACTAAGTCGATGTTGTAGTAGTCAAGGTCGATCCCACAGAGAATAATGATTAATTAATTCCTATGTAAATAATTCAACAATGATCAAAAGCAAGTAAAATAAATCAGACGGTTGATGATGATTAAATTAAACTAAATTAATTAACTAATATAAACAAATAACTTAAACAAGAAGTTTGATAAGTGAAAGATCTAAGGCACATGAATTCACTAAATTAACCAATATATTATCCTTACGAGATGTTATTCTAGAGTGAGTTTCATTAATCGATCGATTTCCAATTATATTTAATAACCTCTTTCAAGGTTTATCAAACCTATTCTCATGAATAAACCAACTATATGTCTATGTTGATTTTAACCCACAAAAATGCATTAAACATATGAAATCATAAAGATCGCACAAACCATACAAGTATATGTCTATCTTGCATGCAATTTATGTTCAGATTATTTAACCTATTGAACAAGGTCAGCTGTCGCAAATCTTCCAAGTTAATGTAAAGACAATTTGAGTGGTAGCTAATCACACAAAAGCATTAAGAACAATAATAAGAAATTAATTCCACAACACTAATCGAATAACAAAATCAAGAGAATAACATATAAAATTAATCTAGCTACATCATGACCTTAGAATTAATATTTAGCTTATACTAGAGAAAAAAATCAATAACAAATTAAAACCTAGAATAATCTAATAATGACTCTCTCCAATTCCTAAGACTATTAAAGAGTATTTATAGCAATAGAAATCTCCTAGCTTAAGGTAATTGACACAGATCAAAACTCTCCCTCCTTTAAAGTAGTTGACATAAAATACAACTCTTCAAGATTATTTAAAGTAGTTGCCATAAACCAAAACTCATCAACATCCTTTACAGTAGCTGCCATATCTTCTCTTCTAGTATGTAAAGATGTCTTTTCAATTCCAGCAGCTTCTTTCTTTTTCTGCAAGTTCATTTCACTTTTACCCTTCAAAAGACCGTTTTGCCCCTAAAAATGCAAACTCATGGAAGTGAGGATTATACCATTCTAAACTCAAAACTCAAAATGTAAATACTTTTTTAAGCTCAAAATTACTATTAAAGTAGAAGAAAATATAGATAAATTTACGAGTTATCATTCATCGCTCCATGTTTCAACTTGACTCATCCATTTTCCCCTTTTTTTAACAATTTTTTTTTGCCTATTGGGAGTGGAATTGGCTCCTTCTTGAATGGTAATCCCTTTCTCTAAGGGTCTTTTGGTAGGTGGTTTTCTAGGAGGATTTTTCTTTGGTTGGGGATTTTGAGATTTTGATGGAGGTTGATTTGTCTTCATAATGATGAATTTGAACGATTTGTGTTTGGAAATAAAGTTTGGTAATGGCCGGGCTTTTGATTTTGAGAAAGTATTTGAGTGGGTTTAAGTTTTGGAGTGAGAAAATATGAATGGTTTGAAAAATTAACCATTGAAAACCCTTTAAATGGCCATTTCTGCGACGGTCCGGTCGACTAGGGCTGTCCTGAGGTCGTCCGGACCTCAACTGAAACAAAGCTGGATTGCGGTCGACCGAAATGCCCAAACGTTTGCCTTGTTTATTTTATAATTTCTCTGGTTGAGCGAGATTACCCTGTTTCTTGCACATTCTAAAAAAACTCATCAAATTTGCAAATTTGTGATACCTAGGCAGCTCCATAGGTAATCAAATCTTTCATAACACAGAGATTTTCTCAAAATATCAGCAAGTTGGCCATCCGTACTCACAAAATCAATGCAAACATCTCCTTTAGCAACATTATCTTTTATAAAGTGGTGCTTAATTTCTATGCGCTATTTCCTAGAGTGTTGAATAGGTTTCTTAGTCAAGTTTATGGCACTAATGTTATCACCCAAGATAAGCACATTGTTGAAAATAAGACCAAAATCAAGCACGACATCCTTCATCTAAAGTACTTGAGCTCAACAACTACCGGGGACGATATATTTGGCCTTTGCGGTAGAAAGAGATACACATGCATGTTTCTTGCAATGCCAAGATACAAGAGCATGACAAAGGAATTGACAACGACCATTAGTATTCTTTTACTGGAGTCTACATCCGACATAGTCAGAATCGATATATCCGATTAGGTCACATGACTCGGTTCTAGGATACCAAAGACCATAATCATAAGAGCCTATAAGATATCTAAGAATGTGTTTAAGGGCTACAAGATGCGATTCCTTAGGATAAGATTGAAAATGCACACATAAGAAAACCGCAAACATGATATCGGGTCTACTAGCAGTTATGTAAACTAAACTACCAATCATACATTAATACTTGGACTCATCCAATTTTCTAACCCTTTTCATCTTTGTCAAGCTTTAGAGTAGAGCTCATGAGAGTCTTACTTTCCTCAGCATCACTGATCCCAAATCTCTTGATCAACTCCTTTGTGTACTTAACTTGATTGATGAAGATCCCCTTTCAAAATCAATGCCCTCTTTTTGATTGAATCCTTGGGCAACAAGTCTAGAATTTTTTCTAATAATCTCACCAACTTCATCTAGCTTGTTTCCAAAAATCCATTTTTGTTCCAATTGTAAGTTGGTTTAAAGATCTTGGGACTAAAGACCACACTTGATTTCCTTCAAATTGGTTCAACTCTTCTTTCATACAACAATAAAAAAAATAATCTTATAAAGCATCACTAAGGCAAGTATGTTCAAATTAAGATAATAAATAAAAAATATCCCTAAAATGCTGTTTAGTTCTTACTCATTCGAAAATGAAACCTATGGTGTTTTCTTGTGAATGTCCATGAGTATTCTTCGATTCTCTTGGTAACTCATTTTGTGGATGGATCATGATTTTGTATTTATTGAGCTTCTTCTTGAGGAGTCACAATTTTTTCTTCTTCTATTGCCTGATCCTCCATCATTGATGCTTGAAGATGTTCAATATTATTTTTCAGTTTGAGTATCATCATCATCATCATCAATTATAGCAATATATATGTTTGTCTCATCAAAGGACATATGCATCGGCTCTTCAATTCAAATAGGTTTGTTGTAAATTCTGTAAGCCTTTTTGTTGGATGAATAGCCAAGTAAATACATACATAAATATATTTTAGATATTTCTAATTTAGTATATTTTCTAAAAATAGAATTCAAACACATTATATAATTGGGTTTTAATTTTGGACTTCTATACTCATGATAATAATAGTTAAGATCACTAAATAACGTTAGAAAATTAAGAAGAATACAATTATGATTGTAAAAATCACATTCGACTAATGCGGTGCTGACCAAAAATTAAGATGTGTCTTATTAACGTGTGTTTTGAGGCACGGGTTAATTCAAATAAAGTAGACTACATATGATAATTTAAATATATGAAAATATAAAATCCTATCAGAAATGGGGAAATCCTAGGGGAATATGAAACTTAAACTAACATATACAATAACTTAATTCATATTAAAATGGGGCCCGGGCACACGTTAGAACAATTCAATTAATATTTGAAAGTACATTTATTAATACAGCCTAAAATTGTGTGGCATGGTATTGGATGGAGTTTTTGTCCTAAATTTTATAAAAGTCAAACTGTCTATGAGAGGTTATATATGTCTCGGATTTGAAATATTGAATTGAAACAGAACCATGCCTAAATACATTCACTAAGACTTAATTCGATAATTAAAAGAAAATATTTAAGTTAACAACAAATCTTTTTCCAAGAAGGAAATTTTACCCGAACCTTAAGAAATCTTTTTCGTAGACAGTTTAACTTTTATAAAATTTAGGACCAAATCTTCAAAATAAAACGACATCCAATACCATTCACACAGTTTTAGGCTAGTTGAAATAAATGTACTTTTGAATTGATGCCATGGAAAAATTTATTTAGCAACAATAGAGTTGAGGCAAGTGGGTTGAAATTAAGGAAAATTAATTCTACCGAGCCAAGGAAAGCTATTTTTGAGAACCAAGATTTGGACCGTGTTGAGGAGAAGTGGGGCTATTGCTTAGTGGGGTTCTTTGCCGGAAAGTTTCCCAGAATTTATGCTATTAATGAGGTTAGGAAGAAGTGGGTCCCCAGCTCAAAATTTTATGCTCACTCTAGCGGTTGGATTATTTTTCGGTTTAATTCAGAGGAGGATAGGGACAGTGTGTTAAATGGGGGACCGTATGTCGTCTTCGGAAGGCAACTTATGCTTAAGGAAATGCCTAATGATTTTGACTTTTCATTAGATGCAATGGTTATTCAACCATTATGGATCACCCTTCCAGGATTACCACTTTTCCTTTGGAATGAAACGGCGCTGAGCAAGGTTGCTTTGCTTCTAGGAAATCCCTTATATACCGATGGTATGACGGCTGAGAGAAAGAGGCGGGGGTATGCGAGGGTACTAGTTGAAGTAGATATTTCCAAAGATATCATCTCCGAAGTTGAGTTGGGACTTCCGGATGGGAAGATGAAGAAACATAAAGTGTTATATGAATATATTCCAAAATTTTGTAAACTGTGCCGAGCATTTGGACATGATGATAATGCTTGTAGCTTGAAAGAAAAAAGGGGCATGCTAATGTGAATCATGCTACTAATGAGGCCAAGGAGAAAGTGGATAATACTTATAAAAGAGGGAGATCAAAATCAAGAAACAAAGCTCAAGAATGGACTACTGTTCAAAGAAGAGGGAATTACAAGAGGGGGGAAAATTCTCATGTTGATAATACTGGGGCAAGCATAAGTGGTACCACTGAAGGGAATAAACAAAAAACCTTTGAAATGCAAAAGCATGCGCTGAAGACCACCCATGCGAATAAACCTGGGACATCAGCAAAAGGTAGTGGGCATGATGTCATGCCGACATCATCAATCCCAGTTGTACCAAAAAAACACTCACACCAGATCATGGCCCCTTCAAAGTTGATTCCTAATACTTTGCAACCTACTGTCCCTAATGTGAAAAATGTGGCTGTGAACACTTTGGAAAAATTTGATATGTCTTTTGTGGACACTTTGGAAAATAATGATATATCTTCTGTGACTTTACCAAATAATGTGAAAACTAGAAGAAGTAAAAGTCGGGGGAGGCCATCTAATTGTACAAAAAATGTGAATGAGGAGCAGGGAAAATCAAAGCGACATGGAATACATATTATGAAGCCCAATGATGATGCGGATGGGAGAGATACGATTAACCCCAATTCTAAATGATTTTTCTTAGCGTGAATGTGAGGGGATTTCATAAAGCCATTAAACACAATAAGGTGCGGGATCTTTTAAGAAGGCATAAGGTGGATGTTGGGGGTATTATGGAGACTAAGTTGAACGAAGACAAGCTCAAGAGTTTGATGGCGAAAAAGTTTCAAGGTTGGGGATACTCACACAACTTTGGCGCTATACGGGGAGGAAGGATTGTCGTCTTGTGGAATCCTAACACCGTGGATGTCGATGTTCTCTCCACCCATGAGCAAGTCATCCACTTACGTGTGACTTGCAAGGTATCACACTCCTCTCTTTTTCTGAGTTTTATTTATGGGTTACTATCTATTGTTGACCGAAGGCCTCTTTGGAAGGATTTGGTGGATTTTGGGGAACATTTAAATGAACCATGGGCAATCTTTGGGGACTTTAATACTCACCTTAATTTTGGAGAAAAAGGTAATTGTTGTGATATTACTAATTATGAGACCCGGGATTTTCGGGAATGTTGCGACTCTTTGGGTATAGAAGACTTACCTTCTAGTGGGTGCTTCTATACTTGGACAAGTAGAGGCATTTTATCAAAGCTTGATAGAGCTATGGGGAATGATTGTTTAATTCAAGATGCTCGTGTTTTGGATGTAAAGTTTTTGCCTATGGGGTTGGTAGGTGACCATTCACCTTGTATTGCTTCATGGGGGGAAAAGATGAGTACCGGTCGTGTTCCGTTCAAATTCTTCAACATGTGGCTCAAACATGAGGATTATGACTCTACTATATCCTCGGTTTGACATTTTTTTGTTTATGGAACGGCACAATTTTCTCTTGTCAAAAAATTGCATGCCTTGAAGAAACCGCTAAAGAATCTCAACAAACTCCATTATTCACATATCTCGAGTAGAGCTTCAAAGGCGGAGGAGGATCTTGAAATACTTCAAAGTGCTTGGGATTGCAATCCGGGGGATGTTTCTTTACCCCGGAAGATTAAAGGAGGCAAGGAGGGTGACATGGAATCTTGGTGAAGCAGAGAGAAGTTTTTATGCACAATTGGCAAAAGGGAGGTATGTACTTGAAAGCGACCGTAATTCTAAATTCTTTCATGCCATTGTCAATAGGAACCAAAAAAGAAATTTCATTGCTACCGTTAAAGATCATAATGGGGTCTTTACTTCTTCAACCAATGAGGTGACCGAGGCTTTTATCTCTTATTATAAAGGCTTGTTTGGCACCGTTGGTAGGAGAATAAATATTGAGGATGGTGTTATGGCTAGTGGAGTGATGGTTTTGATGGAACAAAGAGGGGCTTTGTGTGGGGATGTATCCCCCGAGGAAATTAAAAATGCCTTGTTTGATATTGGTGATAATAAGGCACCGGGGCCGGATGGTTTTAATGTTTCTTTCTTTAAAAATACTTGGGCTATCGTGGGGGAGGACCTTACAAAAGCTTGTCTTGAGTTCTTTAGGTCCGGTAAACTTTTGAAGGAATGGAATCATACCACCATTACCTTAATTCCGAAGGGGAGCCATGCTCTTGATGTGGGAGATTATCGCCCAATCTCTCTTTGCAATGTTACTTACAAAGTGATTTCCAAGGTTCTATCCACTCGCTTGGCCCCTATTCTTGAAAGTATTATCTCTAAGGAGCAAGCGGCGTTTGTGGGAGGAAGATTGCTTAGTGATAATATATTTCTTGTTCAAGAAATTTTGAAATCTTACGAAAGGAAGAGGATCTCACCTAGATGCCTCATTCAAGTTGATCTAAGGAAAGCTTATGATTGTGTTGATTGGTCTTTTCTCTTAGATGTGTTGGAATCTCTAAAATTCCCTACGCTATTCATTACATGGATTCGACAATGTGTTACCACTACTTCCTTTTTGATATCCATTAATGGGGCTCTACATGGATTTTTCAAAGGAAAGAGGGGTTTAAGGCAAGGAGACCCTCTCTCTCCACTTCTCTTTGTCATTTGCCTAGAGTACTTCTCGAGAAAGCTTAAGATGAGCACCATTAATTCAGAATTCAATTTTCACCCAAAGTGTGAATTCCTTGGCCTCTCACACTTGGCTTTTGCCGACGATTTGGTGCTCTTTAGTAGAGGAGATTTGGGTTCCATTGAGATCCTTATGAAGACCTTGGAAAGCTTTGCCAAGGTTTCGGGGCTTAAAGTTAATGCACTAAAGTCACAAGTATTTGTAGCCGGGATGGGTGGAGATGAATTGGAGGACATTGTATGCCGCACAAATTTCAAAGTTGGAAGTTTTCCTTTTCGGTATCTTGGAGTTCCCATGGCCACCGGTAGACTAAAGGTAACTTTCTATGAACCTCTTATTTCAAAGCTTAAGGATTATATTGGAAAATGGTCAGCTTCAACTCTATCTTATGCGGGGCGCTTGGAGTTGATTCGTTCGGTCCTACAAGGTGTGCATTGTTTTTGGCTTCCTATTTTTCCGGCACCGGGTGCTATACTTGATTCGGTAAATAGATTGTCTAGGAATTTTTTGTGGAATTCTAAGGTGGGGAAAGTGGCGTGGAAAGATGTATGCATGCCTAAAGATGAAGGTGGTCTTGGAGTGAGAAACTTAGCTACTTGGAATAAGGCTCTCCTTGCGAAAGTGTTATGGGATATCCATTCTTCCAAAGACTCTTTGTGGGTAAAATGGGTACATGGGTACTACCTTCGAGGCACGTCGGCGTGGGAAATACAACCAAAGAAAGATGACTCTACCTTATTAAAAAATTTGTGTTCTACCCGTGATCGTATTTGGGAAAAATTGGGAAAGCCTCATTTACCCTCTACTCAATTTTTCTCAGCTTTTGAAAATTACTTTTTGGTTGGGGCATGTTTTTCGGTGGCGGCCTCCTATGAATTCCTAAGGGATAAGGGAGGGAAAAAACCGTGGGCGAGAGTGATTTGGAAGGCACCGAATACACCAAAACATTCCTTTATTACTTGGTTAGCAATCCGCGGGAGATTGGTTACTCGGGACCGTTTGCATTTTATGGATACGGAAACTACTTGTACGCTTTCTGATGAGTGTTGCGAAGAGACTCATGGGCACTTATTCTTTGGTTGTGCATATTCCAAAAAGGTGTGGACCGAGATCAAGAGTTGGGTGGGATTTTGAAGAGAAGCGAAGACCTTGAAAATTACACTCAAGTGGTTGTAGATTGAGGCTCGAGGAACAAATTGGGTTAACAAGAAAAAGAAATTGGAGGTCACCGCTATGATTCATCATTTATGGAGCGAGCGAAATAGAAGAATTTTTTATCAACAAAAGCGTCAACCGAAAGAACTAGTCCATATGATTAAAACACATGTATACATGGTAGGGCACTCTTTGTATCCTTATGTTTTGATTTTGTAGGTATTTTGGTTGCAGTAGGTGATTTTGTTGAGATCATGGTTAAATCATGTCCATGGAAGTAACATATGCTGATTATTTGGGGTTTCTGGGCTTGATTAGGTGCATAGGATTTTTTGGCTGTTCATGGCAGTAGAAGCTATTGTAATCTGGGCAATTTTTCAATGTAACTCATGGGAAATTCATTTTTTTAATGAGACTATTCAGAAGAAGGTTGGTGTAGCACCTATTGAAGACAAGATGAGAGAGAACCGTTTGCGTTGGTTTGGGCACATTAGACGAAGGCCAAGTGATGCTCCGGTTAGGAGAATTGAAGGATTGTGTAATATAGATGGCGTAAGAGGTAGAGGGAGACCGAGGAAGACTTGGACGGAGGTGATAAAAGGGGATATGAATCTGCTAGAACTAGATGAGAGTTGTGTTTGGGATCGAAAGAAATGGAGAGAATGCATCCATGTGGATGACCTTACGTGATTCTTACTTTGGTTCATGTAGCCGACCCCAATCTGTTGGGATTAAGGCTTGGTTGTTGTTGTTGTTGTTGTTGTTGTTCCCCTTTTGATCATATGTATACATTTACCTTTTGATAAAAAAAAAATGTACTTTCAAATATTAATTGGATTTTTCAAACGTATGTCTGGGCCACATTTTAATATGAATTAAGTTTATTATAATAGGATTTTCCCATTTATGTTAGTTTAAGTTTGATATTCCCCTAGGGCTTCCCCATTTATGATAGTATTTTTTTTTTTTAATAAACTTTGAGCTTTATTATAGAATGAATCTCAAGTACATCGTTTCGATCAAAGAACCCGTAATGTCGGCGTCCCTTGTCGGTCCAAGTGTAGCAAGCCCCTTGTTTTAAGAGGTAAAGAATTAAAAGCGTAAAAATGCATAGTTTTTTTTTAATCACAACAAAAATTAGCTAGTGAATCCGCAACCATGTTTGCTTCTCTAAATATATGAACAATGTCGATTCCATTTGACAGCCTTTGCTACCATTTGGAAAATATCATCTAGTGCTAAATTTTAAATTTGTCGTTGTGCAATTGCTCATTCAACAATTTGGGAATCAGTTTGTATTAGATCAATCTTCCACCCCAACCGTACTCGCCTTATTCAGCATGTATACCATAACAGTCAACTCGGCTCTTGTGTTTGTGATGCGGTCCCCAATAAAAGCCGAGCAGGCAACAAGAAATTCTACAATCCCCTTTCGCAAAACGCAGCCAATCCCCGCCACACCCGGATTGCCTCTAGAAGCGCCGTCAATTCTAAGAACCACCATTTCCGGATACCAATTCGCCACTTTACATCTAACTGATTTGACCAAATGTGTGCCCTTATCCAAGCTGCCAAGCCAATATTTCATAGTCCGTTTCAGCTCATCCACATGCCTCTCAAAGGCTAGAATAATCCCCTGCTTCGTTGTTCGACGCTCTTCAAAGAAAAAAGTGCATCTTGCCTTCCCATAAGTGCCATATTACAAGGGAGGATATTACCATAAGTTGCTTCGTACAGTTATCCTATCCCGAGACCCACCAAGTAAATAACATAGCATGAGGAGTTGCCGCTCTATGTAAAGAGGAGAAGCTCAATCCTCTCACGGCATACGCCCATAAGTGTTTAGCCAAACGACAGTTTAAAAAAATATGCAAGAAGGAATCACCCCCTTTTAGACAAGCACATCATGTTACCATGTGAAACCCAAACTTCCATAACACATCTTCCATAGGCAAGAACATATTAATGAATTTCCATTAGAAAATGGTTAACTGTAGATGAAGCTTACCATTCCATAAGATCTTACGAGACATAGATGAAACCCCTCCGCCACGAACAAGATCAATAACTGATGATAAAGTGAATCGACCATCCGGCTCCAGCTTCCAAACCCACTCATCTTTGGTGTCGCTGAGGACGATACCCGTCGATGAAACAAGTACCGAACCCGGGAGCTTACTTCGTAAAGCCTCTCTGTCCCAACCGTGTTCACCCAAAAAGTCGAGGATTTCTGCCCCAAGATCATCCTGTGGTATGTGGGGTAGCATTTGCGAGAGACTTTGCTCATGAATAATATCCTCATAATAAAAAGAGGTCCTGCCATCCCTTATCAACAAACCCATGTTACATTATGTGAGTTGCCTTGTTACCAACACCTTTCGCCAAGTAGCCGAAATATTGGGCTGTACAATTACCAAAGAGGCATGAGGAAGACCCTGACAATAGCAACAATGCATATACGACGCCCAAAATGAATCAGTTGTGCAAAACCGCCACCACAATTTCATTGCAAAAGCATGGGCATAGTGATCCAAAGTGACCACCCCCAAACCATTTGACATTTGGCTAGTAGATAATTTTTTCCAAGACATCCAATGTCTTCTTTTAGCTCCATTAGTAGCTCCCCAAAAGAACCCCGCCAGTAGCCGTTCAATGCGTGTCTTATCGATGGAGGGTTGGAAACCGCTAATATGTGTAAAGATATTGAATTGAGGACATGCTTGATCAAGATGAGCCTTCCATCCATGTCCAAAAATTAGGGTTGCTACCCCTCGATACGAGAAGATATGCTATCAATGAGTGATGAATAATGTTCTGCCCGAGCTCTCCCCTTAACCAACGGGTTACCAAGATATTTAATAGGAAATTCACATTAGATAAAATTGGTTGCAGCTTGAATCAGTTGCGTCTGTCCCCTGTTTTAGAATAAATAAAGTAGGTGGATTTTCCACAATTTACCCGTTGTCCTGACGTCCGTTCGTATTTTCGCAAAAAATTCACAAAGCTCTCCACATTTCTCTTAGCCCCATTGAAAAATACAATAGTGAGATACCTGCATGGTATACTTTGGAAGGGTATAAGCTCGGATTTGGCCATTATAAATAGCCTGATCGTTGCCTTTGGAGAACACTTCAGCTGCTATAATAAATTAAAGCGGAGATAGCAGTTCGCCTTGCTTGACACCCCGACCCGCCTTAAAGATCTAGTAAGGCAAACCATTAACCAACAATGAAAACCAATTTGATGATAAAAGATTCTTGGTGAGGTGTAAGAAATGAAAACCAGTTTGAGTCATGCGAAACACGATCAAAAGCCTTCATCATATCCAATTTCACAACTAAATTACAATCACACACTTTGCGGTCCAAGTGATGTATCATTTATTGTTCCAAAAATATGTTATCAGAAATTAAGCGGCCCTTTACAAAACCAGATTGATTAGAGGAAATCAACTTTGGTAAAATTAAAGCATGACAGGATGCGAGTACTTTTGAGATGACTTTGTTGTCAAAAGTACAAAGTATATCGGTCGAAAATCACTAAAAGATGAGGGATTTGATGATTTCGGGAGGAGAACAATAAAAAAAATCGCCATGGCCTGCGGTTGGGGAATACCAGTCCATAAATCCCAATCCGAATCTGTAACATCGCGACCCACAATTGACCAACACGACTGAAAGAAAGCCCCAGAAAATCCATTCGGACCGGAAGCATTATTTTTATCAAGTGAAACAACTGCGTCTTTCGCCTACTTCATATCAGGCATTTACTCAAATCCAAATTATCTTCTGCCGAGACCAACCTCAAGATACAAGACAGGAGCTCGGAATCCTCCTCAAGACCACCGTCGACTGTGTAAAGTTCTTCAAAGAACTTAGCCCCTTCTTGGCCAATAGCTTGTGGATCAGTGACCTGTGAACCCAAAGAATCATTAATAACTGGGATATACATTTTCCTTCTCTGATTTGTGCACAATGCATGAAAGTGATTTGTATTCGCATTTTCGTCTTTGAGCCACTTTATCCTAGATTTTTGCCTCCAAAACAACTCCTCGGTTGAGAAGGCGGAAGTCTATCGAGTTTGTGCCTCGAGGAGAGTATGTTTTGCCAAGTTCAACGGATCCTCGTCGTACACTCTCTCCACTGTCTTAACATCTTCCTTCGCTTTTGAAGTGCCACAAAGATTCTCCAAAAATCTCACGATTGCATGCTTGTAGGCAGCATTTCAAAATTTTCAGTTTCCTCATAAACCTCACCATTCCATTCCCCTTGACCTGAATATCCCAATTGTCTGAGACTACCGCTGAAAAAGTGGGATGGCGGACCCACATACTTTGAGACCGAAAAGTCGATCCCACTTTTTTCACAGAAAACCTAGTTGCTATTTTGAGGGGCGATGATCCTAGATCGTCCGGTGTAAATGTTCAACAGTTGTTAAAGCAAAGAGTTCATTCCATTTGGTGTTGGTGAGTAGCTGATCCAAACGCCTCAGCAGCGACATACTAGATGATTGACTCCATGTAAAAGGTGATCTGATAAAACCTGTATTAATTAACCCACAGTCATGCACTGTCTCATTGAATTACAACATAGGTACAGCTGCCAGAATAGAACCGAAACTCTCAGATGTCGAGTATACTACATTGAAGTTCCCACCAACAAACCAAGGATCATCATTACGTTATGAAAAATTGGTCAATACATTCCACAAAATTTTGCGCTGCGTATATTGGCAGCACGCATAAACAAAAGAACCGTATATGGTACTACCCGCAAAGCCATGGATTTGCACAGTAACCACCTGTTCATGATTTTCAACGATAGATAAATCCATAACATCATTCCACTATAGCCATGTTTTACTAGTATATTCCCTAAAAAGAAATCAAAGCCAATACGGTTAGCTGTCGTAGACAGCTCAGATAATTGCAACATGGGCTCCAACAAAACAATCAAAGACAAATTATAATGGCGTTTAAGATACTGAACCCAAGCAATGGAGTCATCATTTCCAATTCCTCTAACAAATCAACCAATCAACCAAATCCATAATGAAACTAGGATTAATAATATAAGCGGGGTAACAGACTTACCCATTACAATGACCTATGACCCCTTTGCGCGATGCGAAGAGACTTACGAATATCCCCATCATAGACCTACTTCTTCCGAGTCCTAGCTTTCACCGGAGTCTCGACAACAAGGTCCCCCAGGTCTATTTCAATGTTGGACACGGGAATCCCCTTTAACATAGCGGCCCTTACGGCTTGAGCAACATGTTCCCGTTCCAGTCGGATTCCTAGCCTTTCGGAAAAGCTCTGAAATTCAGACCATCCTTCATGACTCACCACTGATATCCGGCCCAGCCTTGGCCGCGGATTGTGCCCCATGATCAACCTCTGAGGTTCGTATAGTTCTCATGAAAATACTCGAATCATTAGTGCCCTTTTTCAATTCCGGATCAACTTCCTCAGGGACCTGTAAAGGAACTTCAAAATCATCGCGGTTTTGCAACCCGAGCTTCTTTGGGTGTTTCTTTTTGTTGCCAACCACCCAACCCGATTTGAAGGTCCAAACATTCTCAGCCGGTTTACTTGCAGCAGACTTCTTAATGCTAATGTCAGCCCTGTGATCTTTTCCCCTGCGACAATCTGTCGCTCGATGACCAATCATGTCCGATCCATAGTCTCAGACAAATTTGATTTAGAAAATCGACTTCCACACAAATTCTAGCAAAGCTTGGCCTCGTTACATTAGCCGTCGATTCATCTAGGACTTGCGGCACCACTGCGGCTTTTGCGATGGAAAATAAATAACTTTTGTTAAACAGATGAAGTGGTAAGCCTTCCAATCTAATCCATACTGGTACAATGGAAGACTCCACCGCCTGATCAAAATCATATGTCCATTTAAAGACTTGCAATCTTGATCCATCAAAGATCCACACCCCCTTCCGCCTGAATCAGCAATAGTCCTACTCATTCTCGAATCTAATAATTGTCTTTGATCCAACCACCCAATCAAAAACCTGCCTTTGAATTTCAATTTTCGAAAGTCAGTCTCAAATTCTCCGGTGGCGGTCCCCGGCGTGAAAACTTCCCCACTAATGCTAATTTCCATGGTTTTTTTTCCAAAGAAAACAAATCGGCTTCTTCAAAAAAATTGTCAGCTCCCCCTTGAAGGTGGAGAGGTTCTTGACCGACACCATGGTTTTGGGTTGTTTTGGTGCGGATAGAAGATCCGCGAAAGATTTTTTAGGCCAGACCCCGCCCGTGAGGGGCGGCGCTGGCGGGATAGCAACCATATTGGCGGTGCGGCTTATAGTATTTAGCAATCTTAACTATTATTATCCTGAGTATAGAAGTCCAAAATTAAAACCCAACTATATGTGTTAGAAATTTTATATTTTTACACAATATACTAAATTACAAATATCTAAAATATATTTATATATGTATGTACTTTTTGACAATAATTTCAATTAATGTTTTTGCTAGATAAAAGTTTTCAATTAATTATATCAAGAAATTTTTATTTTAGATTAGGTTTGTTATATCTATTCGTCATATTTTGTTCATGTAATATCTACTAAATACTAATTCATCTTTATCAGTAAAATGAACAAAACCTAAAATTCAATAATATTTTTATTTTAAATAGAAATATAAAATATAAGGTATTTTTTTGAATATGAAAAGACAATTGATTTAATTTTTTTTTGCTACTATGGGAAGTTCATAAAAAATCGTGTTAAGGAATTAGCTACCGATTTCCGACTAAAAAAAAAGCTAGCCACCTTAGCTTTTGCTGATCGGTGGAAAAAATATGAATTGTTTTTGTCGCCAAATGAAGTGGTGGAGGAACGAAATCTATCTCATATATTTTGGGTTAATTATATTTGCATCCCTTGAAGTCTATCCAAATTATGAATGACCTCCTAAAGTTTTAGTCAAACTACATTCTTCTCCTCTCATTCGAGAATACACTTAACAAGTTTATCCTTAGTTACTTTCTCAATCTTCTAACAGTTGTTACAGTTGTTAATTGTATATTAAAGAACTGTAAGTTTAAAATTTAACAAGTGCTATAACCATATTACAACGAATGTAAATGACAAAGAAAATTGCGTAAACAAAAAGATAAACCGAGGCTTGTGTCTCCCAGGATTAGTGTTGAAGTTTCGTGAATCGTCTGTCTCCCAGGATACAACAGCAATGCAGAACTGGTTTGAACTAAATAGTTCCACCGCCGAACTAGAACTAGGATTGTTGATGAATACCAGAAGTTTTAGAAAACAGAGTGTTTTAGTAGCAAACTGTGGATTGATTAGGCCCGCGAGTTTTGTTCTGACATTCGTGTACGCAGGTCGCGGTCGCACACAAGTTAAAGCTATTTTGGTTTCGACGAACCTTGGATTCGCACCCCTTGCGCGTCAAGAATGGGGCATAATCTTAACAAGAAATTTTAAATCTCAGTAAACCACTTTTATATATAAAATGAAACCCACTTTCATATGCAACCCATGTGGGGATGTAAAAACAACTTGTTTAACTTCCATTTTCCAATCGCTTGATAAACTATTTTCTCATTCAAATTTAGACTCCATTTCCAACAATCCCCCACATGAATGAATTTGGTTTTTACTCGATGTTGGTATTCATCAACAGACTTCTGCATAGGAAAAGTAGGTGTTACCCTTTGAACTTCCCCCTTGTAAAGTATTTTTGCTTTACAACAGTCCAGTATGACTTGATGTATTTGAACTGTCCCGCTTTTAGTGTAAAGAGTCCACATAAATTACAAAGGAATCATTACCATATGTCTGCTCTCATGGTTCTATTCCTTATGGACATGAACACTCCCTGGTTCTGCAAGGGTTTCTAAAGAATTAGCCTGGTCAATTCTCCTTTGAAGCGGCCCCACCTCTCTCTCACATAAGTGATACCTATAAGTCGAAAATGTTTCAACTTTTCCTTCAATATCATTAAAGCAACAAATTTCTACCCTTATTCGTTCTATCACTGTTTCAAGACATGAATGAGTTGAGGTTACCCCCTACAGTGACCTTACTAAATCCTACAAGTAGGTTGTCCATTTGAACCTAGATATTGAGATCTCCAATCAACTAGATTATGTTTTCCTTCATAAACTTTTTATCCTCCACATGTTTTACACTCATTCCTTTTTGTCAATCTCTCAACTGTCTTTTTATTTAACCCTTTGGTTAGTGGATCCACAATGTTATCTTTTGACTTTATATAGTCAATCGAGATAACTCTTGTCGAGAGAAGTTGTCTAATGGTGTTAAGTCTACGACGAATATGTCAAGACTTATCATTATACATTGTATTTCGTGCCCTTCCAATCGCAGATTGGCTATCACAATGTATACAAATATATGGCACTGGTTTTTCCCATTTTGGAATATCTTATAGAAAATGGCGTAACCATTCTGCTCGTTCTAAACACCCCCGAAGGATCCGCTCATACAAAACGAATCGAAAAATACAAAGAAAAACTTACGTTTCTTGGTTCAAGAATTTGATTCTTGAATGGAAAGGTTCTGTCTTTGGCTCTCGGCAGCAATCACCTTGAGTCCTCCCTTGCGGAATTACTCCCTACCGGTATCCATGTGACGAAACGATCAGCGAGTGCTAGCTCTTCTGATTTTTCTGAGTTTCGGGAATTAGAGAGAAATGGAGAGGCAGAAAATTAGAAATCTAATTTCTAGGTTTTGGTAATTTTTCGGCTGATCAAAAAAATCATCCCAAGGGTTTCAACCAAGAGAGGTTTATATAGGGTATGAGAGGTCTATATAGGGTGTGAGAGGTTCAAAAACAACTTCCACGCCCTGACCACCTCTCCCGTTAGTGGGAGTTTTAACTCCCACGTCCCCTAGACTTCTGCTGGTCGTCGGAGTCTTTATCGAATAATAACTCTCACATTGTGACTACCCAAAGTGAATGAATTTACGGTGGACCTAATATCAATCGACTATTTAATCCCTTTGTCTCGCGATATCCTAATTAAGCATAAGGCATGGTAGTCGTCACCTTTATAAAGCTTAATTATATTTATGCTCGATCTCCAAATAGACTGTTCCATCAAACAATATTTAATAACCACTTTATTAAATACGTTTGAGCACGACCATGCATTTAAACAGTCTTTCCATCGAGGGGCCCATGTATATCTCTCTCTAATAAGAGAGGGACAAATTCCTTACTACGCCTCTCACATTCAAGCCATGATAGGACACTACATCCGATCATCAGTCGTATTGATTACTCGATTAAGAGCAACTTACGACTGAGTCAAAACGTGGCTCCATTCATGCTAGAATCAATGGAGACATAAAGTCTAAGGATTCTAAAATAGTATTGAGGAAGTAATACTTATGACTAAGGACCATGGAGTATTAATTCTCTAACGGATCACGTCCAATACAATGTATCCCTATATATTACCGGGACATATAGATGTCATTCCCATTAGATGATTTTACTTTAATTATGGGTGTTAAGCCATAGCTTTCCTATAACTATTGTAAAATGTTTTCCCCACTATTTATCAAGTGTTGAAATTGTGGAAAAGTTTTTTGCTCAAAACTAATAACTTTGCAAATAATTTAATGTAGATAACGACAACCAATACTTCACACAATTCATTGCGATCCGTCCTTGAGAAGGAAAAACTAAGCGGGACCAATTTCCTTGATTGGGCCCGCAACTTAAGGATTGTCCTTAAACAGGAAAGAAAACTATACGTTCTTGATACGGATATTCCTGAACAGCCTGCAAACAACGACCCTATAGCTGAGAGAGATGATTCTAACGATGATTCTAACAACGCCCCTAGAGCTGGAAGTAGCACTCTGATGATTCTGACGATGTGACTTGTCTCATGTTAGTCGCAATGAGCACTGAACTTCAAAAACAGTTTGAAGGGGTTGAGGCTTTCCAGATGATGGGCCAGCTCAAGGAAATGTTCCAAGAGCAAGCCCGTCATGAAAGGTTCCTCACCACTAAGGCGTTGAACAGTTGCAAGATGGCCCCTGGCACGTCTGTAAGTGCACACATTCTTAAGATGAAGGGCTATCTTGATCAACTTGAGAAAATTGGGGCTCCCGTAGGTCATTACATGGCCACAGATATGATCTTGGGCTCACTCCCACCGGAGTATAACCAATTTGTTATGAACTTCAACATGCATGCCATGGAGAAGACCATACATGAAATACACGGGATGCTCAAGCAGGCTGAACTGAACATTAAGAAAACCCCTGAAGTCTTAATGGTTCAAAAAGGGAATTTCAAGAAGAAAGGAAAGGGAAAGCCCATGGCCGAGAAAGGCAAAGGCAAAGGCAAAGGCAATGACAAGCCCAAGCCCAAGCCCAAAGCGAAGGCACCAAAGGAAGGGGTTTGCTTCCATTGTGGCGAACCAGGCCATTGGGAACGGAACTGCAAACTCTACTTGGAAGAAAAGAAAAAGTGGAAAGCTAGTTTGACTGTCTCTCCAGGTATTTATGTTATTGAAATTAACATGTTTGCTCCTACTTCGTGGGTATTAGATACCGGTTGTGGATCTCACATTTGTGCAAATGTGCAGGGGTTCAAAAGGAGTAGATCACTGGAAAAATGAGAAGTGGACCTGAGACTAGCGAACGGAGCAAGAGTTATTGCTGTAGCTACCAGGACATTTAATTTAGTTTTGCCAAGTGGCCTTATTATAGAACTAAATAATTGTCTTTAGGTTCCAACTTTGAGTAGGAATATTATTTCAATTTCTTGTTTGGAAATTGAAGGTTTTGAATTAAATATTCTGAATAAAATTTGGACCATTCATAAAGATCGTATCTTCTATGGAGATGCCTTTTTGATTAACGGGCTTTATGTTCTCAACCTCGATGAATCCATTAAAAGGCCTATCTATAACATTAATACTAAGAGGTTTAAATCCAATGACTTAAACCAAACCTACTTTTGGCACTGTCGTTGGGCCACATAAATGAAAAACGCATATCAAAACTCCATAAAGATGGAATTTTGACATCATTTGACTTAGAGTCTTATGAGACATGTGATTCTTTCTTGTTAGGCAAAATGACTAAAGTTCCCTTTACTGGACAAAGTGAGAGACTTCTGATTTGTAGGCCTCATACATACAAATGTTTGTGGACCAATAAACACAAGTGCTAGAGGAGGGTTTCAGTACTTCATCACATTCACAGATGATTTCAGTAGATATGGCTACGTCTATCTAATGAAATATAAATCAGAATCTTTTGGAAGATTCAAAAAATTTCAAAATGAAGTACAAAATCAACTTGGTAAAAGTATTAAGATACTTCGATCAGATTGAGGTGGCGAATACCTTAACCAAGAGTTTGACGAACATCTTAGAGATTGTGGAATTGTTTTACAATTAATTCCTCCTGGCACACCACAATGGAATGGCATGTCAGAACGGAGGAATCGCACCTTATTAGATATGGTTCGATCTATGATGAGTCAGACTAATCTTCCAATTTCCTTTTGGGGCTACGCCCTAGAAACTGCTGCATTTATATTGAATAGAGTTCCTTCTAAAGCGGTTCGGAAAACTCCATATGAGATATGGGACTGGGAAACGACCTAGTTTGTCATTTCTCAAAATTTGGGGATGCGAGGCGTATGTAAAAGCGCTTGTTATCCGATAAACTCGCCCTCAAATCGACAAGTGTTTGTTTGTGGGATATCCTAAAGAAACTAAAGGATATTACTTCTATCTTCTATCGAGAGAACAAAGTGTTTGTTGCTTGTAATGGTTTATTCCTTGAAAGGGAATTTATTTCCAAAGAGGATAGTGGGAGTAAGATCCATCTTGAGAAAATTCAAGATCCCCAAACAACATCTAAACCAAATTTGAAACTTCAAGCAAGCTCACGTGCCGATCTCGAGCTTCAATCTTTGACACAAGGCCCGAGGAGGTCGAGTCGGGTACATCAACGACTGAGAGATATGGATTTCTCGTGATCGATGATCATCGAGTTGAATCGATTGATCAAGATGAACCCACTACCTACAAAGGGGCAATTCATAGTTCTGAGTCAGATAAGTGGCTAGAAGCTATGAAGTCTGAGATGCAATCCATGTACGATAACCAAGTGTGGACTTTGGTTGACCCACCCAAAGGGTGTAAGGTCATTGATAACAAATGGTGTTTAAAAAAGAAAACCAACATGGATGGTAATGTACACACTTTTAAATCTCGACTAGTAGTAGTTAAAGGTTATAGACAAGTTCATGGTATTGACTATGATGAAACCTTTTCTCCTGTCATTATGATAAAGTCTATTAGGATTTTACTTGCCATAGATGCATATTATGACTATGAGATATGGAAAATGGATGTTAAGACTGCGTTTCTTAATGGAAACCTTATCGAGGATGTGTATATGACACAACCTGAGGGGTTTGTTGATCCAACAAATCCTAGCAAAGTGTGTAAGCTTCAAAGGTCCATCTATGGATTGAAGCAAGCACCTAGAACCTGGAATCGTCGCTTTGATGAACGTATTAAAGAATTCAGTTTCATCAAAAACGAAGACGAGCCTTGTGTTTATAAGAAAGTAACTAATAATGCAGTAGTGTTCCTTGTGCTTTATGTGGATGACATCTTACTGATTGGAAACGACATTCCCACACTACAAAGCGTAAAAACTTGGTTAGGGAAGTATTTTTCCATGAAAGACTTAGGCGAGGCTACATACATTTTGGGTATAAGAATCTATAGAGATAGATCTAACAAAATGATTGGCCTGAGCTAGAGTGGATACATTGACAAGGTACTGAAACGGTTCAGTTTGCAAGACTCCAAAAAGGGATTCTTGCCCATGTCACATGGCATCAAACTCAGCAGAACTCAATGACTTTCCACAAAGGAGGACCAAGAGCGCATGAGTAAGATCCCATATGCTTCAGCCATTTGGTCTATTATGTAGGCTATGATATGCACTCGCCCGGATTTCTCGTTCGCTTTAAGTATGACTAGCAGATATCAATCTGATCCTGGAGAGTTACATTGGACTGCAGTCAAGAGCATTCTTAAGTACTTGATAAGGACTAAATATATGTTCTTAGTTTACAGAGGTCAAGAAGGAAGTCTGGTAGTAAATGGTTACACAGACGCAAGCTTCCAAACCGACGTAGATGATTTTAGATCGCAATCTGGTTTTGTGTTTTGTTTGAATGGAGGTGCTGTGAGCTGGAAGAGCTCAAAGCAAGAAACTGTAGCCGACTCTACAACAGAAGCTGAGTATCTGGCTGCCTCTGAAGCAACTAAGGAAGCTGTTTGGATCAATAAATTTGTTGATGAATTAGGTGTCGTCCCTAGCATTGTGAACCCAGTGGACCTTTATTGTGATAGTACTGGTGCCATTTCACAAGCTAAGGAACCTAGATCTCACCAACGATCCAAACACATTCTCAGGCGTTTCCATCTGATTCGAGAGATCGTTGATAGATGAGACGTTAAAATTTGCAAAGTTCATACAGACGACAACATTGCCGATCCATTGACCAAGCCACTCACGCAACCTAAACATCAGAGTCATACTAGGTCAATGGGTTT
This sequence comes from Vinca minor, assembly GCA_026122235.1. NCBI lineage: Eukaryota > Viridiplantae > Streptophyta > Magnoliopsida > Gentianales > Apocynaceae > Vinca > Vinca minor. Next base: position 6,230,198 of record JAOCZM010000241.1, on the reverse strand, counting down.
GAAGATCATGCATGATTGGACCTAGGGCAAGTGGGAGATTGTTAGTAGTGCCCTAGGACCATTAACACATGTTGTACGTTTTTATATCTTTTGAGCATGTATTTGAATAGTTAATTTTTCTTTTGATTATCAAATGTGTGATTTGATAGTAAAACCCATTAGATTATGTAATTACTATTCTAGTTGTCCCTAGTTTTATGTAATGTTATTTACAATGAAATAAAACTAGTATGATGTATGATTGATGATCATGTTTTACTAATCATGTGTAATGAATACAAATCATATCATAGATGCAATATATAGGGATACATTGTATTGGACGTGATCCGTTAGACAAGTAATACTTCATGGTATTTAGTCATAAGTATTACTTCCTCAAAGCTATTTTGGAATCCTTAGACCTTATGTCTCCATTGATTATAGTATGAATGGAGCCACGTTTTGACTCAATACGACTGATGATCGGATGTAGTGTCCTATCATAGCTTGAATGTGAGAGACATTGTAAGGGTTTTGTCTCTCTCTATTATTAGAGAGAGATATCCACGGATCCCTCGATAGGGAAGACTGTCTAAATGCATGGCCGTGCTCAAATGTATTTGATAAAGTGGTTATTAAATACTATTTGTTGGAACAGTCTACCTGGAGATCGAGCATAAATACAATTAAGCTTGACGACCACCATGCTTTATGCTTATTTAGGATATCGCGAGACAACGAGATTAAATAGTGGATTGATATTAGGTTCCACCGTAAATTCATTCACTTTGAGTAGTCATAATGTCCTGCTAGGGACCGCTTGTGACTTATGAACTCACACTACTACTAAGTGTGTTTTCATTGCCATTGTGATATGAACCTACAGGGTCACACGCATAGACGAGCCAACGAGCTTCATGTCCAGATTCGATGAATCTAGAATGTGTCTAGGTTCATTGTATCGGACATTTATTTTTCTGAGAACAATAAAACGTTATTATTCGAAAGAGAGATAGGGGAAATTTCGGTATTTAACTATAGCTGGGATTACGTGGGAGTTATTATCCGATAAAGACTCCCACTACCAGCAGAGGTCTAGAGGACGTGGGAGTAAAAGACTCCCACTGCCAGAAGAGGTGGAGCGGACGTGGGAGTTGTTCTGGAAACAACCTCTCACTCCCTATATAAACCTCTCTTGGCCGAAACCCTAGGAAGAGACAATTTCAACCGAAATACCAAAACCACCAGAAATCAGATTTCTTGTTCAGCCTCTCCCTTTCTCTCTAAATCACGAATCTCAGAAAAACGAAGAGCTAGCACTCGCTGCCCGTTTCGTCGCGTGGATACCAGTAGGGGAGTAATTCCGCAAGGGAGGACTCAAGGTGATCATTACATCCAAGCGTTAAAGACAGAATCTTCCATTCAAGAATCGGATTCTTGAGCCAACAAATGTATGTCATTTTCTTTGTAATTTTCGATTCGTTTTGTATGAGCGGATCCTTCAGGGGAGGACTAATAGGTGTTTGGAACTAGTTTCCGCCCATGAATCCTTTCAGTTACAACATCCAAATGTTCCCTAACTAATAGAATTAGCTTTTACATGGTAAGACCTTAACTAAGGTTTAGGTTTCAGAATTGACTGATGGTCAACTAACTAAAAAGGAAAAGGAAGAGAGACCAAAAAAGGAAAACAAATCAAGCCTTATTCATGTAAGGATAATCAAGATTTTCAAGAGGCAGTAAGTCCATGTTGAATTGGAATTTTCTTTCTCTAAAGAAGTTCAATTAGGAAATTAAAAGATGAAAGAATTAAGACATGCAAAATTGGATATTTATAATCTCGTTCATCAAGGGGATTTTATTAAAAAAAATTACTGGTTGAATATAAGTCTTTACCAAAAACACTAGGACTCTAGTTTTAAACGCTAAATCTAATACTTCCCTCCAAGATTTTTCATCAGCCGCATTAGGGCAAAGAAAATTAAGCTAAAATTTCTACTCATAGTTTTCCTCCAATTTAGTTTCTCCTAATTTCCCTACAACGTGATTTCTGTGTGTCTTAAGTTCCCTCTTAATTCTAAACCATATATATTTTATTGCTTCTATTGGGAGACATATCGTACTCTTTCGTTCTCACACTACGGAGTTCTTTTGAGTTGCGCCACCATCTCCAATAAAAAACTGGCATGCCAAGCTCTTCAAGTCAGAAGTCACTATATACATGCGACAACATGCTACATTTTGTAGTTCTAGCACTGAAGGATACATCCGATGATGATATCAAAACAACTTGGTCATTTTTAAAGGTATGGATTTTTTTTCAAATCATGCAACTCATTCAGTATGTATTGGAAGGTTTGTTGTAGTTTCTGGAGATGTAAACTTGTTGGTAGAGAAAAGATGAACCTGCTGACGAGTCAGATGATGAATTAGGATTCTGTCTTTTTTATGATGAGAAATCTGCTATATATGGCCTTTAACTATTTTTGTTTTTCTTTAAATTACACTAACTTTATTTTAAGCTATAAATATAATGAAAATTTTACGGGGCTGCTATTTCTATCAAGTTAGTGATTTCGTCCACTTTTCATGCCAAAAGAATCATGTGGCTCACATTTAGGGGAAAATAGTCATTTTTATTTCGTCCTCATCTTCTTCAATAAAACCCTAAATTATCCCCCCCCCAATTTGAATCCCTATTTGATTGCCCAAAATCAGACTCATTCTCAATAAGGGTTCCAAAATAATATTTTTCTTTTTCAAAAATCAAGAATTAAAATTGAATAAGAAAAGCCAAATCATAGTATCAATAGTCCATCATGAGCAGGTTCCCTAAGGTCTGAAACATTGATTAGTCTTTATTTTATCGTCTAATCATTTAATCAAGCATTTATAACGAGATAGATAAAAGAAAAACTAGCAACCACAAGCGGGGCAGGCCAAAAATAAAAAAAGTCAATGGTTGTTCTTTTAATTTTTATTTCTAAAATAGAACAATGATCATAAGACACTTGAATTTCATTGTCGCTAATTAATCATAGAAATGAAAAAAAAATAACTAAAAATACGTCCTCGAAATCAAAGGTTTCATTTATTCAGCCAAAACAATTGTTATTAATTGTTTTTTTTAAGTTCAAAGTTCCCATGGATTACAACTACATGGTACTTGAATCATTACAAAATTGTATTGATTTTCTTTGTAACTTCTTCATAGAGATATTTCAAGTCATTTTGCAGTTCCAAAAGTTTGTTTAAATCAAACTTCTCAATCAGATCATCCAATCAGTACATTTTTTCATGCTCTTCTATCATTTAATCTATCAATTTCTTTTTCTTTTGCAAGGCTTCGAATTTGTCTTGAAGCATCGAAAACTCTACGTTGAGGTCCTTTTGACCTTCTGTTAGATACTCGATTGCTATGTTATTATCTAAATAACGTGGCTGAAACCTTTTGTTTTTTCTACAAAAGTCAAAGACGTATTTATAGCAATATTTTTTTTTAAATGTAGACAATGATTTCATTACCTAGTTGGGTACTTGGTGGTCCTCAATTATTAATCATTTTCTATAGTTTTAAGATATTTATTTTGCCAACAACATATAATTTCTACCATTGTCTGATGATTCTTTTCCTCGGGTAAAATTTCCTTCTAGGAAAAAGATTTGGTGTTATTAAATTATGTCTTAGTGACAAATGTATTTAGGCATGGTTCTATTTCAAAAATAAATCCGAGACATGAATAACCTCTCATATAGATGGTACAATTCTTAATATAGATGGTGCTTGAAAGGAAATCCGGGACTAGCTGGCATTGGGGGTGTTCTTAGAAAAGATGATGGTAGTTTTGTTGCTGCATTCTCATACTATATTAGTTCAAGCAGTAACAAGTATGAGTGCGGAGTTGGAAACTCTTCTTACGGGGCTGACATTGGTGGTAAGGCATGACTTTTCTTCATTTCTAATACAAACATGCTCGGAGGTTCTTGCGCAAGCCGTCTCTAAGGATCATATTTCGGCGTGGAAGCTTGATAAGTTATTTCGCAAATCTCTACTCCTTTTGGGGAATTGAATAATTACTCATGTCTATAAAGAGGTTAACAAGTTTGCTTATGCTTTGGCAAATGTTTCTTGTACCTCGTTATCTTCTAATTTCTACACTTCATTTAGTGATTTGCCTATGGAGATAAGAGGTCTAAAGATAAGATGGGAACGCCTTTATCTCCATGTTATGTAGTCTGATTTGTTACTATAGGCAGCACATTGTAATTCTTTTGGCTCATTTGAGTCAATGCAATAAAATTCACACAGTTTTATTAAAAAAAAAAACCCTTTTATAGACAGTTTTACTGAGTAAGGGGTAGAATTCTCTCGGGGAGAGGTCTCTCAATGAGAGAAGACTCCTCCCCGCAAGCTCCTCTTTGCATGTTAATCTTGCATCCTCTTGATATGCATGCAATTAGTCTCCTACCCAATCTTGAATACTTGTGGTATTTATCCACCAACATCCAGCAACTTCCACCCACAATTGTGATATTTTTTCTTCCTCGTTTTGCTAAGCATATTCTGTCCCTATCTCTAGCAAAACTTTTGCCAATGGTTTCCGGTCTCATCTCAAAAATGAAATCGATCACCTTACGTGGTGTTGAAAAAGTAACTATGGTCTTTGATGAGGCTGACTTTCACGGTGGTTCTTTTGGTTCTCGGGCAACTCTAGTTGGCCGTTTCGTCAGTTTAACTGATTTTTTACCACGTTATTTTCGCATCCTCTTGTGTCGTGCATGGGGGTGTCTGACTGTAACGTATCAGAAAATAGGATTTAATACTTATCGTTTTGTTCTCCCTGCGGAGGACGATGTTGCGCGCATTCTGAGCACCGGTCCATGGTGTTTCGAGAGTGTATTGTTAGTTGTCAAACAAGTGAATGCCGACATGCCAATCAGTGATGAGCTTTTTGCAACTTGCCCGTATTGGATGCAGCTGCATTTTGAGGCCCACATTTTCCTCAACATTGACATGGGGAAGAAAATCATGCGCATGTTAAGGAACTGTGTGACACTGCAAATTCGGGAAACTGCTGACGGACTCCGTTACTACCGCTTCAGAGCTGACCTTGAGGCAACCATCCCTATCAGGCATGTTTTCCTGGGCCAGGCGCCTCATTTGGGGTCTTTTGAGGGTTGCTTCAGGTATGAGCGTTTGCCTAATTTTTGCCATAATTGCGGTATGATAAACCACGTCTCGATCAACTGTCCCGATCTGCCTCACGGCGTCAGACCGGTTTGAGTTTGACTTTCTGTTGAATGCTCCCAGAAATGTAAGATCGGAGCCGGTGGAGACTTTTTTGCAAGGGGACGGTGATTTGATTCCTGTTAATGAGAACAGGGAACTTGTTGTGTACGGGGGAGAGACGAGGAGGCAGTGGATGTTCCTCCGCAAGGGGTGACGGAAGCTGGGCATCTTGGGGGGAAAAATGAGAATATTAGCATAGTAGGTGGTGAGCATGGTTCTGGGGGAACTAATGTAACTTCTAGAATAAATGCAAAAGGGAAAGGGAAATTGGTTGATGTAAAGGGGAAGGATAAATTGGTAGATGAGCCAGTGAGGAGCCGGTTAAGCGTAGGTTAGGGTTTGAGGGCGGTGGTAAGCTGATGTCATCTGTTGTCTTGGCTGGTCGGAGATGGGGTGGGGAAAATATAGACCCAAATCTGAAACAAGCTTCTGCGGCCAAGCCGCGGTGGTCCAAGGTGGTGAAGGGCTGTAGCGGTGCTGGTCTGTTTGGGGTAAGGCAGCCCAACCGGAAGAGACGGCCGGAGGGAAAGGCTGGGACTTCACCGGAGGGGAAGAGATTGGCTGAGGACAACCGCGGGCCGAAATGGGGGAGACGGGCTCAGCAGACTGGGCCGAGCCGGGTTTGGGTACTCATCTCAGACCCGTCTGGGGTTGACCCGCCTGCTCCTGGGTTGTTGAATAATGGGTTACTGGACTCTGGGCCATGCGCCTCTGGTCCTTTGCTTTATGGCCCAAATAATGCTGTTTTTCAAGTACATGGGCTGCCTTCATATGGGCTGCCAGCAGCTGCGCCAGGGCTGGATCCTCTAACTAGGCCGTTGCCATCTTCTGGGCTAGCTCCTTCTGGTCCGCTGCATTTGGCCCTAGCCCCTCCTGGGTCATCAGTTATTGTTCCTGCTCAAGTTCCTTTGGCTATTGCTGGGCCTACCATACCAGAAATTTTTAATGACATGTTGGAACCCTCTACCATGTTGTGGATTGTTGGTGATGAACATTTTTTTGATGTCTTAGACTCGCCAAATTGGAAGCATAAGAGTGGTTCTGGATCTGTTGTCTATATTTCAGAAGATGGTTTTGCTTCAACGGGGGCTCCTGCCGTCAATCAGGGTAAGGCGGAGCCCGATAAGGGGTCCCGCCATGGGCTATGAATTGCTTATCTTGGAACTGTCGAGGGCTAAAAAACTCTCGCACAGTCAATGAATTAGTTAGTCCAGCTATTGTTTTTTTTGTCAGACACTAAATCGTTTTCTAGTTCATTAGAATTTCTTCGTTGTAAGTTAGGATTTTCTTTTTATTTTCCTGTAAATCGGCAAGGCCTGAGTGGAGGACTTTGTCTTTTTGGGAATGATTCAATAAAGTTGGACATTTTAAGCTACTCTATTGGTAATATTGATGCATGCATCTTTTCTAACGAACACAATTTAAAGTGGCGTTTTACTGGGTTTCATGGGAATCCCGACTCTGAACTAAGACCACAATCCTGGAAACTGCTAAAAAGATTAAGTTCCATTAATACGCTTCCTTGGCTTTGCATGGGAGATTTTAATGAAATCATCAGTCAAGAGGAAAAAATTGGTCTTTACCCGAGAAGTCAAAAACAAATGAATCTCTTTAAGGATGCAATAAATGAAAGCAACCTAGGTGATTTGGGTTTCGTTGGTGGCCCGTATACTTGGTGTAACTTCAGGGAAGGTTCAGGGGAAGTGTTTGTTCGCCTTGATAGAGGATTAGCCAACCCCTCTTGGAAGGCCCTTTTCCCTAACATGACAATTCAACATCTGTCTACAAAGGACAGCGATCATCTCCCAATACTTCTTGGAGCTCCACCCCGTCGTAAAAAACGGAAAAAGGAGATGTTTTAAACCCCGACCTCCGAGATTTGAGCCCCTATGGTTTAAAGAGCCAGCTTTTCTCGATTTTGCTAAACAAACTTGGCTTCCCCCTACTGACTACTCAGTCCCGCAAATGAGTCATGCGTTAAGCAAATTTCGAACACATTTGTTAGATTGGAGTTCGAGAACTGTTGGTGACCTCGAGGATAAACTTAAGGATATGCAAATGGAGTTGGAAGCAATTCAAAAGCGGCGAGGTCTTTTTGGTTATTCTCTCTCTGAGGAGCTGGTTATTTCTAAAGAACTAGAAAAAATCCAAGACCTCCGAGAGTGCTATTGGAAGGCGCGCAGTAGAGCAACCTGGCTCCTCGAAGGAGACAGGAACACCTCTTATTTTCATAGCAAGGCTACACAACGTAAAGAAAAAAACCACATTGAGGAAATTGTTGGCCCTGATGGGAGCCTAAAAATTGATGAAGATGATATAGAGGATGTGGCCGTTGATTATTTCCAATCCTTATTTACATCCAATGTTGGTGGAGCTAGTCTTGCACCCAGACTGCTCACTAATCAGCTGAATAACCGAGAAATCGGCATTCTAGAGCAACCTTTCACAAATAATGAAGTAGTAAAAGCTCTTAAACAAATGCACCCACACAAGGCTCCTGAACCTGATGGGATGCATGTGTTATTTCTGCAAAAACTTTGGCATATCCTCGGTGACTCAGTCTCTAACGTTGTCCTACGCGTTTTAAATGAAGGGGCTGATATCACTGCAATTAACTCTATTCATATAGCCCTGGTTCCAAAAATAAAGAAGCCAATCTCAATGGTGCATTTTCGCCCCATCAGTCTTTGTAACATCATTTATAAGCTTATCTCGAAGGTTCTTACTAACCGTCTTAAGTTAGTAATGAACTCAATTATCGACGAAGCCCAAAGCGCTTTTTTGAAAAGCAGGCTCATTACGGACAATGCAATAATTGGTTTTGAAGTTTTTCATAGCTTACAAACTGTTCGACCTAACGGATCGCACCAATTAGCACTGAAGCTGGATATGAGTAAGGCATTTGACAGAGTTGAATGGAATTATCTAGAAACGGTTATGGCCTGTATGAATTTTCCCCCGAACAGTAAATTACTCTATCTTGCTAAATGGAATTCCAACGAGGTCTTTCAAACCTTCTAGAGGCGTCCGGCAAGGTGACCCTCTCTCTCCTTTCCTCTTCCTCATTTGCACTGCAGGCCTATCCTCTCTTTTTCGTGCCTATGAGGAGCAAGGTTCCCTCACTGGCTTTCAGTTTGGAAGCGGTGCATCGGTCACACATCTCCTTTTTGCAGATGACTCTCTATTTTCTCCCAAGCATATGAATTTTGCTTAAAGAGATTAAAAGAAGTCCTCATGACATATGAGGCCTGTTCTGGACAACTTATTAACTATGACAAGTCCAATATGTTTTACAGTAAAGGCACTCCGGTTGAGATAAAGACCATTGCTTTCTCCATCCTAAATATCCCTGAGGGGGATGGGAAAGGGAAATACCTAGGCCTTCCATATATGACGGGAAGGTAAAAAAAGGCTGCATTCCAGTTTGTAGTTGATAAAATTTGGAAAAAGCTCAGTTTTTTTTTTTTTTTTTTTTTTTTTTTTTTTTTTTTTTTGATGAAATGAAAAAACTCAGTTGCTTGAAGGAGAAAACACTGTCTTTTGCTGCCCGTGTGGTACTTGTCAAATCGGTCATTCAGGCTATCCCAACTTACGTTATGTCATGCTTCGTTCTCCCTCATAATCTCATCAACTCTATCATAAGTATGACCCGGAGATTTCTATGGGGCGGTGATGAGAAAAACAGGAAAATCTGTTGGCGAGCTTGGTCTGAGCTTTGTAAGCCCAAATCACAAGGGGGTCTTGGCTTTAGGGACCTATCCGCTTTTAATCAAGCCATGGTGGCTAAGCAAGGTAGGCGGATTCTACGCCAACCCCTCTCTCTCTCTCTGCGCTAGAGTACTGCGGGCTAAATATTTCCCTTTGGATAAATTCCTGACTATACCACTGCAAGGTCGGACTTCTCTAATTTGGCAAGAAATACTGAAAGGGAGAGACCTGCTTTTGGAAGGCTTGAAATGGAGAATTGGGGATGGCACACGTGTTAGTTTTTGGGGCGATAAATGGCTAACTACTCCCCACAATTTTAAACTCCGATCTCCACCTAACATGTGTTTCTCCGAAAGTATACTCCCAGTGTCCTATTTCATTGATTTCCAAGAAGGTACTTGGAACAAAGAATTACTTAGTCACTTTCTCTCTCCTTATGAGATGAATGAGGTGCTCAAGGTACCTTTGTGTAACGCTTGGCCAATGGATCGGCTCGTTTGGGGTTATACAAACAATGGACAATACACTGTTAAATCAGGCTACCACCTTAAGATGGAACTCAACGAGGGTAGGCGAGTATTACCCTCAACTTCGATAGGCAAGCCTATGAAAACATAGAGTAAGATTTGGCAGCTTCCTGTTGCCCCTAAGCTCCAGGTCTTCATATGGAAGATTTTTCAATGTATTATTCCCACAAACCTGGCTTTGTCTCGTCGAATTAGTTCTTTCCATCCTAGTTGCAAATTGTGCCTAGGTGATTCTGAGACCATTTTACACGCTCTTTTCACGTGTCCTGCAGCCGCAGCAGTCTGGAGCCAGACTACATTTAGTATTGACTCCATCCTATCTAAAGACGTCTTTCCTCACTGCCTCCACCACGTTTTGTGGGAAGACGAAAGGATAGTCGTGCCTTTCATTTACACTGTTTGGAATATTTTGTGTAACAGGAATCGATTTATTTTTGAAGGAAGGATGCAGTCTCCTGATGAAGTCGCCAACTACGCTCAGATTTGTGCAGCAGAGTTTAGCACGATCTATGCTTCTTCGATAGGGCAAGCCAACGGCCCTCCTGTCCTTCCTAATTATGACCAAATTAGGTATATGCTCAAAGGCAAGGCGAAAATGTCCTCTTTTGGCCATGAGAATGGTGAGCCGGCTGCAACGGCTTCTGATACCGCTCAGCCCAGGACAAGAGAATGGAGTCCCCCTATCAATGGTTTGTTTAAGCTGAATGTTGATGGGTCGTGGATGGACGGAATTGGTGGCATCGGAGCCGTTATCCGTAACCATGAGGGTACCTTTTTAGCTGGATTTGCGTACCACCTCCCTCACTCGACTAGCCCGGAGCATGCAGAAGCCCTAGCCCTTCTTGAAGGGGTCAAATTTGCCATCTCCAAGGGATTTCAAACGTGTCTCATAGAGAGTGATTGCCAGTCTCTGATGCTCTGGATTCAACATGAAGATGAAGATTTGTCCCTAATAGGATCTTTTGTTAGTCTTATTAAGAGTCTTCAGTATGATAGGTTAGCCGATATATCATATGTTCATAGGTCATGTAATATTGCTGCTGATGTATTGGCTAAATATGCTATGAGGTCTAGAACCTCGTCTCAATGGTTTGGAGATCCTCCGGGTTTTCTCCTACCACACATTCTTTCTGATATTCATTAATGATATCCAGTTTTTCCATTAAAAAAAAAGACAGTTTGACTTTTATAAAATTTAGGACAAAATCTTGAAATAAAAATAAATCCAATACATCACCACATAGTTTTAGGTCAGTTTTAATAAATGTACTTTCAAATATTAATTGGATTTTTTTAACGTGTGACCGGGCATTTTTTTTTTTTTTGTGTGGAAAGGATGCTTTTATTGATTGATGGCCAGCGGCCCAAAATACAAAAGAAGGCCTAGAAAGTATTGGGGAAACCTGCACCGCTTTTGGCAATAAATGAAATTAGCTATTACATAAACGAGCTCATCTAAGACAAGGAGTTCCGGTTCTATCTAATTGCCAAAACTCAATTTGTTTTCTTCCCTATAAATGTGTTGCACCGAGCTAGAATCCAATTGTCTCAAGTGCTGTTCAAAAACAATATCCAGTCTCTAAAAAAATATCTTACAACGCCTTATTGAGTCACACAAAAATTTGGAATCCGTTTGTACAAGAACCCTTGCAAACCCCATATCAGTTGCTAATTTAAGACCCATAATCATGGCTTAATTTGAGCAATTGAATTTGTAATCTGTAGGCCCAAAAAACATGAAAATGCACCAATAAAATCACCATTAGAGTGTCTTAGAATCGCACCATCCACATTCGAGATAATGGGATCCGCCAACCAATCCAGCGGACTGCCTGCAATCTGCTTCCCGAGCCAAAGGTAGCCGCAGATGATCTCAAAAAGATTTCAAAAGTCCAGCAGATTTTAGGATAGGCCGAATGAAGAATTCATATTCCCTTAGCAAACTGCGACCATTTGACTGAGCCCAATCAAATACGAAACGACATATTCCTCTCCATAATATCCAATAGACACCTGCAAATATAATGGTATAAATCACTAGGTTCATAGTCAAGTAGGGCTATGGCCTACCCACAACCGTGAGGTCGTTGGTTTGATATCCTCCTCACACAAAGGGTATGCTTTAATTTCCTATTCTTGGGTTCTCTCGTGTGAGACACTTATATTTCCCTTACATGGGTCTTCTAATCTTCCTCTTCTATGAGACATTTATATTCCCCTCATAGGGCAACTGGCCTGCCGGTATTCTAATTGATCTCCTTTGTGCGGCTCTTCTATATATATATAATTTCCGCCCCTACATGGGCTCCCTTCTCCCAGTGAGGTCCACACACACACACACACACACACACACACATATATATATATATATATATATATATATATATATATATATATATATATATAATGGTATAAACCTCGTGCCAAAGACCCTTCCCTTTCCACCATTTGACCGAGGCACATTTTATATTTTCGTATTCTTCAATTATCATATGTAGTCTATGGAACACATGTTAGAAAGACTCATATTAATTCATAGAAAGACTCATATTAATTTTGGGTCTGCACCACAGTTGTCTAAAATCATAATGGTATTACTATTAATTTTCTAACGTGATTTAGTGATCTTAACTATTATTATCATATCAAAGGTGTCCCAATTTAATGGGGCAGGTGTCTGCCCACGACTTTAAGGTCGTGGGTTCGATACCCTCCGCCTGCATGCGGCAAACTTTAATCTCCCTTTTTAGTGATATCTCCTCCTCGTCTGAAATCTCCCTTTTCAGGGATATCTCCTCCTCGTCTGAAGTATTTCTCTCTCCCATATATGGGACAACCGCTCAATTGGACTTAAAAAAGAAAACCTATTATCATAAGTATAGAAGTCCAAAATTAAAACTCAATTATATTTGTGTTTGAAATTTTTTATTTCTAGACAGTATGCTTGTTTACATATATCTAAAATATATTTATGTATGTACATTTTGGCAATAATTTCAAATAATATTTTTTGCTACATAATATTTTCAGTTAATTATATCAAGAAAAGTTTGTTTTATATTTGGTTTTTTATTCTATTCCTCATATTTTGTTCACGTAATAGCTACTAAATACTAATTCATCTTTGTCAGTAAGAACTAAATCTAAAATTAAATAATATTTATATACTAAATAGAAATATAAAATGTTAACATATATATATATTTAAAAATAAAATAGTATTCTTAGAAATAAGGTTTTTTTTTAAAAAAAAATTCAAAAGATAATTCAATTCAACTTTCTTTACTACTATAGGAAGTTAATAAAATAACCGTTATGGAATTAGTGATTGCTTATTAGATAAACACTAGCCACCGAAGATTTTTCTAATCGGTGGAAAAATCACGAGTTTTTTCCTTCGCCAAATGTAGTGGTGGAGGAACGAAATAATTCTTATATGTTTGGGTTAATTATATTTGCATCCCATCTAAATTATGAATGGCCTCCTAAAATTTTAGTCAAACTACATTCTCCTCCTCTTATTCGAGAATACACATAACAAATTTATCATTAGTTACTTCCTCAATCTGCTAAAAATAGACGGATAATTTCTAACTTTAAAAATCTTAGTGCCCAAACATGAGAGGAAGGAGAACATTTGATAGATTTATAAACATTTGATGTACCGTTATCAAACATGCCATATACAACTTTCTATACTATGAATTCAAGAATGGACCTCTAAACAAATTAGCTGAGCTTAAGGAATATATTTTAAAGAAAGTTTAATTCAAACCATAATGATTAAATTTTAAAAATGAAATATATTTGATTAATATTTAAAATTTGAATTTTTTCGTATAGAGAAAAATAAGGCAAACCCTTCTTTTTCATCCCATGAACACTACCGACGCTAGAGGTCAAAGTTTGATATGAAAGACGATTATAAATGGAAAAAAAGAAAAATTGTCTGGTTTAAAAGAAAATTATAAGGAACTAATATTCCATCTGTATCAAATTTAATATCTTATTTTTATTTTAGGTTGCTTCAAATAAATGTTCATGCTTTTAAATGAATATGTGTCACTACAGCAAGAACACTATGACCATGATTTTGCACCCATTTTTATCAAACGTCGTTTGAAACCGCTTCAAGCAACACTTTAGATAAATTTTGTTATGATTGAAATTTATACGAAGTTTATAGCGGTATTTATGATAAATGTTGTTCATAGAGAAATTTTGACGTTAGTTAGCAATATTTATGTCAACCGTTGTTATAAATAGTTACTTTTAGCGACTCTTTGAGTGTCATTTACATATTACGTCGCTATATAATGTGACATTTCTAGATATGCGTTGTTGTGTTTGAATTTTATATGACGTTTCATTGCCATGATTGTAAAAAAATGTTGTTCACACAGACACTTTAATGTTAGTTTGCGACATTTACATTAAACATTGTTATAAATGGTTACTTTTTGTGACTCTTATAGTGGAATTTTAATATTATGCCGTTATATTATGTGACATTTTCACAAAAAAACCTCGCCATGCTTGAATTTTTTAGGAGGTTTCATAGCGACGGTTATAGTAAAAATTATTCACACTGACATTTTGATGTTAATAAGAGACAGTTTGGAATAAAATCCATTATATTTTGACTCTTATAATGACATGTATTCATTATAATCGAACATATGTTATATCATGTGACCATTTCAAACATATGTTATAATCCTCTGAGTTTCAACACATACTTGCACAACAACATTAAGAGGAGAAAGACAATTACAACCGTATAACTAGTTTACATTCTAACCCTTTTATGAAAGGGGAAAGAAATAGTTAAACCACATGTGTAAATACGAGGATGACGGAACGAATACCTCCTCTTGAATAAAAGTATGCCCATAAACCAATAGAAATCCAGTTTGGGTTGAAATTTATCTGCAAAATAGAGAATAGTGGAAGGAGAGTGGGGAGCAGGGGCGGATCCAGGATTGAAATTTAGGGTGGTCCCTCAACAATTTAGGGTGAAAATTAAACTTGTTTTTTTTTTTTTTATCTTGGGTGATCCTGGGCATACAAGGACCACCATGTAGTTCCGGTGGGGAGGCGATCGTCAGAGTTTAGGGTGGAAAATAAAAAGTAAAGGAAGAGTGATAGAGTAGAGAAAGACAAAGAGAATGAGTCGGAGCTTTAGGGGGAAAAAGAAAAAAAGAGCATGGGTGGTCGGACCGGAAAAGGAATAAAAAGAGGAAACGGGCTACTGTGACATATAAAGATAGTAGTCAGAGAAAAAAGGACCATAATCTTACAAATGACTGTATTCTTACACACTATATTTATATTTGGTGATCTGAAAAAGGAAAAAAGAAGGATGGGGTGGTAAAATCGGAAAAGGATTAGAAAGGGGAAGGGGGCTTCTGTGACGATCATAGAGAGTAGTCGGGGAAAAGAGGACCATAATCTTACAAATGACAATGACCGTATTCTTACACATTATAATTATAATGTGTAATGTAAATTTGGGACCAAATATTAGGCAAGGAAAAAATAGCATATTATTACAAACGTATTTCGATTCTTGATCGGATTATGAGTGCTTCTAAAAAAAAATTGAAACTTGTTGTTTTTCCTTAAAAATCAAATTACATCAAATAATAGCGCGTTTTAGGAATTTTGTCACTGCGTGTATCTCAAAAATATTACTAGAATAGGCAATTGAATCACCTCAAACAGAAATTTGGGCACAAAGTTATGTTCTTTCAATTTTTTGATATTACGACCTCATTTTTGTCATGACCGAGTGTTTGAATTTCCATTTTAACACTTCCATTGCAAAGATGTTGTCGAGTCGTAAGGTTATGTATCAAATTTTTATTTTAGGTTGCTTCAAAGTAAATGTTCATGTTTTTAAATAAATATATGTCATTACAACCAGAACACTCCATGATGACGATTTTTAACCGGTTTTTATCAAACGTTGTTTGAAACCTTTTCAAGCAACACTTTTGATAAATGTTGTTATGATTGAATTTCATAGTGAAATTTTTAGGTTAGTTAGCGTTATTTATGTCAACCGTTATTATAAATAGTTACTTTCAGCTACTTTTGTAGTGTCATTTATATATTACGTCGCTATATAATGTGACATTTCTAGATATTCGCCGTTATGTTTTAATTTTATATGACGTTTCATACCCATGATTGTAAAATAAATGTTGTTCATACATACATTTTGATGTTAGTTTGCGACATTTATATTAAACGTTGTTATAAATGGATATTTTTTGTGACTCTTATAGTGACATTTGAATATTATGCTGTTATATCATGTGACATTTTCACAAAAATACATCGCTATACTTGAATTTTTTACAAGGTTTCATATCAACGATTATAGTAAAAATTGTTCACACTAACATTTTGATGTTAATAAGCGGCTTTTTTTTTTTAATAAAAGCAATTATATTGTGACTCTTATAATGAAATAACATGTATGCATTATACTGTTATATCAAGTGACCATTTCATACATATGTTATATTCTTCTGAGTTTAAACACATACATGCACAACAACACCGAATTAAGGGGAAATATGTGACATTATAACCCTCTTATGAAAGGGGAAAGAAATAATTTAACCACATGTGTAAACACGAGGTTTGTTAGTGCATGTGTCTCAAAAATATTACTAGAATAGGCAATTGAATCACCTCAAGCAGACATATGGGCACAAAGTTATGTTCTTTAAATTTTTTGATATTACGACCTTGTTTTTGTCATGACAGAGTGTTTGAATTTCCATTGAAAGGATGTTGTTGAATCCTAAGGAAATAAATTATCAATTACATAGAATGAGCTATGAAGCGGAACGTTATAAGTATTTTAATGTGTTTGAGTTCATTTGTAAACTTTAAAAATGATAATTTTAGGGGTTACATTATAAGTGTTTTAAATTTTTTGGTCTGAACGATATCATTTTTCAGGGATTTATGGTTGCAGTGTTTAGGATATTGTGACAAATTAGCTCTTATGCTGCAAAGGATTACAAAGCGCTTTCTTACTTGGTCGACAATCCGAACATGAATTTGTCATGCAGTTATGGCGGGGTCGTACCAAGGAATTATTGCGACCAATAATTCTTCCAAGTTCATTTCAAAATTCCAGCAGTAGATGCGCATGGATTTCATAACATTTTTTACTGAAATGTTTTGTCAAAAATGCGATATATAAACAGTTATTTCTTGCAGTGCATTGAATTGAAAACAATATGTTACAACCTAAAATATTTTTTTAACTTGACTTCTTGCAAGTGTTCTAAAGCAGAAAACTCGTGTACCAGTGTGCCATCAGTCTTTCCTATTTTTTTTCTTCTTAGCTTTATAGCATAAACTATTGTTTTGACTTGATTAGTGTTGTAGGTTCTTCTATATATTATCGCAACAGAAATTGTACAAAGATAGATATACTGCGTTAGTGTATTTTTCTCCTAATCCAAACATAAAATATTCAAATATAAACATAAACATTGATTTATAAATCTAAGGTTTGATACATTGATTTATAGTCCTTTTTTCCCATCTAATTAGAAAAGCAGCAAATGTTTTTTTTCTTTTTTCTAAAATAGAACAATGATCATAGAATACTTGAATTTCACTGTCACTAATTAATCATAGAAATGATTAGTTATTTAGCCATTTTTTTTTCCCCTTTTATTAAGTTATAGGTTCCATTGGAACTACTTGGCCCCGAAATCAATACAACTTTTTTTCCATTTTCTTTATTACTTCTTCATAGAGATTTTTCAAAGCATTTTGCAGTTTCACAAGTTTTTTTATATACCAATCTTCTCAATCAGATCATCCAACCAACATGTTTTTTCTGGTTTTCGATCATTTCATCCATCAATTTCTTTTTCTTTTACAAGGCTTTGCTTTTGTCTCAAAGCATCGAAAGCTCAGCGTTGACTCTCTGTCAAATACACGATTGCTTGACACCTTAAATTTTCATACATGTCTATAATAGTTCTTAATTCGGGACTTCCAATCATAAGGTTCATAGCTCAGTGGGGCTATGTCCTTCCCACAACAATGAGGTTGTGGGTTCGATACCCTCCTCAAACAAAGGGGAATGATTTAATTTTCAATTCTTTGGATATCTTAGTGTTAGGCGCTTATTTCCCCTCTTGGGGCAACCGATCTACCGGTCTTCTAATATACCTCCTTTGTGAGGCACTTATATTCCCCTCTTGGGGCAACCGGCTTGCCGAGTCTTCTATCCGCCCTACTTGGGCACCCTCCTCTGGTGAGGTCCAAAAAAATAAATCGGAACTTCCAAAAGCGTAAATAAAATTATTGCTTGTAGAGAAAACCATGATAGAAATATGAGATCCAGTAAGGATGCTCATTTCATTTGTCATTATAAAGAGTCCAAGACGACGTTTTGATAAAGAAACTTGTAAATGATCTACGTTTTATTTATTTTTGTATCTCAATCCTTTGGCGGCTTTTTGTTTTTTTCGGCATACCTTAATTGACAACTAAGTGAAAAATAAGAATTTTGACAAACAACAAGACACTTTAATGAGATGAAAAAATGGAAAAGAGTATTTTTTTTCTCTTCAAAAGTAAAAAGGGTATTTATAGGAATTTTTTTGAAAATGTAGACAACTACTTCATTACCTTGTAGTGTACTTGGTAGTCCTCACTTATTACTCCTTTTCCATAGTTTTAAGACATATATTTTGCCAACAACATATATTTCCTACTATTGTATAATGATTGTTTTACTCGGGTAAACTTTCTTTCTTGGATAAAATTTAGGAAAAATCATCAAAATAAAACATCATTCAATATTAATTTTGGGTCAAACATCGCAGTTGTCGAACGTGATTTTTATAATTATAATTGTAATATTTCCTAATTTTCTAACTTGATTTATCGACCTTCACTATTTTTACCATGAATATAGAAGTCCAAAGGGGGAGTGATAGAGTAGAGGTAGTAAGAGAAAAGTGGTCGGCGATTCAGAGAAAAGGGGTGGTCATACCGGAAAAGGAATAGAAAGGGGAAGGGGGCTTCTGTGACGATGACAAAGAGCAGTCGGGGGAAAAAGAGGACCATAATTTTACAAATGAAAATGGTTGTATTCTTACACGGTATATTTATAATGTGTAATGTAAATTTAGGACCAAATATTAGACAAGGAAAAAAAAGAATATTGTTACCAACGTATTTCGGTTCTAAGAATTTTTTTTGTAACTTTTTGTTTTACCTTAAAAATCAAATTACATCAAATAATAGCGCATTTTAGGAGATTTGTCAGTGCATGTTTCTCAAAAAAATTAGTAGAATAGGCAATTGAATCACCTAAAGCAAACATCTGGGCACAAATTTTTGTTCTTTCAATTTTTTGATATTACGACCTCGTTTTTGTCATGACAGAGTGTTTGAATTTCCATTTTAACACTTCCATTACAAAGATGTTGCCGAGTCCTAGGGAAATAAGTTATCAATTACGTAGAACGAGCTATGAAGAGGAAAGTTATGAGTATTTTAATGTGTTTGGGTTACATTATATGGGTTTAAAACTTTTTGGTCTGAACAATATCATTTTTCAGGGATTTAGGGTTGCAATGTTTAGGATTTTCTTGACCAATTAGCTATTATAATGCAAAGGATTACGTCCACTATCTTACTTGGTCGACAAGTCGGACACAAATCTTCCATCTAGCTTTTTCTCGTTATGCTTTATAGCAGATACTATTTTATTGACTTGATTAGTGTTGTTGGTTCTCCTATATAGTGTCGCAACATAAATTGTACAAAGATAGACATAATACGTTAGTGTATTTTTCTCTTAATCCAAACATAAAATATTCAAATATAAACATAAACATTGATTTATAGAGCTAAGGCTTGATACATTGATTTATAGTCCTATTTTATCATCTAATTAGTTATTCAAGCATTTATAATGGATAGATAAAAGAAAATCAGCACGGACTTTTTTTCTTATTTCTAAAATTGAACAATGGTCAAAAGACACTTGAATTTCACTGTCACTAATTAATCATTGAAATTAAGAATCATAAATAAGAATATAGCCTCAAAATCAAAGGTTCCATTTATTCAACCAAAACAAATTTTCTTTTATTATGCTATACGCTCCATTGGAACTACTTGGCCCCGAAATCAATACAATTTTGTTTCCATTTTCTTTGTAACTTCTTCATAGAGATTTTTCAAGGCATTTTGTAGTTCAACAATTTTGTTTATTTCAAGATTCTCAATCATATCATCCAATCAGCACGTTTTTTTCTAATTTTTGATCATTTCAACTATCAATTTCTTTTTCTTTTGCAAGGCTTTTATTTTGTCTCGAAGCATCGAAAGCTCTGCGTTGAGTTCTTTTTGATCTGCTGTTAGATACTCGATTGCTTGACGCCTTCAATTTCCATACATGTCTATAACCGTTCTTAAATCAGGACTGCCAAAAGCACAAACAAAATTATTGCTTGGAGAGAACATCATGATAGCATTATGAGATCCAGTAAGATGCTCATTTCATTTGTCATTTTAAAGAGTACAAAACGACGTTTTGAAAATGACACTTGTAAATGATGTACACATTTTATATATTTTTTATCTCAACTCTTTGGCGACCTTGTGTTTTTTTCGGCATACCTTAGTTGACAACTGGGTGAAAAATAAGAATTTTGACAATCAGCAAAACACTTCAAAAAAACGAAGAAATTGAAAAGAA
Source organism: Vinca minor (assembly GCA_026122235.1). Lineage (NCBI taxonomy): Eukaryota > Viridiplantae > Streptophyta > Magnoliopsida > Gentianales > Apocynaceae > Vinca > Vinca minor. The sequence continues at coordinate 6,209,938 of JAOCZM010000241.1, read as the reverse complement.
TATTTTTTCTTCGAATGTGAGAGGGGTATTTATAGGAAATTTTTTGAAAATGTAGACAACCATTTCATTACCTTGTGGGTACTTGGTGGCAAGGTTGTTAAAATCGCGAGTTGGATCGTAAAATCGTCCAAAGGGTATATATCGAGTTAAATCGTGCTAAAAATTGTTGGAGAGTTGGATCGTAAAGATCGAACGATCCAGATCGTAGGATCGTACAACCCAATAAAGTCTCTTTACTTTTTTATCATGTTTTTTATGCCTAATAAATAGATTGTTGCATAAATTATGTGTTGGACACTGAGAATTGGTTTATTTGTGGTTATTAGGAATTTGTGATCTCATAATTGACTGCTCCTAAATGGTTCCGAGACTGGATTCGATGTTTTTCTCGTGATGTCTGAATTTTCTCTATAATACACTATCGTAGAAAATAATAAGAAGAGATCTGATAAAATGTAGAAAAAATTAGTGCTAATGTAGTTTAAATTGAAGTAATGTAACTTGATAAAGCTTTCCAAGTTTAGACTCAGATTCTTAAGTTTCAAGGCGTACATAAGTCGGTTTTCTTGTTCTTCGGTATTTTGCATTTTTTGAGGCATTAGGAGAAGTTGATTTATCTTGATTATTAGTTTTGCTTTTTGAAGTCTATCACTTATTAGTTTGTGTTTTAATTTCAATATTTTAGTTCTATTGGTTTAAATTTATCATGAAATATTATTTTAATAGTTTTGTCGGATCTTCCGATCCGTGCTACGATCCTCGTGTTTACGATTTTTGAAACCCCGTCCGTTCCGAGTCAAAATTACAATCTTGACAACCTTGCTTGGTGGTCCTCAATTATTACTCATTTTCCATAGTTTTAAGACATTTATTTTGCCAGCAACATACAGTTCCTACTATTGTATGATGATTAATTTTCCTCGGATAAACTTTCCTTCTTGGATAAAGATTTGTTGTTGACTTAAATAATTCCTATTGACTTAATTATTGTATTAAGTCTTAGTAACAGTTGTATTTCGGCAAAGTTCTATTTCGAATTAATACTTGGTGACTTTTATAAAATTCAGGAAAAATTCATCAAAATAAAAAGTCATTCAATATTAATTTTGGGCCTTTATAGCATAAACTATTGTATTGACTTGATTAGTGTTGTTGGTTCTCCTATATAGTGTCGCAACATAAATTGTACAAAGATAGACATACTACGTTATTGTATTTTTCTCCTAATCCAAACATAAAATATTCAAATATAAACATAAACATTGATTTATAGAGCTAAGGTCTGATACATTGATTTATAGTCCTTTTTTCTCATCTAATTAGTTATTCAAGCATTTATAATGGATAGATAAAAGAAAATCAGCAAAGGTTTTTTTTCTTATTTCTAAAATAGAACAATGATCATAAGACACTTGAATTACACTGTCACTAATTAATAATTGAAATTAAAAACCATAAATAAGAATATAGCCTCAAAATCAAAAGTTCCTTTTATTCAACCAAAACAAATTTTCTTTTATTAAATTATAGGTTCCATTGGAACTACTTGACCCCGAAATCAATACAACTTTGTTTCCATTTTCTTTGAAACTTCTTCATAGATATTTTTCAAAGCATTCTGCAATCCCACAAGTTTGTTTATATCAAGCTTCTCAATCAGATCATCCAACCAGCACGTTTTTTTCTGGTTTTCGATCATTTCAACTATCAATTTCTTTTTCTTTTGCAAGGCTTTGATTTTGTCTCGAATCATCGAAAGCTCTGCGTTGAGTTCCTTTTGACCTGCTGTCAGATACTCGATTGCTTGACACCTTCGATTTTCATAAATGTCTATAACCGTTCTTAAATCAGGACTGCCAAAAGCGTAAACAAAATTATTGTTTGGAGAGAAAACCATGATAGCAATCTGAGATCCAGTAAGGATGCTCATTTCATTGGCCATTTTAAAAAGTCCAAGACGACGTTTTGAAAAAGACACTTGTAAATGATCTACATTTTGTATTTTTTTTATCTCAACCCTTTGGCGACCTTGTGTTTTTTTCGGCATACCTTAATTGACAACTGGGTGAAAAATAAGAATTTTGACAATCAACAAGACACTTCAAAGAAATGAAGAAATGGAAAAGAATATTTTTTCTTCGAATATGAGAGGGGTATTTATAGGAAATTTTTTGAAAATGTAGACAACCGTTTCATTACCTTGTGGGGTACTTGGTGGTCCTCAATTATTACTCATTTTCCATAGTTTTAGGACATTTATTTTGCCAGCAACATATAGTTCCTACTAATGTATGATGATTAATTTTCCTCGGGTAAATTTTCCTTCTTGGATAAATATTTGTTGTTGACTTAAATATTTCCTATTGACTTAATTATTGAATTAAGTCTTAGTGACAGTTGTATTTCGGCAGGGTTCTGTTTCGAATAAATACTTGTTGACTTTTATAAAATTTAGGTTAAAATCATCAAAATAAAACGTCATTCAATATTAATTTTGGGTCAGCTTCGCAGTTGTCGAACGTGACTTTTACAATCATAATAGTATTATTTCCTAATTTTTTAACGTTATTTATCGACCTTAACTATTATTACCATGATTATAGAAGTCCAAATGGGGAGTGATAGAGTAGAGGTAGCAAGAGAAAATGGGTCGGGGATTCAGGAAAAATAAAAAGATATGGGGTTGTCAGAACGGAAAAGGAAAAGAGGACCATATTCTTACAAATAACAATGACCGTATTCTTACACAGTATATTTACAATGTGTAATGTAGAATTAGGAAAAAACAGCATATTGTTACAAACGTATTTCGGTTCTCGATCGGATTATGAGTGCTTCAAAGAAAAAAATTTGAAACTTGTTTTATCTTAAAACTAAAATTACATCAAATAACAGTGCGTTTTAGGAGGTTTGTCAATGCATGTATCTGAATAAAATTACTAGAATAGACAATTGAATCACCTCAATGAGACATCTGAGCACAAACGTTGTTCTTTCAATTTTTTGATATTACGACTTCGTTTTTGTCATGACAGAGTGTTTGAATTTCAATTTCAACACTTCCATTGCAAAGATATTGTCGAGTCCTAGGGAAATAGGTTATCAATTACATATAACGAACTATGAACGGAACGTTATATGTATTTTAATTTGATTGGGTCGATTTGTAAATTTTAAAAAAATAAAGTTTTAGGGGTTACATTATGTGTTTAGAACTTTTTGGTCTAAACGATATCATATTTCAGGGATTTAAGGTTGTAGTGTTTAGGATATTGGGACCAATTAGCAATTATGTTGCAAAGGATTACAAACCGCATTCTTACTTGGTCGACAATTCGGACACAAATCTGCCGTCCAGTTTTGATGGGGTCGTACAAAGGAATTATTGCGACCAATAAGTCTTCACAAGTCCATCACAAAATTCCAGCCGCAGCTGGGCGACCGATTGGTAAGCGGATTTCATAACATTTCTTACTAAAATGTTATGTCACAAATGCGATCTCTAAACAGTTATTTTTTTTTTGTAGTACATTGTATTGAAAATAGTATGTTACAACCTAAAATATTTTTTTTACTCAACTTCTTGCAAGTGTTCTAAAATAAAGTATTGTACAAAGCTAAGGACAAGATTAGTGTTGTTGTTTCTCCTATATAGTGTCGCAACAAAAATTGTACAAAGATAGACATTCTACGTTACTGTATTTTTCTCCTAATCCAAACATAAAATATTCAAATATAAACATAAACATTGATTTATAAAGCTAAGGACTGATACATTGATTTATAGTCCTTTTTTTCCATCTAATTAGTTATTCAGGCATTTATAACGTATAGATCAAAGAAAAGCAGCAAAAGTAAGACACTTGAATTTCACTGTCACTGATTAAGCATAGAAATAAAGAATCATAAATTAGAATATAGTCTCAAAATCAAAGGTTCCATTTATTCAGCCAAAACAATTTTCCATTGGAACTACTTTGACCACGAAATCAATAGAACTTTATTTCCATTTTCTTTGTAACTTCTTCATATAGATTTATCGAAGGCATGGTAGCCCAGTGGGTAACATCCACTGCCTGTGTCCGAGAGGTCCAGGTTCGATACCTCCCTCACACAAGGGGAATGATTTAATTGTCATTTCTTTGGGTTCCCTTGTGTGAGGTCTTATACACCCCTCACGAGGCACCCGCTCAACGGGACTTCTACGACACCCGCTCAACGAGACTTCTACTACTCCTCACGGGGCACCCGCTCAACGGGACTTCTACGACACCCGCTCAATGGGACATCTACTTCTCCCTTCACGGGGGCTTCTACTTCTCCTCCTCTGGTGAGGTCTTATAATAATATAATTGTAATAAACTAGACCATACTTATAAATGGTCTAGTTTTTTTTTTAAAAAAAATAAAAATAAAAAAAAACTTCTTCATATAGATTTTTCGAGGCACTTTTGCAGTTCCACATGTTTCTTTAAATCAATCTTCTTAATCAAATCATCCAACCGACTTTATTTTTTAATTATTTCTTCCATCAAATTATTTTTCTTTTGCAAGGCTTTGATTTTGTCTCGAAGCATCTAAAGCTCTACGTTGAATTCGTTTTTGACCTGCTGTTTGATACTCGAGACTTCCAAAAGCGTAAATAAAATTATTACCTGGAGAGAAAACCATGATAGCAATATGAGATCCAGTAAGGTTGCTCTTTTCATTTTCCATTATAAAGAGTCCAAGATGACGTTTTGAAAAAGAAACATGCAAATGATCTACGTTTTATATTTTTCATCTCAGCCTTTTATTTTTTTTCGGCATATCTTAATTGACAACTAAGTGAAAATAAGAATTATGACAAACTTCAAGACAGTTTAATAAAAAAAGAAATGGTAAATAATATTTTTTCTTCAAAAGTGAAAAGGTTATTTACAGGAATTCTTTGGAAAATGTAGACAACTGCTTCATTACCTTGTGGGGTTCTTGGTAGTCCTCATTTAATACTCATTTTCCATAGTTTTAAGACATATTTTGTCAGCAACATATATTTCTTATCATTGTACGATGATTCTTTTCCTCGGGTAAACTTTCCTTCTTGGATAAAGATTTTTGGGTAAAAAGCTCTCACGCCCCTTAAACTATTACGTTTTTTGGTTTTTGACCCTCAACTAAAAAGGGTCAAGTTTTACCCCCTAAACTATTCTGTTTTTCGTTTGTGACCTTTCATCCATATTCTCCGTTACATCATAACGAAAGTCCAAATAGTGGGGGCATTTTGGGATGTTCTTGAAAATTTGGATGTTTTTCTCTTGGATTATTCTTCTTTAGGAAGATGTACAAAGGTCTACTTTGGCAGATTTTGGAGTTCTTGGCTGGTAATCTTCCTAAATTAAAAGTTTATAACTGAAATTGGGGTTTTCTGGCAGATGTGTGGTACTTTCACTATTTTGCGTTTTTTTATTATTTATGCTTTATGAATTAGGAGCTCAAACTTTACAGAAATCTTCTTCTTTTAACTGAGAATAAGGTCTTATGTTTGAATTTATGAGTAATGGTCTCAAAGATTGGCTTTTCCTTGGAAAAATCTGTTATTCGTGATTATTTTCTGGCAGAATTTTTGTCCGTTCTTCTTTTGCAATTTCTGGTTGATTCTTGATGAGTTTGAACCTCAAACTTCACAAATAGCTGCATCTTTTGAGTGTGAACAAGTGCTTATAACTGGATTTTAGTGTAATGGTCTCATATGACTGGGCTTTTCTTTGGAAAATTTCTGTTTCTAGGACTATTTTTTCTGGCAGATTTGAAGTTCATTAGTTTTAGGCTTTTTTGGATGATTCTTGAAGAATTTGATGCTCAAATTTATACTCTGATTCGTCTCTTCATTGTGAGTAAGAATATGTGCTCGGATTTCGGGTTAGTTCTCTGTAGAATTGGATTTTTTGGTTAAAATATAGCTCAGTGTTCTTGAATTTTTGGACTTCCGTTATGATGTAACGGAGAATATGGATGGAAGGTCACAAACCAAAAAATAGAATAGTTTACGGGGTAAACCTTGATCCTTTTTAGTTGAGGGTCAAAAACTAAAAAAGGGAATAGTTTAAGGGGTGAGCACTTTTTACCCAAGACTTTTTGTTGAGTTAAATCTTTCCTATTAACTTATTTAGGGAATTATGTCTGAGTGACAGTTGTATTTATGCATGGTTCTGTTTCGAACTAAGCCTTAGTGACACTTTATAAAATTTAGGAAAAAATCTTCAAAATAAAAAATCTTTCAATATTAATTTTAGGTCAGCATCGCAGTTGTTGAACGTATTTTTTACAATCATAATTGTAATATTTTCTAATTTTCTAATGTGATTTGTCGACCTTGACTATTATTACCATGACTATAAAAGTCCAAAGGGGGAGTGATAGAGTAGAGTAGCAAGAAAAAAAGGATCGGCGATTCAGGAAAACAAAAAGAAGAAAAAGGGATGGGGTAGTCAGACCGAAAAAGGAATCGAAAGGGGAAGGAGGCTTCTGTGACGATGATAAAGAGTAGTCGAGGAAAAGAGGACCATATTCTTACAAAAACAATGATCGTATTCTTACAGAGTATATTTATAATGTGTAATGTAAATTTAGGACCAAATATTAGGCAAGGAAAAAACATGTTATTACAAACGTATTTCGATTCTCGATCGGATTATGAGTGCTTCTAAGAAAAAAATTTGAAACTTGTTGTTTTACCTTTAAAATCAAAATTACATTAAATAATAGCACGTTTTAGGAAGTTTGTTAGAGCATATATCTCAAAAACATTGCTAGAATAGGCCATTGAATCACCTCAAGCAGACATCTGGGCACAAAGTTATGTTCCTTCAACTTTTTGATATTACGGCCTCTTTTTTTTCAAGACAGAGTATTTGAATTTCCATTTCAACACTTCCATTGCAAAGATGTTGTCGAGTCCTTGGGAAATAAGTTATCAATTACATAAAACGAGCTATGAAGCAGAACGTTATAAGTATTTTAATGTGTTTGGGTCGATTTGTAAATTTTAAAAAAGATAATATTAGGGGTTACATTATATGTGTTTAAATATTTTTTGTCTGAACGATAACATTTTTCAGGGATTTAGGTTTGCAGTGTTTAGGATATTGTGACAAATTAGTTGTTATGTTGCGAACGATTACAAACCGCTTTCTTACTTGGTCAACAATTGGGACACAAATCTGCCGTCCAGTTTTGGCAGGGTCGTACCCACGAATTATTGCGACCATTAATTCTTCACAAGTCCATCGCGAAATTCCAAAAGTAGCTGCGATCGATTGGTAAGCGGATTTCACAACATTTTTTACTGAAATGTGTTTGTTACTAATGCGATCCTAAACAATTATTTTTCTTAAAGTGCATTGTATTGAAAACAATACGTTACAACGTAAAATATTCTTCTAACTCGACTTCTTGCAAGTGTTCTAAAGAAAAAAACTCGTTTGCCATAAGTCTTTCCTCTCTTTTTTTCTCCTTATGCTTTATAGCATAAACTATTGTATTGACTTGATTAGTGTTGATGGTTCTCCTTTATAGTGTTGAAAAAGAAATTGTACAAAGATAGACATACTACGTAAATGTATTTTTCTCCGAATCCAAACATAAAATATTCAAATATAAACATAAACATTGATTTATCGAGCTAAGGTCTGATGCATTGATTTATAGTCCTTTTTTCCCCATGTAATTAGTTATTCAAGCATTTATAACGGACATATAAAAGAAAAGTAGCAAAGGTTTTTTTTCTTATTTCTAAAATAGAACAATGATCATAAGACACTTGAATTTCACTGTCACTAATTAATCATAGATATGAAGAACCAAAAATAAGAATATAACCTCAAAATCAAAGGTTCCATTTATTTAGCCAAAACCATTTTTCTTTTTATAAGTTATAGGTTCCATTAGAACTACTTGGCCCCGAAATCAATACAACTTTGTTTCCATTTTCTTTGTAACTTCTACATAGAGATTTTTCAAGCATTTTGTAGTTCCACGAGTTTGTTTAAATCAAGCTTCTCAATCAGATCATCCAACCAGCACGTTTTTTTTCTTCTGATTTTCGACCATTTCATCCATCAATTTATTTTTCTTTTGCAAGGCTTTGATTTTGTCTCGAAGCATCGAAAGGTCTGCGTTGAGCTCTTTTTGACCTACTGTCAAATACTCGATTGCTTGACACCTTCGATTTTCATATATGTCTATAACAGTTCTTAAATCAGGGCTTCCAAAAGCATAAACAAAATTATTGTTTGAAGAGAAAACCATGATAGAAATATGAGATCTAGTAAGGATGCTCATTTCATTTTCCATTTTAAAAAGTCTAAGATGACGTTTTGAAAAAGAAACTTTTAAATGATGTACGTTTTGTATTTTTTTTATCTCAACCCTTTGGCGACTTTTTATTCTTTTCGGCATACCTTAATTGACAACTTTGTTAAAAAGAAGAATTTTGACAATCAAGACACTTTAACAAAATGAAGAAATGGAAAAGAAGATTCTTTCTTCAAAAGTAAAAAGGTTATTTATGGGAATTATTTTGAAATTGTAGACAACTGCTTTATTACCTTGTGGAAAACTTGGAAGTCCTCAATTAATACTCATTTTCCATAGTTTTAAGACATATATTTCCTACCATTATATGATGATTCTATTTCTCGGGTAAACTTTCCTTTTTGGATAAAAATTTGTTGTTGACTTAAATCTTTCCTATTGACTTATTTAGCGAAATAAGTCTGACTGACAGTTGTATTTATGCATTCCATTGCAAAGATGTTGTCGAGTTCTAGGGAAATAAGTTATCAATTACATAAAACGAGCTATCAAGCGGAAAGTTATAAGTATGTTAATGTGTTTGGGTTAATTTGTAATTTTTAAAATAGATAATTTTAAGGTTTACATTATATGTGTTTAAAACTTGTTGGTCTGAACGATATCATTTTTCAAGGATTTAGGGATGCAATGTTTAGGATATTTTGACCATTACTTGGTCGACAATCCGGACACAAATCTGTAGTCCAATTTTGGCGGGTCGTACCAAGATATTATTGCGACCAATAATTCTTGACAAATCCATCGCAAAATTCCAACAATAATTGCTCGACCGATTGGTAAGAGAATTTCACAATATTTTTAGACTGAAATGTTTTGTCACAAATGCGATTTCTAAACAGCTATTTTCTTATACTGCGTTGTATTGAAAACAATATGTTACAACCTACAATATTTTTTTGACTCGACTTCTTCCAAATATTCTAAAGAAGAAAACTCGTGTACCAATGTGCCATCAGTATTTTCTCTCTTTTTTCTCCTTATGCTTTATAGCATAAACTATTTTATTGACTTGATTAGTGTTGCTTGTTCTCCTATATAGTGTCGCAACAAAAATTGTACGAAATAATTTTTAGGATAAATTAAATTGGGTATCCATAGTTTTTTTTTAATTTAACAATTGAGTACACAATTGTTTCTTGTGAGAAATAATTGAAATGTCCTAAATACCCTTAAAAAGTGCCTCACATGTGAGGCACATGGCTGACTTGACGGATTTTTAACAGAAAATTGGACGGAAGGACAATAAACGGTAGGTCATAAAAACATAGTTGATCTAAAAAGATAAAATTAAACATATTGGACAAAAACCTCAATTTAGAATAACTTTTTGAACGAAATGGCGTTTTTGCCGCCATTTTAGTCATCAACTTATTTTCGTTTAGCCACTTTTATCATTTTTTCTCTTTTTATCTCCAATGTACTTACGAACTTCCATTTTCATCATTCAGTCAAATAATTATGTAAATTCCATCAAAATTAATGACGTGTCCTAGCAGCCCTCCATCTACTTCTCTCATCTGAGGGTAAAATCGGAAAAATATAACCCTTCCTCATCCTCTTCAACTTCTTCATCATCACCTAGCTTCTTTGATTCAGTCAACAACAACCATCATCACCTAAGGAGGAAGAATGTTGAGCTATTACCAACATATGTTATAGTAAGCAGCTTCACAATAGTTTCTCAATAAACAAAAGGACTAGCCCTCGTAAAATCTATCGGTATTAAAATGTTGACAACAGCTTTCTCATAGACTAATTATTAATTTATTTTCCCTTATGCCACCTCATATCCTTAGCAATATTGTATGCCATGTACAATCATTGCAAGCGGGAAGCTAATGGAAAATATCGAAAGACTTTTTGTAAAATCTTTTTCTTACGATTATGTTGACTAGTCATATTTCTCATTTTCCCATCTTGACTTTTTAGTACTTTATTAGGATTATGGATTAATTTACCGTTAAAGAATTTTGGTTTTACAATTCTGTAGATATGTAAGAAGGAGTCTTATACCAACAAAAGAAACAAACAATTTGAATTACATGAAGAGATGCCGCAAAGCTCGAAAATAAAGAGTATAAGGAAAATTTAGATTTTTGTTACAGGTTTCAAGTACTAAAGATTTCGATCTATAAAACAAGTAAATTTGAGAAAAATATGCAACTTACCTTCAATAGTGTTGAATGGCAAAGTAAAGGTAATTGCCGCTTGAACCAGGAAATGGGCGGAAGAGACAAATGGAGACATAAACTAATAGCGAGAGGCAAAACATTGTGGAGCGAATTTTCACCGAAATTGAAAAGCTAGATCAACAATGAGATATGGCAGGAAAGAAAAGAATGGAAGGAATTTCACCAGATCGGAAAGCCGAATTGAACAATAAGGCAGACAGAGAAAAGCAGAGGGAGTTTTACCAAACTTTTGAAAGCCTAATTTCCTGATGAGAAGAACGCCGCTCTTTGATTTTAGGTTAGTTAGTAATATGGAATTTTTATAAAATTAAATTAAAATAAAACTTTTCGTAGCTCTACTTTTTCATTATTGTTTTCTTTCTTTCTTTTTCTGGTTTTTCACAAAGTAATATTTTTCTCATATTTTTAAGAAAAAACATGAAAAAAAATAAAAAGCATAATTATTTTATCTATTTGGTACTAGTAAATTATACTAGAATTTTACTTCACGAATTAAAAAGATTAATTAAATAATAACAAATAACGGTTGCAAGATCCAAAGGTTAACTAACTAATAGATTTAGCTTTTAAATGGTAAGACCTTAACTAAGGTTTATATCTACAGAATTTACTAATGGTTAACTAACTATAAGATTTAGCTTTTACATGGTACAACCTTAACTAAGGTTTATGTTTACATAATATACCATAGGTTAACTAACTAATAGATTTACATTTTACCTGGTAAAATCTTAACTAATATTTAGGCTTACTTAATTCACTAAAGGTTAACTAAAAGTTTGTAGTTTAATACCTATATTGCATTTTTTAGAGAAATTGACATGTTTGGTCTTCAAACTATTTCTTAAATAAACGAGTGGTCCTCGTTCATTTTTCACTTTTCATTTGATCCTATATGTTATTTTGTGCTTACTAACATATCCCAACACCTCTTATGTAGTATTTATACTTCTTGAATGATCAATAAGTATTTGCGAAAAACACATTAGTTCTTGGTCTCTTGATTCCTTTTCCCATTTGGCATTATCGCTTATGAATGGCTTATCGATTGAGCATATCTATAGGGAAGTGAACAAGGTGGCGAATTGTCTTGCCAAAATTGCTTGTGATTTGAGGGCGCACAACAGTTACAGCAGCTTTCAGGAGCTTCCGAGACATATTTGAGGTTTGGGACAACTTAGATTGTCAAGGTCTAGCCAACATTCGACTAAACTTTTAAAGCTTAGAGTTTTCTATGTATTAGGGTCTTTTATTTTGTCTGCATTTCATACTAGAATTGGGACCTATGTATCACCTGAGCCATATTATAAATGGTTCAGTTTTATTGCATTATTCTATTATTGTATGAAGTGGATTTATTTCCACCTAATTGGAGGTTTTGGCTTAGTCCCCCTCCATGTACTTTTATTGCCTCTTTTGGCCTAATTAATAAACGGGTAGGGGTCCATGCCAAACCCCCCACCACAACAGGTGGCTTTCTTAAAAAATAATAATAAGTATTTGCGAGCTTCCAAGATAGTCCTAACAACATCTTCTTCATCCTCCAATATCAATCATCGCCCAAATCCGACAACCAAAGATGCTCACCCAACGTTTCTCTCCCAAATCCGACCACCAACGCCTGCCACATGGACCCTTCAGGACTACAACTAGGATTTGAGCTTCTTTTCAGGTATGGAGTTTCCTGTGATTCCAATTTTGGGTTGGCCAAAAGTGGTTGGATGCAGTTTCGTGGTCGAATTTGGGAGAGATATGGTGGATAGGCGGCGTTGGCGGTCGGATTTGGGAGAGAAATGGTTGGTGGTCGGCGGTGGATCTTGAATGATGATAGAATCATCTTGGAAGCTCGAAAATACTTATGAGATAATCCAGGAAGTATAAATAATGCATAGAGAGGAATTTGGCCAAAAACCACCGTGGGTGGTGGTGTTGGGACTAGTTAGGAAGTGCGAAATAACATCAAGGACCAAATGGGAAGTAAAAAAAGAATGAGAACCACTTGATTATTTGGGAAATAGTGTGAGGACAAAACATGTCAACTTCCCCAATTTTTATTCATAATAACTCAATGAAAGATGTTTGTTAAAAGATTAAAGTACAACAGTTGATCGCGTAATGAAAACTGAAATTAGGCAT